>OX337245.1:74265986-74868722 GCA_946965025.1 Blera fallax | reverse complement strand
GAGTGCGCAGAGTTGTTTGGAAGAAAAATTTAAAACAAAATGGCAGGCTTCTGAAAAAATACTGAGGAAGGTTCGCACTAAAATTCGAGCGAAGGAGTCTCTAGTTTCTATTTCCACTATTTTATTAAATAACAACAAAGCCAGACTTATAAACAGAAATGCCGTTAAATCTTCGCCTTAATTGAGCAACTTATTATCCAATTCTAATCGTTTCGTATTTTTACGACATTGCGAAATTCTATTAGAGATCTTATGTACTGTAAAAGAGGCGATTATATTCATCCTGTTCCGAGAGTCTGTTTTAAGCACCAAGTTATTCCTGGCGCCAGGAAGCTTGGTATGGAAAAATGGATACACCGTGCCCTCGATAGAAGGCTGCTGTGTCAGATAGGGATCATTCACGGGTTGGAAGCCCGTTAAGTAAAGTAAATATGAAGGCTCGCGCGATTGAAGTGAAGCTAGTCTGCGATTGGAGTCTGTATGGTAGATCGTTCAAATATCGTATTTCTATGGACCATTGCTGAATTCGATTTTTATTATTTTTGGACCCTAAATGAAGAGGAAATAAAGTGCACTGATCTCTGTGAAGAAAGTTTCCCAACCACCCGCACCCTTGCTGTCGCAGTCTACAGCAAGTTAGCCTCCTTAATTGCCTTACTGGAGTGACAGTGTTGTTTTGAGCATGCCATGACAACACAGAGAATCATATTCAATGTGTTCAGCGCAAAGCACTTGTCAATCCAAATATGACTGACCAATTGCAAAACAACCGCATTTAGCATAAGCACAATACAAAAGAGGCAATGGAAATGACAAATTTTGAACTAAATTAAGCCCGGCGACATGCACTCAAACTGTGTACATTTTTGCCCTAGCATGGACTCTAAAGTCAGAAAATATTCCATAAAATTCGAACCGTGAAACGTTAAAACCTAATTAAAACCACCCGGTCCTCCATTTCGATGCCTAATTTGTTTATTCATTCTCAGTACGGTCGTAATTAACTCTCATTTAACCCAAAGTACGTTTACACAACGCACAACTAGTAAAGTAAAAGCTCTGCAAGGCTCGAACTATTTCATGCCAGCCGATAACATGTAATTATTGCATGAATCAAATAATTCGCATTCGTAATGAAATTTATTTCTGTGAAATGAAATCTAATAAATTCTTTTTATCTACCTTTCTGGATTCACATCCAATGAATTCGGATTGATGCCCTATACTCGTACGCAACGGACTAACCCCATTCGCTGTTGGTTCAGAATTAGCGACTGGTTGGTAATTGAGACAGATGCACTTAGGAATTCATCGAAATGTATCTATGCATGTGCGGTCACTTTGAGTTGACAACAAATACACATAATGAGGTTATGAGTGTGGAACGTAATCAACGAGATTCCTATGACGGTATGTTTTCTATTAATCTGCGGATGAATTTATGAAATTTATGGACAACATTCTCACGAGTATCTGTGTAGGGTACATTAAGGCGTGATTTCGTTTTATTATAGTTAGGGAAACTCAATAATGTCGTACATATTAAATTAAGTAAGTTCAGCAAACCTTGGATATAAGCTGTCTTTGAGAGATGTCTGGATTCCCAGTTTGTAGTGAAGGTAGTCTCGATTCATAAGGCAGAACAACATTTTACCTTGGTTCCAAACAACCTTAGATCCATTAACATTCTGGATTATACCAAAAACCAACTCGTCCAAGACGGAAAATTACTTTTGAAGTACAATGCAATATCCGACGCAAAACCAGGTATGCTTGGAAAGGCCCCAATAAAACAAAAACATTTACAAAGAAGGCCCTTAAACCACTTTTGGTAATAAGCCCAAGTCTTGGTAAAAGCACCATTACACCGTCAGAAAATTCACAGGAATTTGGCTGTGATCGAACTCAACGCATTTTGGCTTCGTGGAGGGCTCGTATTGCGACGCTTGAGTCTGACTGAGTCAAAACTATCAGAACAACCTCAGTCTTTGCGAAACCGCCTACCAACTAGATCTTAAAGCGCTGTCTCAGCGTATTCAGCGCCGATAGTCATGTTCCATATCAGATAGAGGATATCAAAGCAACTTTTTGCACTTCATTGCAGTATGGTCTGGTATATTTCATCGGCGCCCAGAGACCAAAATCCATCAAAGAACCCCACATCCTATTTGGAATCCTCGTCCATCAACACACCTGATGTACAACCAACTAAGGCAAGTTGTTTGAAGAAGGTAATTCTCAGGGTTAATGATCGAGCCAGGTTGTAGCTTTGATTGTCTGGAAAATGAGTTTCGAACAGAATACTGAAGGTTTTGGCTAATCCATTCTGCTAAAAGCGAAAACCGCGTGACCACTTCGTTCGAAAAGAGGTTGTTGTGACCAAAATGTACGTCTTTTAAAACCCATAATTGTGGTGATTTGGAAGCAAATAATGAGCAATATTTTCCTCAGAGACAGGCGACTGATGTTCAGTTGTTGATCTTAGCGACGAGTTGAGGGTTCTGGGTTTTCTTTCAGACGACCACGCGAATAGCTTTTATTATTCTTTAGCACACCAGTTTCAGGAACTTTGATTCACCACATCAGCCGCTGAAGCAGGCTTATTTCAACTAAAAAATATTTTAAAATTTCACACAGTCTATACAACACAACACCTCACTTTGGAAATACTTTTTAAAAAGCTGTTTCCAACCACCATTCACTATCTAAAAAAAATCCGAAACCAAAATCAAATCCCACATGCCACATGCCTGCCATGAGTCAAAAACGATAGCTCAAATCCTCTGGCGAATAATTCTAAAAATAGTCAAAAAAGTATCTGAAGCACATTTCACAAGTAAAGATCAAGAAAAAATATACGGAAAAACTACAAATCATCTGAAATGGATCGTATGATACCCCACATCCCATCTTTCAACGGGAGAATTGTGGAATCTTTTCAGAAAGAAATTCAAAAATTCAAAGCTACCTTCCAAATAATAAAAATGGCAACCGACAGGAAACGTAATATCAGCTCAGAAATCAAGAACGGCATTGCTGAGCTTGAAGAGTCAATGGATGTCGTCTTAATTGAAACACTAAGGAGTACTTGGAAGCCGTCAGCAAAGGCAAATTTAGAGCAAACGCCGACGGCGAAGCCAAAAACCTCGCTGCGAACATGGCTCGCCGGTGCGAAAAAACTCACCGACCATCAGAGGTTGAAAACAGGCCTCCCAAGACTGACCCAGGGGCTAAAAAGAGGACAGCATCAAATCCAATGGAGATGGAGGCGGATGGTGAAGCATGGTTTTCTCCTCCTCCTAGTCCCTACAGCTCCTGCAGAAGTCGTAAGGGAAGAGGCCAAATCTTCTGGCATCTTGGCCTATAAGACAGTGTCGAGTGAGAACACCGATAACGCAGCTGATCTGTGATCGCTTTACTTTGACCAACTCGGCACTACGTTTATGGTCCAGCCTAGGCCAGATCTGTCTCGAGATGTGACGCGTTGAGCTATATCCCATCTGAGATTGATATTGCTTACATATAGCGAGCGGCATACCCAGAGATTGCCTATCAGGTAGAATGCTTAGAGTGGTACCCTGTCCGATGAACTCGTCCACCTTGCAGTTTCCTGGAATGTCTCTGTGGCCTGACACCCAGCATAAGTAGGTGAATGTTGAACTCCATAAGAGATAAACGGCAGTTGAAAGCGGCATTTGAAGTGAAGGAACACAATTCCAGGGATTTGATTGCCGTTTGACTGTCGGTGAAAATGGTAATATCCCTGACAGATAGTATATTACACTTCAGCCAGGACAACCCTTCCCTAATCGCCATGATTTCCGCCTGAAAAACGCCTCAATAATCAGGGAGGCGGTTGCGGTTTCTAAGACTAATGGAAAATGAAGACAATTGTAACTGATGGTCTACGTTAGCAGTGACCAACGTCAAAAGCCACACATATTTTGACCAAGCTAGCTCAAAATTTAAGGCTTTAACTGGTCACATACAAGTGAATACACAGATAGTTATACTCGTGGTCCATCCTTACTACCACTAGTATTATTTCTATGCGCTAAGAACGTTGTATTGAAGGGAGTAGCAACCCTATGTTGTACTCGTACTCCATAAAAAAGTAAGAATACCTCCTTAAATCCCAGTGCGCTCCTCCTGCAGCTGTTACCGCCTAGAAACATTTCTTGGGTCTAATTTCAATACGATATCACATGTGAACACGCAATTCTTACTCAGCGCTCCGCCGACAGTGCTACCCAATTTGCATACAGCAGAGTCCTTGGGGTAGCGGTATGAGCACGCAAACAGATTATTATTCTGCCGTGCCTACATTGTTATTCACCCCTTTCACGTTTAAGTGGTTCCATTGCCAATAAAATCAATTCCAAGGCTATATACACTGGTGTACATTTTACACCCACCATCGTCATCATCACCAGAACTTATGGCATAAAAGAAGGGTTTCCCATTTTTCCTCATGATTTTTTATTTTTTTTTTATTTTTATTGTTCCTTGGAGCTCTCGATAATGGAAATTGGTTGCCTTATCCATTCATTAAAAACGACTTTTAATTAAAATCGTCAATAAAACGATGAATTCAAATGTACAGCTGAATCGTAAAAAAACACCAAAAACAACAACAAAGGTCCAAAAAATTCCATCATCATTCGTAAATATTTACTCGGCTTTATTAAATTCTATTAAAAAGGAATATTGCCGGCAAGGATACAGCAGACTGCCATAGTAGCAAAGCAACCATGCCAAGGGTAGGAGAGTTAAAATTTCACGATCAACTTAAAAAGCGCTGCAAATATTTTCGCCACACAGACATTGTAGACAAAATCACAAAGGAGTCCTATACAGTCGGTTGGACAGGAAAAGGAACTCAAGAAATGGTGTAAAATTGTACTGTACTATTGTACTTTAGGGGCAAATTTCAAACAGGTGGACCTGTTCTTTTGTTTCCGGTAAGGAAACTGCAAGGACTACAAAAAATTCACTTTACTGTTTTCAGTCATCCAACCGGGTGTCGAATAAATATCCATAAACCTCCTCAACCTCCCCTCAGTATGTGGCGAAATCATACAATTCCCGTGAGATGCTAACACCTCGCTATTATATTACACAGAAAGCTGTCCTGAAACCAACACATTAATGGAACTGACGATAAAGTTTATCGAGCATTACACGTAGTTCTCCCCTGCTTCTAAGACAGAAACTGGTAACCTGCTTCTACATCTTGGCAAGCAGATCCCCCCAGCCTATGCAGCACTGGTCTGATGGACAAAGATTAACGAAGTCAGTGCAGTTATAGATCTGGAACAAGTTTAACATCTAGCCAAAGTGTGCAAAGAGTGAGGACTGGGCGCTGACTCCTGCTGCTTCGCTTAACTCTATTTTGTGATTTCCTCGAGATTTCAGATTGTAGTTTGTCTTAGCCATCTCATGATCTTCCACCTCTGAAATCTCAGTTCTGCTGAACCCATTGTCACAAAGGATCGATTTCATTATCACATTAGACGTCCTCCTTCCCCACTTCTACTTCAAGCGGGATAATTTAATGATAATCGATATTCGATCTAGTATGGCATACAGATGGTTCCAAAATAGTCCTTGAATCCGGATTTTGAACTCTCGCCAGATCGTTGAGCGCTAAACACTCGGTCAGACTAAAGATATATTCAACCTTACTTACTTATCTCAACCAACAAGTGTCTCCAGCCAGCTCGATCCTTGGCTAACTATTTCCGTTTTCGCACGTCAAGTTGATTGAGGTCCCCTTCCGATTAAGTGCGCCATCTCAGTGGCGGTTTTCCACTACTGGAGCTCCAACAGCTTTGTTGGACTTAAGTTTAAATATCTTCACTTCGCTTAGGTTGGGTGGACGGAATTCTTCATCCACATCGTCCAGGTTGAATGGTTCATTCTGCCTGAAATGGTTCTTCCATATCCTCAGTCCGACGTCAAAACCATTCCATGGCTACAACAAGGTAGCGGTCTGAGTTAATGTTGGCCCCACGGAACGTTCGGACATCAATAATACTGGAGGAGTACTTTGCACCGATCACAATGTGATCAATCTGGTTGACGGTTGATTGATCAGGAGATCTCCATGTTCCTTTGTGAATATTGAGATGCGCGAACCGCCTACTAGTTACGACAACACTTCGCCCCGCAGCAAAGTCGATTAGCCTGAAACCGTTATCGGAGTCGGTGTCGTGTAGGCTCTACTTTCCGACTGTACTACCAAAGATGCCCTCTCTTCCTAGCTTGGTGTTAAAATAGGGCCTCCACTAATTGTTCGGCTGCGCGTGGTCTATTCAGGGACCTAACTTTCTACGTACAGATCCGGAGCTCGTTGTCCTTGTTTCGTTTGCGTGCTTCGTCATCAGTAAATCCGTCCGCTTCCGAGCCTTGTTGTTGCCGTGGCCGGGTAATAACCCTGGCGGCATTTCCTGCAACCTGGAGGACCAATTCCATTCTAGAAACTCCTAGGATGAGGGGTCGGTTATACAAATGTCGGTGACCCATTTCTGGGTGTGAGCGCTGCCGTTGGCCCTTTAGGGCTTCTCCGTCACCATCTCTTTTCCAAGATCCCAACTAAGACTTGGAGATCCTTATCAGCCTAAGCTCCAAATATGTCCAAGAAGCCCGGATAATGTACTATCTCCGCTCCGGAGGTTTATTACGACACCGTTGGTTCCCTCTGGAGAACTCGTCCGCTGTCGTGTTTTATTGTGCTGTCCTTTTTTGGCTTCTGATCAACACTTGCGCTTATAAGTTTAGCAAGCCCAGTCCGGGTGGACAACAGCCAGTATCGTGAAAATACTTTGAAGGATATTCTGGGACTAGAACCTGAACTACCCGCTCACATGTCTGACTCACCAACCATTGATCCACAGCGAAAGATTCGAAAAGATCCTCATAGTATCCTGAAGACGATTTTTTGATTTATTTAAATAAATTATTTGCGAAGTCGACCTTCAAAACTCGTCTACATGGTTGACTCGTAATCATTTGAAGTCTCTATCTGCAAGGACACACTGTTTCATCATATTTATTTCATCATATGTGTTTATATGAAGTCATATCCTGCTTCTATTGCCAAAACTTTCAAATAGTTTTCTGTATAAAAACATTTTCCTGATTTATAAGGACAACAACGAACGCGAATAAAAAATAAACATCACTGCCTCGTCTCACCAGGTCCCTCATTAAAGTTTTGACTCTTTTTTAAGAAGGATCCTTTTCAAAACGAAAACCAGCAAAGGAATACGAGACGGTACACGAATGTACCACAAATTTTACGTAGGTATGCAGTTCCAATACCAAAGGCTCGTCTGAACTGTAACCAACAGCGATATAGAGATGTGTGCATTCATGTATGTCCTTAACTCGTACGCCAAATGGAATGAAAGGAACTCTCCTCTGTTGTTCCATTTTTAGAGTTGTAAGCTCGAAACGAAGGAAGTTTCATCCCCTTTTGGCTTTTTATGTCCTCCCTCTTTCTCTCTCTCTCTCTCTCTCCGTGTGTGTCTGTTATGCTCTAATGCGGTATATTTACACATCAGGCCAGCAGGCAGCCCGGTGATTTATTGAGCCCGAAAGATTTAAAAAGCGAAACGCGTGGGTGCGGGTAGCGGCAAGGAAACTATTTCCTTCAAATAGTAAGAACCTCAATAGCCATGCACATACGGTAGAGATGCCATTTGGCATTCGAAAGGACATTGTACAGACACGGGGTGTACATCGTCGTCGTTGTGGTACACACATTTATTAGCAACTGTCGGTGTGGGATTTTATTGACACAGGAATTGGAGTTGCCGGTGATGGAGGGTAAGCGGTGGCTATGGGAAGGAAATGTGAAGAATTTTCTGAGAGCGTGTTCGTTCTATTACTCATTACGTGATTTTATAGACGGGTCTTTAATTAACGGTATATAGCGCCGCCATTCTCATTCGTTTTCGTTTTTACCACACCACCTTCCAGCAAATGGGGAAGACATATGAGACTGTAAGGTATCGTAAAAGTGGAATGATGATGCTGCTGCTCCTTCACGTGGTTTTCTTTGGAAGATAGTATCATTGAAGGTATTGTGGGCTCTTTTGTGTCTATGCTATGGTACTTTGTCGATTGGAATCGCAATGCAAATAGACCTGTTGTAGCCATAAGATGAGGTAATAAATCGAGAATGGTTATTGTACGAAAGAGATAGAGAGAGAGAGACGAAAACCAAGGTGAAGTCGGTACCGTCGTCGGCAGTCTATTTTTTGGAATTTATGGGACTAGTATAGTGAGGTAGTGGGGAGATTTACAGGTGGGACTGCTTAAGAATGACTGGTTTTAGTACAACGAAATGCGTTCCTTTTGGATATCTACTGGGTGTTTGCTTGAAATATTCCAGACTTTGAACTGTCTTTTGGTAAAATCGCTTTGATTAGGACCATTGTACGAATAGGTAGGTGAGGTGATGTCCGTACTTGTAATCGTTAGGTTAGTGAATATGTATGCACTGATTGGTCTTGCTTAGGAGCCTCTTGGTCTACTGAACTGTCCTTTAAATATGTACATACATACAATGTGGACCCATTTCTAAAACTATTCCTTAGCACCCAGGCCTTGTGCAAACCAGAACGTCGATTAGTAAAATTTGCAGGAAGTCCTTTTCAAATAGTCTGTTCCAGCGTCAAATATTCACCGCTCAATTGTTTGACGACTTCTGGCTCCTCTCTGGGTTGAAACTTCTGTAGTAGTCCTGAGGTGCTGTTCGGGAAGATAGTCGTGATTGTCCAATATAAGCTTATCCAACTGCTACACCAGAAAAAGAAGGAGGAAGCGCAATGGCACCCATCACCGGGATATCATTCAAATGTTTGTTTTTTGACTATCGACGCTGTTTTTGACTGATTTTATTGTGTGCACTATCAACACACGATTCCAACCAATTAGACAGCGAAGTGCAAAGCAATTCCTGTGGTCATGCATGGGAATTTACAAACCCCTCAGTTCCTCAGTGACGATGCTGAAGTGACAACTTCTCTGTCACAGTCCTGCTTTGCATGATGACCTACTGACATCGATGTTAGACCAGGTCAGGAAGCTGTCAACGGCTCATTTAGACTAACAATGTGTCCATTGTGCCCGTTAGTAGACCCTTGAGAACTTAAATGTCATCATCGACAGCTAAATTGAAACACCCAGATATATGCATGAATCTCAGGAGTTTATTCAGCTCAATGTTTCTTAGATCATCCAGCTGCGCAGGCAAATACATAGCTCCCAAGAGTATTCCTCATTTTGGTGTCTAGTGCTGGAGCAAAGCAAGTGGCGAATGGATTCTATTTCCTCTTCGTCCCTGCAGTTTCCTGTCACCACGTCGACAAAAAACTGAGTTTTACAAGATCTGTGGATCCCTTTTTCCCATAGGCTGGCCATAACGATTCGGCTATGGCGCATGAATCTAGTCGATACCAACGCCTGTTAGCTTCCTCATTGGACTCAATATCTACCTTCCTCTTTAAAGTGCTAAGCGGTGTGCTAGCCTCGGGAAGGGTATGCAAGGCACTTAGATGTGACCCTGCCCTGGCTAGTTCTTCCGCTTTTAGGTTAACTGGTATATCCATGTGGCCCGGTACCCAACACAGGTTCTCCTTGTTGGTCCCTGAGTTATCGTCCTGTCGATGACGTTGAGTTTTATTCGGTACCTAATTGGTTGTAGAGTTTTCCCTTTTATCCTCATAGAGCATCTCTGGATTGTAGCCATTTTATGTTTGTTATCCAAGATGTCTGACTCAAGTTACATAAGTCTACTGTTTAAAGAGCATATTTTCCAGGTGCAACGGCCGTTGTCACTAGTTAGGATAGTGTATCCTTTAAAAACACCATCTACTGTACTCTGGCCAGTATCTGACTTGAGCCTTCTTGCTTAAGAGTCTATAGATAAATTTGGACGGACTTATATTGACTGACTCAATTCCATTATGCTGCAGATTGGTTTATTTTACCCTCAATCGAATCGAATCATATTCCTTTTAGTATCCGCGTTACGTTTCGAAACATTATTGGAAGCTTGCCAAAGAATATTTCAACTGATTTATGGATGAGTAAATGAATGAATGACTTGCGGTGGCATCGGTTATCTGCGAACGTTGTTCTCGACTAAAGCACTTCACTCCTAAGGCTGGAATCCAATGTTCCTTCCTCTTGTTCTTACTTAAGCTGATGCAGGACTTAACTCCTCTAAGACCGTAGGTTCCTTAAAGTTATTGTGTAAGTTCTAATTGGGAGACTTTGATTTTCCTTCTCTTTTCGTAGTTCTTTCGCGATGGTATATCCTGGTTCTGGTCCTCTTTAGTCTTAAAACTGTGCACTCTAGCTTGGGTTGATACATACTAGAAAGTAGGAGCTGAGTAGAAAACCTTCTGCAAACATATCCACACAACGATATGGCTTACAGCCTGACTGCTTGTCATTATTGCAATGCATTAAGAGTTGGACATTACTACCTGCTACGGGAATTTCTTGGTGAAAGATCCTTTTTGCCATTGATTACAGTTATTATGGTACAGTTTTGCTTAGTGGTTGGACTACACAACGGAGAGGTTCAACGTTCGAATCTTATGAAAAACACCAAAAAGTTTTTTCACGGTCTCATCTGTCGTGAAGGTCTGACAAACGTTACAGATTAATAACTGTCATTAAAAACTTCTTAATTATGCCTTTCGGACATGATATTAAGATCTATGTACTCGTACGTCTCTCCATTCGTGCGAAAAAATAAATATCACGCACAACACGATTAGTTGCGTGAAACTATGTAGGCCCTAAGCCTTGCGTGGGCTATTTATGTCAGTTTTTTTCTTTTGTTTTGTTGATGACGGACATCACAGATTGGTTCATTGGTTCATTCATTCTTTGAACTTATTTTCATGGTCAAATTGTAGTGCACGGTGACATCATTTCTACAAATTTGTAGAATTGGTGCTATTTTGGAGTCAGGCCTTTGGTTTCTAAGCGCGGCACATTCTCCTTTCCCTTGGTATTCTTTTTAATTACTAGCTGTACAACGTGACGTAAAAGTAAAGTCATAATGTAAATGTGCCAACATTTTTTGCAAATGGCGTCAATTGTCATTGTGCTTTGACATTTACATATATTGTCGACAGATAGAGAATTAGTTGACGATACACACCTGAAGAACGCGGAATAATTGTTACTGGTTATTTGACAAATTTTCGGTCTGTTGTTTTAACGCAGCGTAAATTTCGTCGTCGTTTTCCTCATCGTCCGGCACCATGTGCGTGAACAATTAAGCGTGTGGCTGAGTACATCGTGCAATCTGGGGCCACTAGATATGTCGCAAGAAGTGGCCGGCCCCGTATTGCTCGTTCGGCCGAGAGAGGACGATGCAAACCGTTGACCAATTGCTACCTGCTGACCGTCAAGTGAGGTAAAATTACTCTCTTGCTCTGTTAAACCTGGTGCAAGAAGAGGATGATTTCGTATCTAAAATCTTTATGAACGACGAAGCCCATTTCCACTTAAGTTGTTATGTGAATAAAAAAAATTTGCGTTTCTGGGGCACGGAGAATCCACATGAATTGCACGAGAAGCCATTGCATTTGCAATGAACTCTAAGTGGTCTAAGTGAGCCGTTGACAATTCTGTCAATAAGGTCACTCATTCACCTAACCTAACCTACACAATGAATTTCGCAAATGCCAAGGTACCAATTTAGAATTAGAACTAAATAATTCGATGGTAGGTCGCAAACTTTTCAATTCATCCTCGTAACATTTTCCAATAACGTAGCAGTTTACAGACAAGCCTCAAACTACGAGTCAAATGCATGAAGGCAATGCTAAGTTAAACCGCGATCCACTATAATTACCACCCGCGCTGAATAGTGCGCATTTGTATTCACTTAAAAGCAACATAGAGTCAACTTTACCGTCTTATTGCCATGGTAATACCAAATAAATGCCACATTTGTGATATTTATCAAACGACTTTTTGATTATCACTCCTAAAAGTGTTAATACCAAAGTTCTTTCATTATTATTCAACACTTCATCATGCTCCAACTAAATTATATATCATTACATCGCCCTCGCAGTTTGCCCATCCCAACGTGTTTCATCGAAATAACTAATTCAAGAACAATAAAGAGCGCGTCCATTAAAAAAGATCGTAAAACTTGCTACTTCCGTTCCCCCTAAAAGGGTCGTTATATCGTACGTACTTACCTGCCAACTGTTAACATACATATCTGCAGATGTCAAAATCAAAATGACTTCGAAAGCACTTTTCTTAAATTCCAAATCGTGTACATTTGTGGTCTAAAGGATTATAAAATTCGACTCCTTTACGAATTTATTAATCCCTTCCTTAACGTGATTTTTAGTGGTAAACCGTTAACCGAAATGGATTAAAAAAGCTTTGAGCTTTTTTTCTCGGAGAGAATTAAAGAGAAAATATCCCCGCGTTTGCAAAATTTGGGATATTTTCTCTTGGGAAAAACTACTAGAAAGGATATCCTCTTATCCGCTTTATCCGGCCCTTTCGGAGTAAAGCTCTAAGGCAAGTTATTCTTGGAAGAGAAAATTTCCTTTCAAAACTTTAATCAAAATTGACGGGGATTTTTGGTTTTGCGGAGGCGGAAGGCTGGATATTACTACCTACTACTCCCACACTGATGTTAATCCTGTCTGACATTCATTTGATTGCCAATGCAGTGGAGATGATGGCGTAGAGCACTACCATAACACGTACCTTCTTATTGCTTTCATCGTGCTAAGTGCCTCCTTACTATTTATTTATTCATTTGAACGCTGTGCGCTCACACTTTGGCTGTTTATGTATAAATTTTGATTTTTATTCGAATTTCTTTCGATTTTGTTCGGAATATTGGACTATTGGTGCGTAAATATCATATTCGATTGACCCCGAAATAACCGTGTGGGACGAAGGGAAAGCTAATTGAAACTATTGCCAGAGGCTTTGTCATTCGAAATCCACTTAAGACCTTATTATAATTTTATGTGATTCGTTCTTATTGCAAGAATACGTTGTGGGTTCAGATATTCGAATATAAATCGAAAATGAGTGGGTCTAGTAGTCTTAGAGATTAGGATGCTGCGTGGTTTGGTATAAGTCCCAATTAAATAGAGCTTATCCATTGCAACAAATTCTCTGGCCAATAAAATTTTAGACTTTCCGTTTTGCTAATGGAGAATACGAACCATGAACGAATCCGATGGCATGAAGACGCTGCAGAAGATTATGAGATACGTATGCGAGTGAAATTGTCCTGTAATTCTATGCACAGAATGGGATGGATGCTGCGCTGTTCAAACAGATATTACTTACTTAGCAGGCTGCCGACCGTATAAGGTTTCCGCATGACCCCCAGCAGTGCTGTGCAAAATGCTTCCATTTCTCTAGATCAAACAGCCTAGCATACGCATTCACTTGATCTTGATAGCCTAGGTTCGGGATTCTTGTAAGTCTTAAACTATTCGTTTTCCTGACACATACATCAGTATAGATACCCGACAAAAGAGTATTCCTTTCAAATGAACCCAACATTTTCTCAGACTCCCAGCACTCAGCAGCGTTTAAAGAATCAGCGTACAAACGGTTCCCTAAGGCAATCGCCTTCAGATCTCAAGAAGAGTGTCCTTAGTGGAATTTATGTTTTCCCCGATTTAGACATACTCCTTGAAATTTCTCTGCACCTAAATGACCGATGGGTTGGGCAGAACGAGCATGAAACAGGTTCCTGATCAGTGTACCGCAGCCGATGACTAGACTCAGAAAACTATTATGGTTGATCGGGACTCAGAAGCGACATACTCTGGAGGAAAAAAGATCCTGGCAAGATCTATCCTCCTCGTTTTCCTTCTCCTCCTCTTCCGGAGGATTGAACTGCAGCAAACGTTGAAGAACGGCTCCAAAAGGCCCTATTTATCGTTTCGTAGAAGGATTTCTAGATGAAGCAATTGCTACAAACATGAAGTGCTGCAGCAGTAATAGACAGATCTTACCTTTGGCACAAATATCTTACCAATGCCAATTACCAATTTCATCCAAAATGGTACTAGAATGCCGAAAAGAGCTAGCCTCGCTAGGTGGCCAATTCATGGTAACTCTAATCTGGATTCCAGGGCATAGCAACGATGAACTGACCAGGCAAGGCTTAGCTCTTCATTGCTAACTTGCGGAAGTAACTCACATCCTTTGAAAAGCCGAACTTAGATGGACTAAACCGACGAGCAGCGTCACATCCAGAAAGATGTGGCCAAGCTATAGGAAGGCTAAAAAAACGATTTATTAAGTGAAACGGGCAAAATCATTGCCAGGATAACAGCAATCACTACGGGACACTGGCCCATTGGACTACACGCGGCCAGACTAGGTATTCCACCTAACACAAACTGTCGCAGCTGCAATATCACAACTGTAGAAGAAACCGTCATCCACTATATATTCAATTGTCCGGCACTAGCTAGGGCCAGGCAACGAACTCTAGGCAGGCCCTAGACCCTACAACTTGTAAGGGTTGTAACACCAGCGTGTCAATGGCGCAGGTACTGCAGCCAACAAAGGTGCTGTCTTGAAAATATCGTGAAAGCGTTTCGTAAAGTTCGTACTGCTTCTGGTCAATCATTCAATTTGAGCGTCTTAGACAGGTTAGTGGTGTGAAAACTTCAACTCGTGTTCGTTCGGCAAGGTCAGCTGAAAATATCGCGGCCGTAGCTGAGAGTGTGACTGAAAACCCAGGTCTGTCCATTTCCAGACGAACACCGGAATTGGACCTACCCGCAACCGCTTTGCACCACGTTTTGCACAAAGATTTTGGCCTTCACGCTTTTAAGGTCCAGTTGAGGCTCATTTCTATTTGTCTGGGTACGTAAATAAACCAAATTGTCGCATCGGGGGCTCCGAAAACTCATAGAACTAGTGGAACAACCTCTCCATCAAAAACGAGTGACAGTTTGGTGTGGTTTTTGGGCTGGCGGTGTTATTGGGCCGTATTTCTTCGAAAATGATGCTGGTGCGACCGTTTCAGTGAATAGTTACCGAACGATGTTGAATGATAATGATGTTGCCTGAAAATGATGCTGTGGACGTGGACGACGTTTATTTATAGCAGGACGGTGCCATAAGCCACACAGCTGGTGAAACAATGGCTCTATTGCGTGGCAAATTTCCTGGACGTGTGATTTCTCGAAATGAAGACTTCAATTGGCCGCCGAGATCATGCGATTAAAGACTACTAGGCTTTTTTTGGGCCTGGTTAAAGAAAAGATCTACACCAACGCTCCATTCACTAAAAGACAATATCAGAGCTGTTATTCGCGAAATACACCCGCAATTATGCGAAAACGCGATGAAAAATTTCATCAAAAGAGTGACTATTTTTAGGCAGAGCCAAGGCAGACATTTGGCAGATATTGTATTTAATTACTAACCTCAATGTTTGTACTTTAGATAGAATTAAAAATATCACCACATTCCATAAAAATGATGCGTTTTTCTATGATTTAAAGTGGCACCTCTTGTTGGATGACCCTATACAAAATAACTAATAAAGTTGGTCTCTCAATCTGTCCGTCTAAACTGGTGTCATTAGGATCCTGATTCTAAATTTCGGAACAATTTGGGTTCTTACCAAAAAATGTCTTCAAATAGTACATATTTCCGTAAACACGCAGCAGATCATAGTCCTTCCTGAATTGTTATCGATCATCTTTACTTCTACATCTCCTCAAAAGTACCTAATATCTTTCAGACTCTAAAAGCTTTCAACACCCAACCAACCTCAAATTTCCTCATTCAAATCATTTTAAATAAGTTCATGCCCATTAAAGTGTCACCACCTTTAACAAGTTCCTTTAGTTTTCCACTCTAGCTTCCAGCAAAATATGATTCTCCCCAGATCATATCACATCTAAGCTGCACATCACATTACACTTCCTCTCCTCAATCCGGAAGACTTAGCGAAATGTAAAACTTCTCAATTCATACCTCGCCGTACGCTGTACCAGTCATGTTCAAGGATTTTGAAGAAATCTCTAAGGAATACGTGTAAATTTCAAGTAAACTTTATAGCACATCCATCCATGGATAACGAAGAAGATTTAGAAATCATTTCGTAACCTTTATACATTCTTAGCCAAGCAACGTTACCATTCACCATCACTACCGCCAACAGGATAGTGGAGAGAAATCAATTCCATGTCCTAATATCACCCCCTGCCCCACCCGCTATCTCTCCAACCACTACTACTTCCGGAGCGGTGAGAGACGATAAGAGGCTCTTTCTGGCTTCAATACCTTTTGGTTAGCGAGGATATCACCTTGAAGCAGATAGACAGGATGCTTTTACACGGAATTTCCTACCGCACATTCACACACAGGCATGGACTCGTACATTCAGATATGCTCGGCGGCAAAGCTAAAATCCTTTTGGGGATTTCAATGTTAAACAGACCGTTGCGGTAATGGTTTTGGTTTACGTGTTTTTTTTTTTCCGAGAGAAATAAGTCTGAGTCCTTGAACTTTTATTAAATTCAATTTTAGCATTTTCACGTTATTAAAATGGGAGAATCTTAAGTAAAGGAATGCAGGGGAGGGGAGTAGTGGATTGGATATTAGATTAAGGGTTAGATTTGATTGGATTAGCAAAGGGGAAAATATTTGTGCATAAGTCGACTGTGTCGTCCTTCAGAGAGGACTCGTAGAATATCGTTATGGTTTCGAATAAGAAAGTCTTGTAAAAAGGAGCGAGGAGGAGCGTTGTATCCCTAAAAAATTAGCAAACACTAGAGGTAGCATCTAGTGGCGGTTCTTTTATTTAGAAACCCAATTAGCGCTAAGTGTGAGTGAGTGAGTGAGTGCGCCGTTTTGATACCACAAAACTCATGTAACCTTGTTGCGTAATGTTGTTTATGGTTGATATGAGAGATATACTAAGCCCATCCTGTCGAGTTCAGGTAAAGGATGAGGGCTCCAATCCTTCTGTCAGACATCTCTCTCACGTCGTCGTAGAAGGGTTTACCTAGAGTACGTTGTCGAGTTCTCGCCAGGGCCGGACACCTGCAAAGAAAGTGAAGAAGAGATTCTTTCTCATTAGTATCTCTGCAGCTACGGCAGAAGGTGTTCTGCCAAGCCTGGCTGGATTGCCTCCTATCGGCCAGTGGCCCATGCTCATGGCTACAATTCTCGAAATATCTTTGACAGCAGCTCTTCCATTCCGCTCTGGTTGGAAAAGTAACAGAGAAACGTTTTCAGAAGTCTAAAGTTGGAATTTTATAATCAGTCGAAGACGCAACCAGGCCGTAAGGCATAACAGTCCCGCGCCCAGATTCTGTGAGCCAAATTGCTACGAAGTTGAAGAGGGAGTAAGTGAAAGAACACATCCATTGCACAGGATCTCAGAGCGCCCGTGTTTTCTACACATGCTGCTCTTTGAGCTTTTTTTAGTCTGTCGGCGTGGTATTTCTTGCTTAGAGCAGGCCACCAGACGATAGCTCCGTAGGTGAGAATTGGACTTACCATGGCTGTGTACATCCAGAGAGTCATTCTTGGCTGAAGACCCCATTTTTTGCCGAAGGGTTTATTGCATGCATAGAAAGTTATGCTTGCTTTCTTCACCCATTGTTCTTCCAACTAAGTTTAGGGTCAAGGATTGTGTCTAGGTATAAAGAGAGTGGCCGGCCGATCAGTTTCGGTGGGGTGAAATTTTGTATTTTGGTCTAAGTGGTAAATAGCATGAGATCAGTTTTATCGGTATTTATACCAAGGCCACAGCTCGTAGCCCATGACTGTACTAAATGTAGACCTCTCTCCATGAGATGGCTTATCCCAGGGAGAAACTTTCCTTACGCTAAAATTACCAAAACATCCGCATACGCAACCACCTTGAAGCCCTTCTGTCCAGGGGTGCCAAGATCTTTCTCATGGCCATTAGCCATAACAGTGGGGAGACACCTCCGTGAGGAGTTCGTCTACTTACAGTTTTAGTTGTGCTATCTTCACCGAGTGTAAAGTGAATGATACGTGATCTAAGCATGGATACTATCCATTTACTAATACGCTCCTCTCGGCAAGAGATTCTTGAATCGCTTCGGTGTGAATGCTGTTAAACTCTCTCTCTATATCTAAGAAGGTGGCAGGAGTGCATTCCTTGCAATGAAGTGTCCTCTCGACAGTGCTCACAACCCTGAGAATGGCCGTCTCTGTGGATTTTCCCTTAAGGCACGCATGTTGAGAGTTGGATATCGGCGATTTTGTCAGGGTATTGCTGATGTGAACATCTAGGATACGTTCCATGGTCTTTAGAACGAAAGAAATCAAGCTGATAGGCCTCAAATCCTTAGCTGATACATGTTCTCGCCGGACCACCTTCGGAATAAAAACCACTCGGACGCGTCTCCAAATATGAGGGAAATGATTTAGAGCTACATACACAGCTCCTATAAATCGGCACTAGCCAAGGAATTACTACGTCTTGTGATTTCTGTAACATAATAGGCATAATGTTACCGAAGCCAGGAGGGAAACTCTTAAGGGCCTAAGAGGGCTGCTCAGTTAATTAATTAATTTCGTCATGCTGCAGATATGTATTATTCGAGGAGATAATAGTCATCAGGGATAAGTGCGCATTGTAGTTGATGTTTCGCGCCTCACATGAAATTTGGAGGGAATATCCCCAATAGTAGATGCTGTTGCTGCCTCATGATATTTATTTAGCAGGAATCGCTATCAAACAAATCCAACGTCGTGGGCGAGGTGGCTTTTGATACAATCCACACATCAGGGTTTTAATGGCCCTGCGCGACACTTATCTTTTTAAGTGGAGATAGCCCATTTGATGGTGTTAGGGTCGAATTGATTAGGAAGATACTGAACTTTAAATATTGAACAACCCAATATAAATTGTGACAGTTAGTAATTTTTTTTAAATTTTCATGTATAACTCAGAAATAAAATGAATTTACCACTACTCAAACAGAAGTACTATTTTTCATTTAAGCAAAGTACTTTACTGGGTCTAGAGGTCGGTGTTTTACTCTTTTTATTAAAGATACTCATAGCAGCCATAGCAAAATATGTTGTCAGATATTTAAGGCAATTAATTTTTATGAGAACATTCACCCTGCTTTGTAGTTAGCCACTAACCGTTGACCTGCAGCAGAACGTCTGGATGTGATTTTAAATATTTAAATCTCATACGATGTCAGTTTAATCTTAGTTCGTACGGTAAAATCGGAGAAATCGAAACGAAATGTCTACGGCAGTGAATATAACATACGACTCCTTTTGGACTAAATTCGACCAATTGTCGGATAAACGAACGCGAGGATGGTTTCTGGTGGACTCACCAGCAGCGGTTGCATTTGTTATCCTTGCATATCTCCTTATGGTGTGGTGCGGGCCAAAGCTAATGGAAAAGTTAAAAAATTTCGATTTTAGATATTTTTTATAATTTTTAATCAAAATTTTATCACATAGGAGGAGACCGTTTAAATTCAAACGCTTACTGATCGTGTATAACCTCTTTCTGGTAGTGCTGAATTCAGTCATTGTGAGAGAAATGTTTGTGGGTGCATCCAGACTTGGTTACGATTACCTTTGTCATCGATCTAGAAAGGACAATCATCCGGAGGAGATGAGGGTATATACACACATATTGCCGGCCTCATATACTCTTGATGTGACATCGTCCTTTTTTCTTAGATCTTAAATGCAGTTTGGTGGTTCTACATATCGAAATGTATCGAATTCTTTGACACCCTTTTCTTTATTTTGAGAAAGAAAGCAGACCAATTGAGCATGTTGCATATCTATCACCACTGCACTATGCTTTGTTATTGTTGGAGTTCAGTTAAGTGGTATCCTAGTGGAGCATGTGAGTGTTTGTAGCGGCAGTTCAAGGATACTGATGGCGAATGTATAATTTATTTTCAGCTGCTCGCCTTCCAATGCTAAATAGTGTTGTTCATGTTGTAATGTACTCATACTATGGACTCAGTGCATTTGGGCCAAAAGTTCAAAAGTATTTATGGTGGAAAAAGTATTTAACTTCGTTGCAATTGGTAAGAATAAGTAAAACAGGAGTAGAGAGCTTAACATTACAGACTTGTTCCACATTTTAGATGCAATTTGGTATTTCTTTTGCTTGGTCGTTGCACTCGTTGATGAAAGGATGCAATCATCATGTGTCAATTGATGTATGGAACATCCTGTACATGTGTTCGTTTTTGTATCTCTTTGGTAAATTTTATTTAGAAAAATACACAAAG
Source organism: Blera fallax (assembly GCA_946965025.1). Classification (NCBI taxonomy): domain Eukaryota; kingdom Metazoa; phylum Arthropoda; class Insecta; order Diptera; family Syrphidae; genus Blera; species Blera fallax. Next base: position 74,848,419 of record OX337245.1, on the reverse strand, counting down.
AAAGTCGAATAGTGATACTAAAATGGGAGTTTTTCTTTATTTTCACGATTTTCCCTTAGAACATCCGCAGAAACCCGTTCGTGATATATTGCTTTAGTCCGACCAGTTGGCATTAAACTAACGCGCTCCACAATGTTTCAAACTCTCAGTGTCGTACATCTAGATAGCTTACAGTTCTTTGGTTCTAGTATCCACTACCTGGAAGAGTGACGGTAATGGAATTCGCCGCTGGCATTGCCGTCGTGCAGTAGCTAAACAGATTCGTGCAATTGAATCTGCTACAAATGAAGCAATTGCCCGGATAAAGAATTCGCTATCAGCCGCCGGACTAGAACTTGCCGACCATAAAATAGAAGCCGTCCTCATACCCAGTCGAATAATGTAGAGTTTGCCAACTTCCAGGCTGCTTACCAAATAATCAGGTCGAAAGAAGCGGTTAAATACCTTGGAGTACGGTAAGGGGATCCTACTCTCCACAATTATCACATCAGTTTTGTTATATGACCAAAAGGAAGCTATCGTCAACACACAGGCTCTGTGCGCTACGGACAATCAGAGCGGTTTTCGAACCATATCAGACGAGGCCGCCTTTATTATAGCCGGAATGGTCCCTATTGACATTCTTGCAGATGAAATGTTGAGGATATATGTATAACAGAAGAACCTTGACCCACCACGACACCAATGGAATAAAAATGATTAAAATTGAGAAAAAGGCAGCGTCAGCAGCTATGTGGCAAGCTCGTTGGGATAATACAACGAAAGGCAGAAGGACACACAAACTTATACCGACAATCCAAGATGGGATAAGTCGTAAACATGGAGACCGCAACTTCAACCTTCGCAGTTCCTATCTGCTCACCACTAAATTGGACGCGATATCTCACCATCTTGCCCCGAATGCCCAAAGGAAGATGAGGATACGGAGCACGCAGTATTTATGTAGGTAGAGGTGGCTGTTTCTTCAATTTTGGAGCTCAATTAGCGCGCTAGAATGCCCCGTTTTGAAATCACAAAAAAGGTGAGAGATATACTAAACCCATCATATATAGTTCAGGCAGAGGATGAGAGCTCCAATCCTTCTGTCATATATCTGTCTCAGGTCGTCGAAGAAGGGTTTACCTAGACTACGTTGTCAAACACCTGCAAAGAAAGTGAAGAAAAGATTCTTTCTCGTTAGTATCTCTGCAGCTACGGCCGAAGGTGTTGTGGGGAATGCTAAGTTTGGCTGCATGGTCTCTTATCGGCCAGTGGCCCGTGCTTTTGGCTACAATTCTGGCGATATCTGGTCTTGACCTGCGTGGGCCACGTATTTCTTGAAAGCGTGTTCCAGCCTGGTTGGCCAGCTTTAAAAAGTGATTGTGAATGTTACCCTTAACGACTCCTAGCGGAACAATGGCTCTTTCTGGCAGCGAGCCGCTAAGGACTGACCCTTGCCTGGCCAGATCGTCTGCCCGCTCGTTTCCCTCATAGTTACTGTGTCATAGGACCCAGATGAGGGTAATTTTTGATTGAGCACTTTTTAGCTCTTTCCGGTACTGATCTACCAGTTCTGAGGATATGACAGCATCATTCATTTTTATCCAATTGACGTGAGTCTTGTCTGTCATCGTAACTGTTGTATAGATCATACTGCCTGGCGACGGAAAGATAATCGTCATCCCCGTTTAACAGTCTGCAGAAATATTTCTTCCATATCCTCAGCACCGACTGCGATTCTATTACTAGGCTGCTCTGTTCGACCCTGCAGGCTCCTGTCCTAGCTTCAAAGCTTTTCCATGTTTGCTTTACACTTTGGTAGAACATGCTTTGATAGAACCTCTTCTCTCTCTCTCTCCCTCTTTGTCTCTCTCTCTCTCTCTACCTCCGCGATCGAGCAGTTTTTATACTCTTTTTCTTCCTTTTGGGGAACCCTTATCTCCTTTGCTCTCAAAGAGCTCTAGTTCTTTTTGCAGCGCCTTATTGAGTGACTTTTTGCTTTATTGCTGGCATTTATCCTTTCTGGGAATATTTAAGTTCCATCAAAAATTCGAGATGGAGGATTTTTCACAAAATAAATATTTGCTTGGCTTGTAGGTGCCAATATAAAAAAGTGCGTCATTGACTCAGCGATCACCCTTATCTGTTTCCATTCTTCACGCATCTGCATGTGACATGTTCCCGTATATACACGAGCACATATTGATTAAAATACTATCAATCCTCACTTTCCTAATAATCAACAGAATTTACTACGTTCTTAAGCAATGTTTCAACTCCTCTGACGCATAAGCCGAAAACACTCCTAAGTTCACCCACCTTGAATAATCAATTGTTATGTACGAGTATTTGTTTTTCTCAAATGACAAGGTCAACTATGAAAAATTTTATTTCAAAACTTGCGGTCGTTAGTTAAACGCTCCACTGATTCAACGATTTGATGCAGTAGAAGTCAACAATAACTATAAATACCCGAAAATAGCTTAACCATTGACCTGCAACAGTGCGTCTCCAATTGGATTTCAATCTTAAATATGACTTACCCCATACAATACTCGTTTAATCTTAGTTAGTGCGTCTACAAGTACGGTACGGATCAGTGAGGAAAGAGAAATGGAAGCGAATACAACGGGCGATTCCTTTTGGATTAAATACGATCAAGTATCGGATAAACGAACAAGAGGATGGTTCCTAGTAAATTCACCAACACCGGTCGCATTTCTAATACTTGCGTACCTATTTATGGTCTGGTTCGGTCCGAGATTAATGGAAAAGTTAATTTTTTTTATTTCTTTAAGTATTTTGTTGAATACAAATTCACCACTTTTAGGAGAAGACCATTTAAAATCAAAGGCATACTGATAGTGTATAACTTTTTTCTGGTAGCGCTGAATGCACTCATTGTGAAGGATATCTTTGTGGGTGCGTCGCGACTTGGTTATAATTATTTGTGCCATCGCAGTAGACTGGACTACCATCCCGAGGAGATGAGGGTATGTTGTGGACAATATTTGCTACTCAAATATATGGACTGGTGCTTTTCTAGATTATAAGGGCAGCTTGGTGGTTTTATATCTCGAAATGTCTCGAATTCGGTGACACTCTGTTTTTCATTCTACGTAAAAAAACAGATCAATTAAGCGGATTACATGTGTTCCATCACAGTACCATGGTTGCTTTATGTTGGACATCTATGAAATGGTATCCCAGTGGAGCATGTAAGTAGTCATATTGACAGATCCTCATACATATGTACCAGGCAAACTGACGTTTCCGGATCTATTCTATCTGTAGCCTCTCGTCTTCCAATGCTAAATAGTTTTGTACACGTTATAATGTACCTGTATTATGGGCTAAGTGCAATTGGACCAACTTTTCAAAAGTATTTATGGTGGAAAAAGTATTTAACTTCATTGCAATTGGTAAGTTTTAAGGAAAAAAATACATAGAATCAATGATATTACATAACTTTATTCCATATTTTAGGTGCAATTTGTTATATCGTTGACGTGGTCCTTAAACTCGATGAAAAAGGGCTGCAATCATACTTTATGGATTGATGTAACGAACATACTCTACATGTGTTTGTTTCTATATCTTTTTGGAAAATTTTATAGAAAAAATTATACAAAAAAAGTTAAATAGTGATAGTGATAGATAATGCGATGTTGTAGTTAAATTATAGTTTAAGAGCTTAAATATATGAATCAGAGCAAAGCTACTGGAAGCTAATTAAATACACCGAATTGAATCTATTTTAAAGGCTCAATTATAAAAGTCGAAAGCAATCGGAAGCTAATGTCAAAATTCTACGATAAGTTTTCTTCAGTACTGTCAATTGCTTAAGTTGCCCATAATGTGAACGGAAACGAATACACAGCTGTAAAAGTCAAATGTCAAATTTTCGTACGAAATAGTGAATGGGCTAGCGCACACCCCGGCGTATCGCACTTTACTTAAATCGCACACTAGATGAATATTTCGGCGTAAAATTGTGTAGTCATGACCCGATTTTCATTGTAGTGGCATTTCTGTTGTATCACGAAATTGACAACTTGTGTGTGTATTGGTTTCCCCCGATGTTAAACCACTTTTCTATAAACTGAGTTTCATCCTGGGGGAAATTCCAAAATAGTTCGTGAATGCAAGAACTCTTTAAATTCAATAGCATACGGCTTGGGTACCGTATGCGAAAGGGAGAAACTTTTGGAGGAACTCCCTTGACTAAGACAGGGCAAAGAACGTCTCGGGAACTATAACCGGGAAAGAAGTAAGGTCTGTATAAATATCAGCAAGAAGCGGCTGCACATCCTTAAAAGCTTTCTAACGAGTCACTGTAGGCTTAAGGAGGACCACAGGAAACTGTGTATTGAGCAAAGTGGAGATTGTAGATTCTGCGGAGGTATTGACGAACTTCAGGGCATCTTCTAAAAGATTGTTGATAACTGATCCACAAAAGAAAAAAACACGAATGCGTCCCAACCGTTAGAAGAAGGCCTACCATTGATTGATCCACTCCAGATAATCCGTTTCATCAAGGAAATCGGACTGGGGGAGGTGCCCTAAGTCGAGTATCTCATCGACCAGAGCTCCAAGTCGGGGTAACACAATAGATCTATAAAGGTCGCAGTGTATCACCCCTATAACTAATCCTGTACAGGCGTCAATCGATGGAATCAGGTAGTGCGTCCATCTGCCTTTTGCCGAGCTATCCCACCTGGCTTGCACAGAATTACAGATGCTTCCCTTTCCTCTTAAGGAAAGCTTATGGTAAACCCTTTACACCTCGTTGGGGGGATCATAGCCCCTATAACACGGGCTGTTTCATCTGAAAATGTTCGGACACATAATATAGTTCTTATTGCGCAGTCAGTATGCAGACTAAAGCTTTCATTTTGTCTCCTTCGTTGCAAGTGCTCCCGCTCATACCGAAGTAGTGTATAGAACTAATGACCTTATCAATCTAGATAGCAGAATCCTCCTGGCGTATCCAGGGAGCTGGGGCTCGAAGATTGTCTTATCTGGAGCATTTTGTATTCGTATAAGCCTCGGATATCTGCTCTGCTATCCTCTTTATCGTCCAGAGCTTGGTACTGTAGAGCAGAACTGGCCGGATTAGCGTTCTATTGAGCATACATTTCGTCTTTCGAAGGAGGAGTTTTGCCGAGATAGTCAGGCTATCAACCGTGATAATATGTCCTAGGCAGGTGGTGGCACGACACCATAAAGTTTTAGGTTCTCCTAACGTTGTGGTAGAATTTGATTTTGCAGTAAAACTAGCAAAACACGGTTGAGAGCTGATATTCTTAACCTGATTACATGTTGGTGCTAAGTGACTATATTTACTGCACTACTGCGCAAGCTAGGGTTCAAAGGCGTGACGCTTTTTTTCTCGTTAGCTTCCAACATCAATTGTCATAACTACACGATGCGTTACCATAATTTTCTCAATATTTTGTTCGGTAACAATATAATTTAATAGATAAATAAAAAGATGCAAAAAACAAGACTATGTTTATTGGATAATTGCTATAACCTTCTCCAAAAAGGTTGTTCAAAAAAAGTAGCACGTTCCGGTCGTCGAGCATTGTGTAAACTATTTTTGATCATTTTTTGAAGCACACTTTAAACATTTACTCGTAGATCAATCGCGGTGGGTGCTCTTGATAGGGCTGTCCACTAGCTAAGGTGCAAAGATCTGTATACAACTACAGCAGTGGTGCACTAAAAACTACTCCCTCCGTGGCATTGGACATTTTGTTGAACCTGATACCCTTAGTTATTTTCGGCAAAAAGATTGCTGCCTGTGCGGCAATCAAGTCCCTGGAATCGTGCTCCTTCACTTCAAAGGCCGCTTTCAACTGCCGTCTATCTCTTATGGAGATAACAGAGCAGTTTAACATTCACCTATGCTGGGTGCCAGGCTACAGAGACATTCCAGGAAACTGCACGGCGGACGAGCTCGCCAGACAGGGTACTACTCAAAGGATTCTGCCTGATAGTCAAGCCCTGCATATTCCCTTCGCTACATGTAAGCATCTACTAAAGCTGAACGCTATTAGCAAGAATACGGCTTAACGTATCGCATCTCGAGACAGATCTGGCCTAGGTTAGATCATAAACGTAGTGCCGAGTTGGTCAAACTAAAGCGATCACATATCAGCAGCGTTGTCGGTGTTCTCACTGAACACTGATTTATAGGCCAAAATACCAGAAGACTTGGCCTCTTCTCTAACGACTTTTGCAGGAGCTTTAAGGATGAGGAGGGTGAGAGAAGCATCCTTCACCTCTTAAGAATGCTCCATATAGTGTTCCCTTTTTGTAGAGCAATTCGACAAGATTGCTCATGGCGATTGCAGACAACAGTTGAATTGAAAGAGAACTTTTTCCTCACCCATTGGATCGCTTTCTCATCAATTCGCTGTAAAATGAAGTCGAATAATACAACCCCGTGATAGTTTGCCTTTTTACATGTAATTCATGAAGATCGTGCCAATGGAACCCGAAACACTGAGGTTATGTCTTTGCCGACCTAAAGAACGCTTTTTAGGAAATCAACGGTTTCAACTGCACTTAAACATGTTCAAACGCTGCTTCGCTTACCCAGATGTTCGTGTAAGATATTTTTGAGACGTTCATTTGAAATGCTTATTGTTGATTTTTTGGTCATTTCTTTAGATGCAACCTCAACGCCCCCCTAGCTCACTACCAATGCCTATGAAATACTAGTCCTAGACGATATGCAGTGATATATTTACCCTTGGTTTATTGACAATGCGATTAGATTCAATGTATACATTTAGGTGCTGAGGAAATTAAAGCGACACACAGTATGCAAAAAAAACTGATTGTGCTACTCTCAATTTTGTTTAAGCCTGAACCGCAAGGAGTCCTTACTTTTATTTTTCCCCGCCACGGTAATCACAAATTGCAAAGTCAACACAACAATAACTCCTTGTCATTGCAAATTGTTGTTAATTCAGTAATGATAAGCGCATGTTTTTGGAAATGTCAACGTCAATTTAGAATTACGAGCCAGTTTGTATGACATATGAGGAAAAATTAACGGCAGCTGAGATGAAGATGCTTCGCATGACAGTTTTAACGGCAGCTGAAATGAAGATGCTTCGCATGACAGTAATGCTTGATGATGTTAAAGAATTCATCTCGAAAAAATTTATGCACGACGCGCACGAAAAGGCAATCTCAATCAACGTTATACAAGCGCGGAAGAGAGGCAAGCCAAAAAAAACTCCTGGATCACACAAATGCAAAAACAGCAAATACTTTTTGAGGTCGAATCGGCGATTCCCACAGGCGGGCCAGTAGGGATGCCGTAAAGTGGAAGAGTTATGATCCCTATAATCCTGATCATAACCTCGCCGAACAAAAGGAAAGAATTCTAAGCCAGAGTCCAAAAAATCAAACATTCTTCTGTGTGTTTATTATACCTTCATTTCTCGACCAAATTGCTGTAAAGCCAACACTTATACCCCCTACATCACTCTGCTGACTTGCTAATTTAACGCCTTCGTAAGCTTTCATTTATGTGAAATATGAAGGAACTATTCTAATTTCTTTTTGAAGTGGCTATTCAAATTACAACAATTTATTTTAAATGGCTGCAGCAGCTGAGTTCTTGGTAATCAACTGATTCCGGGCCCATTTCGCGAACATATTGATAGATCGTTGGAATAACAACAGTCTTATTGTTCCCCATAAAAAAAAAGTCCAACGGCGTCAAACCGCATCTTCACAATGGCCGTCTTTAAAACGGCTGATAACACGGTTACCAAAATAATGTGTTGCACACCGAATGAGCGTGCGCTGGTTAAAAATGCGTGAAACTCCGCAGTCTTTTGTGACCGCAAAATTCCACTTAAACTTGAAGGTTTGCTTTATACGACAGTCGTGCGTCTGGCCTTAACATACGCATTGCAGTGTTGCACGACGTATGAATATTATAAAGGAAAAATGACAGCGACGGAGATGAAAATGTCTCAGATGTCAGCCGGAGTTTAAAAACGCGACCTAAAGAAAGCGATTGTTGAAAAACTCCAGGCAGAGCGCATCAGCTGGTACCACGTACAAAGAAGATCGTTGGGAAATTCCGAAGAGCAATAGTGACTCAAATTCCAGTCGTAGTTCATAAAAAAAGGGGCAGACGAAAAAACAATTGCATCACTCAAATGCAAAAACAAATGTAAATTCTCGGCCTCGGTGATCCAAAACAGAGTGGCTTGTAGAAGGATATTGAGGTCCGCAAACTTAGCCAACCCCACAAGCGGCGCAGTAGCAAGGCAGATACGAGGGAGAAATATGTAGCGTAAGATATACGTGTAATTACGCCTTACACATTTCAACGGTTAATAAAAGAAAAAGAAAAATTGTCAAAAGACGTTAGAAATAAATGTTGCTTCCTATACTTGGCACAACTCAGTCGGAAAAAAAGTTTCGCCATCAAGAAACCTCCGTCTTTCACCTTTCAAAAATTTTCAATTTCATTTTCAGTTTAAAATATTTAACCGTTGGGCGAAAGTTATCTTCCTCGCTTACAAAAACGTAATAACAGTACATTCAAAAAAAGATATCCTCGCAAGTTCATTTTTAATACGAAAGCCTCTCAATCGTGTTATTAATTGCAGTAAATTTGTTTTATATTTTTTTTTAAGAATGGGGTAAGTTAAGAAAGAAACATGGTTTCATATAAAAAAATCGCTGTTGAACTCATTCATCTATCCGCCAAATTGTGTCCGAAAGCTGTCCCAATGCATCCATCTCTTTCTCTCTACATGCAACCAAGCTAATCAGCTGACTTGTGCAATAACTTAACCGCACACACGGGGAGAACGTCACAATAGAAGTAGCTCCGTCGTGCTAAAGTTTTAAAATAGTTTCCCTTCTCTAGTGAAAAATAAAGAAAAGTGTTTACAAAGGTACATAACAAAAGGAAAAGGGTAAAGAAAAGTTTATTTAATTAATGAATTATTACAATAAGCCTGCGCATAATACCCAATTAACCCATATTCGAGTGCTTCCAATTATTTCGCAACCAAAAAGAAAGATTTCGTTCTCAGATTCTGTTTTATTAATTCCATTCGTTCCGATTTTTCTTTCTATTTTGCTCATTGTCGATCGAAGAGTAGGGGAATTCTTTTTTTATTCAGTGTTACCAGGTATTTTTTGTAAAAGAATTTATGAATAAAAATTTGTATCAATAAAATTAGATTTCTTAATGTTTGAATCCAATTTTAAGCACAAGTAGGGAATAGTGATAAGGAGGTTCATTACTGTCTGATTTTTGATTATAGACGAACCTTTTCCACAGTGCTAAAGAAAGTTAGAAAATGGAGTGAGTAATGGAGTGAGTGAGTAACAGCAACAGTCTTCGATGACATAATGCCTGCAAAATGCAGGGTTGACATGAATATACAAACCCAATAAACTAGCTGTGTTTTGTTTTCAGAGGAATCAAGAGTTGATTGTACATATACAGTTCGGTGGACCATTTCACTTGTTCGACTTTTCTGGCATCCTCATTTCGAAGCCTCAGTTGCGATAAGTACTTGTTGATCATAGAAGTCACATAATGAAGACTTGCACTCATTACTCATGTTCAAACAAGCAATCTTGCCCTCCTACTACTTCAAAGCTGGTTCTAATCTTAAAATATGTTTTTAACCATTTCACGAATTTCTATACTTGCAGTAAATTTTCATTAATTGGCTGTGTTTATAACTGCACGATGCGAATGTATATTCAATTGATTGGAAAAAAGTTTCTGCTTGTTTTAAACAGCAAGTAAATAACATCCCATAAGAACTCTGTTTATAATGTCACATCGTAACCCGCTCAAGAGTCTATCATTGGACTAATTGCTTGTCGCCTCGATTCTTACTTACTTACTTTTACTTAGATCCTTTAACCTCCCGGGGGGCATAGGGCATCAAGAACGCCTGCGCGCCATATTGTTCGGAATTGAGCTGCCTCCAACTCATTCCTAAAGAGCTCGATTCCTCCTCAAATGTTCAGCGCCACGTTTGCTTAAGGCGTCCCAATATTCTGCCTGCCTGGGTGAGCGGATTCCACTGCATGGCGTATTTCGCAATGGAGTTGACTTCGCGATGTATGGTGTGTCCAACCCTGCTGCACACATCCAGTTCAGTGCCACTGCGATCAGCCGAGACTACACTTCCTAGATATAGGACTTCCTGTTTGGCAATGTTAAGTTGAGCGCGGTTGTTAGAAGTGCTCAGAGCTTTTGTTTTGGTTGTGTTTATTTTTAGTTTGCTTCAGCTTCTAAATTGTGGGAGATAGTCCAACGAATTCCATAGTTGCCTTTCGCCGATGCTGCGCGGTGTACATCGCTGATGAACCACCAAGAACAATAGTGGTGACGATTATGCACTTGTTGATTTAAGTTCCGTTGGTAGTCATCTAATCCACAAACCCGTTTCCTAAGTTCATTCTTTCTCTCATATAAGGGATTCAATTCATAATCGTTTTCAAGCATGTTTCACAACGTCAAATTTCTATAAATAGAAATACGGTGAAATCCCCCTTAATGAATTCACTTTTTGCACATAACTCTTGTGAACTAATAAGTGCCACACGAATGGTCGCAAAAAGCTAGGCCTTTGGCCACATTCGATCTGTTGCGACGAATATTTGTATTTTTGGTATAAAAAGTGTTAGACAAGATACCAAGCGCATTTTGTGAAAATATTTTGTTCCATTTTGTTCTCACTGCTCGACTAACTGATACGTAAAATAATAAAATTCCATATTTTTGTCGATACATTCTTTCAACAATTCAGGTCTCACACATCACCTATACATTCAAGGTGCTGTCTTATGTCACAGAATTCGAAACGAAAATGTTCTGTTCTCTGTAACCGGGTAATTATAAAGCACAAAAAAGATGAAAAGCAAGCATTTAATTGCGTAGTTTCTGAAAATGGATTTCTTATTTAATCGTAATTTGCACTGGACCAATATTTTACGTTGGCATGTCTTTGAAACCCTTATGAAAAAAAAACAATAGAAAAGAAAAAACCTACAGCTACAGCTTTTAAGCACTTAATCTTACTGCAAAATTTGAGTGTTTAATTTTGCTTGTTGTTCAAACAGTGGTTATTAGGAGTAAGCATTTCCTTTGGCTTTCTCGAAAGATTCCTATCACTATTCTTCATTGTGATTTCCCTAGTTATTCTGTGAAATAACATCGGCCTTAAATTCTCTATACCGTTCTTTGTTAGACTATTTTAGTGTATTCTGGTGGTTTTTGTTAAAAGAATTCCATATGCTACACGGAGGAATGTTATGTGGCATAGTTTTTTTTAACTTTCTGCGCTTCGGAGGCTAGAAACCATGACTTGTAAGTAAAGCTCCTTAGTACCTGTATCTCTGTCCGTGTAAAAACAAAAATGCACAGAGCAAAAGTTTAGAATTCTAGGTAGTCCTGAAGGTCTTATTGATTATACGAGGTTTTGACAATACGGGGACAATTTTAACTTGATTTTTCTGTTTACCGATACCGAGATTTCTAAAATTCCAATTGCATGAAAAAAATAATCTAAACTCGACTGGTAACGCTGTACCCCATAGTCCCTGAACTGTCAAAAGTTGTCCCAAAGCAGAGATGTGAACGAGAGAAACATTTTTTTTTTCTTTTTCGTATTGGAAAATGGAACACACGGCCGAGACGAAGAAAAAGATTGATTTTTCTTGCGCTACAAAATTTTCGCTCTGGGTCCAAGTTTAGTTGTGCGTAGTGCGTGAGTGTTGGGTGAAAAAATCATACAAAAGCAAGAAAATATTCGACCCAGCAAAGTTACACATTTCTGGTTGCAGCACAAACTGCATAAAAACCAAAAAAATTCAATAAATTCCCCTATAAAAACCAACACGGTGTATAGCAAAAACGCAGAAAAACAGACCCACACTCTGGAAAATGTTGTGATAAACCGAAAAAAAGCATAAAAAGCATAGAAAAAAGTGATTGTGCGCTGCTAGAGCACGTCACCACGGAAAATTCTTCAACTGATGAAGACAAAAATTACCTGTGCTTCGTGGAAAAGCGTATAAAATTAAATTTCAAAGTGTAAATGATTGCAAATTACTAAGGAAAATTTGTGTGTACTCAAAAAAAAAAAATTGGAAAAAATCCTAGGTGAGGGAAAAAAAAAAGAAGTGGAACGTATCCTCCCCCTTGTGAAAATTTCTTTCCGCTCCAACATCCCCCCACTGAAACAAGCACCATCCCATGAAAAGTGTGTGTGTGTGCCTGTGCTTATCCCTAATTAGAAAAGAAAAATAGAAAAAATCATTTCTTTTTAGTGTAATTTTTATTTTCTCTAATTTGTTGTATTTTTTTTTTTTGTTATTTTTCTATCTGTGGTGCGCTGCCGTCCCCCGTTGCTGATACACGTTTTGTCGTCGTCGTCGGTATTTTCTTCTTCGTGTACAATTCCTATGCCCGGTGCGGATGAATGAATGTGGCATGCTGGTTGGTTGGATTTGATTCTAAATTTAGGGCAGAAATTGTTGAAATGAAAAAGAGTTCACCAAGTGACATTGCGAAAATGGATTCACTAAAAATTCCAAAAGGTATGTGTGTCCGAGTTTGATTACAAAATCTGTACAACTCATCTTTTTTCGGGTATCATTTTTTTTTTTTTTCAAAGGAGGTTCAAGTAAACCACCGTCTGGTAGTGTCCCGATAACAGTGCGTTTTAATGCTGGCGAAGAGAGTCTCGACGATATATTTCAATCATTTCAAAACAGCGCAAGCGGTGGTGGTGGAGGTGGTGGGGATTCCCTATCGAGCAGTCCCCAACAGCAGAATGTAAGTTGAAAATTTGGAAATAACGAGCATTTGCTCTATTTAATTGAATCTCTCTTCTCCCACATCTCTCTCGATGTAAAACAGCCAGATGAAGTGAATACAAGAAACAACTTCCTTCAGGGAAACTTCTTCAATCGCAAAAGGTACTTTTCTTTTTTTATCAACAAAATTCATTTTTTTATAAATTTTTTGTATAACTATACGTTGTTATTGTTGTTGTTGTTGCTGTGGGGGAGAGTTTTTGGAGCTAAGAAGCGCATGTCATATTGTGTCAAAGTGGAAAGAAATCCAATCCAATTGGATGAACAACTCGTTCTTTTTTTCCTCATTTTTCTCTCATTGCTTTTCCGTGTTTCATGCTTCTATCTTCAAAATCAAACAAAATATGAATGTCTTCATGCAAATCGGATACAGAATGAAAAAGTAAGAGAGAGAGCACGGGGGGTGTAAAAGCAAAAGAGCATACCTACCTACTTCCGGGTGGTTTATACTTGTGCCTACCATCGAAAACGGAAAATAAATACATCCGCCTTCTTCATGTGTTGTTTTTTTTTTTTTTATGTATACAAGAAAGGTAGATGATGTTGATTTCTTTTCAACACAACGCATCATCTTCTGGTCATATGCATATAAGACGACACGACACTCACTCACTTGATGTAATTGCATGTTTGCATTTCATGGAATGCACTTTTGTATTCTTTTCATCTGAAGTGTAGCAGCGCATATCTATGCATCTCCTTGTTTGAAAAAGGAGACTATGAGTGAAATATCAGAATCAACGTCAGTCAAAGATTATTCTCTAATTTGACGCCCCTCTTTCTAGATGAAAAAAAAAGAAAAACATTTGTCACCATCGATTTTAGTGATTATATTAGTGGAAAACTGTGTTGACACGCATACAAACTGAATAAATAGACCTAAACAAATTGCGTGGACCTAATTAAGTAGTTTTTTTTTTTATCAGGAACATCTTTCAATCCGATCCGATAAATTATGTGTAGTGTTTGAAAGCAATCAAGATTTGCTTGAAACCGCAATGGTTTGGGAAGCAGAAAAATTATTGCAAATGATATACCAACCACAAATTCCAAGGCCGATTAGATGGTGGTGGTATTTTGTTCTTATGATGATATCATTCTTTTGCGGTATGTTTTAACTAAGTGCGACTGAAATTATCAGATTTAGATAGTGGTGGGGGTGAATTTAATTTGATATGTTCACAAGTAGACTTTCGCTTTAATGGTTTCTTGGTACTACCTACTCGTACGTATTGCATTTCAATGTGCATTCTATTTCACTTGATTAGTATTACTACAAATATCGTAACAACTTCTCCCATATTAAAGTTTGGTTTATTGTTGGTTTTAGACATTATTTTTAAGTATTGCAGATCTTTTTATGTGAAGTGCGATATTTAATAAAATTTTAATTTTCAACGGGTAGCATGGTAGGGATATAAAGAAGAAGATTACAAGTTATGATTATTTTTGTTATACGAAAAGCTGACTACACCTTCTGTTGGCCCTTTATCCTTATAAGCTGTGAATAATCAATTGATTTTCGGGATTATTGTTTTTGGTAATGAGAGAAAGGAGTAGTGTCTATTCACTCTAGATATACCAGTCATCTTTTTCGTTGAATTCGGACTCTATTGGCCAACTCAGTGGCGCCTTTACAGTACGTGATTGTATCTTGTCTACTCACCGTCTATGCAGTCGGGACCGGAAATCACCCGAAGACTTTATCAAAATAAGAATCTCATTCATTTTGGTCAGTTCAATCGTTCGAGATTAACACCCTAACCAACGAAACCCTAGAGTCGTTGCCTGAGTTAATAGTGGAGTCTAGGTATACTCTTCTTTTTTTTTATTACGTACATACGTCTTATGCTACATATTTCTCCCACGTATCTGCCTTGCTACTGCTCCGCTTGTGGGGTTGACTTAGGTATACAAAGTCCTTAATTACCTTAAAGTTGTATCTGTCGAAGGTGACGTTCTGTCTGAGACGACGGTGTTGGATGTGTAAAACGGCATTTTAAACATCTTTTCTAAATTTTCTTATCATCAATGGTCTGGCCGATGAGGTCATTACCGACGACTTTGATAGACGACTTTAATCCTGCACAACCGGACAAGTTTATCAGAAATTCCTATATGGACGTTGCTCTATATATGTATATAATAACTCGTCTCTATAAATAGTAATATTCACGGTCTTAAAATAGATTTAAAAATCCTGGGTTTTCTCCTAGATATGATGTATGTATGTCGTTCATATTTTATCGATGGTGGACTTTACTGGTCCTAACTCAAGTTGATACGGACCAAGCAGGTTGTTGACAAAGGGCTTCGAGCGCAGTTCAGATGGTCTACATTTTTGAATATCTGACTAAAAATGCTTTTCATCAATTTACAATGAAATATATTCAACAAAAGCGAATAGTACTGCCCATTATTCGTTTTTCTCATTTCCATTTAATTAATCAAGACCTTCTCCGATGGAATGGTCGTGTTCTTCAAATAAATCTGCTGGGATATGGCTGTCCATTGGTGCGAACTATTCATTCAGATCCTAACTTGATCTTTAAGTCATTAAGGTTGTTGTAGTAGCTCGGTAGGCGTTGTTTTCATAGAAAATATTGAAGACAATAGTGTACAGGAGGAAAACCAAATACATACATATATAGTCGCAGAGAATACAATAAGACCTTTTACAAAGTCTTCAGTATCTAGAGATTTGAGTTTCTTTCCTGCAATTAGCTATTTATGGTTCTCGCTACTTTAGAATCTGAAGCTCTCATGACTAACGAGAAAATGTGCAAAGTTTGTGGTTCGCAAAATCATTCAGATAACGTACAAGTCTCTTTTAATAGATCTAAGCTATAGGTCTCTTCCATTTGGGTTAAAAAATATATATCAGGCTATAAAACTCCAGTATTATTAAAAAAGAGTGGTTAAATAATCGTGAGTATATTCGAACATTTAATACTTCATACGGAACCGATTGCAGGTTATTGGAAAGCGAAAGCAGGTTATTGGTCTAAGCCAGGAAAGAATGTTGTCGAATTTTTGCGGACGGCTCCAAAACTGGACAGGGTACCAGCGCTAGTGTTATCGTGGAATGCGTGTTTGTCTTTCAGACTGAGGTGTATGCCATCCTCATGGCTGCGGACTATATTGTGAGAAACGGGTGGACGGGGCGAAATATCTGCATATGTAGCGATAGCCAGACTGCGCTTAATGCACTACTCAAGCCTTTAACCTTCTCCAAAATAGTTCGCGACTGAACTCATTGAATCTCGTTTGGGTCCCAGGACACAAGGGTATAACAGGAATGAGATCTCTAACGAGCTTGCTAGACAAGGTTCAGAAGAGGCTTTCTCAGGACCTGAACCCACGTTGGGTTTACCAACGTCCTTGGTCAGTGCTTCTATTGACGATTGGGTTTTAAACGAATAGTCTCCCTGACGTCTGTAGGAAATCTGCGATTTTCTTGCTATCCCTTTGCAGGAAAGACTGTAGACAAGTTACTGGCGTTCTTACGGACCATTACAGCTCTGCCAAACACCTTAGTGTGCTAGGTTTAAGTGATACCCCTTTTTGCGACGCCTATGGAGAAGGCGACGACACGGCGGAACATTTCCTATGTGATTGTCCTGCCTTCGCTTGGAATAGGTGGCGGATTTTCGGTGCTGATGGTGGTGAGTGCTAATAAGCTCCTTCTCGACTTTCTACGAAAGACGAAAAAACTATAGAGCAAAATGGAGTTCTCTACCTGGTAGTACGTACAATGGACAAGTATTTAAATCTGAGCGCTCCAGAAGGGTGTGCCGGCCCCGACAAAAAAAAATGTATGGGGGATGGAACCAACAATATTAAAAAGTATTCCTCCATTATATGACGACTTTATTTATTACTCCAAAATAACGTTTGTTTTTTGAAAACATCGGCTCGTTATCTTTCTGTCGTCACTGCATAATGTGTGTTAAAATCATGCTTGTATCAAAGCAATTTATAGTTTGGGACCTAAGATGTGATGACAGACAGACGAACGGAGCGCGAATGGGGGCACTATTTATATTTTTATGCCAATATCTAAACCATTATGAAGAATAGGTGGTATAATAGCACAGACCTTTTTCTGATAATGTTTGTTTTCCAAAGTAAGGAACTGATAGGCTCTACTAGACCAAATGACTTCTAAAAATTTTCTCCTGGCAATCACAACAACAATTTGTTTATATTTGTTTCATTTAAAAATTGAATTAATCTAGATTTACTAGACATACCTGCAAGTATACATACATATATGATAGCCTTATTACCCGAATCCGCCCAACGGAGAGTGTTTTGTTCAAGTGTAACAAATTTTTTTTTTTTTTTTTTATTTATTGAAACAAAAATAATAACTTACTACTTTTTTTCTTATTTGTTTAAAAGTCAGTGTGAGAGAAAAATTAAAAAGTGTGACCGACAGAGAAAAACAAAAGTTTCATTTAATATTTCACCATGCTGCGTGGTGGAGTGTATGTGTTTGCGTTACCTAATTGTTACGCTGGGCAGTCGTACTA
Organism: Blera fallax; assembly: GCA_946965025.1. Taxonomy (NCBI): domain Eukaryota; kingdom Metazoa; phylum Arthropoda; class Insecta; order Diptera; family Syrphidae; genus Blera; species Blera fallax. The sequence goes on along the minus strand of OX337245.1, from coordinate 74,831,017 downwards.
CAGTTAAAGTAAGTTCTCATTTATTGCTTCATATACTAGCATATGAAATGTTTAAAATTACTCGGTAGTAGTATGGCTTAGTAAAAAAAAGGAAAAATAAAGTGCCGCGAAAAAAGTATGCAGTAGAATTACGTGGTCAATCCACCACTGTTGGTGTCGTCTATGATGTGTATTGTGTTTCTATTGTTACATGTGAACAATCATCGGTTGTTGTTGTATTTATTTTTTTTTTTTACACCAATATCGTTACACAAACTTTAAATTTTTCTTCTGTGACAATAACAAATAAAACTAATTAACTAACAATAGTTTCACCACAATTCACCACTACTACTACTACAACAGAAACCACCTAACTACTGGAGAGACTTTTAATTCAACAACATCGAGCAAGCCACTAGGACAAGAGTGTATAATTTTTTTTTATTGTTAAATGCGAACAAAAAATAATTTATAAATTAAACGAACTAACTGCGATAACGCCCAGTGTAACATATATGTAATGCTGTCCTATTTCTATCTCACGAGCTAACTTTTAAGTCATTTCATTCTTATTTAAATGCAAACTTTTTGGAACACACTATTAACACAAAACTTTACTCAATTGAAAATTTTTTTATGAAAATATTTCTCTTAATAATTAAAAGAAGAAAAAAAAATTCTCAAAACCTCCACCGTTGCATATTTGTGACGCTGGGCGGAAGCGGGTTAAATTTTAAAAACTCTTTAAGAATTCACTTCAATACATTATTGAATTGCAATAAATAAAACATTAACAATTATATGTAACTGAAGCGTAATGATGATGAAAATATTTTTGTAGTTTAGTTCTTCATAGAATGGTGTACCTTTTTTTCGAGACAATCATATGTAGTTTAAGTTATGATAGGAATTTGAATGTACAACGCCTGACCCACCTCCTTATGGCTAATCATTTAATTTTTCAATATCCTCCGTATCTTTCCGAAGTAGTAGGACAGTCAAAAAGAGGTGACGAACGGATTCTATTTACTCTTCGTCCCTGTAGCTACTACAGTAGCCGTGCTGCGTGATTACCTATCACACAGTGGCCTGTCACGACGCCAACAGCTAATCAGATATCGTTGTGACTTAGTTCCGTAAGATTAATAAATTTCTTTATGTCGTAGACTGGCCATAACGATTTGGCTGTTGCGCATGTATCTAATCGGCACCATCGCTTATTATCCTCCTCATTAGACTCAATGTCTATCCCCTTTCAAGGCGCTGAGCGGTATACTAGCCTCAGAGGGCGCGTGAAGTGTTCATGAGTGACCCTTCTCTGGCTAGTTCGTCCGCTTTTTCTTTACCGGTATCCGTGTGGCCAGGTACCCAGCATAGGATGACCGTGTTGGCCGCTGAGATGTCATCTAGTCGCTTTTTGCATATTTTTACGAGCTTGGATCTTATCGATGTGAACTGTTATGCCTTAATGGCTACTTTACTGCTGATTGAAATTTTTCCAAAGAAGTAAATCCAAACTCAATGATGTGAAAATACTCATAAGTTGCAGCAGATATTTACAGTTTCAAGGTGAACTTTCGCAATAGCAATGAGTCATTCATAATACGTATATTTCTGAACTCGGGGGAAACATTGGAGTTCATCATCAATTCTCTTTTTAGCATTCCTTTCGCACGCTGCTGGTTAAGTTCTATCTCACTAAAAAAAAGCGCTTGTAGTATTTGGAATTTTACTGGTTCCTTGTCCACTTCTTTGAGGACATTAAATCTTATCACCGTGAGACTACAGCGAGGTGCAACTACAATGTTATTTCAATTATTTAATTCATATAGAAAAACTAACTCAAATACTGTTGTATTTTTGTCTGTATCTTTCGGATTGCAAACTGGGAAATATTAACTGTGGGTCTAAAGTAATCTTTATTTATGAATAAAGTTAATATTCACTGTACTCCGTTGCTTTTCTTTGTCAATGCTACAGTATATCAAACTGCTCGTAACATCATTAAACGAGATGACCACGCTCCTCCTTTCTAGTGACGCGTCTGGTGCAAGTTGGAAAGTACAGTGCCGGAGAACATTAACCACAGCCACCAAAAATAAGAGGCACAATTATATTGGAGTTTCTGCAACTACTACCTGGTAGTACAATGGACCGAAATGAGTCTGACAAGATCTGTTCACACCACAGCTTTGCAAATATTAGAAATATTTAGCGCAACAAAACGAATGTGAACCAGGGACTAGCTTCTCGCGACCATTGGTGTTGTGCGTTTTATATATTTTTCTTCTCACAAATGGAAGAGACCTACATTTTAATGCCAAACTCGAACGGCAAATTGAGAAGCTTTCACTTGACAGTTATTACTCTCGCACGTAAGTCAGATATTCGCGATGCCACATTAACTGCATAAATTGCATATCACAACAGCGCGATATACATATTCGCACCAGAGTGGGGGCTATACATTACCCCTATGTGCTATTGTATTTCTAATCGACGAGGATTTCGCAGATCAAAAGTTTAATTTCGGTTTGATTTTGGAAAATACCCATTAAGAAAATCTGCACAGTGAAATCTCGACCTGGACTTCCCTTAACCTCATATGGTAATGCAATACAAGCTAAGTAATGCCTTCTGCGTACGTTGCTTTAATTTATGTACACAGTACGTCTTAAAATTGTTTCTGCAATTCCATTTGCCTCCAAGTATCTGTGGACAAACTTTTGTCTTTTCCTGACAATATTTTCTGTTCCGGATTCAAGATCATTTTCGCAATGCTAGAAGGCTCCTCTTTGTAGGTACATTCTGAATCGCTTCGTCCCGCCTTTAAAAGCGCTGTCATAAACTAACTGTTATAGATATAACCCTTGTTGCGTCATATTCGGCAAACCAAAGCATCTCCGAGCGCGGAAACCGTCAGTGTGATTATCGAAGGATTTGGTGTCGGATGCTAACCTTTCTTTCTAGACTGATAATGAAGCAGAATGTAAGCTTTACCTAAAATTTGCAATCGCACTACAAACCCAGCTTTGAACCCAGCATGTTCAACTGTTTTATCAATTTCGTTAACTACTATGCAGGCGGAGGCTTTTTTGAAAATCGTTAAGGTAAGAAATCCTCGCGAAAAAAAGGTCGAAACTTTCTTCAATTAAACTACAAAACATATTTTCATAAAAAAGCTTCAGTGATTGAATTGTACTTGATTAATTAAGAAATAAACTTACTTATGTTTAATACAATACAATTATTATTTGCTTTGACAATAAATAAACACTTCTTTGATCCTAGTGCAATGCCACCACCACAACAGCAAGGAACTTCACAGCCACCGTCGGCAAAACAACAGCAATTATCACCGAATCATCCATGCCCACCAGAAAACTCCCCATTCAATGGATCTCAACCAGGCATATCGAGCAGCATTTCGCCCAATAAATATCGTCGGAGTATCTCCTTTCCCGGCAAAGGATCATCACCCACACCGGGATATTCACTTGATGTCGTACCTCCCGGGTTAGTGGGAAACGGTGCCGGTGGTGGCGGCGGTGGTGGTGGAGGTGGTGGTGAAAATGCATACCTTGGCTACCAGGATCGCTGTTCTATCGGCAATGGCCTCGATATGCGACCAATCGAACACTGTCTCAACGATATAATGCGAAATATGGCTGTGGCGGCGGCAAGTGCTGGTGGAAGTGGTGGAAACGTTGGACCAGGTGGTGATGCTGGATCCGTTTCAGATCGATTACGTGGCAAAACGTTGAGCGTAACAAGCGATCATCTTTCTGATGAGGCTGGCAACTTTATTGATGGTAGCGGAAGTTTAAAACTGAATTCACCTTCGAGATCATCACCCCATTCCCAAGGTTCGGAAGTGACTGCCCGGTACTCACGGAAAGTATTTGTCGGTGGCTTACCACCTGACATAGATGAGGATGAGATCACTACATCGTTTCGACGATTTGGTCCGTTGGTTGTCGATTGGCCGCATAAGGCCGAATCGAAATCATATTTTCCACCAAAAGGATATGCCTTCCTGTTGTTCCAGGATGAAAATAGTGTGCAGCAGTTGATCGAGTCGTGTATAACGGACGATGAAAAGTTATACTTATGCGTATCGTCGCCCACGATTAAGGATAAGGCGGTACAAATACGCCCATGGCGTTTGGCCGATGCAGACTATGTTCTAGACGCGACAATGTCGTTAGATCCCCGTAAAACAGTGTTTGTAGGAGGTGTACCACGTCCACTGAAGGCGTACGAGCTGGCAATGATCATGGATCGCCTGTACGGCGGCGTGTGTTATGCTGGAATTGATACCGATCCCGAGCTGAAGTATCCAAAAGGCGCTGGCCGTGTGGCATTTGCCAATCAACAGAGTTACATCGCAGCGATATCAGCCCGATTTGTTCAACTGCAGCATGGAGACATAGATAAACGTGTCGAAGTGAAACCATACGTTTTGGATGATCAAATGTGTGACGAGTGCGAGGGACAGCGTTGCGGAGGCAAGTTTGCGCCATTCTTTTGCGCTAACGTCACTTGCCTACAGTACTATTGCGAGCAGTGTTGGGGCGCCATTCACTCACGTCCCGGACGTGAATATCATAAACCTCTAGTCAAGGAAGGCGCCGACAGGCCCCGAGCAGTACCCTTTCGCTGGTGTTAACGCTAGCTCCCCCCGAGAGGCAGATATACATAGGGAGAGAAAGAGAAACCGAAAGAAAACTTTTTTTTAGCTTAATATCCGCTCTTCTTCTCATCATGATAATAATTAAAACAAAATATATTTAAAAATATATATATATCTACAAACAGAAAATAATACCAAAACAAAAGAAAAACATAGGTAACCAATACCAACCAAGAAACGAATTATGTAACAGCGCAATAATCATTTAAATTAATTAAATAGTCATTCATATAGAAAGCCACACCAAACTTAATCAAATTCCAAAATAAAAAAAAAATAGAAAGAAAAAAACAAAAAAAAATGCAGAAGCAAATAAAACATTTTTTTTTAAACAAGAAAATTATTAAAGAAACAAAAATCTCTTAGTACCATAGTAGATATATAAAAGGAAAACAAAAAATCATATAAAACAGCAATTATTACACTTACAAGCGAATACAAAAAAAAACAAGAGCAAAGAAAATTGTATAACTTTCGCGCGCAATAGGAGTTTATGGATTGTGAGAAGTTGTTTGTTTGTTTTTTTTTATTTACACACACTACACACACACATAAAAGACCTTAGAATAGTTTTTTTTTTATATATATACATATAAATATATAATATTACACGTGCAATACACGAATATAACCCGTGGAGAAGAAAGACAGAAAAGAGAGAGAGAGAAGAGAAAAAAAAATCCTCGCAAGCAAAGTGGGTCTTAGTCGATCCACATAAGCGGCTTAGAGCGGACGCTTAAGCCTCATTTAGTATTTAATTCAGCAACAGAGAACCACACTAGCTTATCGCTGAGCCAAAGAACTTGAATTAACAATGTGCAATCTTGTCAGTTTTTTTTTATTAAATATTTGTTATTAAATAATTTAATTATTTAACTTGTATGCTATGTCTTTTTTTTTTAGTTCAATTTGCAATTGGTGCTAGAAGTTTGTTTATAGTTTTAGTTCTTAACTTAATTTTTCTTTTGTTATACTTACTAACCCACATTCTCACAATCTATCTCTCTCACTCTTAAAAAAAAAAAAAATTTGCTGGAGAATCTAATTATTTTATGACTTTTTTTTTTTACTTATATAAAATTAAATGAATTAAAGAAATAATTTAATAGCCCTAATTAATTACCTACTGCTTGTGTTCAGTATTAGCTAATTATTGTTCTCCTAATTATTTAAAAAAGAAATATAAGAAACTAATTCTTATACAAATTGAAGCAAGAAAAAAATTTTTTTAAATTAATATAATTTTTTACATTGTTTATTATTATTATTTTTTCTATATACATGTATATGTAAACTTTACAAAACAAAAGAAAAACTAGAAAACTTTTTTATATATAGACATTTTTTGTATTGATTTTTAAAAAATTAAACGCAAAAAAAACTAAAAAATATGTCATTATAAAAAGAAAAAAACAAATATTATTTAAAATTAATGTATGTGCAATAAAAACAAAAACAATTCAAAATAATATCGCGTTTTTTCACCTGTCAACAATTAAAAAAAAAGGTAATTTTACTTGTTTTTTTTTATATATTTAAAATATAAAGAATATTATATTAAAAAAAAAAAAACTGTAGTTATACTAATGAAATTAAATTAGAAAAAATTTTGTAATTTGTATTAAACATTGAGAAAAATAATAAAAAAAAAAAAAAAAAACAAAAAAAAAATCCATGCAAACAATAATGATCAAGAAATTAAAATAAGATTTTGTTTTCTTGTAAAATTTATTAGTTTAATAATTTTTTTTTATATGTGTACGCATTATATTTAACTATATTTTGTAGAAAATTTTGTAACATTTTTTTTTTATTTTCTAAAGAAAACTTAAGAATGAAGCACCCTTCTAAGGTTGTGTCAAAAATAAAATATATATGTATACATGTATATATTTCGTGCAATGCTTTCGATAAAGAAGAAAAAAAGTAAAATAAAAAATTAATTTAATAAAACCCAAAATTATGCAAATTATAATTTAAATAAAACCAAAACGAAAATTGTAAATATTTTTTTTTTTTTATTTAACATGATTTAAGAGGACGGTGAAAATCTTAAAAGAAAGCAAAATGCAAGGCACATGTCGCAGGTTATTGTAGAATTGGCAGTAAAAGCTCGAAAATTAAAAAAAAAAAGATCCGGCGAATTCTAATTATATTTTTAAATATTTCTATTTACAAGTGTTTTTATTTAAACAGAAGAGATCACAATATCAACTCTCATTCGTTCATCCAAAACTAATCAGTAAAAAGAACGTACACAACTCAGTTGTTTGTTTAAAAAAACAACTAATACAATAAATATATATATTTTACGTAGGTTGGAAGAAATCGGATATGATTGACTGGCTTTGCCTTTGCGTTTTCCAAAAGCTTAACCGCTTTATCCCGCACATTTTGAATTGAAACTTACTTAAGGTAGCGCTACAGTCCGGGGTGAACCTGGGCCTCAACCAACAAGCAGCTCCAGCTGCCCCCAGTTTCGCACGCTAAGTTGGTTGAGGTCCCCTTCCACTTGCGTGCGCCACCTGAGTCGCGGTCTTTAATACTGCGCCTTTCGGGAATGGATTCGAAGATTTTCCGGGCCGGAGCTTTGTGTCTATGCGCTCGATATGACCCAGCCACCTCATTCGTTGGACCTTCACTCTTCCGGCAAAGTTGATGTCAGTTCTGAACAGCCCGTACAGTTCGCGGTTGTATCTCCTCCTCCACTCTCCGTCTATGCAAACGGAACCAAAAATCACGTGAAGAATTTTCCTCGAAACAAAAAAAAATTGAATTGAAATCATTTCCAAATTGATTGAACATCACAAGAAACGTTGTCAGAGTTCCAGACTTCAAATTCACGAGCTGATACAGGGTGTCCAAGAAGGTTCAACAGGTCAATTCTGCCTTGAACATAAACATTAACCTAAAAATGGTTCAATCAATTGAAAGTTGCAAGCATTTGAGCAAAACACAACTGGTGAAGCTTTACATGGCTTGAAAATTGAAATAAATTTTTCTAGTTTCCAAGCTGTTCACAAAGAATGAAATTGTATTCTAATTTCCAAGCAATTCCAATTTCCACGAGTTCTAATTATCGAGCCTTTCGTGTACTCGTGTATACTCCTCTAGCACAGTGCGCAGTATGAAAAACAAGATTTATTTCACTCTTTCGTTGTTTGTGTTTAAGTACGGTGGCGCCAGGTTAAAAAGTAGATTTGTCGAAATTGGCGCCGAATCGTTTCATCCATGTGAGTGATGATAGATCTTATTTGAGATGACTTGCAGCCTACGATTGACCAGGGCCTCAACCAACAAATTTCTGATTATAGATCTACTCATATCACAGTAATTACTTAAAGAGCTTTCTGTCTACGGACTCATACCTGAGGTCTACTCAGTGCTAGACCAACCAATTTTTATCTACAATATTCTGTCAGATTCTTAAATAAATCCCGTTTACTGCACGGGAATCTTTAAAGATCTCCACTATGTCAAACTCACATTGTACTCTACTAGATAGAGTAAAATGAATTGCGTTTACTCTGTTTAGATGATAACTGAGGCAGTTCATGCTGCATAAACTCTGTAGAACGAAGATAGCATAGGCGTGCCGATACGTTTTCAACTTGAAAATCTGTCCCGTGAGAGCGATACCAGAGTTTTAATTCAATATGCACTATGTCTGTACCTAAATCGTCCACCTAAACAAGACGGATATTTTCAATTACACCAAATTAAAAGAAGATAGCTTTTATAAGTGGTTTTGGATCCGCAAAAAAAACTCATTTAACGTCAATCAGCTAATGCCATCTTGTGAATGCCCTATAAACATTATTTTTATTTTTCGATGGACGAGAAATGTGTCCGGATATAATCTGTGACTCACATTGATGAATTTGGTAACAATGGAAATGGCCTCTTAAGTCTCGTTTTATGTCGTAACACTAATGGTATTACACTAAAAAAAACCTTCTTGTCGGCTATTATTTTTCCCAAATGTTAGCGAAACCTCCTAGTAAGTGGTTTATAGTTAGTTTTCCAATCCTATATCTTATGGCAACCTGACTGAGGAATAACTTTTTCAATGACAGCAGTTAACTGAAGGATTAAAGATGAAGTAAATCCACGTCATCTAACAAATCTCCGGCACCAACGTGGTCTTCGGCTTTTTTATAAGAATTGACTGCAAATTTACGGTTTTTCTATTCTTCGTTTCCCCATATTTGATTGGATTTACTCGCTATATTCGCTTCGCTTTCATCAGTTATATCTGAATTTGGGTTCGTTGCATTATTTCGCCAATATGCTCAGCAATTGCAGTATTCAGTGCAGGGCGTAGAACATTTTAGTGAAGTTGTGGCTAAGTGCGGGAGTTTAAAATGCCAAACCTCCTTTTGGTGCAATCGTCTACTATGACAATTTTTTGAGTTTCGTTTTTAAAATATGGATTTATAAGCAGCTTATGTACCGATCTTCGAAATTTCCAGCGCAAAAAAAAAAATTGTAAACAGTATGACACAACCTAAACTTGTTTATTAAGAAATAAGGAAACTCCTTATCCATTCTTGAATTTGATTGTTTTTGTTATTTTCTTATAGTCGTTCTATTATACACCCCATTTTATATTTATTTTTTAATAAAAAACACATTTTTTTTGTTATTTTTCACTGTCTTTGTTTGTATTAATCCTTTCAAGACGGGTGAGGGCATAACACCCTTCACATGCCAACCAAAGGTCAGGCAAACAAATTTTGCAATAATAATTACGAGTAAAATACCGGGCCCATTAAACAGTATTTTCTGTTTTATAAAATGAACAGGTACGGCTACCGTCCAGAAAGGGTTAAAAATGAAGTAAGCAAAACAAAACAAAAAAGAATAATACATATAATTAATTGACTTTAGTGGAATACTTGCCTTAATAGTCTATTTATATAAATATATTAAATAAAGAAAAATAAATAAATTAAATGAAAAATTACATTAAAACCGTAGCAGAAAATACATAACAATTAGCTCACCTAGCCAATATCCTCCCTCTCTTAAATAAATTCAAATAAATAAATAAATAACAAAACCAACAAAAAAATCTTCCTCCCCACAAGAACTAAATTATAACAAAAAAAAGCATTATAACATAAAAACAAATTTCCAATTGGTACAACACATTGTCGTATATTTCTAGTTTCCACTTAATTGTTTTTGTTTTTTTTCATTTTGTTTTTTCACATAATATTTATTTCCTTTTTATAGACATTTTTAAATGTACGCATTTGTTTATTTGCGTCATTATTAGCGACTGTTAGTGTACAAATTTTTTAAATAAAAACAAAAAAAAAGGAAAATAAAACTTATAACAAAACAAAAAAAAACATTAATGTAGGTAGTGTTCTTTTTTAAAGTAATTTTTATTAGTCAAATTGATATAAAAAAAAAACGAATAAATTAAATGAAAACCAAAATTAAAGGAAGGAGAGGTCGCCGTGGGTAAAACAAAAAAGACAAGATAGAAACTCAACTTGTAATTTAAAATCGAATTGAGTGGAGTTTAAGCAAACATTTAAATATTTTTGAGCTGAATTTTTACTCATATAAAAGATTTAAGTTTTTTTTTTGTATTTTTAAAATACATTCGAAGTAAGGTATAAAGAAAATTAATAAAAACGCGTCTGGTGCTATAAACGTTTTCAATCTATTTGTCGCTCTAATGACGCAATGCGAAGGAAATTAAAAATATATATATATTATAATGATCTCCTTAAATATATATAAATATAAGGTTTTAAAGTGAAATTCATAAGAAATTGTAGAAAACCTTATTTCTTAATTAAAATCCAGTAACCCAGCGCTTAATTAACTAAGAAATAAAAACAACATAGGGGTAGCACCTTTTCTTAGAAAAAAGTAAATTAATTACAAAAATAAAAAAAAAACCCTATCGTTAGCCTCTCCCGGTCTCGAGATACCTCTTCCTAGAATCTCCTTTTTTAGCAAAATATTTAATAGTAAAATATTTTAATATTTTATACGATACATATATTATATATATTATTAAATAAAAATTAAAACAATTCAATAATTTATACTGATTCTTATTTTTTTAATTCTCAACAATAAACAAATAATGTAAAACATTTTTTGTAGTTTATTTTTTTGTTTTTCGTTTAGTCGGCTTTTTTTTTAAATTACGAAATAGTTTGTAGGATAAAGAATAAATATAAATTCTTACAGAGGATAAGTAAATCAATTCCTCAATAGAAATTCTGTTAAATTTAAACTTTTTAAAAAAGAAATAAATAAAAGAAAAGAAAAAAAGGAAAATATGTTTTTCCATTAAGAAAATAATATACTTAAAGAATTATATGAAGAAAAAAAAACATTAAAACGCAAAATTAAACTTTGTAACATTTACTTATACCAAAAACAAAAAAAAAATAAAAAAAATATCTTAAACTTAAATAAATTTTTTTCTGAAATAACTTTACATAGAGCATTTATTTTATTTGAATTAAGCGTTATCGTAATTTGAATAGCAGACACTGTTCACAAATTTCGAATCATAGTCTTCAGCTGTATTTTATTGATTGATGTGTTAATTAACTCATCGCTCAGCATTTAACTATTATTTTTCTTTGTATAAAAGAATTATTTCTTTTATGCTGTTACGTATCTTATACAAAACAAAACGAAATTATCGTTAAACAGATTGTCTTATCACAAAGACTCAAATTTCTCAAACTATTTGCGCGAGCAATACCGGATGATTAGGTTAGGTTAGGTAAATGGGTGCGTTGAGACAAATAGAGTCACTGCTCACTTAGATCAACAGTTCGGGTCCATTGTGCTCATTTATTTAACTCTGGAAACGCTGTAAAGTCCTTTGTTAGAACCACCTTGGACAGGACAATCAGACAGCAGGTGACGAACTGATTCAATTTCTTCTTCGTCCCTGCAACTGCTACAATAGTCGTTATGCAGCACACCGAGTCGCTCCGCGTGAACGCCAATGGCACAATGACCAGTAATTCCTAGCAAGCTCGTAAGCCCTTTCGTTTCATACGATATCCATATGCCCTAGTACCCAGCAGAGGGTCTCCGCATTGGCTCTAGATATCTTGTTTTACAGCAGACTACAGAGCCTTAACGGCTGCCTGGCTGTCTATATAAACAGTGGTCGTCTCATATATTACTCTGGCGAATAATTTCAGCAGCCTGTAGGACACTGCAGTCTAAAGAAGTGGTTTATTCCTAGGGCTTCACAATAAACTCTGGCTCCCGTGGCAACGTACGTCTTAGAACCGTCGGTATAGAACCCCAGTTCATTTTTCTTTACGGTTCTTCGGTTCTTCCAGTACACTCTGCCAGGAATTCTTGTAGTGAATCACCCCTCAAATGCTAGCATCGGGTTCACGTGATCAGTTTCCGTTGATCCACTGGTAGTCCCCCATCGGACAAAATGGGTGCGTTGCCGTAAAGGTTCGATAACCAAAATCGGCCTTCCCTCAGTCTTACAGCGGGTTTGGCGGCCAGACTGCTACAGTATACATCTAGCGGAATGAAAGTTAGCATGGTTTCCATAGCCGCTATTGTTGTTGTGTTGTTCTTATTGATCCCATGACTTCGATACACGCTGTCTTCTGGATTTTGGCTGGTATTGCTTCTCAAGAACCATCCACCATACTAGTGAACCATATGTTAGAATAGGTCTTACGACCGCTGTATATATCCAGTACACCACAGCTGGTTTGAGGCCCCACGTGTTGCTGAATGCATTTCTGCAAGAACATACAGGTACACTAACTTTTAGGGGTTTACTCCCGGCCCTTTGCTGCTGACCCAATTATCCACTAGTTGTAGTGCGAGATTGAGCCTTTCACTTAGGATTGGAGAAAATTTCCCCGAAACCAGGATGACCACATCGTCGGCATAAGCGGCGGTTGAAGCCGTTTTCCTTCAGTATTACTAAGATCTCATCCACTATGAGAAGCCATATTAAAGGAGAAAGAACTCCGCCCTGGGGGAGTTCCTCTGCAAACCCTTCTCCTGATGGTTACATCTACTTGCGTTGAAAATATAACCATCGATTGAAGCATCTGGGCAATCTATTTGCAGAGACCCATGTTCAAAAGAGCCTTATGTAAGCTGTCCAGGATCGCTTTCAAGAACGTAAACACTGACGCGATCCACTGACGATCCAGTGATGAAGCCAGCAGCAACTTCACCTTTTCCCTCAGAAAAGCTTCTCTGTAGGTGCCATCGCTTTTTTATTAAAAATGCTCGCGATCTCTTAAATTGTTCTTGCGTTTAGAAATTCCATATGTGTTCACTGTCCTAAATTATACCGAGGTATTTTGTCTTGTGCGTTAGACAAACCCTGAAAAGATTAATGTCAGAGAGTAGCCTAGTGAAGAGAACTAATTCAACGTTGAGAGAAAACTTACTCCGTTTGGAGTACTTGAAAAAAACATTTTTTGCAAGGTCCCTGGCTTAATAAATTCATTACAGCTGAGGTAACGTCAAACAGTCAATTGCAGTCCTCTTTAGTGTAAAGCAGCGAAATAACCAAAACAATCCAGAGGGAGAGGAGATGATGTCTCTTTGGTAAGCACAACAGTGCGGGACATTTGCCACCCAGCTTTCTAGGATGTCACTAATCAATGCGGAAACTGAAGCCACTTGTTGAAAGGTTTTTAAAAGTAGGGCCGATATGCTTAAAACACTTATAATAAACATGAGAGTATTTTTAGGTTTGGAGACTATGTTTACTTTCAAATATAACTTCCACACCAGAATGACATCCGAGATTTGCTGAATTTCAGTGTGTACTGTATTATCCGGTTCAGCTGCCTTATATGGTTTACAGCTTAGTGTTGTCCCTGGACTTTGGTTTCATAAAAACTGCGTTCTATTTCTAACATTTCCTCAACTCTTCCAATTCCAACCTTGGATATCTTTATCGGTTGCAATGAGATGATAAGTTTCTTCTCCCTTCCCATGATGATTGCTGTTTCATTAATGTTTATATTTTTGATGTCATCATGGCATCAGTGTTATATTTCATCCGGTCTTTAGTCCCGTTGTACAGTCCGAATACCCCTCGCCCTGCCTGTACTCAAAATGTCTAACAAATTATTTTTGTGTATTGCGTGTTCCCCCGAACCAACAGCTTATCGGGTACAATTAATTCCCCCTTATCTATTCTTCGCCACTTTTTTGTTCTCCTAAGTATGAGTAACAGCAAGGCAACAGTACGTAATTGTCATTGATGTGTTTTGTCGTTTCTCTTCAAATAAGAATTTTACCCTCTATTTACTGAATTCTTCCCCATTACCCTTGTAGAGCTGGTAGCATAGAAGGCCCCTTACCAATGACCTCTACGGTTGCTCCAATCAGCACACTGTCGACTAGCGAATCAAACTCATTAGGAACATGGAAATTAATCAAAGGAAAAGTATCTCAAGCTATGGAAGATATCAAATCATCAAAGACTACTAACACGTCGACAGCCAAAGGTAAGTGCTATAAGTTTTATGATAGTATGTGACTGTAATAATTTCTTTTGTAGGAGATGACCCTGATTCTGATCAAGAGAATGCCACAATAAATAGTTCAATTAGCGATGAATTCTCATTGGAACAAGAATTCAAAACAGCTTCGAAGTGTGACTCAGATTCAGATATTGAACCAGACATTCTGCTAGAAGGTGACGTCGAACGTTCACGTATACGGCGTTCGTTCGCACATCTTAAGTCAAAAGTTAAATCAAGATCGCACTCGTCTGCAGTGCCAGTGACAAAGTCTACCTTATTAGTGAATAACAGTAATAGTGGCAGTGGTAGCAGTGCTGGTAGTACTAAAAAGGAATCAAGCCCAAGTCGTGGGGCAACGCCGACATCTACCAGCACGTCTCTGCGAAGCACATTCCTAAGGAAACGTAAGAAACCAGTAGTAGAAGGAACTGAAGCTGCATTGGCAGCAACCACCACAAGCACATCCTCAGTAACAAAAGAAAAAAAAGGTATAATCGCCGGTAAGAAGGAAATAGAAATCGAATCAGGAGTGGAAATGCTCGAGGATATGGTTCCAGCAGTACATGAAACAACCGCTGCAACGTCCCCAGGAAAAGTAATAGACTCAGAGAACTCTCATGCTAAGCGTTCGATGGAGCTTCCAATAGAAACTATCGCTAAACCGGGCGAAGGAAAAATCAGCACAACATCAGTATCATCTGAAGCAGATGAGCTTCAATCCATAGAAAAAAATTCAGCAGAATCCGGTGTGCCAAAGCTAGAACCAACAAAATCAATTTATGTATTCGTGAAAAGTATACCATTCGTGTCATTGCTGTTACTCTTGATGGTACTAAGCATTCCCTCCATTCCGGATTTTGTTCGTGGAGTATTCTCCTGTCTTTTATTGATGTTGATCTTTAGCTCAGCTTGGCACTACGTACAGGAGGCTATTGTGGCTCGCATCAGTTCCAACGGCCCGGAAAAGTCTAAATTTAAACTTCCCGACTTCAAGCATATGCCGATTTGTGAAATACCCGCTGTGGAGGAACATAAAACTGTTAAGACTTACACAGGGTGGCTGAATGAGATCAACAGCTATGATCCGGGGAATTTTCATGTTTCCATGACTAAATCTGTTTATGTTAAACTGGATGGTGAGTCTCAAAAGAGTATTTCTTATGTTAAAGTTAATGTTTGCCTTTAAAGGATCTATGCTTCGAGTCTCCAATACAACGGCCCGTATTCCAAAGCGACAAATGTGGAATGAACCGGTCATTGATAGAAAAACGATAACTTTCACCCGCCATCGGACATTTAATCTACTTGGGTGTCGCATTGAAATGCTACCACGTGGCTTGGCTAGGAAGAGGTATGTACTAAAGCTTTAAGTGTAGAATAGGCAGTTTATTGTTGTCTTGTAGATATTTCAGTCGAAAGTATCCAATGCAATTGATAATAAAAAATGTCGATGGACAAAAAGCGGAGGAAACTTTTGCTTTTGTTACAACCAAAGAAGAAAAGCCATTGAAACGTCCTGCCAGCAGCAAAAGTCTAGACGAAAAGCTCTTAGAAGGGAAATCTAACAAGACCATAGAGGCGAAAGAAAACACATTAGCACCGGGTGGGATTCCACATCAAAATTCCAGTGAATCTATGGATGATCGGTCGGAGCGCAGTGTTCTGGTGGAATCCGAGAATGACCTAGATTTCGCAGCTACTGTTTTGAATGCTGATGTAAGAATTAGACAGGAATATTATTTTCTATGAATTCTTATCTCTTTTTTCGATTAGCAGTTAAAGGGCCTTCAAGAGAATGCTCCGGACCTGGACTTAGCTGAAGTAACAGTGCCGTGCGGTGATGAAACTAGAATTTTACTCTTTGCCCGAGGGGACCGGGAAAAGGAAGACTGGTAATGGTACAAGATGGATAGTCTTAAGATCGATATTTATATGAATTCATTTGCAGGTATCGACGCTTTGTAGCAGCTAGTATTGGAGATGTTAATGATCAAGACCTACACTTGCCAAATGTAGTCATGGTATCGGAAGCAGAGATAAAAGCCGCAGCAAAGGCTGCATCCCTATTGCCGGAGATTGTTAAGGTAGGGCTGATAACACCACTGTAACTAGCGCACTGGAGATTGTTGATGGTTGGTGTCGCAAAGTTGTATAGTTCGACAACGATACTTCAATCTTTTTAGATGTTAAATCATGGGTTACATCATGGCGAGTTGAGAAGACCATCACCGATCTCATTAGTGCATTTGTCTCACCGGACAATTTTGGCGTTTGGTTGTCTTATCATTTGTATTCGACAAACACGTGTGACTCTTGTAGAATCGCTTAAAGAGTGTCAGTTTTATTTTTTCAAAGCTGTGGAAATATGTGGCAGACCAACATAGAAAGCTGCAATTACAATTATATGATTACAAGAAAACGAGTCTTCCAATTCATTAGACTGTATTGGACTTCCCTATCTGGAAGAGCTCACAGAATTTGCGATTATATATACTTTTGTATGTATGTGCTCTCTTTGCTCTCCTGAAACGACCTTTTTTGAGCAACTTTATACGAGTATTCTAGAATTTCATTATACGTCAAAATTTCTCCAACTTCTTCCGCTGGACTTATAGGTAAAACACCAGTTGGGAATAAGTGCGCTCGCTCAAGGGTCACCTTGCTCTATTCCTAGAGAACTGAAAATGTATTCTGTGAAGGAGCATTGGCAAAGGGGTACAATCATAAGAAGAACGAGATTGCATAATACTGTTTATCTCTCGCATATGACCAGAGAGTAGTCAGGATGATTTGTTTGACTTTACAATTCAGGAGGAAGAAATTACTCTGCACAGACAGAAAGTTATTGGCTGCAAAGACACTGGGGTATAAAGGCACATGATTTCGCTGATCAACTGACAAGGATTGGGAGGGAACTACTTTTAGATATGTGTTATGATAACCCATGTAGTTCAGAGTGACTGGAACCTCGTATGACATTGTTGATTCTATTTGGAGATATGGTCAGCTCTTCCAAGAAAGTGTGCCTAAGTGAAACCACTCTTTTTTTTAGAAGACACGTTTCTATCTACTATATTTCATTATCTTGCATTTTTAATAAAACTCGAATATATTTTTAGAACAAGGAAGACACAACACCATCTAAAAGTATGACCACTTCTTTGGTGGAAGACTCAAAGGCTAATGACAACTCCACCACATCTGATAAATCGGATAAAGCGGATAAGACAACAAAAAAACGAAATTCAGCCAATAGTCAAGATGGAGGAAAGGAATCCACTCCTGATCCCGAATTAACAGATATAGAAAAAATTGATAATGGTTCACCACCCCCAAGTGAGGACATGTATGAGGGGCTACTGATTAGTACATGTGCAGCACGGAATCCATTGGAATATATTCGATTTATGTCACGTTATCAGGTAAAATAGCGCATTTCAAGTTTACTCCTTTATTTGGAAAGATCCTTTGGCTTATATTTACTACATTATTTATTTTTTTATTTTTTATGAAATTTTGTTTTTGTAGAGCGCTTGTAACCAAACTCGCATTCCAGTATTTAAAGCTCCAACACTGACGAATGCACGAATGCCAACAAGAGTATGTTTTTTTGTTTGTTTTGCTTTTGTTTTTTTGATTGTTTTATTTCATTACATTTTTTTTTAATTCTGTACATACTATTTATTTCATCATTTATTCTTTTATGACCTACCTCCGATAACAGCAACGAAACCTTAGCTCTTACATATTTGAACTACCTGTTTGGTGCCACTACTTCATTATTTTTTTTAATGCGTTCTTGGCCTTAAATTATTAAAAGCATCAAGTAAAAAGAAAATTGTAATAGCCAGTCGACGAATATTATTATTTTGTTGATATCATTCCTAGATGTCGAGGCTTTTCAGCTTTTCAGCACGGCGAGTCGCATAATCTATCGTTTTAACCTCTGACTTTATGTCTACACTTTCTGAGGGCAAAACTGAGCAGAAATGGTCTTCCGATAGCACTGCAACAAGCATTATTTGAAGATAAGGCTAATCGTATCCTTGTACGTCTTGATAATATGACTACAGGATGCTTATAAACAGTTGAATTCATGTCTCAGCTACTTTGAGCTCTTTTAAATTCATCGGTACGGTACGTGACCACTATAAGTACGACAACATTCCCTAATTCCCCAAAGAATCCTTTTTCTACGAACTACTTGGTCTAGACTCGTAAGTAAGAAACTTCGATCCTATATTTTTTTACCCACAGACTCGTCGCGAAAAGCGCCAAGAGGATGAACTCTGGAAAGGAATTGATCAATCTATGTTCCTTGGCCCGAGTGGTAGTGTTGTTTGGGCCAACGTACTTATCGGACGTGTTCTCTTTAGCTGTCTAAATGATTCACTTCTCTTAGGTAAAATTCAAGAATTTCTGCAAAAGAAACTGAGTTCCATTAAGGTAAGAATATTAACATACTTATTAAGCAGTATTCTTTATCTCAATTGTACGTTATAGTTGCCTAGCTTTATGGAAGATGTATCAATAACACAAATCTTTTTGGGTGACACTCCGCCTCTAATACATCGTGTCTCGCAGCCCGTACTCGATGAACGTGGCACATGGATTGATGCTGATCTCACCTATGAAGGTCTAATGCATATGACAATAACGACAAAATTGAATTTGCTCCGTCTAAAGCGACAACATACAAAAGTTAGCGCTGCGGAAGTACCAGGTGCCTCAGCAGTCAGTGGTACCCCACCATTGGGCAGTTCACCCCCGCCTACTGTTCAAGAAGCTGAAATCGCTGCAACTACCACGGATCAACTAATTGACGAAGTCTTAACCAACTGCGCTATATATGACAGTGATGCTGAGAGTAGTGGAGCATCGAGCTCAGAGGCCGGTAGTCCAACTGTTGGATCGTTGGATAATAATTCTACAGAGTAAGACCGTGTATATGTACATATATTCGATAACTAAGTCACAACATTTGTTTGCAGTACTCAATTTTTCAATTCATCGCCGGGTAATGCAAGACGTCTGTTTAAGATTGTGGACCGAATTGCTGCTTCCAATCTCTTCCAGTATGCAACTGAGCTATCTTATGTACAGAAAGCAATGGAAAATATGAGCACAAACATTACATTGCGTGTAGATTTAAAGGGTTTGGTATCGAGAGTGACCATTAACATACCACCGCCTCCTTCCGATCGAATTTGGTTGGCGTAAGTCTCATAATAGTCTAAGAAAAAATTTGTTTGCTACATCTTGAGCCAGCAAGTCTACTATAGTAACAATACATAATTTTCAATGGTTTTTTTCTTTTATCATTTATAGCTTCCGCGGACCACCGAGACTATGGATATCAGCAACACCAACAGTTGGCGACCATACCTTCGATTGGAGTATTGTAACCAACGTGATTGAGAGCAAACTCTGTGAAGAGGCATACAAGTATCTAGTGTATCCGAATATGATTGATGTTATTGTTCCGTTCCTCGGACAGTCTACATATAAGGAATGAAGTGGTTTTCCTTCTTCTAAGTTCATTGTTTTACCAGTGTGATAAGTAATTGTTTAGGAGTTCTAATGATAATGATTCCTTGATACAGATGATCTCTGTCTCTCTTTTTATATACTTATCTCCGCTAATTGCTACCATATATTCCACAAGTACTTTCCACTCTATAACCAACTTTGAACTGTGATTTTTAAGAACTTACCTTTCTCTACGTAGACAACGTTTAAAAAATAAAAAAAAAATTCTGATTGCATTGAAAAGTTCTCTTTTTTAAAATTTTTTTTTTGTTACTCGGTTGTGTTTGCTGTCGAATGTGATTATTTTGTTTTCCTGTTGTCATTGTATCAGTTCAAATGAAAACGCTAGACATCTAAGTACTTATGTAAGAAACCAAAATAACAATTCCGTATTTTATAAATATGTATGTACTTGTAAGAGCACATTGGTTTTTTTGTTATATAATTTGTTAAACTTCCATAATGAAACCACGAGCAAATATAGGAATTCAGGATAACTTATAAGCACTATTGTGTTTCATAATTTATGTTTATTTTTTTTTTAATTATTATTATCGTATTAAAATTGCACGAGGTACACAACACGAACTTTGTTTATTGTCTTTTATACACAAACTGGTTTTTGGATTTATTTGGAAACCAAACATATGTATTTATATTTGTATTCAAGTAGACTATCTAGCTAGGATAAGGATACAAAATAAAAGATAATTTAGAAAAGAAAACAAAATATACATGAATGGATATATTTCCTGTGTATTGTACTTTGAATGAGTATTTACATATAGAAATTGATTGAATGAACTAATAAAGTATACATATTTATTTACATTACATACTTTGGAAATTTTATTAAGTTAAGATCCTAATTTGGAAGATTTAATGCAGCAAACTTTAAATTTGCATATTTACTGCTTCTAAAAGTAGATTGAAAGTACAGATTGAATTTATTTCTACTGAAATATTGCAGCTTGTACTTACAAATGCTGTACTAGCAAGCCAGTTACTTACCTACTTAGTTCTTGAACCGCACCTATATACATCCTTGATTGTCTTCATAACGAGGGGCCGGGTTCCGAAGTTTCTCTCGGCTTCTACGCGTACTTCTAATTTGACACTCCCGCTGACATCCGTAACATTTTTATCTCCGTCGCTAAGATGATCCTATATAAGATTCATACATTGTCTAACACTGCGATGCGGATGTTAAAGCCGGACGAACGACCGTCATATAAAGCAAACCTTTAAGTTTAAGTGGCATTTTGCGGTCACAAAAAACTGCGGAGTTTTCACGCCATTTTAACCACCCCACGCTCATTCGGTGTACAACATCTTCTTACAATTTCCGTGACAATTTACAACTGAGCCCAAATATGTAAATTTGTCGCATTTCGGAACGATTACTCCATCCAACAGTGGCAGTGCAAATGTTTTGTCTTCGTTCGGCTGATTCTTAAATTATTATTTTCAAGTCGCAACTTATGATAGCGCTATCGTCGGCAAAAAGAAGAAAAGTCGTTCCCGTTTCATCTATGCTATGCACCCCTTCAGCAAAAAATCTTGCGCCGTCCATATGAGAAGATAATGTGCAGGTCTTTCGACGCGTAGCGATATTTTTCCATTATTATTCTTAAGCTTTGAATCGCGTCGTAAGTAGATTTGCCTTTGAGAAAGCCACAATGACTATTATAAAGTTTAATAATGCTTCGCTGCTGAATGTCTAAAACTCCCTCAAAAATTCATTCACTTGATGTGACTGAATCAATTTAGTCTTAGGGGCCTTTTTTTGTCACTACATCCTGAACTTGATAGAACTTGCAGATTTTGCGGTAACTTTCCACCTCCATTCGCCCTCTCCACCCATAAACAGATTTAACACAAGACTGCTGGACCAACTTGTTGAAACCAAATTCAATGATCCTCTCTAAGATTTGTTTTAGGATTTATTTTCTATTATTTTCCGGTCGGAAACCTCAAGAAGACGAAATGGTGATGCGCACAAAGACTAGGCATTCATATTCCTAAATTTACTCCATCAAAGCATTGCATAAGTCAAAAACCGTTGCCTGTTGTTTCGTCGAAGAGATTGCGAACAATAAAAAAATGTTTTCCTTGTCGATTTCGACGTTGAAATCCTTGAGTAATCTGTTGACATTATCTGGAGATACCACATGGTCGTAGAACTTGTCGGTATTGGCGTGTGCACTGATGTATTTGACTTATATTGTGGAATGTGCTTTGATGCAGACAGGCGATCACATTTTAGTTGACTGATGTCACTTGTAACGACGTGGAGTTTTCTTTAACAAATCGTAGGGATCGTAGTTATACCTCATGGTACTCTAATAGTTTTTAGTTTTTCAGTAGTATCTCTGATGCATAAGGTGCTTAAATCATAATCCGTGGAGGCATTGGGTTGCCATCGTGATGCCAAAAAAAGCGATCGATTAAGGACTAGCATTAAAAATATCTTCGCTCTTAATAACCATCTCAGAGGAACCTTGGCTGAGTGGAAGACGTTGTACGACACGAACAAACACAGAAAACATTGTACTCACATTGCATAGTCTGCATTTTACAAAATAACATTTATTTCGAGTTTTCAGTCTTAGGAACATACGGAACCTTTTTTTATCTCATTTTTGTGTAAGCACAATTGTATATAAATATTCTTTTAAATATCAATTTAGTAAGACTCTATTTTCTTAATCTAGTTATGTATGTATGCAAGCTTAAATGATTGTATTTGCAAAAAAAAACTGAAATTACTAATAAGAATCCGTTCATCCTTTCCAGGGTGGTTTGCTATCAGCTGAACGTTGCTGAGCTTTATTTTTATTCCCACTTGTGGAAGATTTCGTTTTTGACAGAGCTAATAATTCGTTTAAGTTTTCAATATCTTGGGGGGATTTGCTCAGAAGCTGTAAGAAAAAAATTGCGCTAACGAATGTTATCAAGGGAAATCATATTCTATCACCCTACCAACTCAATGTAAGCTTGCAATCTGTCCACATGTGTTGCATCTTCTGTTGCGCGATTATGTCGACTTGTTTTTGGTGTTTCAAACTGTTCATTCTCAGCTGTACTTTGGACGGTCTCCATTGAATTTGGCTTATTTTCAATGGGTTGTGTGTTAGGACTTGTGAGGATCTCTAAAGCCTTCTGCCATTGAGCTTCCATAACGCTATGTAGTTTCTCAGCTATATCAGCTCTAACAAAAAATGTAAAAACATCAGTTTAAACCTCAAAATTACTAAAATAAGTCACCCAACCTCCTAGTTTTATAAGAACTGAGCTTAATTTCCAAATCATCGATTTTCCTCGAAGCATTCGCCAGCTGAATTCGATACAGTTCAACTTCTTCGTTGTGTTTTTCCTGTAATAGATTCAATTCCTGTTCATTTTTCTCGTTAATAAGCTCCATTTGTTTGATAGCACGTTCAGCTATCAAACGTTCACGATCTCGTGCTTCCTGCTTTAGAGTTTCTTCAACTTTATCTAATTGCTCTTGGAATTCTTTAAGTTTTTGAGTAACAACATTTTCCAGTTGTTGCTGGTAGTGAAGTTTTAAACCTTGGCGCTGACTTTCGAGCTTCTTTTGCAATGTGATCTAGGAGAAAGAATATTCACGTAAAGAACTTCGATATCTGATGGAATTCTTACCTCTTTATCCGACAAGGAAGTCAGCTTTTCACTTAAAGATTTTTTTTGTTCTTCTAGATTATCTGCACGATTTTTCTGTTTTTGCATTAGTTCTTGTGCTTGCTCCTTATGATACTTAAGAGTTTCAAGTTGCTTTTCTAAATCTTCGCATCGTGCAATTGCCTAAGCATTTATTTCGGATGAGAATATTTATGTGTTAGAATTGGTTACAACTTTATACCTTATCCCCGTGATAGTCTGCTTTAGCTAGACGATCCTTAACTTTTGTTAATTCAGTGCTAGACTGCTCCTCAGATTTCTTGCAGCTGTGCAATTTTTGTTCTAAATCCTCAATTTGCTTCTTATACAAACTGCTGCATTCGGTTGTTTTCCTAAAATACAGAATACATGCGTCATTTTATTAGCTTCTTGCGACCATTCATGGTGTACGTGTTATAATTTGTCACACAAATGGAAGGGAGCTACAGTTTGGAGCCATATCGTTATACATTCGCGATAAGTGGAACCTGAAAATCTTTTTGGTATGTTCTGGGATTCGAACGTCGAACCTCCTGTTGCACCTGTTTTAACGAACGATTATACAATATGGTGGGAGCAAATTTAAACATAACGTGTTCTCTCAAACCGCGCCAAGATCTACAGGAGAACCTGCATCGGGATTTTATATGATTTTAAAGAACAACACCCACGAAGGAAATGGAGATCATAACTATGGATTCTCTTCTCCTCTAGTATGGTGTCGAAAATGTCATTCAAGATGAGGGAAGCAGGATTGTGGACATCAGCACACATATAATCATCTTATCCCGATAGCAAACTACAAACAGGTATCCGAATTCCTGACAGAAAGAATTAGAACAATCGAAAGGTAACCAGTAAAAAAAAGTTAGTTCCATCTACACTGATGAATTCAAAATGAAAAACGGTACAGGAGCTGGAGTTTACTGTGAAACCCTAAGACCCAGGCGACCTCTTTGCAAAGTTAACCAATTACTACTAAACCAATAGGTACTGTATTCACATAGATTCATGCGGAGCTGCTATAACTTTAAAGTCGGTTACAAGAAGAGTTTCCTTTATCTGGTTAAGCGTGACTGGTCACCAGACCATTGGTATCCACATGGAAAATCTCGAAGTATTTCTCAAAAGCTAGTCCAGAGCTGCAGGGATAAGCAAGAAATTGAATCTGCCCATCGCCTGCTGTGTGGTTTTCCTGCCTTCACGATAATTCCAAGAAGTCAACATTTCACAGATTTGAAGGACTTACATACAGTTGATGTGAAAGACCTCCTCCGATTCATGTCTTTATCTGGATGGTTCTAACGTTCTCTTTTTGTATGTTCTCACGGCAATCGCAATATTAGAAATACACTTACTTTGAAAAACTTTGAAGTTCGTTTTCAAGTTTCTCATTTTTATCTTGAAATCTAGCTGCCAGGCCCAATGCTTGTGCCAACTCTTTTTGAATAGTTTCATATTTGCCGCCCAGATCCCGGTGATCATTTTCCAGCTTGCAAAGTGCCTCTTTCAGTTTCATTACTTCTTGATGTAAACTAAAATAAAAGGAATATGCCGATAAAAATGGGGAAATGTGTCTTCTTTTACCGTACTCACCTACCATTCTCGGACTGGGCTTTACACAATGCATTATCCTTCGCCTTATCGACTTCTAATGCGACTGATATTCTCTGCTGATACTCTAGCAATTTACTCTGCAATAGGCGAATGGTTTTCTCTAAATGCAATCGACGATACTGCTCCTCTTTCAGAGTTAAGTTTCCCGGTGCATTTTTACTCCACATTTCACTTAAGCTAATTAGATTCCCGTCTGGAGCAGCATAAGCTCTCATTCCCTCATCGTAGACTCTATCAACAGACATTCTATTCAAAACATTTGGCAACGAAGCTGCTTGCTCGTCAGCTCTGTGATTCAATAAATCACTATTCCCATTCCACAGTGAATTATACTTTCTATCTTCCAAGAAATGATCAATCTCCTTAAGCACACCATGGTAGTCTTCACTGCACTTTTCATTCCCATTAGTTTGATCTTTTGGTGTTGAATGGGTCAATGCGTGTGCACGTGGAAGGGTACTTCTTTGCCGCCTCTCACCTCCATTACGAACAGTGCAGTTCGATATTGTTGACAAATCCGATGCTGGAGAGAAATTTGTTTCGATATTTGTCAGCCGAGTATTAATGTTGTCCAATTCGATCTGCTGATTTGGTGGAAGGAACTGATAGTTCGTAACTGATGTAGGTGGTTCTGATTCCCACTTGGAGGTTGACATGTTATTGAGAAATTCTTCCGATGAATACTCATTCAATTGTTTATCGGATAGTGTTGTGGATAGAAAAAAATCTGGCGGAATTAGGAGAAGAATATCAGTATCATCCGATTCACTCATTTATTTAGTTTTTGCATTTTCGCGGCGGGTGAAACTAACAAATTTACAAACAAAACAAAATGTAATTTGGCGTTTCCCCGACAGGGTTGTTAAATGGAAGAGAGTAATTATGTTTTCAGGTTCCCTCAAACTGTTTATGATTACAGTGTACTCTCTCATTACAGACACCGCCCTTAACCGGACAGATTCCAAAGAACATTTCTTTTAAATGTTCTTTTGTTTGTTTTCTCATAACCGGACACCTCTTACAAGAGGACAAATTCTTCGGAACCGTCGGTGTCCGCTTATAATGTACACCCTGTTAAAATTTGCGCAAAAATTATAAACTAAAAACGAATTCCTTTATTCAGGCACGAAAAGAATTGGGTTAAAACGAAAATTTGTATATTCCTGGGATATTAATTTTGTAGCGAATTTTTTCTGTTCAGTTACATGAAGAAAAAGTTTGGTACAAAAGAAAACGTTTTAACGTTTTCGCCATGCAGAATAATTCAAATGCTTTTAATTTGCTTGGTGGTCGGCTTTCGCGTCCTGAACCTTCATTTAGGTATATATCAGCTCCATCTCCTCGTTGTATCTCCATAATCGCAGCCTGCGTTCAAACTAATAGCACTGCTTCCCCAAAATTTAGACATTTAACTAATAACCAGTTCAATTTCACCATCCATTTATAAGAGTCCAAAATTCAATATGATAGTAGGCATAGTTTGGCGTAGTCGAGGTGTTTGAAAATATAAGGCCCCTTTAAATTCCACAACTTTGCATCGAAAAAGCACTTTAAAGAGCGGCATAAATCACCATCAGGAAAAGTGCTGTTGCTACTTCGATTCTCAAATTCTTCTGACAATTTTTCTTTATCAGCACATGATATTTGATTTTATTTTTTTTGTTTTTAACACTTGCGATGGAAGGCTCCTGGGCTGGTAAGGAAAAATATATGCAAATGATCTGCATTCGCACGTGGTAAATGCCTTGGGATGTTTCTTTCTGAAAGGAGAGAGATTATCTGTACGACGTAAGTCTGAAAAAAGGAAGGAAAAGAAAGCATTATTGGTGCAGAGATTTGGAAGACTAGATTTTGTTCGTTTTTTTGTAATACTCCAGGAATGGTAATGTGGTGGGATGCTGGAAGCTTTTTTTTATGTAAAACTGTTTGAGTTTGAGATATATTATCTTCCTGCCCATTGTTATTAGTGGGATCAGAGAATTTTCAGTTGTTATAGGCGAAAATTTGTAGAATAGCTGGAAGCCCAACCGCCTTGTTTGATTGCTCTATTGAGCTTATCTTTCCTGGAAGGCAAGATGCTAAATGCTAAAGATTTGGGCATCGGGGAACTCATCTTGACGTTGGGCCATACAGTCATACCTCATCTCATAATAAGTGTCGATTAAGCTGTGATCTGACATCCTATCAACTTCTTGTTTGCCGCAGGTTCTTGCTGCATCTTAGTTTCTTCAGCTTCCATAAAGTTCGTTTATCTCCACTCATGCTCCTTCGTCCAGATAAGGTAGCCAAAGTCATCCACGTCTAACCATTCATTATAGAGGATATATAGAGGTAGTTGTTTCAACGGCATTGTTTTTCGGAGACGTAAAATACCATCTTTTTAGCTAACCCCAGGAGCGGCGCAGTAGCAAGACAGTAAAAATGGGAGAACTATATACATAGCCTTAGATGTACTTGCAGCGCTATATAATTCAAAAGCTATAAACCTAAAAGAAGAAAAAGAATGCCATCTTTTTAACAAGCATTGTTTTACCTCTTCGTAAACAAAAAAATGGTTCCAAAGTTTGGATACTTAGAAGTTTCCCGTAACAGGTTCGCCAATTTTATTTTAGTGGAACTTGCTATTTTAAAGTTGCTGTTTCAATTTAAGGAAATACCTTCTCAGACCAGTGTCTTGTAAAGGTTGATGCGGTATGGACGACAGTAAAACGGTAGCCCCCCGCAGGCCCAGTACTATTACAGAATGATTGCCACCAAACGGTTAAGACTTCGAAAATTATGGAGCTCTAACACTGGTGTAGAAGTATAACAATAAAAACACGAGTTTATTAAATTCTTTTATAATTTATTCTAGTCAAGGCTTAGCTAAGTTTATAGTTAAATTTGGTCAAATATATCTGGACTGTCTTCAATTTCAGCTTCATTTGCTACGTCCGCAGATTCCTTCTCCTGTGTACTCACATCCACAATTTCTTTCTCCGAATTTTTCTTGATCACTACCTCATCTGTTGCATCCAATTTCCTTCGTTTTGGTAAAGTAACTACGGGTTGTGTCATAACCTGCGTTGATAGCATGAAATCATCATCAACATTGTTGACTGAATTTTCCATCATTTCCGTTGACTTCCGTTTACTTGATTCTGTCCCAGATGTTCCTGTATCTCTAAGCTTATCACTCTTTTCCACAAGTAGATTTTCTAACTCTGCGATTTTATCCTTTTTTGAGTTAAGGAGTCTCGCAAATTTTTGCAGCAGATTCTTCTCTATTAGGTCTTTCTCTTCCAAACACTTTTCGAGAGCTTCTACCACAGATTGGTATTTCTCATTAAGCACTTTGACCTCCTGCTCGATAGCATACAACTTTTCCCGAACAGATCCTATTAACTCAACTGCAGTTACAGTTATGGGATTTTGTAGATCCAAGCCCACCTTCATACTTACTCCTATGTATTGTATTGGGAATTCCTCGTTTCTGACCAAACTGAATTGGTCGAGCTCCATCAAGTATTGAAAATGTTCAACGCCTCCATTCCGAGTAAGTGCTTCTTTACACTCATTCAAAAATTGATCATAAGGAATCTCTAATTCCTCTGCAGTTTGCCTTATTATTTCCATACAAACGCTACCTTCCCAAGCCTTTGATCGGTGATTATCTAGGATTTGTAGTTTGATTTCTTCCGGTCCCCAATATGTTTTGATGATAAAATCTCTGAACGGAATGGTTTGAGGAATTTTATTTATAAACGTTGTAGCTAGCTCTTCGGGTCCCATTTTGATTCTGGAATAATATGAATGGTTTTCGCTTTGATTTAAAATGGATCGACATGAAATTTCCTGAATTTCATAGAACCACAACAATTTATTTGACACTTCTGTATTAGTTCCACAGGATCCACAAGCTATATAACAGTGTTGCTGTGAGAACAACAATTAAGAATATTTACTGATTGACAGTGATTCCAAATTTAAAAACAAAGATTCATACTTTTTGTATTTTTGTATTTTTTTGTAACAAAAAAAGAATAAGAAATGTTAAAAGGAAGTGCGAAAATTACATGCGATTCTAAATTTAATTAAAGAAAAAGTAGTTGAAACAGTGTAGCAAACACTCAATGTTGACCACGTATTAAAGAAATATTAATCAAAAATACAAAAAAAATACAAATTCTTGGCGCAACGGACCGTATGTGGTCCAGGGCCTAGCATCTCGTGACCATTCGTGTTGTGCGTGTTATATTTTTCACACAAATGGAAGGGACAACTTTTTGGTGTTCTCTGGGAATCGAACGTCGAGCCTCCCACTCAGCGATACAACGCACCAACCACTTGAGCCAAGGCCCACGTGGTTTAATACAAGTTTCGGTTTGGTTTTAAATCAAAAATCATTCCTAACTAACATGAAACAAACTTAATCTGAATTCGAAACGCAGAAATTGAGATTAACATTAGTTATTTATTTTTCTTTCCGATGAGATGGAGTATTATCAAAACGAGCTCTAAACTCAAGTAGAACACAGGTGAGACTGATGGTGGGACTTATAACAGGTCACATCAATCTCAACAAATATTCGTTCAGACTCGGACTATCTGTAACAAAAATCTGCGTTAACTATGAGGAGAAGGAAGAAGATGTAGAACACTTCTTCTGCCACTGTCCTGCAACAGCGAGGTGAAGACAAAAGATATTGGGGTCCTTAGTGATACCAGATCTAACACACCTCACAAAGCCGGGAATCGGTAGAGTTAGAATTTGCCAGGCGTAAACGACGCCTTCCCGATCACTACACTACATAGTGCAGCTTATACTCCCATATTCCCAATACCTACATCCCCTTCCAACACAATTCGCACATAATAACTAATACTTAAAATTAAAAACCAATCAACCATCAAACACCGAAATGCTTTCACTAGTTTGTTCATTTAAAAACAAAAATAAAAACACAGAGACATTGCGAAGGTAAATTTTTGAGACAATTCGAAAAACAAGTGTCCAGATTAATGAAGTATTCTTGCGAGGCTGTGCTGTATATCCTACTGTACTCATAAATATTATTTGCGTTCTAATATATGTTTCTCTTAAAGATTTAGGCTTAACACTTTCAATTCTTGGAGCCTTTAAAACATTTTCTTCGTCTTTATATCGTTGAATGGCTAAACCTTCTCTTCTGCAGACGTATAAATTCGTCACGAAAAAATGTGTATTTGGTATTATGGTATCTGTTATATTATACATATTTACCCCGTACACATGCAGGATTGAAAGGTCGAGTCGAAACGGAGTTGAGATTTCGACCTGGGTACTTGCACTCACCGAATCGAAAGATTGAGTCGAAATTGGATTGAAAGTGAGTTGAACTGACAGATGAGCATAGCCGCCATTCATTTATTTCTTAGCTCTGTTAGTGTATTTCAATATTTCGTGTCTCTTGAATTGTTTGAAAATGTCGAATAACCGCGAAAAAATTATTTTATGCCCACTTCCCTCTTATTCCTGCTTTTATTATTCTGTTTTTTCACTTTTAAATAATTTTTTTTAGATTTTTAAAGCGGGTTTCAATTTGCTTATCATCTTTCGATGAAAATCCGCGCTTATTCATTTCTAATTGCAATTTCTTATATATTTCTCCATTCCGAAAGATTCTGCCATCAAAATGCTTCATGGCATTTACTTCTTCCATTATACTTAATAGCACTCGCGTCTCTTCGTGCTCCCACATATTTCTTTTTGCCATATTAATAATTTTAAGATTACGTATAACAAAAAACTTAAGAATTTTAAAAAACAAAATCTGCGCACTTTTCCGCCCACTAAGCTCGTTGGCAAACAAAATATCCTCGACAAACATCCATTCATATATATATTTACTTACGCAAATTTTCGTCTCATCTTTTCAGGAAATGCAAAAACGGATGCAAACTTAAAAAATAATTACCATCCGCCCGCCAAACGGAAGCACATAAAACGAACGGGTTTTTCCTTTCATAAAAAGAAAAAAAACCCAAACTACGACCATCTGTCAGTTCGACTCCTCGACCCAGGTACTTTGGCATATTTTCGACTCAACTCAGCTCAAATAGTGGAGTCGAGTCGAGCCAACTCGGTTTCGACTCGACCCGCATACACATGAATTTCGATCCGGTTTCAACCTAGGTTCGATCCTGCATGTGTACGGGGTAAAATTATGCTAAAAAAACATTTGCAGAAGCTGATATGTTTTGAAAATTTGTTTGCCACTTAATCTTTTTAAAATGGAAATTGAAATGATCAGAATTGAATTTATAAAGTATATTTTTTATGAACTCAATAAATTGTTAATTAACATTGGAAAATAAATATAAACACAACCGCAAATGTCAAAAGCCAATGAAAATATCGTATTTTAGTTTCGCTGCATGCAGAACTCTGCACGTGCCTTGAGCAGTAAACACATTGATACAGCAACAGCACACAGCGACTTCGACAGCCAACAGTAAACGACAGTTGGTGTGATGTGAAACAAATTGACACACCAACAGCACACAGTGATATTTGATATCGTGGGAAAATTATTTACAAAGCAAAAGTAGCACTTCAAAGAAAATTATTGTGGAGTATGATTTCATGCAGAAATTTTGTATTTTTAAGTTGCTAAGATTAAAAATGTGTCGACGCAAAGTTAACTGCATAGGAAAGCACATAACAGCACAATGAATTCAGAACCTAGGCCAAACGTTGCTGTGCACGGGGTCTAAAATGTTTGCTGGGGATGTCAAAGTTGCTATTACTGTTAACTTTTTAAAAAAAAAAATTCCATGTAGTAGTTCATCATAATTTAAAGTACATGAGAAAGGATTTAGAAAAATAATTCAAATAAAAAATATCGAGGAATTCTGGCGCAAAGTGGGCCGCATAGGGAATCATTTTGATGAGCCCATGTATGAAAATTTGTATTTATTTGTAGCAAAGTAGTGCTTCTGCAGATCGCATATTCTCAAAACTGGCTCTAATGAAAAATAGAGTAACAAATAAATTAAACATTGAGACATGCGATGCAATGCTTGCTGCATTAAATATAATAGAACAAGTGATTTGGAGGACTGGACTCCTCCAGATAACTTAATACAAAAAAATTGGCATGAAATGCCAAGAAAGTGAAATTTTTATTTATTTTTTCTATAATCCAATGTATTCCTTTTGTACTGATTTAATTTAATTTAATTAATTTTTTTTATATAATCCAATGCGTTCTTTTTTTTGTTGAATTATTGTTTATGTTTTTGTTTTGTTTTCTGAAATACAAACTTTTATGCCAAGTAAATGCTGCTGTTTCTGCATTTGTGTGATCGAGGAGTTTTTTGGCCTGCCTCTCTTCTGCGCTTATATAGGAACGTTGATTGACATTGCCTCTTTGACAGGGTTCGTAGGATCTCTTTTTGAACATGGCAATACCAACTGAGCCGGTCGTGCTCCAATTTTTTCGAGATGGGTTCTTTGACGTGAAGGCTTCCTCGGATCTTCGAACTTCTAATTTTCCTAGATTAGACCTGATCGACTTATGTAGAAATTTTTCAATTCTCAGTGTCTGCATTGGCGGTACCATACCAGTCTCTTTATCGGAAATAGTTTTTTTTTTATACTGCAAGTGTCTCACGCTTTAGAAAACACTTATGTGTTTTGAAAAAAAATTAATTACCAAATAATTGCAAATTGCATTTTAACACTCTTGCCCTCTGCACCCACGACCTGTAGTCTTATTCGGCGATAAAATAAAGCTTTTCTGACCAAAAGAAGACTTTCGACTTTGAATCGACACTTTATTCTTAGATTTTTATTAATAATTTATCTGTCTGTGCATTATTTAAATACAAGAATAGTAAAATTGTAATACATACATACTTTCTCTAAACAAAACGAACTACAGTGAACGAAATGATCGTAAGAAAATCTTTTTGTTTTAATGTATAATTGAAACCCCATAAACTTGTAGAATTTAAGAAAAATTTAATCTTTAAATTTGCGACTCGTAAACGATAATAACGCGCCATCATTGCTTTTGCAAAATAGATCTTACACATATTTTTGTTTGTCTGAGTCAAGAAAATTTGAACAGCTTTAATATGTTGATGTTAATGATTAATCAAAACTTTACATACATCTGTATATCACGGCAAAGCCAGAAGGACAACAGTCTCATTTGCTTATAAAATCAAAGCCCTTCGAACAATTTACGATCTTAATTGTAATTATATTATATTCTGAAAGATTTTCGATTCGAATACATTGTCGCTAACGTACCTTAAACTAAAATATATATACTCTACAAAATTAGACCTAGTCACGAGCGAATAAAAAAGCTTCACATACATACATATATACATGAACATCAAGCTCGATTCATTAAAACACAGGGCAAATTTATCTCTATTACAACGCAGTATTTATTAAAATAAATGATAACATTTGAACGAATACGTGCTGAGAAAAACTAATTAAATTTAAACTAATTGAAATGCCTCTTTCACCTGAGGCACGTGTCCACTCAGTATCAAATCAGTTACAAGTTTATAGGTTAAACACTTTCCTTGGTTAACAATGGAAAGACGATTTTCTTATTTCATTTCAGTTTTATACATTTCTTTATCCCTACAATATACCAAGTCGTTCAAAAAATATATCCACGCATTCAACAAACTGAAAATTTCGCTCAAATTTCGCCCACTGTTCATTAATTATTATTTTTTTATCTTAATGCATTAAATATACACATAGTCGAATATTTAATATTATTACATTTGCATCCTTTTTTAAACAAATTTGAATTTTTTACCATGATCAGCATAATATGCACACAATTTACCGAAAATAGAAAAGTTATTTTAAAACAAACATCAATATTTATCTTAAATATCTTTTATATTATGGATAATAACAAAAACCAAAAATTATATTAACAGGGAGATATATGTACGTGTAAATGATAAACAAATTAATGTGAGCAATATATGCATGTATAGAAAATGTATAAATACTAACAAAAACAAACGGTTCTAATACAAGAACATTAAATTAAAGCAAATAACAAACAAGTTATGGCTCCTCAATAGACTGATTCGGTATTATGTATAGAATAATCCAATAAGAATATTTAATATAAGATTAGACACAATAGATTTTTCACTTAGTATTAAAAATATTTGTTAAATATAAAGTGTTGCCATCAGCATTGTAGGGATCAGCTCAGAGTGCGAGAAGATTCTCTTCTTCTTTTTTCGATGATTTCTTTTTGCGACTATTGTTGGAGGAATCATCGCTGCCGGGCGATGCTACGGAAGGTAGACTCTCAGCTGCAGCTGCTCTCTCGGCCAGAAATTTATCAAATTCTGTACTGGTGAGAGTCTCTTCTGGTCCTTCGTTTTCTTTCTACATTAAATAAAATTAATGTTAAATAAGAAAATTTTTACAATACAAGAAATATAAGCAAGCAAAAGTTTATGTATACAATCATAAATAAATTAAAAGTAATCAATTGATCAGAGTATAATTTTTTTTTTCAATGAATGAATTGGATGAATATCTGCAAGTGTGTTTGTTAATAGAACAGATGATAATGAGTGAGAAGATGATAGTAGCCGTGTGATAAGTTAACTTAAATTATATTTTACAATTATATGTTGAAAGCTACATAAAAATATATATACATAGTGATATATTACAAATTTAAGTGAATCGGTAGTGGTTTCTTTATTTATAATTTCATTTATTTCATTCAATTAACCCATTTATGCTTAAAGTAATACGATACTGAAGGTATGCATTAGTTGATCGTGACATATTGATTGAAACGTCTACCCATCACATACTTAAAGCCTGAAATATTTTTAAGTTATTGTTATCAATTCTTAAGGAATTGATGCGCCAGGGATCATTTTTCTGTGAACCACATAATACCTTTCCTAACCCGAAAAAATGTTTACCTTTTCGAAGAGATTAAACACTCATCGTATACCTTTCAATAGAGATACATATATGTAGCAATTCCCCGGTGATTGTGTATTTATATTTGTATGTATGTAGGTGCAATCCTGTGCATAAATGCATTTGGGCAATTGATCTAGAACTGAATTAATTTTAAACTCCTTTGTACATGCCAGTGAAATTACTACTGTTTTTTTTCGGTTTGGCAAAACAGTTGGCGTCAAAACTTCTTACTCAACCGACGGAATTGATTCGAATTATTGATACTACTAATTTCACTGTATAGAGCGGTATGTTGTATCAAAAGCAGTTACTTCGAAGAACCAATTTCCATCGGATATTTCTATTCCACGAGCAAAAAGAAAAAGCTGATAATTTACAACCACGAATTGGAAGGGTTGAATTAAGGTGTGGTCGTAGTACAAAAACTTCCACTGCCTCAACCAAGAGAGTCTGTAAATTTGAAATTGATAGCCTTGATCAAGCATCACAAGATCATTGGACTTTGTTGCGAGGTTTCGTGTTTTTTTGAAACGACGTAAATACAATGGAAGAACTGTCACACAAATCATAAATTTGCATAAAGATGTCCTGATTTGGGATGCAGGGTTCCCTTATACACCTCACGCTGATGATAAATAATAGCTTCTATTATCCTGTGAATTCGTAATTTCAAATTAATTATGCGTATTTGTCAAAATTAAGAAAAAAAAAACGTCTAACGTAGTACACTGGACGTCCAGTATAACGAATGCCGATATAACGAACGTCCAGTATAACAAATCACCATTTGAAGTCCATTGATATCTCTAAATAACGAATAATGAGAAATTTTACTACTCTATATAACGAATGCTCTTCAATTTCAAGGAAAAGAAACAAGACAAAACGTGAGAATCGTTCTTTTTTTGTTCTTTTCTTCTCAAAATTGATTCAATTTGTGCAGTTTTAAAAAGTTGTACAATAAAAAGTTTTTAAATGATCAGTAAATATTATGTTTTCATTTTCTAAGGTCGAAAAAATTGGCTTCGATATAACGAATATTTCGATATAACGAATTGGATGAACATTATATCTTTCGTTATACTGGACGTCCAGTGTACCTAGATCGTCTCATAAAAGTTAATTTGTTCTATCGCAAATAAAATTAAAAACAATATTAAAGTTAGTATATTATTCTATTGCAGAAACTATCATGATACAAGAGAGATGGAAACCATCAAGCACCTGCTTCATGACCGTCCCGAAATCCAAAACCATCGCCTCCGTTACATGAAAAACAGACTCTTTGAGGAATTAGAGAACCTGGCAAAAATCCCACTCGGGAACATGATTAGTTTCATCAAGAGCACAGACTGGTTTTGATTAAAACTAATCCAAAAAGGAAAAGAAATGGTACCACAAATAGACAGGGAATCACAATGTATCCACCTCTTACGGTGCGCTTCCTTCTTTACCATACCATATCATACCATAAAGTTGCTATTTGTTGTAATAGGGCGACTAAAAATATAAAATATGTTAGCGGCAAACTCTAATCTTAGAGTAATCTTTAGTGATAGTACCTTAAATCTCCTATATGTACATACATAACTATGAATTTACGCACCTTGACCTATCCTATCTAATATTTATAAGCTCTACGACTTCGCTTAAATAACAAAGCTTATTCAGCTTCAGAGCGCTTCAGCAATAAGAACATTCAAAACTAAATAAAATGCCTTATAGCACAAATGGGTTACTAATTTCTACAAATACATAGTATTAGAAAATTAAATAAATTTTTAGTAGCACAACATTCAATGTACACTAAATACACCTTACTTACAGAGTTGCTTAACCACGCCTCCATTTCATCGAATTCACTCTCTTTTGGTGGTAGCTTCGCCAAAAATAAAACCATAATAATATAACATAAAAAATTATTTCAAATAATAAACAAATACGAAAAAAAAACAATAATTTCATGAAAAATAATAATAATTACATTAAGCAAATTTACAGTAGCAGACATAAAAAGACAAAAGCCAACGAAACTAAAAAAAAATAATAAGCCCTTCAATATTTTTTTTTTAAACCAAACAATAACTTATACAAATTTAAATGAAACCTGATTGTCTGCTTACTTTACTTACCCCCTCCATGGGTGGTTTTTTGAATGGTGAGCCTACGCTGCCGGTTGTGGCATCTACCGATGGAATGTCTTTCAAAATGCCCGTTTTACTAAGAGAAAGTGGTAATACATCTTAGCTTTGTGTAGATTAAATTATTGTTTTAAATATAACCAACCTCACAATTTCAGAACTTTGCTTTCGAGACTGTGCCAACATATCGAATTCATCTGCTGGTGCTGGTACTGCTGGAGTCTTAGCTGGTGGAGGTTGTGCAATATCGGCGACTTTTGGTGTCTGTGAAGATGTGTTACCCAATTCTAAAAACGCAAATCATTATAGAATTCCTGTGTACCATGGAAATTTGATTTTTTTAGTTACCAAATTTGGAAAACTGTGTGGCTAATAAATCTGTACCGCTAGCTGTGTCACTTAAATCGATAAGAGCGTCTTTTGCTGGATCTTTAGCTGAAAGAAAATCCATTTGTATCGTTAGATTAAATATTAAGAAATAGGTTAGCTAACCTGCAATTGTACTTGGTACCCCAATAGCTGCACCCAAAATGGCTGATGGAGATGTAGTAGCAGTAGCATTTGGAGCACGATTTTTTTCATATCTCTGATGGCGCAAGAACAGATTGTTCAATTCATCATTTAATCTTAACAGCTCAGCGGTGATTTCATCGTTACTAATTCTTCCAATCAACTCAACAATTCTGCCTTGCATTTCTCTGAAAGAAATAATGTGCGACAGGGTGAGAAATTGATAATAAAATGTGTTGCAACCAATTTGTCATGAGCTTGTAAAACAAATTGTTGCTGATAAACTAAACTATACACAAAATAAATATATTAATACTTTATATCAATATAGGCAGAGTTCAAGGTTAAAAATTACCCCACGGAAACTTTGAAAAACGACATCAAAGGGGAACCGAATCGAGGGAATAAGCAAGTGCAATTTTTTTTAGCTAAGGTTGTATAAATTATTGCTGAGAAAAACTCGCACTACTCAGTTAAACTTTTTATTCAATTATTCTTTTCTCCGAATTGCTTTCATACCACATGATGCTCTTTTATACCACACTCTAGCACAATTTGAATTTTAACTTACTTGCAAGTTTGGGTTAAATCAGTAAACAATTTATAATCCTCTGGATCTTCTTCTCCGGGTTTTAACTCGTTAAGCATTTCCCCCAAAATCGACATACTGAAGCCTACAACTTCCAACTCTGACTGTAATTTTGTTGTCTGCTCTGGTGTAAGCACAGTTGGTCCACTTAGCTAAAAAAAAAAAAACAAGAATAAAAATAATACAATAAAAAAATAACCTTTCAAGTGAAATATTTATATAAATTACTATTACTCCCGGTGTAGGACCGCCGACATGCTGTGGAGATGTTGGCTGATGTTGATTTGACACCGGGGCTGGTTCAGGAACACTCTATAAAATATCAAATCAATCACAAGTCTTGGCAATTAGTTGAAATAATTACCCTTTGTGGTGTATAAATCGGTGCCATTGCATCCAAATCAGTATTAGGGAACTCAATTCCCTTGTTCTTTAACTCTTGATACACCTGATTCACTCCATTCAATTCGGGTTGATTCTTAAAGGCATCTGCCCAGATTTGAATTAAACTCAAAACTTTCTCCTGAACTATAGCCGGTGGATCGTTTTTCGGTCCAATAAGCTTAACCAACTCTTGGATAAATTCTTTGTGGGCCACTATGACATGGAATGCTTTGCCACAATTTTTGACACATGTTTCTAGCACAGTCAGGGTAAACATAATCACTTGGTTATTTTTACCAGCATTTTGAGTTAGACGCCGCCGAATTGCTTTCATGGCATCACGTGCTGTATCGGAAGACTCATTAATCATATCGCATATCTCCATATTGAGAGCCCAATTTTCTGAAGCCAATGTCGCATCCGTTGCTTGCTCTAATAACATAGAAAAATGTATTGTGCTTTAGATTAGACATGTGATATGAGAATTATGATAAATAGCAGCGTGTCGAGATTATGAACGATGTTATATTATAGACCGATAATATCGGTCACATTTGAAGGTCAAACATGACAACTTGACTAACGTATTCGGTCTTTTTTCGAATGCCTACACAGTGTGTTCTCATATTTTCCATTCATTTTTGAGTGATTTGTAGGATTATTGCGAGCTATCAATGCATCCTAACTGCCATCACGAATGTCATTCCGCATTTTTTTCTCTGATATCCATTTTTATACTTCAAATGAGCTCCGTTAGTAGGCAATCACCCTTTCTCGTAATATTATTCAAATATTAACCATCCCCAGTATTCCAGCTGTTTATGTATAAGACATTGGCGAATTCCTGTAGAACATTATTTCGACTATCTAATAAACAAGCTCAACTACATTACGAGGTGGTATCCTATATCAAAATTGGAAATGCAGTCTGAGCCTACGACGCATAATACCTACAACAATGAACTCGCAGATGAAAAGACAAAGAAAACAGCGTGATAATAGGACTGCTTAAAATATAACTAATCAGCATACAGGTGGTCGAAAATCTAAGAAACGGTAAGTAGAGTTTACATGGTAGAAGAAAATACTTCGCTCTCGGTAGTACAACTTCAGATAAAAGCTTTTAGAATTAAAAAGTTCGAATGCTGCCGGACAACAAATCAAGAAAGTCAACAACCGAACTGGTTGCGGACCTTATAGCGAAAGAACCTGTTGTTGTCGTCAACGTTGCGGATTGATCAGATATACGTATGTATGTACCTTTCAGGAAATTTTTCAATAAATGACATCTCTAGGAACTCTATCAAACGTTTCATTAGGGCCGATATTCTATACAGATCTTTTCAGGCACCTCGGCATTTTTTCATTAGTACTTCTTGGTGGGTGTTGCCACCCGCACCCCGAATCGTTGCTATTATAGTTTTATTAGAAAACGGATCAAGAAAGTATAGACACACCCATTCAACCAGTCAGAGAGACGTTGACTAGGAGGTCCTTCAGAATGAGGAGAATATAGCTTAATGGCATTGCAGAGCTCCGAACAAAGCATACAAATTGTGCACGTCCTATCCTTTTCAAGAGGTTAATAATCAAGTAATAAAGGATAAAATATAACAGCGCCTACATACAAAATTGATTGAGCTTTAATATTTTGGGAATAGCAGAATAGGTAGAAATTACAAATCGATTCCAGTTGGTAACATTATTTAAACACTATCAACATGTGATAGAAAAATTCTTCATGCTTTCTATACTTTCAACGGGAACAAGACAGAGTAGGAACAACGAGACGAGTGAACATATACTGATATAAATCTAGCCAAGTATAAAAATTCAAGCACAAATTAAGCTATACCGGCATTAGCCTCTAGCAAAATGATAACAAAAGATAACGAATTGATAGAGAATACCGCAAATGAGTTAGTCACTAAACAATGAAAATTTGAGTCAACAGCTCTATGTAAGCCGTAAACGTAAAAATGCATTCAGTTTGATATCTGGTGCTTCAAACATAAGGAAGAGCTGATAGAGAATGATTTGGTTTTCATTTTTGCAGGGCAACGACATTGTTGGCATATTTTAATGAAGCATAATATAACAACAAAGAAATTTGCTGCGTATGTATTTTGTGTCGACCAATTCAGCATATTTATTTTCACTAGCAATACCTACCAGGGTTCTCAACTAATGCAAAGAGTTTCAATACAGGAAACACATAATAAACAAGCTATCCCTTAACAATGAGATGAAATTCAATATCTAAGGTGTCACCAATCCAATTCAATCTGTTACGTAAACAATTTCTCCGATTTCTTGAGCTGGAGAAAATGTAGCCATGCCATTCAATTACCTACTCCATTCGATATATTTTCATATCTGTGAGAAAAAAAAAATATTAATTATATTTTTCAATTGAAAGATCGATTCCGGTAGCAGCCAGACGGTCGGGTTGAGGGGTGACACATCATCTGGTTGCGCTTTCGTTTCTTTACGACCTGTATGCGCCGCTACACTGGCTGACTAATTAATGTGACTAATGTTGAAGGGTCATTTTGTTATCATAACTCATCTAATTTGAATTGTAAACACACAGGGAACACGATGACTGAAGAGAGTGATGTTTTTGCAAATTGTTGTTGCCATCAAAAATGAAATACACACCTCAACGTACATACGTACCATACACACGAATAAAAAAAAATGCGATTAAAGTGAAATCTTAATCAGGCTTTCATTTATTACAAGATAAGACTAGCAACCGCAAACTGTAGTGAAATTTGCAATTAAATCCCGACAATCAGATGAA
Organism: Blera fallax; assembly: GCA_946965025.1. Taxonomy (NCBI): domain Eukaryota; kingdom Metazoa; phylum Arthropoda; class Insecta; order Diptera; family Syrphidae; genus Blera; species Blera fallax. The sequence goes on along the minus strand of OX337245.1, from coordinate 74,789,609 downwards.
AAATATAACAAATTTCATCATCAAACCACATATGTGCTGGCTTTATATACAGAAGAAAAAATTTCGTCGTTAGCAGACCGAGGAAACCAATCGCATGAAACTAAAAAAAAGGAACTGAAATATGCTACAGTAAATCAAATTCCCTGGTTATGGTTAGATATTAAACAACGAACATTCATCTGAGATTTGAGAAAAATAAAAGTTAATCAAATTACCAATTCTTTGTCCAACTGGGGTGGAAAAAGGGTTTCCGCCCAAACCACCCACATTAAAAAAAGATGACATGTTCTCCTGATGCTTTAATTGTTTTTTCTGCAATCTTATGGAATATTTTCACTTCTAGTTACTTTCTCGCTACGAAAAACAATTTCACAAATACGACAAGTAGGAAAACAATTTTTATTTTTCCTTGTTTTGAGGGGAAGAGCGGAACAAAACCGACCGAGCTCAAAAGATATAAACGTCAAGTGACTATTATTTTCGCCTTTGGAAGGGACATGTCAAAAAATTGTTATGGGGTGAGTTGTTGTTTCTTTTTTCTTGTTTGTTTGTGGAACCTAGGCTAACAGTATAGCCAACTCTCAAATTTTGTTGGGAACGCTGAACAATTGCAATGGTGCTTAATTTTTCCTTGGACACGAATGTAGTTTTGGCCTCAAGCAATTTTTTTTAATTCTGTTCAATGTGACAATTCTTGTTCGGCGATTATAAATGTAATCTAGATAAACACACTGCAAGACTTCAGTGTATTCTCTGGAAGGAATTAATTTGTTAGCTCCTGGAAATAATTCCCCAAACGGCAAATGAAATAACACCCTGAGCTGGGGTATAATTGCACTGTGAAATAAAACCCTAAAACTGAAGACGAAATAAGTCCCCAGAGAGTAATGAGTAATGAGTCCTCAAAAGATTGCCAAGTCCAATTTTTAGCAAGCCAGTTTGTGGAATTAGACCCATGTAGTAAAGTAAATGGGCGAATCAAAGTATTTTCTTCTTCTTCTTTATTTTGATCGGGAGGTTATGATCAGGATTACAAGGATCATAACCCCTCCGTTTTACTGCATCCGTACTGGTCCGCCTGTGGGGTTCACCACAAGTTATAGCAGCATATATGTAGCATATAGTTGACATAGTCTTAGCACAGCGAGGAAATCGCGAGAGAAGCTAAATGCCCTGAAAGGTTGAGATTATTAAATTCATCACAAGCAGCCGCGGCACTCTGGCCCTTTGGGCATTATTTCTCTTTGTTGATGAAAGTAAAGCCAAATCTTTCTGACAGCTTATTTAGAAACGGAGTCATTATGTAACGAGTTTATGTGATATTGCAATTATAGACAGATTGTAGAAGATATTTGTGAGAAGTGTTTAAATCAGTTTTTGTTGAAAAGAAAATATTTTTTCAAGTCAATATCGGTGCTCATTAATTGGTATGCACATGCATCAAATATTGTTTCTTTGATTTTTACTGCTATAAACATATGGCTAAACCTTTCAATTCTCTTGTTTTCATAGATTTTTCTTATTTGTGCTTTTCTTTCCTGTCATACTGTTAAACCTTTCAATTAATTTTGAAAATACTAGGTCGCACAGAATTCATCATCCAATGTGAATAACCTAAGTTTGTTCATATGATAGTTGTAGAATTGGCATTTCGACATTTAAATAAAGGAATCTTAATCTAATTCTAATTGTTCTGAATCTAATTGTGTTGGGTTAATGTAATCCGTGTAGGGTCCTACACTCCGTGAATTTAAACAACTGTTTTCCAATTGGATAATGACTACTCCGCCTGCTCCACATAGTAGTTCTAAACATGTACTTTGCAATAAGTGCTATAGATGAAGTTTAAATTTATGCTAAACACATCTCTACATAAAAATCTATTACAATAGACATTTTTATTGACATTTATTTTATCTTGCGCACAGTTGTCTGTCCTGAATATATCTTGGAAGTCGGAGGAACTGTCGAAAAAGTTTCGTATCTTTTGCGGAATCATTTAAATTGTAAAATTTAATTCATATTCTTAATAACAATGGCATGTAATGCAAGCAAAACTCCTTTCCTGCGTGTTGTGGCTGTAAGTAATTTGTCCAATCGTCAGACAAATCGTTTGCGAAAATCCATATAACCTGTCAAACCCAACGCATTGTTACGTAAAACAGAATTTTTCGCTAACGATTCAATGAAAATATTTTGTTATAAAGGCGTTTATATAAAAATTTATTTTAATAGAAACGTGGGTTTGCCGCACAAGCCAATAGTCGACCACTTGGTAAAACAGCTGATGTGACAAGTACTACTCTTCCAAATAATACTGTAGTAGCTACAGCCAAAAGCTCTCTACCAATTACCAGGATCTCTGCAGTTTTCCGGTAAGTTTGATCTAAAACTTATATACAATTAAATCCATACCATTTCTATTTGAAGGGCTGGGTCTCGCAACGAAAGCTACGAGAACTTGGGTGCTAATCACATCATTAGAGTCGCAGGTGGACTTACGACCAAGAATAGAACTGCGTTTTCCATCACCAGGAATTTGCAGCAGATCGGTGGAAGCCTAACAGTTTCATCTGATAGGGAATTACTCACGTATACCATTGAGACTACGAGCGACCACGAGGAGTTAGGATTGAAATTGCTGCAGGACATCATTCAGCCAGCATTTAAGCCCTGGGAAATTAGTGATGTTTCCCCTCGCGTTAAAATTCAAGTTGCTTCTGTACCACCACAGGTTTATATATCATAATTTCCAAATTTACTTGTATTCTGATTTTGACTTACAGGTTCGTGCAGTAGAGCTTGTCCATAAGGCGGCCTACCGCGGTGGACTCGGAAATTCTCTGTACATCTCCAAACATAAAATTGGCAAGTTGTCCAGTGAGTCATTGTTGCACTTTGTTGCAAACAATTGTACCGCTGCCCGTTGTGCTATCGTTGGTGTTGGCATTGACCAAAACACCCTCTCTGGATTCGCTCAGAGCTTAGAATTGCAATCAGGTGGTGGCCAAGATTGTCCTTCCGATTACCATGGAGGGGAGGTTCGTAAGGAGAAAGGGGGTGATCGTGCCTTTGTAGCTGTTGTTGGTGAAAGTTGCTCTTCCAATCCAAAAGAGGTTCTCACTAATGCTTTGTTGGCACAAGCACTGGGTATTGAGCCTTCAGTTAGATATGGAAATTACATTGGTGCCCTCGGCAAGGCAGCAGCGGGCGCCGCTGGCAAATCCCCAGTCCAAATCAGCGCTCTCAATGCTTCGTACTCTGACGGTGGGTTACTTGGTTTCGTTGTTTCCGCTAAAGCTTCTGTTGCTGGAAAGGTAAGATGCAAAACAACAAACTATATCGCAGTCATACTTAATTCTATCGTAGGTCGTTGAAGCTGCCGCAAAGGTTTTGAAAAGTGGTACAGTATCCGCTGATGATGTGAAGCGTGGTAAGGCTTTGCTTAAAGCTGCCGTTCTGGAAGCTTATGGTACTGACAGTGGTTTGCTCGCAACCATCGGTAGCCAAGCTGCACTCGACAAAACAGTACAGAGCGCCGAAAATGTGCTTAGTACCATTGATTCCATTACCCAAGCTGATGTTCAAGCTGTAAGTCATATTTTATGCCGATTTGTGTGGGCATTCTCAAAATATGTTCTTTTTATTTTTTACAGGCTGCCAAAAAAGCTGGTTCATCGAATCTATCGATCGGAGCTATTGGAAACCTGTCCACTGTACCCTATGTATCAGATTTGTGTTAAAGTTCTTTAATTAATTCCCACGAGTAATTTAATACCTATTTTAATCGGATGTAACAAGAGGCACTCCATAAGCAATGAAAAGTTTGCTTATATCCACAAAAAATAAATTAAAACGATCTACGATACATAAACGTTACCGTCTTAGATACCGAGATTTTTTCTTAGATTATCCAGAGATTTTTTTCTTTTATAGTTCTTTTTAAATTAGATGACCATTCTTCTGCGCATTAGGACTATCTCTTTCCGTCGTAAGGACAGTACGTATAAAAATAATAATAATAGTAAAGCTAAGAAAACACTGCTTTGCTGCGACTTTTAAAAGTGGATAGTTTCTACTCAAATTTAAAGCTAAAACTTGCGGTGGTAACTGAGTGGCGTCAAATCGCCAACCTCGGTGGCAAATTTACTGCTCTATTTCCCGAAATATTGTTGTCATTGAATCGAGTCCTTAGGAAGTCAACGGTCTCATGGGCAGTATGGCACGGAGCGTGATTCTGCTGGAACTATATATGGTCCGGATCAATGTCCATATACATATTCAAAGGAATAATCGCTATCGTTATCGTTGGATAACGTTAGCTATAAACTATGACGCGAGCTCCGACCTCATTTTGGAAAAAATATTAGGAACGATGATGTCACTAGCGCGAAGACCACACCCACAGTGAACTTTTGTGGATGTAATTGAGTCTAACGAGTCTCTTCTGGATTTACCTCACACAAGAAAAAGCAATTTTGGGTTGTTCACAAACCCATTGAACCAAACGTTGAAACGTTGGCTTTGCATCATGTAGTGTGTATAGGTTAGAAAATTTATCTACAACAAGACGAGTAGCGAGCTCAATTGGTCGATTATGAAGACCAACAAAATAAAATCATGTTTCGTGAATTGAATACTGATTTTCAAAATAAGTTTGAAACTATCTTTTGGTGTAAGTCTATCCATAAAATACTGAACATAAATGTTAAAGAACGGTCAAAAATTACAGCTAGGTTTGAAAGTTATCTCTTTTGGAAGATTTATGAATAAAAAATTGCTCTTAGAGTGGTTGATTCCCTAATTTTTCTGCTACTATCCAATAGATTACCAGTGATGAATTCGTTGTCTTCATTGCGGGTCTGCTCTACTTCATCTATTAACTTCACGACTGATATATCTTTCGGATACCTATTGTTGAGTCGTATGCTTCTTATCCATATAAGGAGTATTGACGCCTGTATCTTCTTAAATGAACGTGACATAACAGTCATATGGTTAGGTTAGGTAAATGGGTGCCTTAGTTGACAGGAAGCTGTCAAAGGCTCACTCCGATTAACGACGAATTCATTGTGCATATTAGTAGACCCTTCAGGACTCATATTTCAATTATCAACAGCTGAATTAAACCACGGAGGTACATATACATATGTGTGAATCTCTCCCAAGATTGTCTTTCCTTTTGATAGCTAGTGCTGGTCAACCACATAGCAAGTGGCGAATGAATTATATTTCCTCTTCGTCCCTGCAGTTTCTACAGAAGTCGTTGTGGGGTAATTCTAGCTGTGCTGCATGATTGCCTATCACACAGTACCCTGTCAAGACCGCGAGAGCCGTCCGAATACCCTTGCGACTGAGTTTCATGAAATCTGCAGATATCTTTTTGCCATAACGATATCTAAACGGTACCAACGCCTGTTAGCTCCCTCGTTGGACTCAATCACTATCTTCCTGTTCAAAGTGCTAAGCGCTGTGTTAGCCTCGGGAAGGTCCTGCGGGCGCTTATATGTGACCCTGCCCTGGCTAGTTCATCCGCTTTTACGTTACCCAGGATATCCATGTGGCCCGGTACCCAACAGGGGTTCACCTTGTTGGCCATAGAGATATCGTCCAGTCTTTTTATGCACATTTCGACGAGCTTGCAGCTTGCCGATGTGGACTGTAACGCTTTAATGGTGGCTACTTGTCATCAACAGTCATATACATACATGCCTGTTTTGTGGCTATCGTTTCTTCTGCAATTTATCAACTTGGCTCTGGAAATAAGTTGAATTCTTCCCAAAGATTTTTTTTGTGCGATTCCATGGCTTAGTTAAAATGGGCATTGAACCTACTTTTCTTTTATCTTAGATTATTTACCGTCGATTATCGCTTTGTGAATATTTTGATAAAAATATAAAATTTATTAGTTTTATATAAAAAATTAAAATATGTACATATAATGAAAATTTATAACTTTGATCTTTGGAACATAACAAGAAAGGAAAGATATGCTAAAATCAATAATACCATCTTAGATTAATACAACAATAATAATGGCAACGAATAGGATTAAGATAACGATCCAGTAGCCTTGAAAGATTAAAATTTTTTTTAAATAGCTTCTAAGAAATAATCAATAATCAATTACCCCAGGTACTATCTTGTCGATTGACTGCTCCTATATTAGACGTCTCAACGTGTACTCTCGTGTCAACACGATCCATGGTACCAGCGAGATTTTCCAATATATCTAACAAGAGTTTCTATAAAAATAAACTAAAAAATATTACTCTTTTCTCACCATTTTGCTCTTCGACTTCTTGCCCCAACATTGAGGCCAACTCCTTTTGCCTAGAGATGCTCTTGGACAGCGCATCAAGGCCGCGATTCTGATCTTCCATAATTTGAATTTGCTTCTGTTTCAGCTGTTCCACATCATTGGTGGTATCAATAATAGGAACATCGTCATCTTGCCATACGGATCGAGAAGACGATGGAAGTAAATCTGATCTTGTGCTTGTGGTGAATTTACTTTTCGACTGTTGCAATTTCGATTGTAGGATCTCAATAAGTCGCTGGCGTCTTTCTGTTTCTTCGAAGGTACTGAAAAAGATTCTCGATAAGTATATTGACCTCCATATGGGTGTAGTTCACTTACATAGATCGACTCCTAGCCGAAGCATCTAGTTTTTGTTTTAACTGAAGCAATTCCTTTTCGAATTGATCTAAAAACACTTGTATTCGCCTGGTAAGTTCCGAATAACCTTGTGGGCGAGTTTGTTCCCTTTGAGCGATTTCTGATAAGATTGTATGACTCAATTTGTCGCATGATTGGTACTCAGTTAGCCTAATTAAAGAAACAATTAAGTTTAATGCGGATTGAGATTTTATAAATATTTACACACCAGGAATCAATATCGACCAAGGACATGTTGATCAATAAATAAGTAAATAAAATAAACAAAATTATTTTCGCACTAAAAATGTTACTTTGATTGACAGTTGATTTCCATTGTCTGCTGTCATAGTTTATACGATTTAGTTTTGGTATAAGTGTTTTTAGTCAGTAGTGCCAGAACATGATTTTATTTTTGTTTGTGTTTGTTTTTATCATTTTACGTAAATATAATCGCAGAACAATTCTATATCCAAAGAAATTGGCAATCTCCTCAACATAAGTATAAAATGTTATTTTATTTTATTTTTTCTTAGTTTTAAAAGATTATTCTTCCACTGGTTAGCAAAACAAAACTATTCCCATTCACTCTAGGCTGATTACTTTTATTATGAAGATCACTACCAGTCACGCTTCTTTGTGAAAAAGTTTAATGAATATATGAATAAATATCAAAGCAAATATTATGCAAATATAACTATTATTTTAGTAAATTGGGAAAGAAATAAAAAGAATGTTGTGAGGTTATAAGAAGTGAAGGAAAATGGCAAGGAAGAAGATGATAATAGGTGAGATAATGAAAAATGTAGATAAGTGTTTGCGAGTGAAAAATTGATTTGCAGGTGAATTGAAAAAACCCAATCGCAAGAAATATATGAAGTTACTTATTAAAAAATACGATGTAAAAGTTCTTTATTCATCAGAAAAATGGGTGAAAATAAATTAATTATTTGTCTAAAAAATCAAAATGAATTATTAAATTATGTGACGTTTAGAAATTTTCCTACAATTGAGTTTCCTACTTATCGCTTTACTGGAAGAAGGGATGGAAGGATTCTGGGGGATTCCAAAAGAGATCATCGAATCAGATTTAAATGTGAATAGAACTTAATGTTTTAGCAGTTGTCTTTAAATCTAGAGTGAGATCATAAATCAACAAAAAAATGTTAAGTCTTCCCGCTGACAATTTAATTACTATAAATTATGATCAGTGTTCTTAAATAATTACACAAGATTTTCCTCTGTTATGTTATCCCTCCGGGTTAGATTCAGAAATCGTGTGGACCGGAGTGTAGGTATCTATTCGCTTTTCAGGTAATAGCCATCGCAGACGTATATTTGACGGTTGCAAACGTTTTACAACTGGTGTACTTCATCGTTCAATCTCCTTTTCCAAAACTTTTCAAAGTAAATTAAACCGAATGTTGTGCAAGCAAATTTGGTTGATGACCCAAATAAATTTAATTAAATATGAAATTATTCAGCCAACTTGACTATTTGAACATCTACTCGCTAGATGAATCTTACATTTTAAAAACTTTTGAATTGGAGTTCATTTTTACAATATTTGTAAAAATGTTTATTGTGCGAAAGAATGTATGACGATAATATTTCACATTGATTTAAAAATTTTAGGTCGTTTTCATTAAATACTTATGCTATTAGTAATATATTTGCATCACTATTTGAACACCTCCCCACTCCTACACATAGAATCACCTGGGATCCAGCAACTTGGCATCACTACATCCACTTGATATGTGTACGACGAAAAAGTGTGAAATGGTGAAAAGTTAAAAGTTTTTTGACATTCCCGTGGAAAAAGGTTCGTGTTTGTTTTTTCCTCACGTATTTTCACAAAACCCATCATCTATTTTAATACATCTTAATCCAAAAACATGCCGTCGTAGCATGTTATAACCCACAGTGCATAGTGCTTTCGTTTTTAAAGTGTAAACCTTACGTATATTGCCAAATTTCGCAAAACAAAGAACAACAAAAAAAATATTAAATTTCGTCTCAATACAATAAAGAAAGACGAAATTTTATTATTCATTTTAGTCCCAGGTGTGTAAAGAGTTAAGAAAAGTGAAGAAAAATATATTTCCCTTGTGTGAATACCAGTTTTTTTTCATTGCATATGGAACTGAAAACGAAAATATTGCAATAAAACCATTTATGTTCGTCGTCGTTATACCTCTCCCCCGACAGAGCAAACTGGAATCTAAAGTTTTTCCGACTGAGAAAAAGGAAAACCCCCTCTCTCTCTCCCAATGTGACTCCTTGCGTATGAACTCTGTTTACCTTGATGAAAAGAAGGATGCTTTTCCAGCGTTGCTGGCGACTTTTTTTTTTTGCAGATCAAACCACACAAACTGGTTATATTGTGACTTTTAAAAATAAAATGATCACTCAGCAAATGCAAAAGGTTGTTGTGTTGTGATTGTGAGTTATCCACGTATACTTTAGTGGTGGTGCTGTGTATGGTGCTCCAACGAAGCACACAGAACTCGCAGACAAGTGGTATCAATAGTCTTGTGAGCTGTGATACCACTTGCGCGATGACGAAATACACGAAAATTTTGTTATACTATACATTTTGTTGCCAATATAGGTAGTACGGATACACATACTTTCATTCCTACATTTGGGTAGTTTCCCCCATTTGTTATGACGACTCATACTGGAGGGAGCCTACGATGGTTATTATTTTTCTGTAATTACACTTTATCTGTGCCAATAGTCTTTACAGAGAGGTGAATCATTTCGCTTCATTATTATGTTTCCACGTTTCAACAGGTCAGCACCGAAGTAGATCGCTTCTGAGCCACACTGGAGCACGTAATGCTCCCAATAAACTGATTAAAATAGGCCAAATGTAATTTAGTTTCACACTTTCCATCGGATTAAGATTATTTTTATTTTTTTTCCTCAATGAAAACTGCTGACTTCCTAAAACATCGGTTAAGTAATTGAATGAAATCACCTTTCACCGTTCTGGTAGTCTTTTCTGATCAATTTCTCACAACCAATTGGAGTAACCTTGAGCTAGAGTGGCTGGCGCGGCAAATAACAAAAATGTTGTTATTAGAACGTGCATTTGTTTTTTTCTCAAAAGTGGACAGAAAATCAGATCAATACGGCTTACTTATAATGGTCGTTAATTTTAGAGGAGTGTTTGTTCTATGTTCATTGCGTGATGGGTAGCAGTTTTCTTTGGACGAAAAGATTTATTTTTTTTCCTTTTTTTCTTCGTTGTTTTTCACATGCTGTCCGGCGACCATGACCCGGGTGTGTATGGATGTTGAATTAATTCCATTACTAAATGGAGCATTGAAAGCATCCAAAGGATGTTGGTTGAATGCTTTGTTGCTGCACTAATGATATCATTTCACTTTTTAAAATGGCAATTGTGTCACTCACTTTCAAAACAAATACAAAATCTTTGTCGTTTGTCAATGAATATGGAAAGTGTGGATGGCTATTGTTTTTCTAGACATCACCCATGAAGACTGCTTTGTTTTGATTGTTTAAACGTTTTATTAACACTTTCTGCCGCCAATTAAGTCGCCGTCGTGTCGTAAATTCAAATAAGATAATGCTTCTACAGTAGTGATGCATTTTGCGTTCGGTTACACAATTACAAAAAAAAAAAAAAAAAAAAAAATGTAATGAAACCCCTACATGTTATAAATGTGTTTAAAGCAAGTATCAATGATGGAGGGATGGTGCTCATTTTATAGTTTACCTCATTACTCAACAGGAAAAAATGTAATCTTAAGCTTTGATGTAAACGCATCGATAAGTTTGGCGAAGAGGACGCCACCCTCAGATCGATATACATATATGTACCTTTGGTGCATTCAAGTTGATTAGATTCGTTTCGATTGAGCTAGTAGTCTTTTACTCGCTGTTGCAAAACAATGGCAGATAAAGTGTTCTACCTCCTCCTGAAAGCCAGAGCAGATTGTTGTACCCACCACAGTCTAAATAAATGTTTGTTGGGATTGATGTATGTATCTCGTTATTATTCCAACCTCATGTACCTTATCAGCTTAAGATCTTCAACGTTTAATTGGTTTAGTCGAAGATTTTTCATGTTATTCTGAAGAATATTATACCCTGTAATCAATCTCAGATAGATTTCCTGTTTCTGTCTTTTTTATCTTTGGTATTTACTCCCTACTTAGCGCCTAAGTGTTTTCCAATGAGTAATCAGCCTGCTTTGGGTTCAGCTGCTTTCTTAAAAATTCATCAGCTTTCTTATTTCTTGGTATATCTTCATGTACAGGGTCGCATTAGAGTTTGTCGTGCAGCCTCCCTACTCGCGACTATACTTAATACAGTCTCAAATACATCAGACATTTCCATTTCACTACTATACAATACATTCGTTTTATTGCTGCGTGGATGTCGATGAGAGAGGTTTTATTTTCTTCACCGCAGACTCAGGGCAACTATTGTTACTGATATGACATCGACGGGAAAAGGCTGCTGTGATCTGGAAGTCTGACTGACTTGGATGCTCCTAGTCTATCCGAAAAAATACACACACTAATGTCTATCTTGAGCACATCAGTGTATATTGCTACAGACTGTGTGGTTGGTACTTCACGTTTTCCAATAATCTCTGCCAGGATATATGGTTGAACTCAAAGTATGGCGTTGTGCAGCCAGTGATTGACACGTTGCTTAAAATTTGATTAAAGATCTTACGATAATCCATCGTAAGTCTAGCTTCTTGTTAGTTTATTCTTAGGACATTTTTAGCCACTGGTTTTTAGTATAAAAGGTCTAGTAGATTTCCAATGTACACCAGACTTTGTCTTTTGCTATTTTCTACATTAGCTTGCTACATGGATTACGACACATTAAAGTAAGATACTTCTGAAATTCTTTTCTCTAAGGGGATTTTTTCCTTATCGGAACACTCCCAGGGGCTGCCCCAACCCTTAAGTTGAAACATTTTCTGAAAAAAATTTGTTAAAGAAAATTCCTATTCCTCCCTGATTAATTCTGATGGTTCCGATTATTCATGTGGATAGTCTGAAAAATATTGCGAGGACGTAATGTCATAAGGACATTACAAAGCTGTGGTAAAAACCGATTTTGAATGTCAAACATGACTAGCATGATGTCTCATATAGAGTCTCCTTATTCGTCTGTTTTATGGCCTTGCGACTCAATTGAGTCCACAATACTGATTGGCAAGAGTTATCCTAGGTTTAACATCCGCAATTATGTCTTTTTTAGAGTTTATAGCGAATGGAGCATAGTTAAAGGAAGATTTTTTATATCTCAAAATATCAGCTGTCTATATTAATATTTTTTGCAAGAAAACGATATTGATTGTCCTGCCTTAAACTTATTTTACGTCGAGGAATACTCGTACAAGTAGGTTCTGCTATATACTCGTACATACATATGTACATAATGTACATATCTTAGAACAAAATTTAAATGTCGATACCGAATGGAATATCTATCTCTCAGTGAGTAACCAAACGAAAATAAAGGCGGAGAGTTATCTTCGAGGTCTAGTAATTGCACAGACTAAAAAATTGCATCGCTGTTTCCGTTTTTGCTTAGCCTATATAAAATTCGCGGGCGCCGTGGTCCAGTGGTTAGTACGTTGGATTACTGAGCGACTCGACGTTCGGTTCCCAGAAAACACCAAAAGCTCTTTTAACGGTCCCACCTCTCGCGAATGTCTGACAAACGTTTGAGAGTAATAACTCTCAAGTGCCTTTCGGATATGGCTCTAAACTGTAGGTCCCTTCCACTTGTGTGAAAAAATATAACACGCACAACACGAATGGTTGCAAGAAGCTAGGCCCTGGACCAAATACAGTCTTTGCGCCAAGTATTTTTATTTTCGCTTTTTTGTGTATAAAATGCGTCCACCAGCGTAATCATATTTCTATTTGAGCTATTTGAGAAATTTGTTGAAAAGTAGTTTTTGTATTCCCAAATGTATTCTTATAGCTAACCAACACCAATCCATACTAATATGTGTTTTAAAGCATTAACGTCCCACAACTCATTATAACAAAACATAGGCCGTGGAATTTTTGTTTCCACTGTTTCTCACTGTTTCTGTTACATTTCTGCCCTTGCAAAACGTTGTTGAGTGGTTAAAACTTTTGCACTTAAAGCATCTCCTTACATTTATCTCTTTGTGAACAATAGATCTAACCTACGTAATATTGATCCTCTTCATATTCATTAACATTCTTTTCGTCTCGTTATTTACCTGAAGAACTGCTTGCTAATTTTAATGCACCTCATTTTAATTTATACATGCTATTTTATGCTTTAATTAGCCCATTCAAGATTCCCCCTATCCCACGCATACCTGTGTAATCCTTTGCTTTTATAGGCGTAAGATAATAACCAACACATGAAAACAATATTTGTTGCCAGTTTTGGAGGCATTGTCTCTGTCAGACTGTCAGAGTTTCATAGCTTTAAATTGAAATAAAGCCGAAATCATTCATCAGACAACTAACATTTTATTTGAAAGAGAATTGCATGACATTAATATTTAAAAATAACTAGGCATATGAACAGCACAGCTGGCTGACAAACCGCATCCTGTCAGTTACTTTTTTCAGGAATTATGATCTTTTGTCACCAAAGCAAAGCCCGGCCTTTTCCATTGTTTTGACTGTTTTTCGAACTCTGGAACAACAATGATGCAGTTTTGATTTGTTAGGAGTAAGGAATAAAATGTCGGATAACTTCTATGAACTTACCACTCCACACTCGAATTAAGTTTAATAAATATAATCTGACCAATTTCGCTCCAATTCAGGTCTCAATACCGATAAAACGTCATAAAATATTGTACTTATAATGATAACGTACCGCGTCGTGAAATCGTGTATCAACAATGAAATTGCTATATTTAGATAATAAACGAAATTCCTTCGATTGCAATGATTAGTTGTGGGCTTTTTTCATTTGCTTTGAAACCAAGTGTTGAAACAAATGTATGCGGGAAATGAGTCATAAAATGTACTTTCTTACTCGAATTTAGAAAGACGGCTCCAGAGCCGTTTAGCAGATGATTTATGCGTTGTAGTTTTTTTAACTTAATTGTAAAAAGATAGTAAGAAATACCTGACTACGTCGACTTAAAAATGATGAAGAAGACAAAGCTTAAAATTAAACCAAGTCTAGTGGTCTCTTTTTTTCTGCTATGGGTTAAAAATACCTTTGGCTGGAGTATTTGTTGTAATTTACTTCTTTACAATACATTACTGACCTTATTTTTGTAGAAAAAAGCAAGATATCTCATCCTGATAATTGTTGTCTTTCTGTTTAGGTTTTCGACCTCATTTGCTTGCTTAACACACAAAAACAGTATTTCGCTATCAGTATTCTACGTTTGATTTCTTGAGTAGCGTTTGCCTTATCTGTTTACAAACAATCGTAATATATACATATGTAAATTTTGTCGGCTCTAAAAATTTGTATGTAGGAAACGCACTTACTCTTATTGTCGTTGGAAGTTCATCGAATTGGTTTAGTTTGACTCCTCAAATGTTTTGCTATTATTTCGCTGTGCCTGACCTAGGATATCTTATTTATTGGCCTAGGCTAGCATAAGCTGGTTATCGTATTTTATCAAAACTGTATACAACAAAAACTGGTTTAGACGGATAAATTGAAAAACAAACAAAATGCTTATTTTGTTGAAAGTGATGTTTTAATTTTTGTTCACTCAAGTTTTCAATGGTTAACATTGCAAGGTCGGTTAACATTGTCATGTCAAAAATTGAGATGTTGAGCTACGGATTTTTCCACTTACTTTGCATTTTTTTGTGCTGATTACAGTTCTGGATTTTTTGTTGTTTATGTTGCTCTTTATTGTGTTGGGAAAAATCATTTTTGCCCGTTGTCGTTTTTTGCTGGAAATGCTTGATAGATAAATATGTACGTCTTACCTAAATGAGAGCATTTGTTTATGGAAGGTAGATGGGTGGATACGACTTTTCACAGAAAAGTTACGACAGTGGAAAAGTCTCTCTGTCACAATGAATTTACTTAAGCGATGGATTTTGCTATTGCGAAAGCTTTTAATAACCCAATGCGGCTATAATTAGTCTGCACATCGCCCGACTGTGATCGGCCTTTGAGATAGGATGCGACTGATGCTCAAGTCGCTTATAATAAAATGATTTTTGAGGTAGTTCCAATGAATTCCGTTACTTCTTCTTCGACCCATCGCTCTACAAAACTCATATGACAACCAGTAATAGCCACTAATTTGTTTGGAATGTGTAAGGCACACCAGGCAAATTCTCTGTTTACACTGTCAAACGTTTTTTTCGAATTCAATGAACAGCAAGCAGATCTATACTCGACGTTCTAGGTTCCGCAGGAGCATCCAGAACGGAAATGTGCTTGTTCATCGTTAAGAGTACTTTCTAGAGTTTTTTGAATGTGTTTGAAAATTATTTGCTTATAATTTTAGCAAAGCAGGAAGCACGTAAATACCTATCCACTTTTTACAAAAAAGGCCACCATTTGACAAACGTCCGAAACAAGTTATTTGTCATGAGAACCTATTCAATTATGCCTGTGGTATACGAGTTTAAACCCCATTATTCATGTAAAAAATATAACACGACCAAAAGCTAAGCCCTAGATACTATATGAGTACCAAATATTTTATTGTTTGTTATGTTGAAGTCTGGGAAAATATCCAAAACTACAAAACTCCAAAATTAAATTAAATTATAAACACATCTCAACACACATATATACAATGTATGTGAGCTTTGTTTTAATGCATCATAAAATTTGTTTAATTTTCAGCATGAGCACTACCGATATTGATTTGAATGGAACAACTTCTAAACCACACTACATAGTCCAAATGACACCTGCTTCACAGATGGCTTCAGCGATGGATCCATTAAGCCATGTAGGCGATGGTATTTTCTTACAAACAAAAACAGCACAGGGATTGGCGGGCGTCTTTGTCTGGGCGGCCCTTTTTATTACATGTCAACAGGTAAATTTATTCTTCACTATTTATTCTCAATTTAATTTTTAACACCTCTCACTCTTTTTAGATATATCAACATCTGCGATGGTACACAAATCCCCAAGAACAACGATGGATAGTTAGAATACTTTTTATTGTACCAATTTATGCGACTTACTCGTGGATAAGTTTACTGTTCTTCAACTCAGATAATGTATACGTTTACTTTTTCACTGTAAGAGATTGTTACGAAGGTTAGTTGTAAAGCTTTTTTTTGTTCCTGTCATCAATAATGAGAATTGGTTTTCCTTTAACAGCTTTTGTAATTTACAATTTCTTATCGTTGTGCTATGAATATCTTGGAGGAGAGGGTAATATCATGTCGGAGATTCGGGGTAAACCGATTAAAACCTCTTGCCTGTACGGTACCTGTTGTCTGAAGGGGAAAACCTATACAATTGGATTCTTGCGTTTCTGCAAACAAGCGACTTTACAGTTTTGTCTTGTGAAGCCACTGGTGGCATTTATCATAATTTTCCTGCAAGCATTTGGACATTATCACGATGGTGATTGGAGGTGAGCTTGCTAAATGAGTACATTACATGTGGTGAATCTACAATAAATTGTCTATCAACAGTGCTAATGGTGGTTACATTTACATAACGGTTATATATAACATTTCCGTATCTCTTGCCTTGTATGGCCTTTATTTGTTCTATTTTGCGACAAGAGATTTGCTGACGCCGTTCGAGCCTGTCTTGAAATTCTGCACCATCAAATCGGTGATTTTTTTGTCATTCTGGCAGGGTAAGATAATTTTTTATTAATTGCATATTTTGACAGTGTATTTCAAGAGTAATTCTATTTGCAGGTGTTGGTCTGGCTATTCTTGAGAAGGCCAACGTTATTTCACCAATTGTCGATAGTACTGGAGCCACATCATCTACTGGTACAGTGTCAGCTGGCTATCAGAACTTTTTCATTTGCATCGAAATGCTGTTTGCCGCTATCGCGTTGCGTTACGCCTTCCCTTACCAGGTAAGAAATCGTAAAAAGAGCGCCGCGTCGTGCAAACCGAAGATAAGATAAGAAATGCTATAGTCAGGGTTACATTAGGGTAACGAGTTTTGTTTTTTTTTCAATCACTTATCACCTTTTTGGTGGAGGTGCTTTCATTTCTGTCAGTATTAAGACAAAGTGGAAGGGTATCAAAATATGTACACATGTGTTTGGTGTGTCAAATGAAAGGCGAACAATTTTTGTTTTTAATTTTGCAAATTGCAAACTCTGACTCAGCGAGTTAATGGTGAAGTAATGCAGATGCTTATCAGCGTGCCGAAGATACGAAATTTTGAAATATTTTATAGTGAATAAGTGAATTTGTACAGCGTGATACGTGAATTACTCAATAAAATTGTTATGTGATAGAGAAAATTAGAAAGCTATGAGTGGGCATTGATTGATTAGATATGTCAGGTATTGTAAATAAAAGAGCGGGAATCAAAATATAGTTGTTGTAAGATGTTTTATCAAGTCTTAGGAACACCCTTTAAGTACACCCTTTAACATTTTGAACTGATCTTTCTGGTTTGATTTTTTTGTATCCAGAAATTACTCCTTTGATAGCATTTCGATTCGGGATCATATTGGCAGATGAAAGTCTCATCCCTATGTACGATGTAAGCAACAAAATTTGAATTCGCCAAAGTTCCAAAGGAAAGCCTAAACTCCTTGGGCCACGTGTTCGGCACGCAACGATTTAGATTCCCCTCATGCTGAAAGCTTGTAAAGCTCCGAATAATAGCATGGGCTGATTCATAAGAAGCGTATAAGGCAATGACACCGCTATCATTCAGTGACAATTGTGTTCTATCATTTAACCATGCGTTTTAAAAACGATCAATGAAAATCGCGTAGCCTGATCCATAATAACTGTCTAAGGTATTGACAATACTGTCATTCTGTGACAGTTGTGTTCTGTCATAGTTGTCATTTAATTATGGAAAATACACGAATACATACAAGATTAATTTGACTTAAGAACTAAAGCAACGAGGCCACAACATGCGTCGGATGTTCGTTGACTGGGTCAATGATAATTCACGACCTGGAGAACAACGTCTCGCAAGCCATGCTGAAATTCAATCTAGCTTTCAAACCTTTCATTTCATACTATAAAAAAATGTTTTTATTTACATTTTTCTCATTATTGCCACAAATCTTTGGATTTAACTCTGCGATAAATGGTTTAAAAGGCAGACAGTTTTTTATTCAACCCACGACTAAGTTCTCTCAATCTGCCTACTGGACTATGATTGTACACACATATGTATAGAATGAATAATGATCTAAAAAGAAAAAAACAAGTCCTCTGGTCAAGATATATCAACATCTACATATATGTATATAAAAAACTCAATGTACCCATGTTTGTATGTACGCTATAGACTCCGAAACCACCGAACCGATTGAGTTCAAATTTTCAGGCAATCTTCGGTATTGGCTCGAGAGTGAAGTTTGGTCAAAATTGGTTCACAACTGCATTTTAACAAATGCACAGTAACGCACGCCGGGTACCCGCTAGTTTTTTATAGTTTTCAAAAAGCTTTTTTATTCATATTAAGCTTATTTTTTTGGACTCGTTCCAAAATCCAAACCAATCTCGGCATGCCTTAGGTGAATGTAAAATTGTTGCTTTTGATATTTCAAAGCTACAATATTTAATAGAATTTGGTACCTTTTTGTACCTCTTGGTAGAATCCGATCGACTTCGTCGTTTTTTACCGATAAAGCATTATGGAATCAGTATTTGCTCACTTAAAAAAAGTAGTGGCGATAGTATAGAGCTCACAACACATCGCTTTGTCGCATCAATGTTGTCTTCAGATTTTTGTGATCATCCGCGAGTAGTACTATTTCCGATTAAATAGCAATTACGAAATCGGTACGCTTCTGGCTTTGGCAGTTGGTAGTTTTCCGATCAATTATATATACAATTAATAATGACAATCCTTAATTTTATTTCTGTTTCTTTAAGGTGTATTCTCGTAGTTGTATCGGCGACGGACATGGACGGTCTGTGACAATGCAGTCAATCTCAAGCAGTTTGAAGGTGTGACCAAGCATTCAATGTTTTATAAACTTTTTTTTTATAAATGTACTTTTTATTTCTCTTCAAGGAAACAATGAATCCCAAGGATATTATGACAGATGCGATCCACAATTTCCACCCGCAGTACCAACAATACACACAATACAGTTCAGGTAAAATATTATTTCTAACTACCTTCCATATTTTCATTGCTTCTTGCATGTACATATGTATTCTGCACCTCGATTTCCTTTATATTACATGTTAGTATCTTTGCTCAAATTGTTGCTACTTAAATATATATGTTGTTGCAATTCATCAATTAAAATTACTAATAGCAATCTGGCACATTTAGCAGCTAAAATCATAATTCTTATTAATCACATTAACTAGACATCGCGCGTATTAGTAGTCACAGTGTAATCGATCGTAAACTTTTGTGCGAATCCTCTCAAGCAGTAGAATTAATCACATTTGGTGGTGGTTTTGGTAAAAGCCAGCTTAACACGCAAAAACAAAACAATCAAAAACTGATGTGTTCTTTGCGCTAAATGAAAAATAATTTTTTGATTTTTCCAAAATTTTGTATTTTTGCAGAAGTAACATCATCTCAGCGCTATGAGAAACTCTAAAACAAATGCAAATACACACAAAAGACAAATACAAATAAATAAAAAATAAAAACAGATAAAAATTCGAGCAAGGAAGCTAAAACTAACTTGAATTGCCTGTGAATTTTGTTGTTTTTTGTTTTAAAGAAAGATATTTTTGTCATAGCTTTTTTTACATTTTCTTTTTCAAAATGACGTATTTATTTTATAATTGAGAAGCGTAAGAAAAAAATAGACTACAACAATTATACATGTTTGCATTTAATTTTGTTTCCTGTTCATAAATATTGTATGAATGTCCTGATAAAGGATTTTGCATTGCATTGCTGCTGAAGCATTTAGTTGTATGTATTAATTGAATGCTCGTTGCTATGAAAACAAAATTCTGCTATGCATTCATTTTCTTTTATTTTATTTCTTTTCTATTGCACTTTGTACCTTTTTTTAAAAAAATAATTTTACAATAAAAATGTTATAAATGTATTTAAAAAAAACCCTCACAGATACCACTCAATTTAGCTCAATTCAATATAAATAGATTTTTTTTAAATGGCCAACGAAGTACTTACAAACGAAACAGATTAAAAATAAAAAGTGTACTAAAATATTGGTACTAAAATAGAAG
Organism: Blera fallax; assembly: GCA_946965025.1. Taxonomy (NCBI): domain Eukaryota; kingdom Metazoa; phylum Arthropoda; class Insecta; order Diptera; family Syrphidae; genus Blera; species Blera fallax. The sequence goes on along the minus strand of OX337245.1, from coordinate 74,769,629 downwards.
AAACAAATTTGCACTGAACGAAAAGTAACCAAAAATTCAAAAGAAATTTTTATTAATTTTAATATTTTTTCCTCTTTTATAAGATTAATGTTATGTAATATTTTTTATAGTGCTTATTACTTGATTGTGTCTTATTTTTTGAAGCCTTATTATTTTTTTTTAGCGAAGAAAAGAGTATATCTTTTGATTTTATTTTTTTAGTTTATGTGATAAATTTATAAATATGATTTGGTAATCATATTCAAGGAAATAAGTATATAAATTATCGTGCTTGGTTTTAAAAGTTGTGGTAAAATAAAAAGTTTAAAACAAGTGTGAGTAAAAGGTAATTTTTATTTTTTTCATTTTTTTTTTATTATTGACTAAAATTATGGATAAAAGCGGGGAAACTTACTTACAGTAAAGAATTAATGTATTTATATACATATGTGTGTTCATAGGCATGCGCACATAAACTGGTTAACCCAGGTGGCTTCGCCAGATAGTGATTTTTTTCATTTTCACGAAATCCGTTCGCTGTAGCAACAACGGCTTTTTTTTACCATATAACTTGATGATCAGACAACAATGGTTAGGTGAGGGAAATTTATTAGATCGGACAAACTGATCTTATGGTGGACCATCAGTAGACCCAAACAGACTGGCATTGTTTACTGACAGATCAATAATGGAATCAGGATTGGAGCCGGTGTAATTAGACCCAATACCTAAGCCCAGTACCACTAGGATTGTGTTCTGGTATTTTCTAAGGTGAAATTCACGCTACTGAAAACTGCAACAGAAAAAACCTTGAAAACCATATTTCGGGTGCTGGGTGGGATACAGCTTAATAAATCCAGCCAAAGAGCACTTAAAGCATTGAGTTGGCACTCAATCGCCTCCAAGTTAGGTAAATACTTCTTTGATGACTTACAAATTTTTAACAGACGCAATAAAGTCAAAATAGGATGGGTGCCTGGTCACCAAGGGATACAAGGTAATTAAGCTGCGAATTATCTACCTAGGACTAGCTAATCTAAGCTAATGGTCTCGCTCATAGGCCACTGTTGTTAAAGATACAACCTAAAGTTAAGCAAGCTAAACCTGTCATCCGAGACAGAGTGCCGCCTCTGCGGGGAAAGGACAAAACTTCTAAAAAATTATTTGTGAATGTCCGGTACGCATTTGGTTAAGAGCGCGTATCTTCTACGAAGTATGACTATCAAATAGTGCAGTAACTTCGCTTTAATTCAACGTACCTTTATTAGAGAGATGGTACGTATCCTTTTCGGTAGTGCCTGTTGTGGTCCTTTAAGCTGGATACGGAATATTCTACAGAAGATAGAGGAAAGAGAGATATACCACTGCAACTGAAGGTAAAGGGCACGTCTTATAGCCATAAAATGAAACTTGGCCGGTTTAGTTGCCAGAATTAACCTGCTTTTATTACAAAAAATATACAAGCCCATGAACTACTTTTATACTCTCTTCTGGCGGACTATTGTCAATAGATTTGGAGGTGATTGCATTATGTTTTATTTATTTCTTTTTGCCTGTCTTCATGTGGTGTCGGTCATTTCATATGGTGGTTTAACATGTGTATTGTTCTGTTTGTTGTTGCGTCATCAGTTAAGCAGTGTGAAGTGGTTGTTGTCCTTTCACTAGTAAGGAACAATTATGGTTGAGGTAGGCTCTGGTATGTCTTTTGCATCTGAAAAAAATAAAAAAAATGTAAAGTAAGGTGGCAAACAGTCTGTGTGGGCGCCGTGGCTCAAGTGGTTAGTGCGATGGAAAGCTGAGCGAGAGGTTCGACCTCCGAATCCCAGTGAACACCAAAAAGTTTTTTCACGGCCCCACCTCTCTCGAATGTCTGACAAACGTCCGAGTGTAATAACTGTCAAGGGAAAGCTTCTCAATTTGCCTTTCGGATATTGCTCTAAACTGTAGGTCCCTTCCATTTGTGTGAAAAAATATAACACGCACATCACGAATGGTTGCGAGAAGCTAGGTCCTGAGCCAATTCGGTCTGTTGCGCCAAGTATTTGTATTTGGCAAACAGTCTGCAACAACTCAATTCTTCAAGTCGAGAACATAAAGCTTTTAAGTTTAAATTTAGCTGATACCTAGGTTATTTTTGTAAATTCTCGAGCATTTAAGAATAATTTTGAAAATTTTGTTCTTAAAAAATTAAGCGTATTGGTTCAAAATATTTGACCAATTTATGTTCGAAAGAAAGAAATGTCAACGAAGTTAATTATGCATTCACCTCTACTATTAGAGTTTTTTTTTTTATATTTTCGGCTGTACAAACTTACATTGTATAATAAAGTGGTAGAACACATTAACGACTATATACTTTTCTGAGCCTTTTTTTTTTAGAATTCGAACAAATTTGATAAAAATTGGGCTTAGAACTGTTTTTGAAACGCAGAACAAAGGTTGGCCTACTTTTAACTGGATTGTGGGCGCTGTTCTTGATGAAATCCAAGAAAACATAGACTTTATTTATACTTAGAATCAACAAATCTGTGTGCCAAATAGGACGGATGGTCATGTTGACAATTCACTCAATTGGTATTCGTACTGAATTTAATTATGCATTGAAATTTGATTTTAATGTACCTTGTCTGTTAGTCTATAAAAAATATTTGCTATGTCTAGTTATCTCAAAATGCAGAAAATTTGAAAAAGCGTAGGTGGCTATGTATACGTATTTATAATGATTGAAATCGACAGAAATGTGTCCTATCAGGACCTGAGATTTATGCAACTATATAAAAGAATATCTCGCGTTCTTGACTAAATTGTATAGTATTTTCAAATTATTTACACGATTTAATATTTACATATCTACATATCTGATATCTAATTAATGCCTTGATTAAATATAATGTATACATAAGCTTATAAATTTGTGCATATATATTTACAAATATTTCTAAAAATAGCATGATGAAATTTGTTTTACGTTTGCATGCTTCTTGAAATTATTGATTCATAATTAAATAAAAAAAAAATTATTGCACAAAAAACACCACCAGTCACTTTGATTTAACACCGCTCACTTTTGTCTATTTCCCACTTGTCACATATTCTCTTTAGGTGGTAAAAACTCAAGAGGTATTCGAGTTTCATCCTACGATCCCGACGACCCAAATGCACAATCGCAGGCCACCGGAGTAGGATGCGTTGCATCTAAAACTCTTGGAAACCAGCGCAAATTTATGCCCGGTGGACAAAGGGTAGCTACGATAAGTCAAAATTATAATGAGAAAACCATGCTGCTCAGCAGCGATGATGAGTATCAGTAATTGTTTTATTTTTAATCATTTAAGTTTACCAATGCAACAAAGTGCAACAAGAAAATGGTTATTTAGTTTTCTTTCTTCTTTTTTGTTAGACTTTTTTTTCTATACTTGATGCTATTAGTTGTAAGAATTGTAGTTGAACTTTTTTATATATCGTACGCATACAAAAAACAAAAAAAAAATTCCATTAGCAAAGAAATTAACATACACAAACGCGGTATTAGTTTCCGATTTTTTTTTCTTTTATTATTATTTTTTTAAATTTTATACGTATCATATTTGTATATTTACATATATGCTTTCATGCAGTATCTGCTACCGAAGAGTATAAATGTTGATCCTTCCGTATATAGATAGCCCACATATTTATATGTATACACATGCAAAACAAAAAAAATAAATAAAAAAGAAAATAAATCAAACTTTTTTCTTTTTTTTTTATAAACGCAAAACAATAAAGAGAAAAATAAATATTTTTTATTATTATATAAAATATTTAACAAACAAAGTAAAAAACAAAAATCAAAATATACATACATTTAAGCAAAACATTAATGTGTCCGTTTGTCCATTCACCAGCCGCGGTCTAGTCTAGGTTTTAAATCGTATTTTTTTGCAAAATTATTTATTATATTTAGTTGTTCCTTATTAAACATTAGCAATTATTTTTTATTTGCTTATAATGTTTCAAGCATTAGCAGAAATTTACTGCCGTCGATAATTTTAAGCTTTATTAAACAGTCTTAAGTTATGGGCAAGGAATAAAGGACTAGAAAATCATTTCTTTGAAAATCTACAGAAAGTCTTAATGTTGGTCTCAGTCCACATGGTATTGCAGTGAGAATTGATCTACCCAAGGCGAATGAATAAGTTTTGTTGCGCTTGACATTTCTACAGAACTGATCCTTAATGAAAGACAAGCCATATGATCCTAGAGAACTATAGAGCTCCTGATTTAGAATGAAGTTTAGAAAAACGTCCGAAAGTTTTAAAACTTTCCGATTGAGACTAACATTTTTAATTTAAATTACTTCAAATAAGTTACTGTGTGAAATGTGTTCTTTTTTAATTGCCCATGACTGAATCTATAAATTAAGATATTAAAAAAAGTACATACGCAACTTGTGCACCCTGAAGAAACAAAAAGAAAGTAAAGCTCCATTTGAACAATTTTCCTAAACAAAAAAAACTATTTAATAACAAAATCGAAACGAATTTCTACAAAAAATTGAAAATAATAAAATATAATATTTATATAAGACAGTAATAGTTTTTAATTGTTTTATTTTTATTTTATTATCCTAGTGTAATATTTTTCTTTGAAATGTTTTTTTTTTTAAATAGAAAATATTAAAAGAAACAATTGTAAAACAAATCAGAACTGTATATTTAAAGAGATTTCTTAAATATGAAAAAAAAATTAACTTATTATACACAAAACACATTATTTTAAAGGGAGAATTGAATGCCTGTTTATTATTAATATTCCCTTAATGTGCATAACATAGCACTGTAACAAAATATAAAATGAGAACAAAAAATAAAATAAACAAAGTAACAATAAAATAATTATTATTGCAATGTGAAAGTGCAAGGAGATGATTAAAAATAAAATTAATATATAACATAAGGCATGCACTTTTCTTTAAACAGCCTATATGGCTATTTCGTTTGAAAAATCCACCTCGAAGAAGAATGTATCGTGATCGAACCTAGACAGCCTAAACTCTCCCCAACAGCCAAATATCTCGGAACGATCTTTGATTCCAAGCTTACCTGGAAGAAGAACACGGAAGAAAGAAAATCATTCTACGCATTCTACCCGTGCAAGAAAACCTTTGGTAAACAATAAGGTCTACGACCGCCCATAATCAACAGGATGTATACTGCGATCGTCGGAACCTGTCCTTACCTACGGAAATATTGTATGGTGGAATGCAACAGATAAAGGAAGCTATCTAGAAATACTAACAAAGATACAAAGATTAGAGTTCATTAACATAACAGGGGCGTAGAGATGAAGTCCACAAGCGGGTTTAGAAGTGATGCTAAATCTCCTTCCCCTGCAGGAGCTGTTAAGATATAGAGGAAATAGAGATGATCAAGCACCTGTTATATGATTACCCAAATCTTCGAAACCGCCGCCTCCGCCATAAGGGAAACAGACTCTTTGATGAACTAGGGTATCTTATGCATGTTCCACTCAGGAACATGATATGCTTCATAAAGAGCGCTGGCTGGTTTATAAAAGAACCACCCGAAAGACAATGATGTATTTTCAATTTCCACACAACCAAAAGGAGAGACAATGGATCGTAATGGGCTCCTCGAAACTCACCTAACCTAGACAGCCTAGAACTATGGTGTAAATGTAAAGGAACACTGTGCTTAATTTTGGGTTTTCAAATTTATGTGACCACCTGTTGATCTGGTCTGATTATGAAAAAAAAATGTTTTACTAGTGGACTTCGAATAAAAGCATCAGTATAGTTAACATTGACCCGTTTTCTATTATGTTGCGGATGTCCAGGTCCAGGTCCAGCTCCAGGTCCGGAAACTGCTATCAAAAGGCATCTCCAGTTTTTGATCGCATATTGTGTCACATCAATTTCAAATGCACGTATATGATTTTTAGTCGTTTGACGATTTTCCTGACTGAAAACATTTTAATCTTAGCGACTATAATAGTATAATCTGAGTGAAGCATTTGTAATACAGAGGAGCTTGATTAAAGCTACCCTAGACAATTCTTGAACCTGGCTTGTAATTAAATCATATCCAGGAGGATCATAAGTAACTTTAAAAAAGTAGAATAACTTATCATATGTTGTTAGTCATATATAATCATATGAATGTTAAAATCCGCCTGAAAAGGATCGTATAGTACCCTATCAAAATAGGGGTGGCAATGTTTTATAGTTGACTGATCTTCAATTTAAGTCTTAGAAGCCATGACCGAAAGAATGCAATTGCTGCCAAAAACTGCCGAAATGAGATTATTTCCTGGACTTGCTAAAATAACTCGTGAGAAACACTAGAATACGAGGAACTAACTGAAGAATGCTCCAAATTCGACATGAAGTCCGTATGTCACCAAAACGTCTTCCATGACGTGCCATTAGTTACTGGTAAGCCTAACATGAGATGGTTCAATCTATGATGGCGGGTTGTTGAACATTCTACCCCCGAGACCCACGTGAAAATAAATACAGCACGAACGGTTAAACTTTTATCTCTAAAAAAAACCATCATTACCAATAAAAAAGACAGGATTTTTTGTATTTCTTTTATTTCCATGTGTACTTGTTTTCCCCTTTGTGCCCCGACTAAACAGAAATGGGCACTGCACTTGCTACATCTGCTGCATTCTTTTTTATAGCTACCTTCAGCAGTCCACTTGGACAGTCCTCTGATCCTCCAAGAAGTACAACAAACAGTCCATTGTGGGCTACAGTCTTCCAAAGCTTTACAATCCATTTGTCTACCTTTGCCACTGTCTTGTCTATTCTATCGAGTTGGAACTTTTCTGGTTCCACAGCCAGATTTGCGATGGTTAGTGAGTGTTCTAAGGCGATCTCACGTGTCTTCTTCACCGCTTCCTTGTTACTTTCCGTTTCGTGACATAAAATCGTTTTCAGAGTATCACCACCAGCAGCTTTGTTACAAATTTCCTTGATGTCAGGATGTAGCGGACCATTCTTGATTATAGCAGTTCGTTTCTCTTTTTGAGATGCCTGTCCAAAAAGATTATTCTTGATGGCATCACCCATTGCCAAACGGATTATCTCGTTTGCTCGCTTCTTCTGGGTGAGAATTTCATCGCCAAAGTCTAGTTTATTCTTCAATTTTAGTTGTACCAAGCGGATACTCGCTAAACTGTCTTCAACGGAGTCATGACCACCGGCGTTCTCTTGAATCATTTCATCAAGGAAGGTTATTGCGAGAGTTTGTAGTTTTGACTTACGTCTTCGCTGTCCGGTGATGTTAAAGATTACACTCGTATCAATGACATACGGGTGCATCATCTTCATGGCGTTTAAATCAGAGTTGAGAGATTGTCCAACGAGGATTGCATCAGGAGGAAGAAGATCACGCACATCTTTTTGGACTTCCTTTAGACGCTTGGTGACTGTTTTCATGAGCTCAGGGGTGATACCTGAGTACTTTGTAAGGTAGTCGACAATTTTGTTCACTGGCAGCACCAAAGTCTCATAAACTGTCTCGTATTGCTCGTTTACAATCGAGATACGGGTGAGTTCGTTCTGTCCAGTCGTGGTCCTGCACATTTCACAATCGACGCCAAACATTGGACTCCTCGCGGTAACTGGTGCATATTTATCCTTCGTGAATACGTAGTCCTTGAAACGGTCGGCAAGTTCGCCACGCAAAGGCATTGGATATCCCTCATCCACCATTTGCAGAGCGGAGAGGAGTAGTTTTGTACGAGGGAACTTATCTTCGTCAGCAAGGTCGCTGGCTTCTCCATTTGGTTGGGACTCCTCCACTGGAAAAATTGATTTAACTAGCAAGGTAGGATCTTTTGTCATCTCTACAGCCGTCTCCAAGCAGCCATATTTATCGATCAGCTCTTCGGCTTGGGCATTGGTTAATGGAGCTGTCGCCAAATCTTGAATTATACTTCCTTCTTTACCAGCTGGCAGCACCACTTCAAGTTTTGTTTCAAAAATCTTATTTGCTTCTACGAACTTCGCTTCATTTGAAAGGTAGTGATAGAGGGATACTCCTTCAAGCACCAAAACTATGGTGTGTGACAACCGCAAGGGCTTCTCGAGGTAGCACCAGCGTTCTGGGTTGCACGGCGATTTTTTTCCAATCAAAGCCGACATTAGTAAATGCTGAATATCTGTCAAAAATATCGGTGTTCTCTTGTTTTGATGAACTTCAAGCGATGCCTTATAGCCAGCCAGTCTGAGTCGAAACTTTGGTACGTTTTCCAACTGACGCTTGCGTTCCTTGAGCTCCTTCTTCAGCTGGACGTACTGCTCCTCGGTTAGGTGAACTTTCATTACCTGGTATTCATCAGGAATGCTGGAGGCATCGCTTTCGTTGTCCTTTAACTCCTCATCATTTAGATCGATTTTGACTTTTTTAGGCAGAGGTTCCTCTTCGAGCTCAGTGGCTGTCATTTTGGTCTTTCTTGCCTGCGAAGATGGATTTTTAAAAAAAATTCAAAAATAAAATAGTTTTTCTTACCTTTTTACTTTCGTCCGAACTATCACTTTCGGACAGAGCAGCACTAACAGAAGCACTAGCAGTCGATTCACGATCCTTGTCGTTTAATTTTACCAAGTTTGCGAGTGCGGCAAGTTTTTTCTTTTTCTTTTCCAGACGTTCCCCTCGCTTTGAAGTCAATGATTTCATGTCAAGCTAAATTAACAATAAAAATATATAATTGATATGAGGGGTAGAATGTTCAAAAATAAACTTTTATTTGAATATTCTTTGTATTATCAAGAATTTAATTTGTTTTATTTATTTCTGTTGTACACACATGTGGACTTGCCAGGGCATGCAAGTTGAGTTGTCAATTTTGACTCTTACAAAGTGGTGCTCTTCGCAGAGAACTTCATGAAATGTAAGACTGGGAACTTTCTAGTACAATTTTAGTGTGAAGTGGATGTGTACAATGCTGTACGTGCTGTTAAATTTAAATAAAATAAATTTTGTTCATAGTTTAATCAATCAAAAACCTAAATGACTATCGAAGGCAAAACTGTAGAATACCGGTAATTAGCGTGCAGTGTATTTTGCATCTGTACAGCATGAAAAACCTAGTAAGCAACTTTCCACGCTACGCCTTCAAAGATCAAATTTATAAGACAACTTTTAAGTAATGCGATTTATTCAAAAGAAGGCTTCGAGCAGTATCGTAAATGTCCAAATAATCCTTAGTAACACTATTATAATATTAATCCAAGAACAAATGATATAACAATCAGGGTATTAAGAAGTAAGGTTTAAACAGCATGTAATCAAATGGTACACGAACGAATCGGCTTTTTATGGACCCAGGACTAGATACTAAGACCTTTTCGGGAACTATCGCAGACAAGACATCACAATTAAGACCACAATTAAGGTACTCAAATTACATATGTAAGATCAAATCGGAGGTAGTAGAATATGCATAGATCTCAATGCCGGCACAATTTTTCATGGATTCTGAATGGATTTTCTGACACGGTTCAAGCTTTCCACAGCTTTAGTAACGTAGGGCCATTTGAGCCTTCAATTGTCTGGTGAAAGAATTACTTGTTAGGTTGATATTATGTCTGTCAAATTTACCTAAGTAGTGATAATTATTGCAATAAAAATAGTTGGATAATAGAAACTGAGAATTGCGGTATTAAGCACTGCATAATTGACCAAATTACTGCACTTAATAATACCTTAGAAAGGAAAATACAGTTATAGGCGAAATTATCAGTGCGGATGAGATGTATTTTCATTCATAATAAGAGCGGACAATTTAAGCAAACTTAAATAAATCAGTTCATTTAGCTCTTATTGCGTTTCTCAATTTCTTTTTTTGGCGTTTGTAATAGGCCGAAAATTCAAAGTACAAATAAATATTGAAGCACATGGTTTAATGTGCATGACAAGATCCCCGACTTACAAATTGGCTAGCGCAGATAGGGATATATAGGTGTCTAAAGTGTTTTTTGCAATCTACCACACGCTGTTGTCTCTCTAAAAGATTGGCGTTGCTTCTTGTAAGGATATTTCTCTGCCAAGTTCTCGCCAGGCTTTTTCACAGCGGTCGGTTTTTGTGAGTCGAGTCACAATCATCTGTAACCCTATGCCAAAACGACATCGATAACATTTTATACTCACTATACGAACGTAACCTAAAGGAATGTGAAATAGTTCAAAATAAAACCTAGCACACTCATAAGATGAACTGTCAACTCAAACAACATGTTTACCGTTACAACAACCGCGGCACTTTCAAATCCCGCCGAATGCATTTACATCGTGCATAAGATTTCAAGACAACGGTTGGATTTGTTCCAAATTAGAGTCGCTTTCGAATAATTTCCATTTCCATTTCGAAATCAAAAAAAATGTTCCAAGCTATCCTCCCGCTATCAAAATACCTCAAACTGAAGACGGTTCGCATCTATGACTTTGCCTTTGTTCTGCATTGCAAGGTTTCGGTTGCCATTCTATTGACATGCACTCTATTGGTATCGGCACGGCAGTACTTTGGTCAACCGATCGAATGTATGAGCAGTGAAAAACAGCTTGATTTCATTAACCTATTCTGCTGGACAATGGGGACGTACATTGTTACGGATCAACAGGGCCGGACAAACAACAGGGATTCTATAGCTGTTGGCGTCGGTGTCGAGTATCCGGGTTCGCAGAGAATTTATTTGCGGTACTATCAATGGGTGGTGATGATTCTACTTTTACAAGCCATGATATTCTTTTTTCCGGCTTTTCTCTGGAAAACCTGGGAAGGTGGACTTATGGGCGAGCTTTGCAATGGACTTGGTAATTATAAAGGAAAATGTATAGAAAAAGATTGACTTAATTTATTTGTAGAACGCAGTCCGGTATTGTCAGACAAGGACTATAAGGACCGCCGATCAAGGCTTTTGAAATTCTTTACTACTGATTACAATCGGATGCATCGTTCATATGCAAAGAAATACTTTGTCTGCGAAGTTTTGAATTTTATTATATGCGTAAGTTTTTATACACATACATAGGTACATTAAAAAAGTCTATATATGAATTGTCCGTAGACCATTTGCTGCTTCAGTAACAAAATAGTTTTACCTTAGATACACTAAACACCGACAACTTAGTCTTCAGTGTAAGGGGTTGTAAGCATATATATGTACGTAAAGAGGCATTGCCCGGCGTGTGGTATGTTATATGTGTGTATTTATTCAATAAACCTCGTGAGTCCACTTTTGTCCCGTACATGCATTATCATGGAAACCAAGTTTCCAAATCCCATACTTTTTTCTAGGTAGCAAATGTAAGCTACAACTCATGAGAGGCACATGAAAAGGTCGCTTAATAACTCGTTATCTTTTAGACTAAGATAGTAAATAAAAATCCATTTATACTGAAAGATTCAAATTCAGCTAAATGAACACTAGTGTGCTATTTCTTTCGATTATCTAAAACCTGCTCAGGCATTCAATAATAAGCTGTTACAGTTATTAACCAAACCTCTCATGATATGTCAAACTACTCTACACGGCCTCGTGACGAAGGGATCGTATAAAGAATTCAGTGAACAATCCTATGATCCTATCCAAATGGTTCTTTGGCACCCTCGTTTGCAGAAACAATTTTTTTTTTACAATTCCTCTTGCTTCTCATGTCATCATAGGATAATGATCTGTCTAAAGTCTTATTGGTATTCCTGTCAAAGAAGAAGGACTTAAAATATTTAAAGGGCCCCAAAATTCTTATCCTTTGGAATAGTCAAGCAGCATTGCTAGTACTTTCTTCTAATACGATAGACTATGACAGTTAAATGTTGCTACGCTGCCTTACAGACCCTGGCCAGACACAAGAAGGTTAAACTTGGATGGGTATCCGGTCACCAAGGTATTTAATACCAACTTCTTCTTGACCACTGGGAAAATATACCTGGTCTAAGACAGTCCAAGCGACTAATTAAGCCTTACTCGTATAAGGAAATCCTTAACTTAGATATGGAAACTAGCAAGCTCCCTAACTGGTCACTGTGGCCTGAGATATCACCTTAACAAGATCAATTTTTGTCCAGGTTAAGGGTTGTCGATTCTGCCTTGAGGATGATGAAACATCCGAACACATTCTTTGCAAGTGCCCGGCACTACATTGGCTAAGCAAACGTACTCTCCACAAGGGAAATCTTACTTACACTCATTTATTGTCACCTGAACTGATTAATTCGTCGAAAATGTTTGACCTCATAAATTTTGGTCCGTCAAGACCAAATCAGAGAATAAGCCGGGTGGGGCAATAATTTGTACCTACAGTTGTCGATTTTTAACATCTAACGTCTTTATTTCGACCTTCTTCAACATGATCCACATACGAAAATATTGATTTGTTTCTTTGGACCAAGAAAATGTTTCCCTTTAAGACGGCTTCAAGGATCTGTAAACAGTTGCTTGAACTGTAAAAGCTCACTTCTTGTGAGCTGGCGTTTGCTATGAGCTGGGTTGTTGGAAGACCAAAACAGTCGGTAAACGTCCTTGCATGAATAGATATTGCTTTCACAATAACATTTTATTGTTTTGCATGAGTCCAGACGTGACCATCTCCCATTTTATTTAGAGACCTTATGGGAATCGATCCAGTATAGTACATTTTGTTAAATAAACACCAATTATCGGAGTGGTCTCGTCCACTATGACCCAGACGTTATTTATTTTGGAAAGGCGGTTCAGTCTTACCATCTTGTACAATGGTTATGGTTATGGTTAGAGGGACGCGCACCTGTAGTAGGTGCTTTCACGGGGGCCAGTTGGTTCATTGTGTTTCCCTGTTAAGTAGCGGTACCATAACTGAGTTCTATCGGTTGGTTTGGTTTTACCAGCCTGTACTCTTGACGAAACTCATAATGTCCCAGAGTGGGATTTCCACCAGGTCCTCTAGTTCCTCAAATAGTCTCTAGTAGCGGAAGCAACGGATTTGGAGGTTGTGGCAGTCACAAAGCAGGTGTTTGATGGTTTCTGTTTCTTCTGTGTCATGACAGCTTCTGCAATAGTCAGGTGAGTTGATACCCAGGCTTTCGGCCATTGCACCCATCGGACAGTGTCCCGTTAGTACTCCTGTCATTAAGCTGATTTCCTTTTTATTCATTGATAAAAGGCTTTTAGTCCTCTTATTGTTCAATATTGGCCATAAACTGTTTCAGTACACCCATAGGGATGGCTATTGATGTTTGGGTGAAATCCTCATTTAATGCTGACCGTTTCCGTGCAAGTTCATCTGCTGCTTCGTTTCCTTCTATATTCCTATGTCCGGGAACCCAAGAGAGAGTGACTTCGTGAGTGTTGCATATTCTATTTATAGTTTGTCGGCATGTCGCAACTGTTTTTGATCTAACTATGTCACCTTAGCGTGTATCGTCTGTGCTGCTTTTTCAATGGCGAAGACTTCGGCTTGGAAGATATTATAGTCGCCCTGGAGTTTGTTTGAATCGTTGATATTAAGTGATTCACAGAAAAGTCCAGCGCCGGTTCCTATGTGCATTTTAGACCCGTCAGTGTAGAGTTGAAGATCCTATATATTGGTTAATGTGTTGGATTCCCACTCATGTCTTTCGGGAATAAGAATGGAGTATTTCTTATAAAAGTCTGTGTATGGTATTTCATTGTCTGTTGATGCAAATTAATTTGCACGACTTGTAGTTTCTGGTACCTTTTTGTCATTATCGGTTTGAATCCTGATCCTTAAGTCGCCTAGGCCAAATTTAACTAGGCATTCTTGCCGTCTCAGCAGTTTCACTGAGTTTCTGTCTACTGCTAACAGAAGCTCTTTGCCTACTTTTCCCTCGCTATTTTTATTTGGCCTGAAGAGGATCATTTTCCATTCTTTGATTGGCAAGACCGGGTTCTGTTTTGCCATAAGGTTGATGATGGACTCGTCCTCATGCTGAGCAGGAGCTTGTATCCATACTTTGACCTTGTGGCGTTTCGGAAGTGCGATCGTGGGTAAAACGCCAAGTTTAGCTCCCTTTAGGTTTAGTGAGAAATTCTGGCGCTTTTTCGCTACCGCAGTCAACAGTTTGTAACCCAAAGGATCACTGTCTTCGTTTGCCATCATGGCTTTCAGGATTTCGTTTTCCACCAGAAACCAGTTCTCGAGAGTGATCTTGCCATCGGGTTGATGTGGTCGCGAGAATCGCCGGCTTCCTTCTTTTTGGTTCATTTTCCTGTTTCTCTTCTTCCGATTTTTGTCGCTTAGAGAAAGCAGCAGAAATGGTAGGAACTGGGTAAAGACATTTTGTCCTCCTGTTTCCTGGCCATCTTTTCAGGGATTTCCTTGGAATTGGACGACTGCTTCTTACTACCCACTACTGGTATTTTAGTCCGGGGCTTGTCAGTGGGTTTGTGCACCTGTTCTTGGTTGACCTTGACGTTTGACAAGCTCGGTTCGTGTTGTCGCAGTTTCCTTGAGCGGAATTGCAACGGCACGCCTCCGTATTTGCCTTCGTAGCTACGATTTCAGGAGTCTTGCGTGCTACCTGACGCATATATTGCTTCAGTGACTTCTTGTGCTTTTTGATAAGGGCCTTGTCTCTTTCGTTGAGGGAGGCCGGATCTTTAGCGTTCATCTTAGTCAGAAACTGTGGTGGTTATTTTCGGCTGGCACTCACTTGGAGGGTTAGGATGAGGATTTTTGCCAGCCTTCTTGTACAATCTTTGAGTAATTTTTGGGAGTCTCAAACGCTTTAAGTGCAGCTTTCATCAATTATCTAGTTTGTTACTCTGACTATGGCAAAGGCTTAGGATAGTCGGTATTGGAATATGTATTGGGTTTCTTGGTCTAAAAACTAGCCAGCTTCAGTTCCACTAGTAGTACTAGAACCGTCAGTATAGAATTCATCCGCAAGAACGTCACTTAGATCTTCTGCCGAATATGTCGAAAGAACTCATATTGCCGATACTGGATCAACAAAGAACATTGTTCCGAAATCATATGAAATAGTGGCACGATACTAAATGTGTCAATGTCGTTTCGCCTAGCGGATTTGCTGATTTCGTGAAAATTGTCGTGCTTAATTTTCTCTTCCATTACTGAGTATATCAATGAAACAATATTTTCTTAAGGATTTTATTAGAAAACCTTTATTATCCATTTCGTTAAGATTTTAAATAAATTATTGTTCTTAATACATAGCTTAATATCTGCCTTTCCGTCGAAATACTTTTATATTCTTCCACTAATATTGAAGTTAATTTACTAATCTTTACTTTTTCCTATTTTTTCCACATTTACTAATATGCAAACCTATTTCCCTTCTAGATCCTCAACCTCACCCTTATGAATTTATTTTTTAATGGATTTTGGTCGAGCTACTCTCAAGCGATGTCTAAAATTACAAGCTACGATTGGGACACATGGAATGAGATGAGCTCCAGAGTGTTTCCTAAACTCGCTAAATGTGAATTCTTTAAATACGGTGCATCCGGATCATCGAGCAAATACGACGCCCTCTGTGTACTTCCACTGAATATTTTGAATGAGAAAATATTTGCGTTCCTATACATTTGGTTTCTATTACTTATGTTTGCTTCTGCGGCTCATTTAACTTTTCGCGTAATTGTTGCATGCAGTAGGAATACTCGCATCATTTTAACTCAATGCGGCATAGGACATAATCAAAGAAAGCTGGTGCGTCAGTTATTGGAAGATATGAGCTATGCTGAATGGTTTCTTTTAATGAGAATCTCGGTTAATGTGAATCCCGTTATGTTTACGGACATGATACGAGATTTATCTGAGTTACAAAGGCTCAGAAATATTGAAATGTCGGTCTGAAGTCTTAGTTTGTGCAGAAATAAGTGTAAATCGCTGAGCGATTTTCAAGAGACGAGAGACTCTCACAGCACTGCAAACTGTCGAATTCGAATTAAATGGATTACGCATCGAGTGCGTACAATTAAACTAACAAGGATAACTTTTTTTTTTTTGTTTAAATTATTATATGTAAATATGTATAATGGAATAAAGGTTCTTTTAAATCATACATTTTTTCACTTTAGTGAATACTTTCTAGAGAATTCGAACACGGTAAGCTGAACTCATCAAGTCAACAGATGTTACCGCTGTTTTTCTGTCCTGTATGTCCTATTAATACGCAAGTTGACGACCATCGTCTGGAACGAAACACGCTAGTGCCAATGAGTGGAGATGTTAGCACTTATGTAACCTTAATATAGACTGGCTTTGAATTTACAGAATAAGAGACCTTCATTCTACTGAGACATAAAATCTACTCGTACATTTACCTAGTCCTCAACCCAGTAAGAGATAGCCTGTGTCACCACAAAGATTTTCCAATATTTAAATCAGCGCTGATATCGTTACCTAAATTAATAGCGGAGCCTAGGTAGACAGTCCGTAATTACTACGTCTGTGATGATGTTCTGTCCAAGACGTCGGTATTGATTGTCCTGTTTGTAGACAGGCCTTTAGCCGTTCACACAACACGACAGATAAGATGACGTTAAGAAGACTGACGCCTCTGTAGTTGGCACAGTTCAGAGGGTCTCATTTTTTGAAGATCGGGCAAACAATGTTTAGGTGGAGAACTGAAACACATTGGAGATATTAAGGCACGATGAAGCACAGGTTTTGTTTACGCATTATGCTCCAGGAGTAATAACAAGGCTTAAGAATTTATTTTTATTTTATATGAAAGCATTGGATTGAATTAAGTCTTCATATCACATAGAAGCGCTGGTAATATGAAAATAAAATCTTTAAATACATCACTTTGGCGCGGTGGTTCAGTTCTAAGTGCGTTGGATTACTCAGCGGGAGCTTTGAAGTTCTAATCCCAGATGACGCCAGCAAGTTTGTTTCTCGCGAATCTGTGAAAACGTCCTAAAGCAATATCTGTCAAGAGAAAGATTTTCAATTTGCCTTTCGGATATGGCTTTAAGCTGCAGGTTCCACTTGGGCGAAAAAAATATAACACGCATAACTAGCTAGCTTTGGTATGAATTTCTATGGTCTGTTGCACCAGATATTTATTTTATTTTTTGAATGCATTATCTTCTATATGTGTATCCGTTGAAAGATTCATCAAGTCGAAGTAAGGCTTATCTACAGGTCTTCCTGGCAAATTGTAAGTCCCGAGCTCTATACGATCTTCAAATTGGAATGTCGACTAAAATTGAATGGAGTTGGTCCATCGGGACGCCGCCTCAGTAGTTAGTTCGTTTGACTAGTAAGCTGGAGGTTCAAGACTGGTATCCAAGAAAGTACCAACAAATTGTCATGATGTGAAATGGGTCTACTATACTTGTATTTGTGAGTTCCTAAGGACCAATTAGAAACGAATTGATGTTGCACCTAGAGTCCACATTTGTCATTTGTGGTAGCATTAACGTGCCTTGCTGACGTCGAAAATCGTGTGCAAGGTGAACTTCGAAGCTTATATCGCTTTTTCTTTAAAAAAGTCAAGTACTTATAAACGTGTCAGAAAAGATTTACACAAATGCATACTTGTAAACAAAATATAGACGAAACTAATTAAAATTCTTTTACGTTTTCCAAGTAAACCATGCATCATTCATTTTACAGCATCTCAATAAATTGTTGAAATCAACACCTATTCCGTAAACAAAGAAAAACAACATTAATTTCTCTTAGTCTGCTCTCAATTTGGAATGTGGCGAAATTGGATAATAAATTGTTAATCACCGGGAATTCCAATGGAAATGATTTTCATTCATATGAGTCATTGCCACACGAAGAAAGTCTGGTGCAACCAAACCCATCTAAAAGCCAACTCTAATGTTCTTCCCAACCAAGCATTCAAAAATAGAACTGAATAATCTCAATTCATTTCACGCGCACAATTTTCGAAATGAGCAACCACCACCATAACCACTTGGGCCAAAAACAAAATATTTATAGTGCGCTCCAAGTGAGAGGAGAAAAAAACTTAACAGAATTTTCCTTAGCCTATCACACAATCCCAGAATGGATAGTTTCCCCAACATCGAACATTTTACAGGATAGCACAACACAAAGCTTTTGAGTAAAGTTTTGCAACACACTGTTGTGCGCCTAACATTCTTTTGTGGTATATGTATGTATTTGTTTTTGTTTAGGTTTTCCTCAGTTTTTACCGCTGGCGAGAATCCAGCAGGAGAAAGGTGTATGGGAGGAAAATCGCTTTTCCGTTTGTGCGCAGTCGATGTACAGTGGATCAACAAATTTCTTGGGTGAGAGGTGTGATTTAAGTTAGTCACAATAAAAATTTGTTCCAATCTCTAGATGTCTGCTCGTTTCATTACTGTATACTCCTATAACGCTAGTCTATAAGTTTTGTTGTAGAGTTATGTGAAATTTTGAAATAAACATTAGACAGAAATAATTATGTTCAACCCTCTCTGATATGGGTCTTGGGGTATCGCAACCATAAGCGTTGTGCTATCCTGTTATTTAAAGTTCCAAAGCCCTTGAGAGGTCCAATCGAGGTTCATTTATCAATTTTTTGGAGTTCGTTCATTTTGGGTCCTAGCCTATAGGGATGTGGTACTTGGAGAGTGACCACTACTATCACGAGAAAGCTGCAAAAGTTCGTTAATAGGTGCCCGCGTAACATCTTAAGAATTTTCTGGCCGAATCGTATCTCAAGCGAACACCTTTATCGGAGAACGGGTCAGAAACCAATAGGCATAACCATACAATGACGGAAGTGGCAGTGGACAGTTCACATTTTCCGAAAAGGTGACATATGTATGTATGTATAGCTAACCAAGCGATGCAATGAAACCCGCTAACTCAGGATGGTAGAATACGCGGCGGTCCAAGGAATACATAGCGCCGAACAGTCGAGAAGGAAGCACGGCAAGTGGGGAAGAGTTGGGGGGAGCTGGGCACATTCCCCGAAATCATACGCGATGGAGCGTAGACGTTGAAGAGGCCCTAGGATGCCTTGAGGTTTTACTTGATTCTTTCTGTTCTCGTTAAAATACAGATTTTTTTTGTATACTAAAAACTTCCAAAATCTGGAGAAAATAATCCCTGACTCACTGTAATTTAGCAACTTTAAGTACTGTTCCGCGAGAGCGAAACTTTGTTCCTTATAGTTGCGATGAGCGAGAAAAATTTTCAAAAGTTCAAACATTCTCTGTGTATTATATATTTTTGTGTTTTTTTTTTCTTTTTTGTTTTGATATTCCAGCAAAGGATTTTTGCCACAGTGTTGTGAATTGTACGCATGCCGAACTTCAATCAGTGGCTAAAAACACCAATAGTGTCAGAAGCAAGAAGCAGAATCACAGTGTTCACGTACTCGTACAAGTTGAAAAACGGATCCACTGTCGTAACGTTCATTTTCGCTCGCATATTGTGTGTGGTGTGATTTTTTGAAAACGGTTTTGTTTGTGTTTTCAATTTAATTTTACAAGAAAAAAAAAATTCAAATTTCGGGCAATAACGTCATATTTTTTTTTATAATTATCTTTGGTGAGTTAACGTTAATGAAAATTTCATGAAAATTGGAGTTTTTCTTTCTACATCGCATATTTTGACGTTTCGGAGGGGGTGTTATTTTTTCTCGTCTTTGTCATCGGGTCGGTCGCCTACTCCTTCAGAAGATTTTCTGTGTGGGTATAATGAACTTTACGGTGTTTATTGATTTTTTGTGATGTAAAAATAATTCAAAAAAAAAAAAAGAAAAGAAGTCCTGCTTCGCAAATTGGTTTTAAACATTTGACGTTCAATAGTGCTCAGTAAAATTTCAAGTATT
The DNA here is from genome assembly GCA_946965025.1 of Blera fallax. NCBI lineage: Eukaryota > Metazoa > Arthropoda > Insecta > Diptera > Syrphidae > Blera > Blera fallax. Next base: position 74,749,871 of record OX337245.1, on the reverse strand, counting down.
CATGTGTCAAATGGAGTGAAATTGTTATTTGCTGAATTCCTATTGGTTACAGTGTCCTACATTTCTCCAGCCCTTGACCTATTTACTTCGGCTTATATCTGGAAATTTTCGGTGCAATGATTAGTATGGCGGAGCAACAACAATTTGGTATACGAAGGAAAAAATAAATAAGTGCTAACACATAATAGCGGTGAAGGGGAAATTATGAAACTGGAGCATTTGGCCACTTGTAACAGAAATACAATACATGGGGGTTAAACGTTCTTATAGATAAGCAAGTTTATTCGATTGCCGTGCATACGAACCTTTTTGTTGCACTCTTATGTTATCCAAGGATGTTGTACGGTAGGCGAAAGCGAAAATTGTGATGAAAGCATGAAATGGTGGTGGGTATTGGCGGTTCGAGGAAGAAAAATGAAGTTAGGTTGTGATGTATGTAGGGCGGTGGTGTGCGTGGGTGTTATTATTTGTTGGAATCCTTGTCGCACTGGGCTATTAGTTTCCGTTTGAGATTTTTTTTTCTGTTTATATAAGGTGTCTTCTGTGGGAGGTAGATTTTTAAATTCATTTTCGTTTGAGTGTGTGGCTTCGAAGGAAAACAAAGCTGTCATAACCTATATTTCTGTGATGTAAACTTAAATTGTGTGTCAATCACTCAAGCAAATGTCAGTGAAAGATGGCAGTTCGAATTAAAGTTTGTTGATTGATCACACAATTTTTTGCCGAGTTTGTAAGCAAATTCATAATTTAATTTTTTCGAATGGAGTCTGTTCTAGTATTTTTGACAGTATGTATTCGGAAAAAAGTGTTTCCTTCTTTTTTGTTTTTATATCTATCCCGCCAAGGAATGGCTTGTATTGTAACTTGGAAACCTTGCCAGTTAGTTTGTCCGAATTAAACATGTTTTGAATTGAAGAAAAAACACAATTGGAACATATGTACATAGGTTCATTGAGTCTTAATTTAATTAGTTTTTGCTCTTTTGAAACACGCACACGACCTCTTCTGAAATTAACTTTAAAATGATGCAATATCTGTTTTTAAGCAGTTTTTCACGGAACATATTAAGAATTTAATTACTTAACTTCTTTGTATTTTGGTGTTTAGCAGTTCTTGCCATTTATTTTTAGTCCTTTCCATTAGGAATTGTATTATTGCAAATTATGATTTGCGGGTGGCCTATATCATATAAGGTTATAAGGTTACCTTAGTCTTAATATTGATTTAAATGTTATTTACTTTCGTAATTTGATTCAAAGTTTACTTCAAGAAGCATGGGAAGCAGTATTCGGAGTTATTTTTAATGTGAGAGCATACACCAACTCATCTCCAAGATTTAATCAGACGAGTGTATGCCTGATGAAGCATCGTTGCCCAATCCATACAAAAAGAAACTCCCTCAATTGCTCCAAATACAGAGCCATTAGTCAGTCTCCTCAACATCGCGTACAAGATCTTATTTGCCATATAGTGTGAACGCCTGAAACCCTGGTTTAGGCACGGAAAGTCCAATATCTATCAAATTTTTACATTCCGGTAGATTCTGGAAAACCCAAGAAGTCCAAATCGATATCCACCATGAATTTTAAGACTGCATATGACATCATTTATAGAGGCGTGCTATACAGGACCATTTCTAGTTTTGCCATTCCTGCGAAACTCGTCTTTCTGTGCAGGATGGCGATGCCGAACTTTCGCTGCTCTATCAAGGTCGGTAATTACTTTACCAAGACCTTTGACGTCAAAAAAAGATTTAGACAAGCTGATGCTCTGTCATGTGACTTCTTTGAAAGAATTGTGGGAACACCGGAGGCACAAATTTTCAAGAGTTTGTATTGAGTAGTAAGGTCCTATCCCATACAACTAAGAAGATTGAAGACTGTACAAGACCTTAATCATCTTAGTTCTGCTTTATAACATGGACCCTGTCGAAAGCGGATGAAGATATCCTCGGTCGTTTTGAGAGAAAAATTCTCCGTAAGATATTCAGTTACGTTTGGGTTGGCGGACATGTAGAACGACTGGAGCATGCAACTGGAGGCAGTTAGCTGAGGACCGTTCTCTGATCGCAGACTCACACACTTCTAGGAGTTCATTGTGATACCACAAGGGCTTAGGTTTCTTGGAGCTATTTATGAATGTACTTGACTTTTTTATTAGCCAGGTAGGCGACCTTTATAAAGGGCAGGTGCATACAAAATATCAGTGGCCATTACCGGGCAACATGCAACAAGGCTTCGTCTCTTCAGAAAATTCCAACAAGTTTCTTACGGTCACACCTATCGTGAATACCTGACGAACATGTTAGGATAGTAAATGTAATTAGAAGGTTATCAATTCCTGTCTCCGGATACGACATTAGACTGCCAAATGTTCTTTTTTTTTGTAGGAAAACTTTCCTAAACTAGCACATTTGTTTAACTTTTCACTTTCACTGCACAAAAAGCCTTCGTGAGAGTAAAAGAAAACTCTGCAGAACTAACGCATTTGCGGAGTCTTTCACTTTCATCGAAGATATATGTATGTATGCATATGTACATATGTACTTGTACCTACATTCTATGATTACAAATTTTTTTGTTTCGTCGGCCTGAGGATTTGACCCTCAAAATATTTAAGAAATCAAAATGATTTGACTGGGACAATCAAGTACAATCATAAATGCGTTTGACAGTTCCAATTTTTAAATCAGGTGAAGCACAAATTTTGATGGGTGGGGCTGCGATTTATAAGATACATAGGGGAGAGCCCACGTAAAACTTGTGTATATTTTAGTGTGCCCCGATATTTTATGGATGGAGACTGGCATAAAACATATTTATGTAAATATTAAAAGAGTTGACGTCATATCGGAGCATAAGGAAATATGAGAACAAAGGCTTAACTATAATAGTCGAAAGCAATCGGATGCTCAAGTTGCGCATAATAGGCGTATGTGATCGGAAGCGATTACACAGCTGCTGAAATTAAATGTCAAATTTTCGTACGAAACAGCCACCCATTTTAGCAGTTTCTGATTCAATTTATCCAAAGGCGCCAGTGACTGCTCGCTTCGTTCTACCTATGATGTCAATGTCGTGCGCGTAACCAAGAAGCTGTACTGACTTGTGAGAAATAGTGCCTGATGTGTTGACCTGGGAAATACGCACTATTTTCTCCAGAACTAGGTTGAAGAAGCTGCATGACAGCGCATCGCTTTGCAACCTCTAGTGATATTGCAGGTTTCGGCGTTCTCCATCGTCATCCTACATAAGCGAATGAGTTCTGCAGGTCGATCGTCGATTTCCCAGGCTTAAAACCGTTAATTCCTGATAATCCCCAATCAGCTCGTCGACATGTGTATGAACCATATCGCACAGACCACATCTTACAGATGAGTTGGTGCATCTACCCTACCAAGTCATCTCTTGCAGTTTTGAATAGCTCAGCTGCTAGGTCATCTGGACCTAGCATGTTAAAGAATCTACTGGAAAAACTGGTTCAAACCATCTGTTCGGTTGGAATGTGAGTGCAAATGAAGTTGATTTTTCTCCAGTCTTTGTTTTACTTGATCTCATTCTCTTAATCCTGTGGAAGGTATTGCTGGACATTATTCGTTGGCACACCTTTTGGCTTATTTGTACGCGACATGTTTTTGTCATGCGTTGTGCTTTTGACAGAATATGAAATAACCTGTCATTAGGAGCACGAAAAAATTACTTTAATTAAATTTTGACTGTATGTATGAGTATGAGTAATTTTAAATCCAATTACGTGACATTTGAGAAACTCATAATCATTATATCCTTGACGGTGAGAGTCAGAGATTAGACAGGATTTACTGGGACGGTGTATAGAAACGAGTAGCTACGTTTTATAGATTTTCTACTATTTTTGTTTAAAGGATGAGAAAGTATGCCTTTTGTAAGAGGAAGGCAGCCATTTTTATTCTCTGACGCTATAAGTTTCTCAGAGTAATCGTATATTCTATAATTAATTTCCAAGTTGAAGGCAATATGCTCTTAAGATATCATATTACATACCTATCTCATTAATTTTGGCATGAGGAACGCACATATTTCTAAAATTGGTTCACTGTTATACATCAATTAAACTCAAGCATGTACCCTAATGACTCTGCAGTACTGCAGAACTGTAACTTTTTATACTTAGTGAGGTGACACATGCCTCATAACCTTGGAAGTTTATGACCAATGTAGATCTTTCCCATCTGGTGGAAACACGTCGAACAAGGCCCACATTTAATTCATTGACTGGTAATTAGTAATGTGCATCCAAGATGTGATAGATGTGTGAAAAGTTGCGAATCCCATAAAAGCGGTTCTCTGTAAATAGACATGTAATTGTGCCCGATGAGTTTATTTATATCCCTGCATATTCGTGAACCCAGTGGAACACATTTGGTTTTCCATAAGATAAGCGGCTTTTTCATTTATTTTTAAAAATATCACGTATCACTTGGGTTATCCGTGTGTGCATTGGACAACATGAAAATGTTCTTTTTTGATTTCTCCTTAAAAAAATGTTTATTTACTCATTATCCATTTACTCTCACCGACTGACTTGAGTGGCTTAGATTAGGTATGGCGAGTGCCTAAGACCCTGTTTACATGGTTACTCATGAGTGCGCTATGTCGGTGGTTTTTGGGTGAGAAGAGTGAGAGGTACAGGGCAGGGGGGCAGTAACGAAGAAAATATAAAAATTTAATTGCTACGCATGCTAGTTCTTCTATGTACCTATATAAAATTTTATTGTTTTATCACATTATTTTCTTTCTGAAAGTATCGCAACGCGAAACTACCTACAAACATACTCGTAAATACGCAATTGCTTCAATTCACTCATACCACCCCTAAGCTTCAGTAAAGTAATGCAACACTGCACTACACTGTGTGAACACGACATGACTGCCCACTGCGTAGTGGAGAGTAATCATCTAAACAGGCTCTAAGTAAGTTCACATTGAAATTTATTGTAACAGTCGGATGACCTAATCGTTACCTCAGTAGGTAACTAATAAAAGTCATAATCCTTAATATCTAGTATATATTTCAACAAATACAATATAGACGTGAGTACATAGAAGAATGGGCTTGCACTTGGTGAGTCACTACTCGTATACATATAGTTTTTACACTTCTAATTTTGCTACGTTATCTGTGGATAAAATTTTATTACCTTGATCCGCTGTAAATCCAAAACTTAAAAATAAGTTTCTTACGTTTTTGGACTGGACGTACAAATTTATACATGTACATATGTACCCCTGGTTAGGTTAGGTAGATGTGTACCTTGTGACAAATAAAGTCACTGCTCACTTTTTTAAGGTTTGGGGAACAGATGAAAGTCATACGAGGCCAGATCAGGCGAATAAGAAGGATGCGCCAGTAACTCAAATCCAAATGTTCATTGTCCTGATGAAACCAACTTGAGGAATAACAACATTTTTGAACGCTTTTTCCTTCCTCTAACTCAATCCTTGATAAGGTAATCAACCATTATGTACCCTATGGAGTCGCAAAAACAATGGCACAACCTTATCCCTCTATATTTGAAGTTTAGCTTTCCTTGGGACTGGAAATCTAAATTTTTTTGATTGCCGTTCGGTCTTAGGTAGATGGTGGGGAACACACGTCCTCACTTTTTTTGTGTGTTCTTGTGTCAACTGGATCTTATAAGCATGTAGACCAAGATCTATATGCAAAATCCGGGCGTGGCTTAATTCGTGTGACCGTCTCGAAATGGACACAACTGGCTTTTCAGTCACACTCTCAGCTACGGACGAACATGACTTGGAGTCTTTATATTACTATCTTGTCCGAGATGTTCAAATTTATCGATTAAATTCACTATAGGTAGGCATTGTTTGGTCTTAGGTACATATATGGTGGTCTGCCGTCTCAAATCCACCCATAAAATCCTCTAGATCGGTTTGTACAGCTTCAAATATTTGCCAGTTAATTGCGTTTTTGAAAGCAATTCAGAAAAATATTTTGCAGGAAGCTTGGAGAACCCGTGTTCGTTTTGAATAATGTTTTGGGTACTTTCATACGCTGTCTCCCTTATCTTTAACCTGCAGTCTGCCATGATCAGATCATGATTTTGTCTGTAAATGAGGCTGATGGTCTTCTATAGCGTTGGTCGGCTTCGAAGTTCTCTTGTCAACGTTTAAATTCTATCCACTTTTAAACTTTTGTTTTCGATGAGACAGATTCCCTTTAAGTTCCATCACTTCTTTTTGGATACTTTATGAAAGGACGACCTTCGATTTTTCCATTTTGTTGTTAATTTAATTTGCTTATGCACATGTTTGAGTCGATTTCACTTTTCGAATTTTGGACTACCTTTTAGGCACCAGAGCTGGTGGACAGACGTAGACCTGAGAGATGACAGCATCTTACTTGAATGCCCATATCTATCCTTAAATACAATTACCCGGCGCAACAGACCGTAGGAGGTCCAGGGCCTAGTTTCTCGCGACGATTTGTGTTGTGCGTATTATGTTTTTTCACACAAATGGAAGGGACCTGCAGTTTAGAGCCATATCTGAAGGGCCTTTTATTAGAAATTTTCTCATGACAGTTATTACTCACTGAAGGTTTGTTTTGAATTATCTCTCGGCGGATAAGGACGTCATGTCTTAAAGTGTTCATCTTATCAATACTAAACCGAATGGCATTCAACAAAAGAAAAGGTAATAACATGCATAGCGATAGCTAATTTAATCTACTCAAAACTTGATCTAAATCTTACAATTGGAGTTATCAGGCTTTTCGTAGTCAAGATATCTACAATTTTATAGTCGAAAAATTAGTGACGGTTATACGAGTATGGTGGTTACGAAGTACGGATAAAATTTAGAATGAATAATCATGACTTAAATTTCTTTTGTTTACTTTTTACCGCACGCATATCATTTGCTGTAGATCTTAAGTAAGGTCCGGGTAGCTTTCATAACAGTTCCATCATCGTAGAATTCCGAATTTTAATCTACGAGTATATGTGTCAATTAGACTTGTCATCAACGGACAGTTGGAGCATGTTTAAAAGTAATGCCGTCATATGCGCTTCCTTTGATTTCATTTCGAATTAAATACTTTGTTTAGCAATTCAAATGAACACTTATTTTTTCTTATTTGATGGCTTGACTTCGAAAAGTTCGTGGTTCCTAAAGATCCAAGGTTTATTGGATTTTGTATCGTTGGTAAGACGATGGTTGATTGAATGTATTTGAAAGATTGCTTGCAGATGGATTTGCTGTAGACTGTTAACGGATGTAGATAGATGGACAGCGAAGCTCGTTGCGTAGAAAAAGGAAATCGAAAACCAATTTTTTTAAAAATACTTAAATTTTTTTAAAATAGTCTTTCCCATGCTCTATATACTTTTCCATCTGATTGTTCAAGCTTCTAATGAAATTGAAAGTTAAAATTATAAATTATTCGTGTATCGAAATTTAGGAAACAGATTAAAGTTCATTTTTTCCAATCACTCAACCTTCGTGTGAAAATGCGCCTTTATCTGATGAAACAACATTTTCTTCGACAAAAAACTCGGATTTTTTTTCAGTTCATCCATCATGACGACGTATTTGAATTCAAAAAAGAGTTGGTATCACTTTGTCGAAAAAATTGTTTTGTCTTTCTTATGGGTTCGACAACATTTTCCACTGCTGTTTAAACTCTAAAGTTTGGTAGAGAACTAAACTTTCGTTTGTGGATAAGGCTAAAAACCGCACCAAACTGTCACTCGTTGTGGATGGAGAGGTTGTTTTTGGATTTTCGGAGCCCCAAATGCGACAAAGCCCCAGACAAATAGAAATGAGCTTGATCACTCAGAATAACTTTGTGTAAAAATCATGATTTTGTTCATTCATTTCCACCACCCAATCAGCTAAACTACGACACTGAGCTGGCTTCAATTCTTTTGCCAACTGACCTTATAAGCATAAAGGAGTAGATCTTTATGCAAAATGTAGTGCAAAGTGGTTATCCAATTCCTTGATGGTGACCAAATGTAGTACGCACTAACGAAATATTTCCGGGATATTTTCACCGTTTTTATAGTGAATTTTTCAACGTGTTGTGCGAATGTGTATCGATCCATATTTAATAACCTCCTAGTTTTTACTTATCGAAAGTCATCATAATGAGAGTTCAATGTTGACAGTTCAACAATGACGCGAAATTTGAAATGACACTTCTTGACCCTTTTGTTTTCGTGAGCTTTTCTCACGATTAATTCTACTAGCCTGAATAATGACCGTGTTTTCGACTTGAAGACCCCAGTCATCTTTGATTCTAAAGAAACGGTTCACTCCTAAATCTTGGCAGTTATCTACGGCTCCCGTACCAACATCTAATTTAAACCCGTCAGTAAAGAAAGTCAATTTGTTTTTATCCCTTCGAACGAAGCAAACAATAATAATTAAAAAAATAGGATGCTACTTAGTCATTATTCCAGAATTTTCAATGTTTCTTTCTTAAAGTTTATATTATACAAAATAAAATCTATCTGTCTATCAATCAAATGTTTCTGAATTGAAAAAATGAAAAGATGAAATTTTAGATGAATTTTAATAAACAAAACAAACTCATTACTGTAGATGTTAATAAAAAAAGAGATTACTACACATACAAATTTGACAAGACTCCAGTCATCAAAGAAACTTCAAAAGATGATCTACAAAATAATTCTTAATAATTACGGCACCGATGTTTATTTTCATTTCAAATTATGTTTCACAATATTCTACAATAATACCTAAATGACCATTCAAGTCTGACATTACTATTAACTGTTTCTGGGGAGCAATGGAATGGGATCGGATCGGAAATGCACGCCAGATAATAAAAGTACAATTTGTAATTAATTATTTCTTGAATTGACCAATTCACCTAATTACTACATCTACAAGCTCTGTCGAATAAAATATACGGAACATAAACAAACTCCGTATAACTCGACAGATCCCTCAGCCCTCATGAAATGCCGGTCTGCCATCCAGAATTGGAGGATTTGTTTTTGTATCTCGTATTTTCGGGAAGAGAGTAAAATTTCGCAAGAATCTTAAAGAATATTTGTATCTGTAGCATGGCCATAGCATTCCAGAACATGGAATGAGGCAGAGGCGTTTCAGCATAACGAATGCATTCGCATTGTATACTTGGCAGCCACTTGCTACTTGCCATATATCTCCGAGTATTTATACTTATTGATGATACCTGCACTAGGGAATCTTGGAACGCAGAGTTTATTCTTAGACTTGGCCGAGTCGTTTGCACAGCGGGATAAAATTAGGTGAGTTAGTGAGAGTAAGTGCGCGAATGGTTGCGCCACAGTTCCAAGCCCATTAAAAGAAATTTATTGCGCTATTCGCGTCGTCCGTAGTACCCGGTGCAATAAAAAAGAAAAAAAAATCTAAAAGCTCTCCAAGAGTGTTAATTTATTTTTTGTTTATTTTTTTAGGCATTTTTTCATGTTGGAGTATCCGGCATTCCTTTGTGATTTTATTTGTTTTAATTAGATTTTAACACTGAGTTGCAGGGCTTTTAATGTATGCGGTGAGACTACCATCTATTGTCGTCCAAAAATAGTTCTATTTTGGCTTACCTAAGTCATGTTGCCTACTTTGGTTTTTAGATGCGTACAAATCATGTAGATTAATGTATGTACTTAAAAGCTCCTAAAATCCCGAAAAAAGCGACGAATTGGGAGAATATTCTCTGGCTTAGTCGATAGCACATTAGTAGAGCCGAAACAGCAATTCCTCTGCTGGTTAGGCACTTTGAGCTCCATAGTGGAAAAAGTATCCTTGAAAACACTATCGAGCTAAATGTAGGAACTGCTTACCTCGAATTCGTTGATTTACACTAAATCTGTTTCATTTTATGCAGCAAGAATTCGTCCGGTCCACAAAATTATCATTGATTTCTGAAGTACTCGAAATAAGTTTCTTTAGTTTCTTAATATATGTGGATGGTAGCCCCACGCATTTTATACGATTGATTGTTAAGTAGATGATGATCTACTTCAAAAGAATTAAAAGAAAGTCGGAAACTGGCCTTGGACTAACGAGTGAGGAGATCCTTCCACCCTCAAAACTTTACACTCAGCAATAAAATATAGAGATCTATAAAGGGTCACTTTAAATTTCGCGCCATTGATGAACTGTCAATACTTAGCTATCATTGCGATGACATTTGACAAGTAAAAGCTAGGAGGTTATTAAATATGGATCGATACACACTCGCACAAGGTGTCGAAATAGTGAGAAATTAACTACAAAACCAGTGAAAATATCACGGGTACGTTTTGTAAAGTTCGTACTGCTTTTAGTCATCATCAAGCGCCTTCTCGCACAAAAAATTTAATCGATTAATCAATTGAAAATATCGCCGCCGTAACTGAGTGTGACTGAAAACCCAGGTGTGCCCATTTCGAGATGGTTTCAGGAATTGGATAACCACTTTGTACTACATTTTGCATAAAGATCTTGGCCTTCATGCTTATAAGGTCCAGTTGACAAAGGAATTGAAGCCAGTAGACCACGCGCAGTGCCGTAGTTTAGCTGATTGGTTGGTGGAAATGAACAAACAAAATCATAATTTTTACACAAAGTTATTCTGAGTGATCAAGCTCATTTCTATTTGTCTGGGGCTTTGTCGCATTTGGGGCTCCGAAAATCCAAGAACAACCTCTCCATCCACAACGAGTGACAGTTTGGTTTGGTTTTTAGGCTGGTGCGGCGGTGTCATTGGACCGTATTTTTTCGAAAATGATGCTGGTACAACCTTTTCCGTGAATGGAATCTGTTACCCAACGATGTAGACTGAATTTTTTTTGCGTGGACGACGCTTATTTTCAGCAGGATGGCGCCACGTGCCACGCAGCTGGTGAAACAATGGCTCTATTGCGTGACAAATTTCCTGGGCGTGTGATTTCTCGAAATGGAGACTTTAATTGGCCGCCGAGATTGTGCGATGTAGCACCATTAGACTTTTTCCTTTGAGGCTATGTGAGAGATAAAAACTACGCCAGTACTCCACCAACGATTTATACACTAAAAGCCACAAATATGCCAAAATGTGGTGAAAAATTTCATCACAAGAATGACTGTTTATAGGCAGAGGCGAGACAGACATTTGGCAGATATTTTATTGCTTTACTAACCCCCGAGCTAGTACTTTAGATTTAAATAAGACTATCACCACTTTTCATATAGATGTTTCGATTTTGTATTGATTTAAAATGACACCTCTTGCGCGATGACCCTATATTAAAAGTTTAATGCAAAGGTTGACAAATTCTGACTTTACGTGTGTAGTACTTGATTTGTCCTCTGAAAGCGATTATTATTAGTCGTTTCTTCATAGGACAAACTCTCAAGCCTTTTTGCATCGCATTTGCTCGAAATATGGCGAAATCACGCGTTCTACGCTTTCACGCGGGTTTAAAAGCACACATCTAATTTCGCTAGTTTAGCAACGGACTGCGTGTGTACTCGGTCACGGGGGAAAGCGCGTGAGTAGCACAAGTATTTCCCACCTGATTGCGTGTGGAAATAAAAAGCAAAGCATTTTGGACTTTCGTTATTGGTCGTGCGAGTTAATTTCGGACTTGCACAAGCTACCGTTTGGGTGATTTGTTTTCTTGTGTTCATTTTGGTTGAGTAAATTTGTGAGCACAATAAAGAAATACACTAGTTCTACGAGAACCGTTAAACTGTTGCATAATCCAGCAAAAATTAAATTCGTACGGGATTCACCATCGGACCTAGATTCTTTGATCTTATTAGTTCTTCGTAGACGTAGAATGTATCTGCCCACTACTCCATTCCGCAGATTTTGCTTTTTATATTTACAATAGTCAGGCCATCTGTAGCGCTGTAAGCACATTATTTCGATTGTGGTTTGAGGACTATCGTCTGTAGTTTGTTTCATGTAACTCCATCACTATTATGTCGTTCAGTCGTTTCAAGTTTACATGAAGCAAAACTATCGTCAAAACGATATCGTCATACGTGATGAGAGCCCTGGTGACTCACTCCTGAGTATTAACTGTTCTGTGATTTCAGAGTACTGCGTACAGTACTGTCTACTTTGATTACAAAGGAGTAATTTTCTATGACTAGTTCATCCTAACCCAGACTCGTGTGCTGTTGTCGACAAGACTGCAAAACTAAATTAGAATCAATCCAAGAAGCCTGAATTGGAGTTATGTAGTGCATTCCCCCTTGTGTGGATAAAAATAGATACTTGTGGTCATTGTGAGCAACACAAAAAAGCTGATTAGGCATTGGAGCTCCACAAAAGAGAACGTCATTCTGCTTATCAGCTTCTTCTGTTCAATGTTTTTGTAGACGCGATTCTATTTCCTTCAGCGTCTAGCGATAAAAGATTGTTATAAAAAATAATCCTCTTCTAAACAAATCGACTCCAAATGAATTTCCAACCATATCTGCTTGCTCGTTAATTATTTGCTAAACAGAGCCAATTAATTAATTTCCCATAATGACATTATCGTTTAACGAATGTACGCACTTTGTCCATATGACCCATAACGATCTCTGTTAGCATTGCTTATCTTGCACGCTAGATGTGTAAACCTCGTGCTACTGTCCCGAACCGACATATCTCCGGTTCAAAAAAGTGATAATTCAATTTTACAACAGTCATCTGGGCACCGAAACCATAGGATTATATGCAAATTTGAAATCTCTACAAAAGTTTAATCATAGAAAGTAAATATTTACTTTAATTGTTGTTGCGTCCCACCCACACTATGGGAATACTGCGTTGCAGTTGTCTTCTTTCGGCTTTTTTTGGTTATTAAATCAATTTACAACTCTGTTCCATCGTGAACTTAACCTTAAACAGCGAGTACTGGTGCTGGTAGGTTGCCAGCGTTTGAGCACTTAATTTCGATCCTAATTGGTGTTTAGAGCTACCGCCATAATGTTGGTTGGTCTGGCCACCCGCTTCCGTCTCTGAAGGGGGTTGAAATGAACACACACATGCATAGATATGTATCTATGTACATATATGCAGAACGAGCCCTTGTAAATGTTACTTCATCGAGAGGTTTGCTCTACGGTCTAAATGAAGGTTCTTCCAGTTGACATAGAAATTCTTTGTGTTGGTGGGGCATATACCTAGTTTTATGTACACACTTAGGGATATTTTATCAGTGCTTAAAGCGAACATACTTTTTGCCGGAATTATGGAGAACAATCAATTTAGTTGTATCGCGAATTTTTTTTTTTATTTCTTACTTCTTTTGAAACCCTGGTTTTAGTCGATCACAAGATATTGAGTCGACAACAGCGACAGAGTAGAGTAAGAACGCCTCGGTGTTGAAGTGTCATCGTCGTCGTCGCAACAAATGCCGGTTGACGCGAGCTTGTGTTTAAAGGAGATTCTGATTTTTTAACCAATGACAGTGATTCATTAGATCGATGGAGTACTGTACGTCAAGATAGCTGTCATTCAATCAAATGTGAATTAATATCGCGACCAGATTATACATTAATGATAAATATTCTAGTTGTGATTAAGGCCTTAAGTTTGTTTGCATGAAGACGCTATAACGTATTAGGAAGTCAAAGACAGCTAAAGATAAGAAAGTGTCAAGCAAGCAAAAAAAAAAAAAAAAAAGAATTAAGTGTCAAAAACAAAAGTTTCAAACAAAACAAGAAGTACGTTCGCTAAAAGGTGTAGGAATTTAAACTTTCGGCGGGGACATTTGTTGTCACATGCCCGGGTTTATCGCCTAGCCTAAGTGCTAATTAAAGGAAATGCCTGTGTCGATCGCTTGAGGAAAAGTCGTAAGTGCAGAAAATCTATTTGTTTCCTCTTATGTTTTATGTGTACCTATCTGTAATCCGGTCAATTAAGTTTAATGATGTTATGGTGATAATTAAATTATGATGTCGCTAATGGATGTCACCGAAAAGATTGGGAGGTGACGGGCGCCATCCGTTAGTGATTTGAGTTGATTCTTTGTTTTAGGTGTTTTCAGACAGAGAGGAATCGTAAATCGTTAAGAATTTTAGCGTCTAAATGCCCGGAAGTGCATAACATTGCTAATTGGCTTTTATTGGATGTAAGTCATCATTTTTTCGCTCAATGTGCTGTCAATGACCTTCGTTACAATATATTTCGCTTGTAAGGAAAGGCCTTCCCATTCATTATTTCTTAAGTAAACAGAAATATGTCGAGCCATTGAATACAAGTCTGTTCTTTAGAATTCAACTGAGAAGGCCTGAGGTTACTGCCTGCAATCTATGTAAAGGCAAAGCTGTTTCTTGTTTCTATCTGACATGAGCGCTTAAAGGTTTTTTTTGGCGTATTTTTTATTTTGCAGTCCGCGAATTCTTACGGTACTTGTTGCCTTGTATTTTGACGGTTGGTTTAGGTATAGCGATCTGCTCTTTCTGACTATGTACTGACATCGATTTAAAATTGTCGTAGATATATAGAAATGAGTTATTCGACGTCTTCTGTTCACTTTTCTCATAGTTATCATGTACCCCTTCACAGGATTAAGTCGGAGGAGGATTTCAAAGCGTGCCTTTTCTTTTTATCTCTATGTGAACTTTTTAGCAAGAATTCTGTGTGTAGAGAGTGTGTTTACGAGATACCATTTCCTGAAATAACATACATAGATATCAGGGGTATGCATAATTTTTGTCATTTCCGTTATTCGTGCTGTTTATCTTAAATCAGGAAAAAGAAATTAGCATATCCAGAAAATACTCTCAGTAAATAGCATTTGTTTCGTTTAGCAAATTATATGCCCTGAGGCATGCTATTTAGATCAACTCGAGATCCGATTTGTTTCGTTTGAATACGGCTAATTTTTATTTTATTTTAAAGGTTTATATTCATTTGAGAAATTATCACAAGTTAAATAAAAGTAAAACAAATAGAAAATCAAATATGTTAACAAACGTGGACGGAAGTTATTGATTTGGATTTTAATTTTGAAATAACGATTTGGCACACAATTATTTTATCGAATTCGAATTTAGCATTTTATAATTTTTCGCTATTTGAAAAGCTGATTATTATCCCAAACTTGTGGATACATTTTGCTATAATTTCGTTAATTTCACATTTGTGCCGAGTTTTTTTTTTTGTTCAAGTATCTGATATGAGTTGAGTTTGATATATTGACGTTAAAAGAACGTTTTTTCACTACCGAAAAGATGAAACGTTCAAGAGTTTACTGAAATTCTGAATATGCGGCCTAATACTTTTGATGATATTGTTCGAAGATGTAAAAATGAGGACAAATTAGAATCAAAGCAACTGGGTCACCTTAAAAGTTTACTATCAAAAAAGAACAGTTGATTGTTAGAGTTAATCTTCGTTTAAGTTCGGACAACTGTGAAAGAAGTCTTGGCGAAATATGTAAAAAAAACTGTCAACACCAACTGTTCAATTAAAACCAATGGTTATACTGTTCGTGTAACCAGAAAAAAAAAAACATTTCTTTTCACGAAAGCAAAGAAATTATTAATTTCAAGATTGGGATTTTACCTCCCATCATTTGACATCTGTCACTCATAATAGGGATTAGTTCTTGGCTTTCTATACGAGCATTTTCAACAGTTCCGTTTGGCGGAATAAACGCCGATCGGATTATGGAAAATCAGTAATCTGCAATTTTTTTGGGTCTGATGAAAGAGTAATGACGTGGCGGAAGGCAAATAAGACGTTGGTGGCCAAAATTTCTGTCCACCTTAACATCGCGTATAAGGTCTTATCTGCCATTTTGTGTGGACGCATGAAACCCTTCGTCAAAAAAAAGCTGATTGACCCCTATCAGTGTGGTTATAAGCCAAGAAAGCCCACAGTTGATTAAATTTACACACTTCGGCACATCCTGGGAAAAACTCAAGAATTGAGTTCATTCAGCGTTATGTAAAGATTTAGTTTTTGCTTCTTGGTAGGTGTTGGAAACAGCATCCAATATCGCTTCTTTCTTCGATTTTATATATCTGATGGCAGATTTTGTCACATTGAAATCTAGAGCTTAACGATTCCCTTGAACGCCTTCATCAAGCTTTTTTAGTATCTTAACTTTGGTATTTTTTTACGTTTATTTGACATTTTTAACAAATTACATTCACTTTTTGATCGAGACTGAGCCGAATCAAATATTCACAGGCCTATAACCAAATATTTACCTGAGTATGACAAAAAAAAAAAACGCGGAGGGAATCACCACATACATTATTTGGTGTATCCCCTTTTTATTTTTGCCTTGTTGAAGCAAAATATAGTACACCTCCGATTATCCGTCACTCCAGTTAACTGTCACACGTCACACACACGTTGACACACTAATGTTGAGACGAATGCGTAATTTCTCTGTCTAAAAATCACAAGCCACTATAAAACAAACCAAAAAAAAAAACCTCAAGTTCTAATTTTAGAGCATTCAATGCATTATAAACTCAGGTTCTAATCTCTGGAAGAAGAGCGGACGTAAAAAAAAATTTCTCAGTCTGAACTGGACCACATATGATCTGTGGCGCCAAGTATTTGTATCCACACTGACCAAGTTGCTTAGCTAAAGTCAATATTTAAGGAAATGAAAAGTCAAAGGTTCACCTATTCTTTGTTGTTGTTAATGTCGAATTTCTTCTGGGAGATCCATTTCATTGTCATAGAATAATTTACCACTTCTTGTTGCATCTTTTAAACCACAGTAATGCGTTACCCACTCCGTAATCGAAGAACTGATCCAAATTGTTGGGACGAGAGTATAAAATCGTAAACAGAAGGTTTTATGTTGACTCTTCTATATTCAAATATTACACATGACTAGTCTTTCGATTGTGATTCCGAAGCTGTAGTTATAATATTCGAGATTCTTAGCTTTCAGAATTTCAATCAAAGCTCAGTAAAACATCAGACCTATACGAGTTAAAAACTATGCTGGACAAAGTATCGGAGCTTCCAAAACTTGTTGTTGGGTGAATGTGGAGGATGTCATTAACAGACCTGAAAAGATAATTATCTTTTAGATAGTTCTAGACTATGCTTCAATATTAGAATCTGCACCAAATTAGCCAACGTCTGTGAATCTGTGTACTACTTCTTATTTCGAAACAAAGGTAAACTATTTTAAAAGGTAACAAATGTGTTGTTAGTACATATGTGATGGAGAACAGTGTAAGAGAAAATTAGACTTTCAACTAGTTAACGGGCTTCCAATTTAGTAAGAATATCCGAAAAACGTTTTCTTGAATCCCTGGCGGTCGTAGGCCTCCGTCAGCGTTTATTTCGTTCGCAGTTTTGGAATTAAATGATACTTGCCATATTGAACGTGAATTTGAAAATCAATTTCACTGAAACGTTCCCTGATATCGGGATAAATTTTTTGCTCAATTCAGTTCAAGGAGACTTTAAATGAGTTACTCAATTCGAACCTCAGGTTTCTCTAAAAACATCTTCTATGGCCAAATGCAATATTATTTTTATTAAAGTACTTTAGGACACTATTGTTCATGGTTTCTACAGCGTACACACCCACTCTCCAGTATATTGCTTGATTAAATAAGATCGATAATCTATGATCTACTCGTTGATATTTCCAAGAACTGGTAATCAGTAATGAAATCACCTTGTTTTTCTTTACTGAGTCCAAGACAGTTCTATAATTACGATGTTAATTACAATCCAATAGTCTATAAACTTTTCTGATAATAATCTCTGCACGACGAGTATTTATGCATTTATTGCTGGGGTGATGATTCACTACCAATATAAAATTCGTTGGATAAACTTCTTCTGTTTTCCTAGGGGGTTTTATTTTTTTTAACACAAATTATGAAATAACGCGCGTTTTCCACTCACATGCTTTTTATCGCGCGACCTCTTATCAGGTGCGATCTTGAGTTATTTTTTAACGGTTTAGGAGACGGTCGTCAATTTCAGTTTCATATATTAAGTTCATTTAATCGCATTGACAGTGAGTCTAATTCGTGTTCTTTTGTTTGCAGGTTATCACCCATTAACACAGCACTGCCATCGATGATTTACGCTTGCCATCCAGAAACAAAAGCATTACTTATTTAAATATCGTCCACATTAAATAATGGTACTTCCGTTTGGACTTGGCCCAGATGGGCAACATCCTGCTGCTACAGGCCGTACAATGATACCACCAACGGCGCCACCTGCTGAACCACATGTGCCCACAGTAACAGCCACAGCAGCGTCCGCAGTTGTTCCACAGAACTTCAGTCAGTACATTGAGTTTATTGTGGTCAACGGTGATGATCGTTATATGATACGCTGTGAACGAAAGGCGGTCCTTGAAAATAGCGTTGAACTGGCGAAAATAATCCACGCCGGTCCGAATAGTGGACGCAAAAACGATAACCACTTCCAGATAACGAATGTTGACAAGAAGGACTTCGAGCTGCTAATTCGATTTCTTGAAACCAAATTCGTTAAGTACCGTAATCACATGCATATTCTGGATATCCTGGAACTAGCTAATAGATTTAACTGCCCCGATCTCGTCATCCACTGCATCAGAGAGCTAGACTTGCAGCTAACCAGTGCCATCGTGTTGGACGTCTTCCGCTCACTATGGTACTACAACAGTGCGACTCCGTCGACCATTCATCAAATTCCATCGGTAACTATTCAGGAACCTATAAGGACATCGTCGAAAAAATCCAAATCTACAACAACCAACCCTTATCCATTTACCGCGGAAGACTATATGATAGCACTGCTGAATAACTCCCTCCAGCTAATCGACATGCATGCTGAATTAGTGCTGACAAAAGAACAAATGACAGCGTTACGTTTTGAAGAGCTGGAAATGATCGCTAAGCGAGACGCCTTACAACTCCATTCAGAGTTGGCCCTTTTTGAATGCCTTGCCGACTGGTCCGTGGAAGAATGTCAACGCAAGAAACTCGATCCGAATGCGGAAAACCGACGGAGAGTTCTAGGACCGCTGTGCTATTCCCCGCGTTATTTAACCATGTCACCAAAGGACTTCCGCAAGGCATGTGATCGTGTAGAACTTCTAGATCCTGCGGAGGTCTCCCTGGTCGCCGATGCTATCGATGGCAAGAAAATGAAACATCTTACCGCCGAACAGATTCACATGCTGGAGAAATTCCGCACGCCAAGGCCAGAATTCGCTAAAATGCCTATACACCTGAGCGATCGGAGTAATCCGAAAAATTATCCGAAAAAAATGAGGCGCGCCGAAAAATCCGAAAACGGAGAAGATGGCTGCTGGCATAATTTCGGAATGAACTGCTTAGCGATTTTCGCATGCATCTTCGACTGAGTACCGCCTATCAGTAGTGCTTCGAGTTAAGGAAATAATAATTTTATATTCAATGTTGTGTCGTCTTTAAATTTTATTTTGTAAATTATCCTTTTTCGAAGAGAACACACACGCCAACGCACACACAATTTGTATACTTTGTACCTACACATTGCAGACATATAAATTAGACGTGAAACAAGGATAACGAAACATTTTACAAAAATAATAATAAAAATAAAAACAAGTGGAAAACTAGTCAATTGGAAGAGAACGAGCTTGCATGAAGGATTAGAGTGTAAAGCAATTTTTTTTTTTTTTTTAGAAATTTAACTATCGTTATGGAATTAATGTTATTTTTTATAAATTTGTTAGACTACGTATCTAGGATAGATATCGGATTTCTTTTCGTTTATACGTTGGAAAGAGTCCTGCTTCTCATTGCAGACTTTGAACTGTTGTAATTTTAGCTAAAATTTATGTATTTGTTAAGAGTTTTGATACTACAATCTATATTGCCATAAATTAGCAAATGTGGAAATGGGAACACAAAAAGAAGTTATGCTTTAGTTTCTCAAAATAAAAATGTTAAATTAAATTTAAATTTTTGGTTTTTATATTTTTTTTTTATTTACCTTCATTTTTATTCTGTATGTTATACTTTTTGCACCTAGCAATGCCTAGTTAGGACGTGGAATCAAACAGAACGACTAAGTCAGGGATAGTCAACTAGAAGTATGTAAATATGTATGTAGCCATCACAATAGTCAAATTTTCAACTGGCATACTTTTGCTTTTTTGACGATATTTGAAGGAACATCTGTCATTGATCATAGATATGGGACGTCAAAACGTTGAAATTTAAATTGTTTGTATTTCTTTTGTTTCTTTAATTTTAATTGAAAGACTCAACGGGTCAGACATGGCATCATTGCTTGAATCAAATTCGAAAGGAAGACTGTAAGATTCATGCTTGATTTTATCCTTAATTCCTATGTAGAAGAATACAGAATATTTTCTTACTTTGTGGAGCTAAGTGGTAGTTCGTGGCAGTAAGATTGAGACACTATGAAGCGGGCCATCGTTTCCTGTAATAGACATCTATGTTGCATTGTTCATCGCCTTTATCCTTTGTTTTCCGCCCATTTTATTTCTATCGTCCAAAATCTGAAGAGGGGCATAGTAACCATTAGCGTGTAATCGAATTTAATGTTTTCGTGCTAAACTTTTATTTCATCCTTGGCAGTGGTCATTCAGCTCTCCGTAGGAACAATTTTTTTTTTTTTGAGCAAACGAAATCTACTCATGATTTTCCAATTGTGCTTAGCCAAGTTGCTTTTGGTCGTCCTTTTGTTTTTTGTGCTTCTTCGATTTTAAAGGCCGTGCCATCGTAGCCTGTGTTCCTTTAATAGGCGCCAATTTAAGCGAGCCTTTGGGTATTTTTTATTTTGTCCATAAGGGTAACACTACTGGACAATCTCAGCAGTCGCATTTTAGTGCAACCCAGAATTCACACACATGACTCCTGACACTGAGCGCCATTTGAGGCAGCCTGAGTTTATGTGATGAGTGACGTCGTCGTTTATTTTCCCATCTCTAGTAATATACGATCTCTAGTAATATTTGAAGCTATTTGTTGTGGCTATAGGTTCTTCTTTAATGTACATCCTGGGTGTTGGGTCGATGACTTCGGGCTGGCTAGAGGTCAGTCTTTTTAACGTTAATGCGTAGGCCATTACGTTCCATCGCTGAATACCATAGATCACGATTTTACTTTAGCTCTACTTTGTCGTCACCTATGTAAATATAACAACTATGTCATCGTCACGTACAACTTTTACAGGGAAGTTGTTTGCGACCCCATGATTTCTCTAGATCAATAAAAACCATGTGGCGATCTTGTTTCTTATGTTGAAACTTCTCAGTGATAACTCTTACTGCTTATATAGCATCTATAGTGCAAACATCTTTCATGAAACCACACTGGTTTTTGGTAATGGTAACTATATTTGTCAGTCTTTTACATAGAACTCTTTCCCATATTTTTAGGATATGGGTTTTAGTTTGATGCCACACAACTGCGTATATCACCTTTGTTCTTGTATATGGCCACTATGATACTTGGCCTACAGTCTTCTCAGCTTGTTAAAGATGGTAACAAGCCATTCGATACGAGGTCTTCCGACCATCTTCCAAATATCGCTTGGAATGCTATCCGAACCCCTGCTTTCCAAGATTTGACAACGGCATCTATGTATAAGTTCTGCCTGTAATATTTCCTCTATTGGGCACTGCGTAGCATTGATGACAGTGGGTTCTCCCCGTTCAACAGTTGGTTTAAATATCTCTCCCATCTGACTGATATGTCGTCCATTTTGCCAGTTTCATTATTGATATATGTATTCAAATGACTGCATATCTCTCGTCGATCGATTACGTTGCTTCGCAATTTTATAAATTTGGTTCCCTCCCTCTTTTGTGTTCAGCCTCACATTTAACACCTTGCATGCAGAGCTGTCGGCAGAGGTTTCTGCTTTCTTAGCTTGGGTTTTAGCGCTTAGCATCAGTATTCAACTGGAACTCGGCATCAATCCATGGGTGTCTTCAATGGTTTGAATATTTTGGCAAAGCAAACTAATCAAAAACGGTGAATATTTTCTAAACGGAAGCGATGTCAAGGATAACTAAGTACATAGGTCTTAAATGTGCCTCTCAAAGAAGCTATGTTAAATGACAGTTAGGCTCACAAATTATCATACCATTTTCCTCAGCTTCACTTCAAAAAAATACTAGAAATAATAAACTGTATTTTATAAATTTGTGTGTGAGTGGTTTCCTTCCCCGATTTCTTCATATGGTTTCAGGTCGTTTCAACTTTTATTTTAAAACGATATCATTAGATGATTCTGTTATATCATTTAAGAGTATAGACAATGTTGCTCTTCCACTTGTCTAAATCTGTTGAAAGATTGAAAGAAATTGTATAAGTGTAGAATGATTCGTTCTGTTCTATGTATGTCCAATGATTTCACAATACCCAGGCTGCCAAATATTAGTGATTTAATGACAAGCCCTGTAATTTTCCCCAAAGTTCATGTCACTGGTAAATATTTTAAAACCAAACAGATTGCATTACTTTTCTTATGAAATTTTTACTATACATACTATGAAAGTGTGCCCTTATAATTTCAAAAAATAAAAAAATTGTGTAGTTCTGATTTTAAATGGCAAAGAAACGCAATTGAATTAAAAACAAAAAAATGTTCCCTCAACCATTTCTTTTAATCTGCATTAGCACAATTTTTTTTTATATAAGAGCAACATTTTTATTTATTTTGTAAACTAAATTAAAATACTGTTTACATAACAGGAGGAAAAAAAGTTAAATAAAATTTTTAGAGTATATTTACAATGCTTTAAATAGAATATTTCATATTGAACAACAAATAAGAAAAAGAAATTTATAAATCACTAGAAATATTATTAATTTACATTTACAACCCCTATCATCTAGAAAAGAAAAAAAAGGAAAATATTTTCATGTTTTATCTTTCAATAGATGAAATTAAGAAAGTACATATATACATAAACAAACTAAGGCATATACATACTAGATACTAAATATATTATACTTATACTCATAAATGAAAATTTAAGCGAATTTGAGTGCGAAGAAGAATATATTAGGAAATTATGTTAAATCAGTTTTATCTGATAGATTTAAAAGTAGTTATCGGCTCCCAATTTTATGAAATATCCTACGACATGCATAGTTACAAATGTCTAGGAAATAATACATAAAAATAGTTAAATATGATTTTTATATGGATGATTTTAATTTTTATTTGTTGACTTTTTTTTTTCTTTGGTATATCCCTGCAGGTAAATTTGTTGATAGAATAATTCGCTAAAAGCATAAACAAAATAATTTTTGGTTAAGAAAAATAAATGTTTTGTTAAAAAATAGATAAATAAAAAAGTACTGCGTCTGATTCTATTTTTCCACTTGCAGTTATCATGGTACAAACTTGAAATGAAGGGGTAACTTAACTCAAACCTTTTCGTCTTAACTACTTTTCCCGGAGTAAGTATAAAAGTAATAGCTGAGTGGAAGAGTCTTCTACATAAATCTCTTTCTTTTAATCGTTTATTCACTATTTATGAGGAATACAGATTTTTAAAGAGGTTTCTGCAGACACTTGTTACTTTCTGCATGTCTGTTTTAAGTGCAACACTTATGAATGCTATGAACGAACAAGTACTGCTTTATTCATCACCGTGACTCAAGCTTTGAGTCTCTGTAGCGGTAAATTTTACGCTGTTCTTTTTACTTATTCATCTTACGAATAGTAATAGAAGATCAACAAATTACCCAAACAAGGCATTCTGAAACGAGTGAATCTCAAGTGTAAAAAATAAAACATTGTTGGAGAATTGTTCAACATAAGAAACATAGTGCCTCTCTTCCAAACAAATCTGGCCAGAACTGGATTGAAGAAAAACTAGTTGACTTATTTCTGTTAAGAGGATAAATCTTAGAAAAATAGTTGGGGTCCTCACGGGGCATTGTCTGGTAGGCAGACATGTCAGATAGTGGTATCACAATGGACCTTCTTTTGGTCTAAGTGTGTCCCTGCAGAGCGAGGACAGACACATAACCCAACCAACCAACCAACCTAGGTTAGATTAGGTAGGTGTACATAAAAGTAGTAAAAGATGTATTTCAAACCTATGACCCCACAATAGTTAGGGTTTTAGCCACCTATGATTTATATTGAGTTTATTACCACATAATTTGGCTCATAATAGATCGATCAAACTCTCAGTACTCATCTTTCTTTCACATGTAAAAAAGATCCGGAGAAACTTCAATTTCTGCAATTATTCAGTGGTGCTCTACTTACATTTAATGTATTTCATGTGCATACTGGTAACAACCACACAATTTTTAACGTTTACCTTCGTTTTAAGACATAGACAGCTATAATCATCAGTGTACTCTGAAGTTCGGTTAGGGAGGACTAGAATACTTGTATCTCTCAATTTGAAATATTTTTACCACATATGCGCTGTCCTCGAATATATTGTAATAAAAGGGAGATGTGATAAAACTTATTCTTCGCGGAGAAAATCGCAAACCGTTCGAGGCCTTGATTTAACGCTGTTGACTAGAACGCAAATATCGTAATTTGTATTTAATGATCAAATAACCGTTAATGAAGAACCATTAATACTATACTTCTGAAAAAGCAGGGTTTGTATTGTCTAAGTCCGCTATTGCAACACTCTGAGTGATAGTGCTTCTGCCAAGACGAAAACCGAATTGTTCATAATCTAACCTCGACTTTACCACAGCTCTGAAGGAGAGTTTCTAACAGAGGAATATATCTATTTAAAGACTATATAACGTACGTATTTATAAATACACTGTAATTGGAGCAATCTTAAAAAAAGTTAATCACCCTACTTGCCTAGCGATATTCAAATTGTTTTATACAGTGACGAATTTACCAGGTCTTAACGATTTAATAGCCAAATCCTCTGCGTAGGGACTATTTTCCACTCTACTCTTGGTTAAAGGTCTTTCATCCTCAGCGCTATAAACATCTGAAAATTGTTCGCCCCATCTAAACCAAATAACCTCTTCATTGGAAATAGTAGGCCGATTGTGATTTATGTGCGTTTTGTTCTTAACCTTTTTACTGGCAAAGTATGAGTCCTATCCTACATAAGCTATAGTTGCGTCAAGATAAACTGTTATACATACACATTAATGGTATTTACAAAACACACCACCTTCCAGCACAGCGCACATCCCTGTGCATGTTATTAACCAATAATTCTGACACCTGTCAAAACATAAAAAAATCATTTAATTCTGTTTATGGTTTACAAACTGCGCTGGTTTATCAATCAACTAAAATCCTTTAACTATTAATTTTCATCTACCACGATAAAATGCAAGATTTTGAATTGAAAAGAAAGGCACTATTTGCTTGCCTCGATGTCGCTGGCAAAGACTTAAAGGGAACCGTCCTCGATCAAAGTGGGCCGGAATCTCACACTGTGAACCTGCTAAAACGTTCAGCGCCGACTGAAGAAATCAGTTCGGATCGAACTCTAACAAAACTTCGAGGAAAAGAAAGTATTTTCAAGAAACCTGACCTACCTATTGCTAAGTGCTTGAAACCCCGTGTGGCTCCAGATTATCAGGTAACACACAGACAAATTTTCATATGAAATCTGATTTTATTTTTGCTTTCAACTAGGTAAATCCACACAAATGGAGGAAGTATTCGCTGGCCGATGTAGATATTTCTGATCACACAAACACAGCTGCTGCATTATCCTTTCTCAAGGAAATCGAATCTCAAAAAGAATCCGATGAAACCGGAGACTCTAGTGATGGAAAGATAACATTCAATAAATCGGTGAAGATAAAGCGAAGCATTAGAGCTTCTGGAGAGGTAGATGACGAAGAGGTGGATAAACCAAAGTTGAAAGGTTCCAAATTGGTTATGCCAGAGTATGTCATTGGGCAGAAACTGGAAAAGGATAAAAGAAAGAAGAAATCCCCAGTTAAACCCGAAAACACTAAGCAGCTGACATTGTCTCATCTGCAAGATGAAGAGGAGGAGTGAGATTTGGTCACAATTTCCAAAGCTACCATGATTAGATGGTACATATGGAGTAGAAGCTAGTAATGAATAGGAACTTAGGGCTCTAGAATTAAATGAAAAAAAAATGCTATCTGTGTTTAGAATTAGAATAAAAAAAATAAATTGTCTCCAATTTTCTTTGAGCGGCATGGCAATGAATTTAAGTACAAAGAAGCTTCAGAATAAGCTTGATTCGAAAAGTCATGTGACACCTATGTTGCAAATGAACCTTCTTTAACCTATGCGATTTCAAACCAAAATTGAATAAGAAATGAGTCTCCAATCTACCTCACGAACCTGAGTAATTACCCCTATTGCAGCACGGACTTAAGGGCGTCTTTAAGGCTAAGGGGTTCACGTGAACTTGGACACGTCGCCTTCAATTTCTAGGCAGCAAGACGGTAGCTGGAATAATGTGTAGGAACTTCAGTAGAATAGATAGTACCTGCGGGTATTCTGAAGTAAGGGATAGCGATGCACGCAGATGGATCTAACAAGGCGACTGGTACGGGGACTGGTCACTCGACACGACCAACGACGACAATAGGCAGTGTGTTTGCTTGTGACCTGGTCCGTGTAAGTTCAAACCCCGCTAGGGCAACAGCAAGCACAACAGAGAAACGAATAAAACCATAGTTTCTCCAACTACTTTACCATAAAAGGAGTTGCTGTATACTGGTACAATGGACCGTATAGAGTCTGAATGCTTCTGGGATTTAGTTGCTCTTTTTCAATAGAAAAAACTGCCATTCTGTTTTCGAAAAGGCAGAAAACTTATCATTTTAACGCTTCCGTCGAAGTATTTCATTTATTTTTGAAAAATGCCTTTGCTTAATGTTGCTTCACATCACGTTACACAACAAGCGCGAAAACTTAAAAAACAAACAAACAGTTTTTACCCTCCTGACTAACTACCCGTAAAGGGAGATCGCAAATCATAGTTGTAATTCTTGTATTTTAGCGTCTAAATAACACAACTGTAACCAGCGTTGCTTAATATTTCAAATTGCTTAGAAATAACATTTTCTCGTTTAAAGGTTGCTTAAACGCTTCTTTACATTACGTTTATGAAACAATAATTAAGACCACACTCCTCAATACCACCCCTGCACGATTTAATTAAGAATTTTCACACTATCCCTTTATCAAGATCAGCCATATGAACACTTTCTGAACAACTATCGAAAAGCGGAATAGCTGTCAAAAGAAACTGTCAAAATCCTATTTAACCGTGTGCGATTTTTTTTTATTCTTCTAAGATTTTGCTTAAGAATAACTTAAAAATACTTAAAATTAACTTAAACTGCAGCCATTCAAGGTAAATTCGAAGCGAGAAGTTTAGCTGCGTTAATATCTATCTTATTTTTCGTCTTTTTCAACTTGAAATCGTATATTTTTCAGACAAATATGCGGTGGCCTCGTGAGGGGCTGCGAAATTTTTCGATTGCCCAATGAGCGTCTACCCATTTTCATGTAAAAATTATTCTAATTCCTGATGTAAAGCAGTCGTATGTAAGCCGGCGCTAAATATTCTTAATTTTTCGAGGGATTTTAACTATATTCCGAAAAAGCCAACCGATTACATTGAACTGTAATCGATATCCATGTGCTAGCTAGCTATCTCTCTCTGTCACACCCACGCACCATTCTTTTCACTGTCACTTGTTTCGATTATGACACGGCCGACGACAGTGTACCTTTGACGTGTGTTGTGTGTTGCAACTTTGAAATGTTTGCAAAATTTAAATAAAATTTATTTTAGTTGTGAATTAAATGAACAGCATAACACCGCCATAATTAGTTTTTTAGATAATTTTTCATTTTACCTCGCGTTTTTATTTTTATCCAAATGACTGTGCAAAGTACTTTGGTACTAATACTGACTGTGCTGGCATCGTTTAGCATTGTTGCAATAATTATACTTTTAGGTAAAAATGACCTTTCATTTCAATGCAATCTTTCCAAACTAACGATACGCATTAGATTTGTTGTTGTTAACAAACTTTCTCTCTAACCTCATCGTGTATAATCAACCTTTGATCATGTGCATTGCTAAATTTGTTCTTTGTTTTCAGGTTGGTTCCTTATTTGGAAAGCATTTCTATCAAAATTCCGCCTCGTTCGTGAGCTGCTGGGTCAAGCGAACGAAGAAAAAGCCAACGCACAGAACAGGTCCACCGAGAAACCTGCAAAAACCAGGAAGATTCGAAAAGATTAGAGAATTTTTTATAGAAGTACTTACGCTACCGCACCTCCAATCATGAATATCCGCTGTGCCAAGCCAGAAGATTTGATGAACATGCAGCATTGCAATCTGCTGTGCCTTCCCGAGAATTACCAGATGAAATACTACTTCTATCACGGACTAACGTGGCCCCAATTGAGCTATGTCGCTGAAGACGACAAAGGAAACATTGTTGGGTATGTGCTAGCCAAGATGGAGGAGCCCGAGCCTGGCGAGGAGAGTAAACATGGACATATCACGTCGCTTGCCGTGAAACGGTCCTATCGTAGGCTTGGGCTGGCTCAGAAGCTGATGAATCAAGCATCGCAAGCTATGGTTGAGTGCTTTGATGCTCAGTACGTATCGCTTCATGTACGTAAGAGCAATAGGGCGGCGTTGAACTTGTACACGAACTCGCTGAAGTTTAAGATTCTGGAAATTGAACCAAAGTACTACGCCGATGGAGAGGACGCGTACTCGATGCGGAGAGACTTGAGTGAGATCGCTAGGGAACTCCATCCAGACAAGGAGTTAGACGGAGGTAACAAGATTGTGTACAAGTCGGCGGCCATTCACGATCATAGTATGCACGACGGACATTGTTGCTGAGACATGGCCCAGCGGGGAAATAGATGGAGGCGGTTTTATTTTAACAAGTTTGTGTAGTTTTAAGAGTTTTAATTTTATGATTTTCTTTTTTGTATAAAAAAAGCATTTGCCGAAAGAAGAAAAATAGATGGTGTGCGTTTTATTTAAATTTACGGGTGTGGGACGTTGTCGGTGGAGGCTAGTAGAATTTTCAACAATTAAATCAATTGTCAACGAGATGCGGAAATTTCACAAAGCTTCAATTTCAGATTCTCGTTCAAAATGGGGATAAGGCGACTTAACTCTGGTTTATTGCCACTTGTAATCTGCGTGTGGAGCTAAATATAAACGGATGTGCAATCTATTTAAGGTTCTTTTAATTCGTAGCCAATACACCTGTGCCATTATGCAAAACATTATCAATTGAAAGCTGGCTGACCACCTATTCCAAAAATTAATTGCAAGTAACGCCAGTACCATAGTCGTACCGTTGTTTTTTCTAATTTTCCTAGTGAAGAGAGCCAAATAATTTTTTTGAAAAATTACACCGGCGCGGCGTTATATTTCGATTACAACTTTACATAATGTATGGCGATGACGGAGAGACGCGCAGACGGACCGATGCACGACGGGTTCCATGACTTATCTACATACATACATACATATGTATATATAAACGGAATTTTGGTCATATTTGCCAGTATCGTTTCCATATTTGGAAGGCGCTTGAGGTCAGACTGAAGACGGGGACTTTGTGGTATGTGCCCCAACATGCTTTATGCGTGGGTGACGTTAATTAGGATCTTTTTGTGTTTCATAAACTTTACTACCAGATATTCATCAACGTTAAAGTAACGTCACCCCCTCTATCTCCAGTAGATGAATAGGTTATCAAATTTTACCCCGTAACTTCTTAATTTTGATCTTTGGATCAATTAAAGTGCACTTTCGTGTTCGACTTAACTTAATATTTTCTTACAATTGGTTATGCGTATGCGTTCACAGATTCTTGACAAAGTAGATTTTAGTTCCAACATTCCCTTAGGTTTTCAAGAAAAGGAACGGCATGGAAAATGTACGACGCAAGGCCCAACATTTTTTTTTTGTTGGGGTAAGTAAGTAAGGCACCACTAAGAACTACGCGTTTTAAAGATATGGTACAATTTATTATAGGAGTGAAAGGAAAGGATTTAGAGAAGATTAAGAGATTGGATAGAGAAGGATATAGACGCACCTATTTCGAATCTATAGTTTATACGATTTTGATAATATTGAGGAAGGCAATGTATTTGACATTCTTATATATTTCTACATACTTATAGTTGAACATGATTACGTAAGCTCAAGTGAATAACGTGAACTCCCGCCCAAACGTACAAGTTATATTCAAGTTTCAGACGAATATTAGCTTTATGGATCTTAGTTAAATCTGTTAAGTGACAAACTGTTTGAATCTTTTGAAAAACCGACGGCATCGAGCACCACCTTTCCTGTGATTTTTTTTCCAGTGGAGATTTAGATCAATCCATATGCCTTAGCATTGGCAGACCATTAGACTCCTCAACATCAACTCCATTCGTTTT
Source organism: Blera fallax (assembly GCA_946965025.1). Taxonomy (NCBI): domain Eukaryota; kingdom Metazoa; phylum Arthropoda; class Insecta; order Diptera; family Syrphidae; genus Blera; species Blera fallax. The sequence continues at coordinate 74,719,511 of OX337245.1, read as the reverse complement.
GAGGTTGGCTACTTTAGTATCCGTTTTCAGAGACAGGACTATTAGGTTTTCGACGCGTTGAACTCAACTTGATTTTTCATATAAAAATTGCTTATTGCATCAATATCGAAGTTACGCTCGGTTTACATTTTCTCCTGCTCGGGATCTACGACATGGGGTGCTGGTCGTGGAGTCAATAAAGAATAAGTGAAGCCAGAAGTGCTTTTATCTGCAAAAGAATGGATGAGATTACGAGTAAGAGATGTAGAGAAAGTTGTTGTTGAGCAACGTACAATAACAACAACTTTCGGTCATCTTGCAGATATCATACTCTGTTACTGCTTTTTCCATAAGTTATGGACTTACTAAGAATGATGGCCAAGTTTCAAGTTTGATGATCATTTTCTCCGTTGAAAAGATTATAAGTAGATGTAGATATAAAAAATCAGTGATCTGATTTTAAGCCACCTGATAAATATCAGGGCAATAGTCAGGATTATGGGCATCTCTCATCAAGGTACGAGAAATGTAATCGTAAATGAACTCGAATTTTCGACAGTGCCTATTCTACAGATTCTACAGCTCCTAACAGAGTCTAAGCGATTTTGCGTTTGGAGATCAAAAAAACTGCTTTTGGAATCAGTGTTTTGAAGATATAAGGGGCGACTGATAAGTTCTCGGCCTTAGGGATTAGGTGAAAGAAGATATCCGATCAACAAATTTTATTTCTTAATATAATCTCCCTCGAGTGAAATGCATTCCTCGGGCAAACAGTGCATTAATACCACCGAAAAAATATTCTTTTTCCTTGCCTACAAAATGACTCCCTACGGCTATTTATACGACTAAAGAGTGCCACAGTTAGTGCTATCACTAATGAGAAGATGACTCGTTATTGAGTATCTCAGGGCGAGAACTTATCAGCCGCCCATCGTATTAATGAATATTTTTTCTTCAAAACCTGCCATTCGACCTCCAGGATCTAGAGTCCCAAAGAAAGCTAAAGAAATTTGGTATTCCCAAAAAATAATTTTGGAATGTGCGTTTTGAAAGTCTTAATGGATAGTTTTTTTCCAGAACCGGCTTAGAAGCTATATCATAAAAAATGAAATAAACTGGCTTTCTTTAGCCTTGCACCCTGTTTTTACAATGAATAATTTAGCCGATACCATCCGTTTCTCCATGGATATATGCAATTACAAATCTATTAGAAAAAACGCATGCATCTTTATTTGCTTGATACATAATTTATTTTCATTGTTTATTTTATAATTTATTACAACATAATTGCTGACATTCTTAATAGTCTCGTTGCCATTATTTATTTCTTATTTAAGGGTTATACTGTTCTTTTTCATTTAATATTTTTTACTTGATACATACAAATTACATATTTTCACATGAAATTAACGCACACTTTTGTTTTATTTTTTTTTTAAAGAAATCTTTTCCAGCATTTAATTACATAAAACGATTACTAATAGATATTCCTAATAAATATGACTATGTATACCACTACATTATGTTATAAACACATAAAATTAAAACAAAATATTTACAAGAAGAAATATTGCAAAGCAACTTACATATAGATCTACTATATTTTATAATACAACATTAAAACAGAACAAAAATCATAATGAAACTCTCATCCAATTATGAATTAAAATACTTGTTGCTTCTAATTTTTTTTTTTTTTGTTAAGAAATATTACAAGATGCATTTTCTCAGTGTATTTACAAAAACAGAACACAAACAAAAAATTTACAATATCAACGCTAACATTTGTTATTTTGTAGTAATGCTAGCTGTTAGATTCTCCTTAACATATCACATGTATAAATATAGAAATAATTATTTTTAATTTTTTGTGTATAAAATTTAGTTTAGACGTAGTTGATACACAGCAAAAAATTACATTTTCTCCATTTTTTTCTTGCTAAATGGAATTTGTATTTTTTTTTTTTAAATACAATAGATATTCCTATCCATAGCAACTGTTGCTTTAAATAATTTGGGGCAAAGGTCTGGAACTGGTGGCTGACTAGACCTTCTGTTAATGTGAGTCAAGGTCCTTCTTATCGATTGCTTTTAACGGACGTAAGTGTTAAGTTCTGTAGCAGATGCCTTTCAGACAAGAACGAATTCTTTATCGAAATCAGAGGCAAAGAGAACTAGAATGCTGAGTTTCCTGTCGGCATAACAGATATCCTGAAGGTTGCTCAGAGGTCAGTAGAAAAGGAATGTCTTCTACGCCAAATTTCAGTTTAGAAAACTAGGCTGATGTTGAAAGACTAGAATGCAATCGAATCTAGTCAAAAGTTCACGCCTACGATGTAATATGTATATCTTTTAGACGGAAGACCAAGAATACTTTCGTATTCATGATAAGCTAGAAGATTTGAAATAATTTTAGGGCTCTTCTTAGAGAACAGAAGTAATTTTTGTGTCGAGTTTCATAATAAATTCAAAACAACTTCTGTAAACAGAGACATCTTCGGTTAGGTCGTGGCAGAGATTATCCGCTTATAAACAGACATTTAAAGAAGATTACATCGAACCTTAGAACATGCCGTTTTTAACTGCAATTCCCATCAGTCCAAATTATTTCAATCCAAAAGAAGGCCTTGAAAAGAGCTTTATTTACAGCTCAAAGAAAACAGGAAGTACTTGAGAATACGCTGAAGAGGTAGGGAGTCTATAACTAAATTACTACTGTCATTTAGGTAGATACATATTTTACTTTGCTTGGAAGACTTTTTGTTATGAATGCTTTGCTGTGGAGGGCGTCAAAGGTGTCCTCCTACATCTCCCAGTTCCTATTTTAGTTCATCCCTAGTATATATTGAAAATCTCTTAAGTCTTAGTTAACTGCACCGCTTTGAGCATGGATATTTTTAAATCACTGGCCAAATGTGATATATCCACCACAGAGTCGACCATTTCCTGCACCGCTGTTACACTGGGAAAATTTTGTGCAGCCTTTTTAGATTTTGTCACACATGTCTTTAGAGCATCTGACAAGGCATCTGTACACCTCAAGACCTTCTCTTTCAGCTCAGCCTTGGAAATATTCCGATGTACAATGTCACCGATTGTTACTAAATTATGAGCACTGAGCACAACAAACTTGCCGTAAGCAATAAAAAACTTTGGCGGTTGATTTTTCTCCACGGTCTCCAGGAACGAGTCTATAGCTTGGGTCAGATATCCCATGTGCGTTGTAATCTGTACGGCATAGTACCGCACTAATAGCTTATCATTTGTATTCAGTTCGTTGCGGTCTTCTCCTGCAGCGAATGCTTCTGCGGATCTTAGTACATTATCGAACTTTTTTTGCAGGTTTTGTGGAATAGCTTCCCGAAGTGCTGAATTCTTTTTAGCTACTGAATCTTTTGACTCTAGGTCCACATAGTCATTATCAGTTAACCAATCACTATTATTGTTCTCGTGCGTTGGGGTATCTACAACATCAAGACTCCGTTTGAATAGTAGTGGTGCATTGCCTTGAATAAATGAAGCGGTCTGTCTAACATCTTCGATGGAAGTTTGTGCACAAGCAATTAGTTGATCCAAACTATCAGGGGGGTAGGTTGCTGTTTTTTCATCACTTCGTTGTAAATTATCGCTGGTCCAACCACCTTGAGCGTCCAATGCTTGTGAGGATTCATGGATAAGTTTATCAGCATCGCGTAGGGCTTTGACTAGAGGGCGTAGTTTGAGGGCTAAATTACGATCTTCAGAACGGGCAGCATTTCCTAAAGCACCCTCTCCAAATTCGGTGAGATCGTGAAGAGCTGTACGCAGACGTACTGCGGCTAGTTTGACTTCCATAACGACTGGCTCGAGTTTTTCACGCTTCCTCCAACTAGGTGATACAAAGGAAAGTAATCTGGAAAAGAAATAGAAAAGCTAGAGTTATATTGAGACTTTTTTAATGTTGGTTAATTTAAAAATGCAACTCAGTGCTTCTAATCTTTAAGAATATGTATTATTGGTGCTTTAAGAGTCCTTCGATTGTTCGTTTTCGAGATTTAAGATTTCGATTAACTTCACAGGATGGAATCGAATGTGTTCCAGGGCCTAGCTTCTCGCGACCATTCATGTTGTGGGTGTTGTATACATATTTTCACACAAATGGAAGCGACCTATAGTTTAGAGCCATATCCGAAAGGCTTAAAATTTCGTGAAGTTATTTATGGAAAGCCTAGGCTTAAGGCTTAAGCCAACTTAACTATGAACTCTCTAAAAAGTTACTTAAAAACGAGTGTTTTTGAGACTACATAGATGTCTGTTTGTGTGTTTGCATGTGATGAACTTGGACACTGTTGCACCCATTTTGATTTTTTGCACCCGTTTTCATGGTTGTGGAACGTGTTTATTTAGAGTGGGTATATGATATAACCAGAGTGGGTATATGATATTTTTATATTTTCTCAAATATTTCTTAAACCAGCTTAGAGATTATCAAGCGTAAGGAGTATCTAGTCAAAGGCTCACTTTGAATATCATTGCAACAACTGATCATGAGAATTCTTGACTGAAACTTACCTCGATATCGCTGTGGTTGCTTCAGTTTGTAATTTCGCCAGAGTCTCCAATGCCGAAGATAGCTCAAGTGGCAGTTCTTTGGTAACAGTTGGAATCATAGATGCCACTAATGATGAGTGTTTCTCCTGGAATGGTGTCGTACAACTGCCATTACCAGTCACATGTGCAACTGTTGGCTGTGGATAGTCATACGTGTTCTGATTATGCTGTTGCTGTTGTTGTTGTTGTTGTAAATAAAGATTCCCGTGGTGGCCATTCCGCACTGCAATTGGATTCCTTCGCGGTATATCATAGTCCGGCATATTTGCCAGTGACGAGCGATTCGAAGAAGAGAACGATAACAAACTATCCGATGTGAGTAGCGATGAATTCGAACTACTCGGTGTCATATTCTGTTGATGCAACAGATTTATTGGTTTCGGTACATCATAGCATTCCTCTTGAACGGTATTACCCAACGAATGATGTTGTGAGGAGGGCTTAAGGCCCGTTGGAGTTGTTGAGGCTGACATTTGGTCGAAATATTTTGTTGGTGTCCGGCACCAATTCTTTGGACAATCGTAATTAATTGGAGTTGCTGGCTTTGGTACGTCGTATGTTTCGAATGAGTCCGAGGACATCATAGAGAGGTTCTGATAGGTGCTGCTATTGCAACTGCTACTCGAAGTGTGCGACGATGCTGTTGATGGGACCCAGTTGTACACGTAAACGTCACCATGTCTCTGGGGTGTGATCACCTGGAAGTAATAAAAAGAAAAACACATTATAACTGGGTGTGAGAAGAAAATCAATTTACTACGAGAAAGGTGTGTGTGTGTGTATGCGGCATAACTCATTCATATTCATCGAGTGCGTTTTAAGAGGGGTGGGTACTAAAGAGGGTTTTTCCAATCCCCAGTAGGATTGTGAACGTACCTACTCAACCATTGGGGAGGGTTATCGATTTTTCACTGATTTTACTGACACTTCTCCACTAACACTAGATTTAAGGGGTTCTTGTCGATTTTTCTTTGAACTTTAGGTGTCCTTGTTAATCTTTCTTTTGTTTAGTGTACAAACTCATAGGAACTACACTTAATTTAATTTAGAAAACCGTAGAAAAGTATAAAAGTGTAAAAAAAATTGTTGGCCATTGCAGTGCGCGCAACAACCGTCTACTTTAGTGCACCGATGAATCTCTAATGTGGATTCGCCACTATTATCTCTTCCTTGGACGTTAACTGTTGAGGGGAAATCCTATGTCAAGCGCAGGCGTTTTGAAGGACTTCGCTCTCTCTCTCTTGAGTGTTTGAGTGTTAGAAGGCAATGGTATTCCTTTCTAGTCTATGCCAGAGGTCGCTGATTGTTGCAGCAAACTTACAAGTAAAAGTCAGTTACCCGCCCCCGGGTGTTTTGACTCTCATTGTCAGTGTCAAGGAAGGGATGTACTTATATTTCATGTAGTTTGGGTTTTCCATTTTTTTTTTTTTATTAAAGTTTTCTTTTTTTTTTTTGTAATAGGTTCTTTGTTGGGGAGGGTTCAGAGTTTTCTTAGTTCCGCGTTTGTCACCGCCATTGATTTTATTCAGCTGGGAAGGGAGGAATGGATGCTCATTCAATTGGAATTGTAAGTTAGGGAATGAGAAAATAATAGTGTACTTCATGGTGATGTCTGGATAAAGATTGGATCACGAATAGTCGGGGGAATGGGATACAGTGAGGAGTTCTAGAGATAGAGAGTGATTATGTAACATAACTGCTGTGAAAATGCTCACTAAAGCGTGAGTGTTTCGAACACATGGCTATTATCAAATTTTATGCATGAAAAGGGATTTCATTGGGTAGGGATAAGGGGGGATTTGTAAGGGTGAATAGTTTGGTTAGAAATTTTAATGTAAATTTGAAATGGTTTCTCTATTGCCGCTGTGAAATGAATGTTAAGGACATTTACTTCAAAGGGGGCTCTGGGGCTTCTTGTGTAAGGACATAAAAGGATCAAATATGGGTCGCATTTAAGGGTTCGCTCATTTTGAATTTTTCAGGTTTCAGTTTTCAGTCATGTAAATATTAAGACTTCAATGCACGGATAGTATATAATAAAAACTATGCAACTAGGTTGTAGTGGCCTCGAAAAGCGTAGTTTTCGACTTTGAAAACCTTTACTGAAAGAAATGTTCCCCTTTATTTATTTTATTGAACGTATGTATGTTCATCAAGCGACCGACATTTTTACGATTTTCTTGTTAAGTTCGAAACAATAATTTAAGTCTTCCAAAAATTGGTGGATAGTGGTAATGGCATTACTACGACTCTGTGAGAAGGAATGAAGGCGCGGCTAGAAGTCAGAGTTCAGAGTTAAGGAATGGCTGTGAATGTTCACTTTTAATTTCAAAACGACTGCCGAAAATCTTGTTGAACAGTTTGTACTTGATTCTTGAGCTCCTTAAATCATTCTTTTCTGAACATAAGTTAATAAACAGTAAAAGCCAGACAGAACGCTGTGCAAAAATCGCTGCTGCTCCTAGGCTATACACAACGTTTATTTTGGACTCCAAGATTTGTAGTGGGTGCCTTCAGTGGTCTAACAGCATTTATTAGACAACAGTGTCCTTTAAAGAGGTAGTGACTGTTTTAAAAATTAAAAAAAAATTGTTTCAATGGCAGTTAGTTACCAAATGTGGGGTCAGTCCGTCGAATTACCTAGCAAAGTTCAAAAATCACTTACAATCGCTTTTATCTCCGCACCCTCTGACAGACAATTCACAGAAGTACGCATTTACTTGACAAAACGATTTTAATGATTAAAAATTAGCAGAGCGCACATAGAGGGTGCAAAAATGTCAGCTTCGAAACAGATGTGAAGTATCCCTCATTACAATTCAACGACGACAACAAAACATTGCATATTTGCTAACAGTCACCTTGTTACCCTTGCCAGGATAACAACATGTGGCATGGCGGCGACACAGATTCGCTTGAGTAAACAATGTTCCAATCAAAAAGAAATAAACACTGTGCTGCACGAGTCAACTGCCACCCCAGCCACCCCTTTGCAAATTGAAATCAAAGTTGTTGACAATTTTTTTTTGCGCCGCAATCCATTGTTCCAGTATCCTGATTTTAGTTCAAATAACTCTCCGCTGTCACCACACACACCCATCAGAGAGTAGGTATTCAATTAAACTCTCGTCACAATGGAGTTGAATTAATAAAAAAAAGTAGTGTGGAAATTTGAAGAATTGAACAAGTATCCTGTCAAAAACTAAACGAGGTTCACCAATGGGATTTCTATATGTATGAGTGCTAAGCCAATTCATGCGAAGGTGACTATGCAATGCCATGCAGTATGGTGTCAAATGCCATGTAGTATCCTCGTGCTTGGCGCGCGAACGGAAATTGACGTTTTTGAGTGTTTTTTTTTATCAACTTGACTATTGAAAGGATCATAAAATGCGAAAGGTGGACAGGCTCTCTTTCTTTCTATTCTAAACATACAACTGGTCTTATACCTCTTTGTGTCCCTAAGGGCCCAAGATACTAATACAGATGATCATTGTTCCAGTGCTCAAGAATATGATATCTATTTCGATCTCTAAACATCTGCTCTCCTTAGAGAGAATATTTATTGCGTTTCTAAAAAGGAAATTGGTAAATTGTAAGCCAATTTCTTGCACACTTCATTAATTCATTCATTTCCTTCGCACAAGTTATGTATCTTTCGCTGAACATAGGGTTTACGGGTTTGCAATTTGAGATACAGATGCATGCCAAAGTGTCAAATGTACGTTCTGTTGAATTAAAGCAAATAAACTGCAAACAGTTTCATATGAAAGCAGGGTGCATCTTCTCGGCATTGGTTTTGAATTTCAGCAAAAAGAAAAAAACAAATGAAACAAACTTTAAACTTCTGATCAAAGCGGGTTGACTCTTGAGTTTATTTGCTTTTGAATGAGTTCAGTAAATATTTTCAATGTCACGACGGTTGCAGCGGTTTCGACTTTTTATTTCGATGGAATTTGTCATGTTTTTTTTTTTCTTTCTTTATTTTTAGAGGCTGTCGAGCATTTCCGACTGAAGTGTTTAAATTATAGTTAAGTGTTGACTGTTTCGAAGAAAATTATTATTCACTGCGGTTCTGGGTATTGAATGCCTTCACTGAAATATAGACTATGAGTGTTGATGTGTGTCTTGAATATTCAATTTAAATTAATTATTTAATATCGGAGCTTGAATGAGAAAATTATTGGTTACTATTCGGTTATTTGCATGAAATTGTAAATGGAAATGGGGCGTACTTTATTGTAATTTGATAATTATGGATAAATATTGGACAAGTTGTATAATAAAACGATTCGCTTGGGAAATATTAAGCAAACAACAGATGTTTTTGCGTTGTGCTAGGGTAGGTATCCACTAGAATTCTGATGCCATTTGTATTCTTGAAATAACATCGAAGCAGAATTTATTTTATTAGCATGTGGAGTTTCTACGCAATTACTTACACGGAGTCAAAAGAAATTAATAGTCCCTGATACTATAATTTTCTCCATCTAGAGACATGGAGAACTCTCTATCGAGAGTTTATAGCCAGAGAGAGGGTGCATTAGCATTTGGATACATGACATGTACAAATGAAAATATTAATCCCAACATTTTAGGACATACCTGTAAGTCGAGAGTTTGAAAGACCTGTCCGTCAATGTTCAGTCAATCATTAAGTACTTAGATGCAAATTAAAATGCAGAAGCAAATCACAAACATTTTTTAAAAACTGACAGAAAATAATACCTCAAGCCGTACCGAGATTTACCTTATTCGGCAAAATTGGTAGGATTGTATCCTGCCTAGCTAACTTGTCAGCCATGTAATTCCCTGGAATGTTCCTGTGGCCCGGCACCCAAATGGGGTGGATATTAAATTGTTCAGCCATCTCATTAAGAGACAGCCGACAATTTAGGGCATTTCGTGAGTTAAAGGTGACAGATTCCAGAGATTTGATCACGGTTTGACTGTCAGTAAAAATGATGACATCCCGCTTGGATATCACATGGTACTTAATCCACGACAAGGCTTCCTTTATCTTTAAGTTGCTACAGTAATTTGGGAGGCGGAAGGAAATCTACGGTTACAACCTAAAATCCATTCAAAGTGCATCGTCAAGTATGTACATACATATATGTACATATGTACATCAGCCTCTTATGGATCAGTCTAAAGTGAATTACCACAAAAGATGATCTCTTCGCAAAACCGGTTACGTCCTCTTGATTATCCAAAAACCAACAGACAAAATACTGACATTGACGTTAGCTGTATTTTGTAAGCATGGGGCTTCTCCAAACGTCTAATTGATGTTCTCCGACATTGACACTTCCATTTTCTGTGGCCATATTCATAAATGACAGGACCGGATACTGTCTTAAAAATTTCATCCGATTTGCTGCATTTTATCATCGAAAAACTTTGTGAAATAATCCAGTCTAGTTTGGAACAATTATGTCATAAAAAAACTTCTAAAAAAGCCTTTTGGATATGGCGTATTCAAAAGACGCGAATGCATTTGTAGTACTTTCATGTATTTCGATTAACTTGTATCGTTCAATGAGTACGAGTATACCTACCAAAGGATCTACATGCTTCAATCAATAAGTGGTGTAAGTTGTGTAAGCCGATGGAAATTGCTTAAGTGAATGGAGTTCAAATTATCATTTAAGATCGGTCCAATCTATGATGAAAAAAAATTCGTGAGAAAACCCATCTTACGCCCTTCTTTTAATTTTTGTCCATAAACAATTTATTTATACATTTTCAACACTCTGGTAATTACATTTACATGCTGTATCATAAGTGCAAGTTTCAAAATATCCAGACACTTTTAGACGCAATTAATTTTATGTCTCCAACAGCTCATCACAATGAGCATTAAACAAACAATAAACGATTTTATGCTCGCTCATTAGTGCTGCAATAGTTTTCTTGTAAATCAAACACCCTTTTGCACCATAAAAATGCCACCAAAAATTTAGAAAACCCACTGTTCGTGTAGCCCCCACACAAAAATACTCGTTGTGCTGAATGATGGAATTATTCTTTTTTTTTTTAAATCCCCAGTTCTGTCCTATATCATGCAACTGCAATAAAACACCCTCATTTTGACGTTTCACACTGACGCCAGACGCCCCCTCCTTTCATTATAATTATGTTTATTAATCCAAAGGAATTTTTCCTCATTTTGACATTTCATTTTCTTAAAGAATGCTTAATTAACTTCTGTGGTTGCGGGTCATGGAATTCCAATAAACTAATAAAATAAATCAGCTTTCAGGCTTTCTAATAGTATTTTCCATCCACACTGGTTCAGAACGCTTTAAATGACATTTGTCATTGGATGACAGAAATCGTTGACACAGAAATTTGCTCCATTTTGCCTTTCTAACCTCGTTGGGGTAAAATGTCAGATTAAATTGTCATACAAACGAGATTAATTGCAGTGAGAGAAAGAAATTAAAAATTCTAAAGAGCAACAACTAAATTATCACTTGTCTGTGTCCTTTTTAAACTCGTAGGTACATTGAAAAAGGTCTAAACCGGTTTAAAATGTTGATGGCCATCATAAGTGAACTTCAAATAAGGACACACTGTCAATCACTTGTGTGTTCTCGATGGAAATGTCATTTCATCTCCCTGTTTGTCACTATCCCCATGTTGAAGACGACGGCTTCGACTTCATCTTCTGGCCAAATGAGTGAACGATGGATGATGCGCTTTCTTGTTTGAGTAGATATTTGTGTTATATGCCACGCAACCTCAACCTCTTAACCAAGAATGCAGACATGTATTTGGTACAAGGTATTGCTTAAAAATCAATTTAGGCTCTCAAGGACTTTCCAAAATATGTGCATTGCCCTTTGCTATCTTCAGCTTCATAGAGTTCATTAGTCTCTATCGGATTGTTGGTCGATATTGCGGCCAATACACTCATCGTCTCGCTTCCATATTTGGTCATCTTGCGTTGGGGCCCAAAGAGATATTTATTTTATATAGAACCAGAGAGAAGGATGCGGTGGATGGGGATCACTAGTGGTGAGTTGTGTGGTTGACTGCTTTCATATAGCAACTTGGTTTGCAACTAAGTGCCAAGAGAACTTGGTATCTCCTTATGCGTATGTTGCATATGGCAAACTCGTGTTTTCTTGCCCTTTTTGGCCGGTCGAAGGAAGGATGAGGAGAAACAAATTACAAACATGGAATAGGATCACGAATTGTATGGAGGTTGGAATCTTCTTCAGCTACTGAAACTACTTGAAGATGAGTGCGGATATGGTATGATATTTGAAAAATGCAGATAACTTTGCCGGCTCGTATTTGGTTGAAAGAATTTTCTTCAAGCTTCTCGATTGACAGGGGCGGACACAGGCGTACAAAGTTCTTTTCGAGTAATTAAATGTGACAGCAATGCATTTTGGAAAATCCATTATCCAACAAAAGTATTTATTAATTGCATAAATGTGTTAAAATATTTATTAATTGTCGTTAATGTTGCTGGAATATAAGAAAACGATTATGAAGTGTAAATTGAAAGGGCGGTGCAATTGACGGTGCAAAATGTTTGCTTTCGTAAGTAGGGTGGCAGTAATTAAGGAACAGAAGCATGGGATGGATTCTAAATATGGTGCAGAGGTGCTCCACTTTTAGCCAAATACCATTGGCAAGAATGTTTTCAGTAAAATAATACTCTTTCCTGTGAACCTGTTACAAAAAACTGGAGAAATTCGTGATCGTTTTCGATGAGCAAAGGACTTTTTTGTTTGGTTGATCTACCAAACGCAGCTCAAAAAATACTGAGCAGATTCGGATGCAATTTGGATCGAACATACATATGTAGTTCCATCAGAAAATTTAAAAAAACCACGATGCTTTAGCTACCCTCAAGAACATAGCTAGGCCGCTTGTAATGTTTATTCACAGTGCGTTGGAACAAATAAATATTTAGGGAAATTCGACATTGAATTTGCAAATTTCGCAGAAAGAATTAAAAAGCTTAGAAAAAAAACTGACCATAGCCCAACCGGTTTTTCAGATTTGACTCTTATTTTTCAAGCCAATGTTGCTACCATAAAATAAACGTTGGACATGATAAGCGAGGGTAACATCTCTGGCAAAACAATCAGCATTCACATATTTGACAGTGAAGCAACCATTAAAGCGCTACAGTCAACATCGGTAAGGTCGAAGCTCGTAAAAATGTGCATAGAAAGACTGGACGATACCTCAGTGGCCAACAAGGTGAACTTCTGTTGGGTACGGGGCCAAATGGATATACTAAGTAACGTAAAAGCGGGTAGGGTCACAACTAAGCGCCTTCCCGAAGCTAACACACCGCTTAGCACTTTGAATAGGAAGATGGACATTGCGTCCAACGTCTCGATTCATGCGGCAAGGCCGAATCGTTATGGCTAGTCTATGACAAATAGAGATCCGCAGATCTCATGAAAGTCAGTCCCAGGGATTTTTGAATAGCTGTCAGCGTCGCAGCACGGCTAGGACTACCCCACAACTGTAGGAACTGCAGGGACGAAGAGCAAATAGAATTCGTTCGCTGCTTTTCGATTGTTCAGCTACCAAAATGAAAGACACTCTTGGGAGCTATTTCCCTGCGGAGCTGGATGATCTAAGAAACATTGAGCTGAACGAACTCCTGAGATTCATACATACATAAATACATATGTATATCTGGGTGGCTTATTTCAACCCATAGGTCCTAAAGGGTCTCTTAATGGATTCATCGTTAGTCTTAGTGAGTCGTCAACTAAGGTACCCGCCTACTTAAACTAACTTAACCCTTTTTATAGGAATGATTTGGCGTTTTCTGGACTTTTTTTTTTAGACCGTTAGCACTGACTAAAAGTGATTTCGAAAAAAAATGCTTTAAAGAAAAAAAAAGTCCCACTGGAAACACCTAGTCTGAATCACTTTCTTGTGAGCTCCGTGGGTTGAGAAAGAGAGTCTTAAATATTTAGACAGGAAGCACTTAAATGGAGAGTTAGAATATAATTCATATTACTGTGGCTGAGGAAACACTTAAGCTAATGCACATAGTCTGCTATGTATCCGAAATTAAGTAAAAGATTCGGAACACCTGCAACTACAATGAAATGTTTCAATTTGCGTAAAGGTCTTCCTTCATGTCTGTTAAATCAATAAGAAACCCAAAACTCATGTGGAGAGAAGATTACATTTAAGGACAATTAACCCTCCTCAATCTATTATTCTTTTTAAAAGCAATACATATACATACATACATGCATGTACACCCGGCACTTCCTATGATTTCTTTACAAAGTCTCTAAAGAGCATTACCCTCTGCAAATCACATTTAATACAATTTACTGAAGCAACGACACCACATTATTTGGTTCAAGGTCCACTTTTATTATACAACCACACAAACTATTCCACTAAAAACTGAAAACAGGTAGATAAGAAGAACATCCGAAAAAACTGGTTTCAATATAAACATATCAACTCTGCAACATAAAATATTGCATGTCTTTGGTTTTATTTTGCTTAACAATGTTATCCTTTCAACAAAAAATGAAATAAAAACAAAGAAAAAAAAAATAAAAAACCAAAACTCCTATTAAGGACTTTTGGGCCCACTGGCATGACACGAATGCTGCCTTTCTGTGGCGAATTTACGAGTATAAGTTAAAAAAACAGGAGGCAAAAAAAAATAACAAAAAATAAAACAAAAAGGAAAGAAAACCCAAAACAACACGGGATATGGAAAGTGCCATGGCAGTGGAACGCCCGTTTTCGCTTTCTTTGAGAGTTTAGAGACCCTGTTTGTGCACATCCTGCGATTTTGTTTTTACCTGATAGCATACGCATGCTGCCAATACATTTCTCAGGCTCATCTCCGAACGTTTGCACGTATGGTGCTCATCATGATACATCAGGCAAAGAAACTACGAATTTGTTGTCTTTATTTTGTGTTCCGTAGGGTAAAATAATTTTTAATCTTAATTTGGAACGAAGAGAACGAAATAAGGGAAACCATGCATTTCAGTCTAAAGTCATGGCCTTAATATGTCTAGTGTAGACCGCACTTTTGTGGACTTGACTTAAATCTCAGTCTGATTGCGTTCCCTGTAGACATCAATCCTGACTGAAATTTGACATCTAAGATTTGACATCTAAGATTTGACAGCTGCTTTTGACAAGAAAATTCAATTCAATCCCAATTGATTTGGTGAATACGGACGTGTGGAACTACAAGAACAGATTCTATCGGTGAACATTCAACACAAATGTTTGTAGTCCAATACATTATCCCATAAGACAATTTGAAGAAAATGGGCCCCCAAATGATATAGCTCCCGAGTGTGTAAAATTGGTTTCACCCACAATCTGTGTTTTCTTTTATTTTCAGCTAACATTTGGTTTTCCAAATTTTCCAACTCACCCAAAGAAATTAAAATATAGCGGACAAGAAGTCTGCCTGAAAAGTCCGCCATTTTTCAGACTTGTGGAGACAGTGAACAAACTAAAAAAATATTCTATCGATAGGGTATTTCAAGTTACTCATAAAAGTGGGAGTTCCTCAGGGCAGCATCCTGGGTCCAACACTCTACCTTTTGTTCACAAATGATTTACCTACCGCACCAGACAGCATAAAAGTTACATTCGCTGATGATAAAGCAATTCTGGCAGTCAGCAAAACAGCAGACGAAGCAGCGAGATAGGTACAAACAGCGATGAACACTGTTGAATGCTGGATTAAAAAAGGACGCTTAAAAATAAACGACTTAAAGTCCGTGCAAGTTGACTTTATAAACAAAAAAATTATAGAAATTCCGATATTCATCAAGAATATCCAAATTCCTTATGCTAACACCGCCAAATACTTAGGAATAAACTTAGATGCAAAGCTATTGGGCTATTGGCTATCAAAAGAAAGTATTGTGGCGCATTGTGAGTGCACCATGGTAAATCCGTAACACAAACCTTCATCGTGACCTGAGAATGGAGACCGTATCTAGCGAGATTTAAAGGTATATCCAGCGAAAAGACTGCGACAGCATACAAATGAAGATGCATCTAAACGCTCCTTAACTAAAGCGAGGAAGTTAGAAGACTCTAATGTATGGAGCCGCACGAACTGGTAGTGCAATAGACAAAGTAGTGACTCCGATGAGCATCAACTAGTTGAATCAAGCTGCTCGTAGCCTTATTGACTAGTTGTAGTGTCATGTTACAAAGAAATCCTGAGATATCCTCTACATATACAGGAAACTGAAACCTGGCTTTGCTTAGAAAAAGATAGGACTTCAGATCGGCAGACTGCGTATTACCTAATTATATGCGGGTTTGTGGCTTCACATGTCTCAAATGGAATTGTCTTCACCTGCATTGGGAGAACGACTTCTTTGAAATAAAGGGACTTAGTCTAAAATAATCTCTGAACAGTATTTCAGTATGTTTTCCTTTTATCCTGTGCTTACGCGTGGTTTTTCTTCTATCTAAACAGGATACCTGAGCAGAAAAAAACCCGCAAATTTCATCCTTTCTTCCGCCTCTCCTGTACTCGTATGCATGACATTCCAAAAATTGGCACGTCCCCAATTAGGCTTTTTCAAAAATTGTTTCAATGGAAATATTTTTCGTTTTATTTTATCTCCAAATATTTTAAGAATTTTTTTCTAAAAACCTGTGTTAGGTAGCCAGCTAAACGTTGCGTGCATTTTAAATAGAAAACAATTTGATTTGTTGTCAGTTTCATTGTTATGCATATTCGTGTTGCAGAAGGAACAGCATTCATCGATGATTACGTGGCGTAGGTTCATTCCAATGAAACAGAACTTTATCCTTCGGGTAAATCTTACCCTCAAGGAAACATGAAAATATGTTGCCTTAGGTTGTTAATATCATTCTCACAATCAGTTTGATTGAAAGGTAAACATTGGAATGACACACCAAAGCAATTACTTGGAAGAAGGTATAAATGCAACTTCCGGTGATGGTTAGTTCGGTTTACGTACTGTGTACGCTCCTTGTCTGGCTTTGTTTGGATTATGGGATCAATATCGGTCACGCAACCCACTGCCAATCCTTAAATCGATGATCTCATTTGAGGTTGTTTGTACTTCTGCATCAGCTTAAAGGCGTAGGCTTCTAAATGGTTTGTGTGTGTACAATTTAAGTGAACTGACACTTGAACAGGATTATTACCAGGGAGGAGACAATCAAATGATTTTGCTCGTCGTGTGAATAACATTTTAAGTGAAACGATTTATGTATCAGTGAGAGAGATTTTAAGCACACTTCCTCTGGTTATTTGTTTTAAGCGATGTTTATGCATAAATTTACTATAATTGAGTGTGTGCTCAAGCTGCGTTTTTTTTTTCAGAAGATTGAGGCTCGAGGCATTCAAGCGATTATATTGTAGAAACTATGGAGTGGCCACTAAGGTGTTGCAGCATGATTTATGAGGGCAATGTTTCCATGAGAACGTCAAAAACGGAAGATAGTAAGATGAACAGAAAGATTTGTGGCTTGTGATTGGAGAGGCAACTAGAAACTATAGGACTGAGGAGCTCTCTAATTTGAAGCAGACAAGTGGAGATTCAGGAAAAACTGGGCTACAGCACAAGCTGAACATAGTTTTCGACTTTAACTTAAGAATTGATTTGCTTAAGAATGACTTGAACCACTTCTGGCAAACTCTGCTGCTCTACCAATCTCTGTTAAATTTGTGACGACAGCACTTACGAGATTGTCAGGAAGCAATGGAAGCGACGACTCAGAGCAAGCAGTTTCCTGCACTGTTTGACTTGTAACTTATGGCGACATTCTTTTACTAATATTCAGGAATTGTAGTCGACAAAAAAACACAGCTATGATGGTAAAAGCTAAATAATTTTCATTAAATGAGAACCTATTCGTTGAACGTTTTATTCTTAATGGGTGCATTCAGTGTTGTAACCAGGGATGCTACATGTACGTATGTTCGACGATAATTGCGATTAATATTGAAAATTTCATAAGAATCCGTGAACACAAATGATAACAACCACGCCCATTTCCTTCGGAGAAATGTACTTTTTTAATTCAAGCATTGAAGGGAAGGACAAGCGGTCTAAGCAACAAGATATCATACGATTTTTAACACACATTCTACAACGCTATACTCACTTTATAAGGAATGAGTATAAATATAGGACATATGTATCCCAATCCTTCCAAATGATTTTTAATCACTCAGTTTTCTACAATTTTTTGTTTTTCTCATCAGTTAGCATTATAAACGACGTTAATTCTCTACATTAAACCATCTACGTCGCCTTGTCTATCTTCAAGGCAGCTGTCATTTTTCGTTTGACATATCCGCACATTTTTATGGCCACATGTCATACTTTTTCACTTACAGAGAAAGTGCGCTCTCTGATTTCAAGATGCTGGGATTTATGATCTTCGGATTGACCGACAAAATCAGTAAACAACATGATGGTCAGGAAAGTATACAGGAAATCAGACTTTATGAAAATTTACCGCATCTGTCATAACATACAGACAATATTGTGCAACAAAAACGAAAATTGTCGCTTGACTCTATGAAAATGTCCCACATTACAGCGTCATCGTGTTGAGTAGTGATTTAGTGGGTAA
This sequence comes from Blera fallax, assembly GCA_946965025.1. Taxonomy (NCBI): domain Eukaryota; kingdom Metazoa; phylum Arthropoda; class Insecta; order Diptera; family Syrphidae; genus Blera; species Blera fallax. The sequence goes on along the minus strand of OX337245.1, from coordinate 74,701,334 downwards.
TTTTTCAATTACAACAAATTTTCACTTTTATCCTCGACTAAATGTTGCGCAACATTTTTATTCAACAAAACAGTACAATTTTTATCTGCAACATTTGTCATCATCAATTTCACGATTAACCTGTTGCCTGCGTGTCACATAGATAAGCATCGAATATATGTGTGTAATAACTGTCAGAAACACATGCGAAAATCATGATACATTTTCCATTAATTAATTATAAATTATACCTGACTGGCAGGCGGATTACGACGATGACAAGCGCTGCACAGCCACTTACATTTTACATGGCTGCAGTGACTACAAATTTGTATCTGCAACATGCAAAAATGCGGGGTAGAAACGACCAACCGTCGCGTCGGGGTTTCGTGTATTACAGTGACAAATCCGTTTGCACAGACTCTCTCTAAGTAGGGCAATCTCGTTTCTGTATCTCTCTGTTCGTGGATAGATACATGCATCACAGGTAAACAGCATTTATTGACTATTACCATAAATGTACCGAAACGTATTCTCAGCATCGTCGTCGTCGCCGTCGTATGGTACAATAACACTTGCGCGCAGATACGCGTGAATTTCCAACGTTGCTGTTCGACTGAAACTTTTCCTTTTGCTGCCGGCGGCGACAGTGGCTACCACCACTGAGATACACGAAGTTGGGAGTCATTTCGTCCGCACCGCAGGAGGCAAACGGCCTACTATGGCCAGAAAGAAGGAAACTAGTTTCAGGTCCCCAAGTACCCACAAATAACGAGTCATTACAGTTTTGGTATCCAATATTTTTTGTATCTTTTTTTTGCCTTATTTGCTCTCAAAAACACCTAAAATTGCAGATTTGATGGAAGGCTTGAGATAAGCTTAACTCCCATCGGGGTATCTCTCCTGGTGTATCTGCCAATCTGAGTGTACTGGCGATTTGGAGAGAAATGTGCTCTGCACCTCTGGTGGATTTGGTAGATACATTTTGTTAAATTCTCCGATCATGATCGTGTGCTGTGTGTAAGGTAATAATAGCAATTGATTCATAGAAAGGTTCGAGTATTGGTTTTGTTTGTTTGTTTTAACGCCCGAGTTTGACTGCAGTGTGTAGGATTTGAATGCAGCGGAAATGAGAAATATAGGTGGGTTACGAGTACGTATATTGCCCACGCCTAAGGGGAAGTAGAATTGCATTTACGTCGAGAAATAGATACGAAGAAAATCTTTCAAATAAATGGCAAATTAAGAGGTAATTTATAATGTTTATTGTAATTGCGGGAAACAGATGGGTGCAATTGATTTTAAATTAAAAAGAAATTTCCATAAACAAAGTGGTAAGTGTGTGATTTATGCAAGACAATGGAAGGCAAGAAACTGCTGAAAGACCCAGGGATTCCCTTCTCATTTTTAGATTCTGAGGGTACGAGTTGCTGGGATGTTTACTTGAAAACTTACTTTTTTCTGTGTCTATGCCGAATAAATCACGTCAAATTTAAGAAGAGGTTTGAGCCTCCACTACTCTTAATGGCAATTCTCTACCACCATTTTGAAGGTAGAACTTATAAAAGTGGAGCTTGAGTGGAGTGTATACTGTTTTACCTAATCGTCCTTACTTCCTTAGTTTTTATATGTGGCGCTATAGTTCGGGGCGAACCTGGACCTCAACCAAGAGCCTTTTCAGATAGCCCGGTCTTTAGCTAACTGCCTCCAGTTACGCACTCCAAGTTGGTTGAGGTCCTCTTCTACTTTTGCGCGCACCTTTGGTGAGGTCTTCTTTTAATGCGTTGCCACTCCGGAAGAATCTGCGGGCAGGAGCATTGATGCGGCGAAGGCATTGGCAGTGGATTGGTCATACCTTTCGGCGCAAAACCCGACTCAATTGCGAACTATGCTATGAAATTGTACCCAGACTGCCAGAAGAACGGATCTCTCTACGCAAACGAGGAGGAATTGGGCTTTACTAACCATACTTCAAATAAGAACCCTATCACGGTCTGACTAATTTTGTGAATTTTGAAGACCCTTCCTCATTCCGGTAGAAAAGAGTTGCTGATTTGGCATTGTTAGTGTTTTGAAGTTTAGATAAACAAATGACGACAAAACGAAATTTACAATAAAATGAACATGAAGTTGACAGTGCCACCACCTAAACTTATAAAAATTCCCCTGACTGTGCCTGCAAGTGCAGCCAAACAAGAGTTTCACACACACAACCGATTACGAATCAGAAAAAAAGATGAACAAAAATTTATAAAAAAGACCATTAAAGAGCTCTTCAAAGAAATAATCACGCATTCAAATCAATTTAATCATCTCTCTCCGTTGTGATGAAATTTCTCTTTTGCTACTCAAAAGCGTAATATACCGGAAAAGATCACCGCCGGTGAGTAAACAAGTACAAAGTAATTAACACAATCCCCAAGCCCAACCGGAATACGATGACCATGCCCCCTCGGCCTCCAAGTTCCTTTTGCGAAACACATAAAATCTGAGGTTCATCAACTCGTGAGCAGGTAAACCATGTGCGACAATGAGCTCACAGAGCTATCAAGTTCACGGTGCACATAGTGCTCATCTCAAGCCTCGTCAGGGTTTAAAAATAAATTTAATTTTATTAGTTAAGTATAAGAAAAAAAAAAAAAAAATATTAATTTACTCCTTTCCTGTTGTGAGTAAATATAATTTTTTTTCCCGTATCTTATGGATGCGCCGCTTTGTTTTGCATGCGGCTATAAAGAATGCTTAGCTAGAGAGTTGTAGGTAATTACCTTGTGCGGCGTTGTATGCCACGACCTTCTTTTGCCTTGACGGTTCTGCTGGAGTTGGTACTGAAGATGTTGGAGCTGCTGTTGATGTTGATGTTGCTGCTGCTGTTGCTGGTGCTGGTGCAATAATAATTGCTGTTGAGTACAGCCGCTTATGATTGAAGAGTTCTCATAGATTTCCGACGATGATATCGAACTGTTGAGTGTCGCTGTAGATGCACCCAACGATGGACACGGTGACGAGGCTGGCGATGGTGAGAAACAACCGGAGTCGTATGAGTTGATTATACGCAAACGATTTCCTGGACAGATGCCCTGTAATTAGAGAGAGAAAGAGATTGAATGTGAAGATTTTATCGGCGTGTAATTGAAAAATTGTTTTCTATAAAAAAAAGAGGACAAAAAAGAAAATTAGATCAGATATGTGGGATTCTTAGAATGCCAACCGAATGCAGAGTATTGAATCGAACTGCATGCAGAGGAGAATGTGAGTATCTGTAACTAGTGACATAGAGCGGCGGAGTTTGAAACTTACATCAGAGAAGATAAGCTCGGTTTAAGGAAACTATTCCATAAACAATAATGTGTTGTGGAAAACGAAAAAACTCTACACAAGTGGCGACACTATTGTGAGGAACTTTTAAACGAACAGTTTCCCCAGCTATACTTTCGTAATTATGAAGAACAAAGAACAGAGTAAGATGCCCCGCCGGAGTAACCGAAGAGTTAAAAATAAAAGTCGGTGTGCACCAGGGAAGCATCTTAAGGCCTTTGCTATTTATTACAGCCCTAAATAATCTGTTTGAAGGAAAGTGACGGACTCTGAAGTGCATCAGTTATTCTTTGCTGGCGACGGAGCCATCATAAGCGATGATTAAACGTCCCTGCAATGAGCACTTGATGTATGGGTGGATGTAGCTGAGAAGAAGATGCTTCGCATGGCAGCAAGAGTAACAAAGCTTGTTCGAATTAGAAGTTCAAAGATCCGAGGAAACCTTCACGTCAAAGAACCTATCTCGAAAAAATTGGAGCACGACCGGGAGGCCTGCAAATTCTTTTTGAGGTCGAATCGGCGAACCCCACAGGCGAGCCAGTAGAGGTGCAAAAAAAAGAGAGTTATGATCTCTATAATACTGATCATAATCTCACCAAACAAAAGGACGAAGAAGAAGAAGATTGTGACAGATCGCTTTCCTATCGTGTGTCTAAATTTTTCCGTTTTTTTTTTTGCCAAAAGATATTTCTTCTACTCCCGTCAATATCTATCAATCTGCATTCATTAGCAGTCGGAACGTGCAATTCTTAACATATTTGCAACAACTTCAATTATAATTTCCTCTGTGCTCCCATTTTGTAGTAGACACATATTTCAACCTAATGAAAACCACATTGCGTTCAGCATTCGCAAAGTAAATGCGTCCGTAGCCGTACTGCCATTTAATTAGAAAAATAAAATGAAAATGAAAACAAATTAATTCACTGTGATCTAGTTTCACTTGAAAAATCGTCGGCAGCACACGTAAAGCTAATTAAAATTGTCTCAAACTTCCAATCAAGACAATTAACCCGAAGTCAATTGACTGAGATACAACAACTGTGCGGTGTGGTTCGGTGTTCCCTGCAAAATCGCGTGCCTCTATGTCTCCGGATCAATTAATCAATTCGCACGTCACACAGTTAGTTTTTCATTCAGAAAAAAACAGCAAAATTCGCGCTCTCAATTGATGAAAATTGCTTTCCTCCGAATGGGCTGACCAATTACAAAGATCACGTCCCTGAACCCTGGTCCCTGGTACTGGTACTGGTACGCTATTTATTTTTTGTCACAATTGACATGAAAGTATCTGAAGTACACCATCAATCTATGTATTCAGTCCATAGTTCGGGGTGCTGTCGTCGAGCCCTCGCGCGATCTCCCGTCTAGTTGACAAACACAGGATCGTTTGTCTGTTCATTGGTGCAAAGTACAAAAGAATATAATTTTCCAGCTGTTGACATTGTTGGGGTCTGAGGGTACTCCGTTGCCCCCCCGGTGTTGTATTCGCGCTGGCTTCCGTTTGACAAACGTCAACGACAGCATAAACAGGGGCATACACAATAGCGTGGTAATTAATGTGGTTTCGATGATTGTGTACGAGTGACTGCGTGCGTTGCAGGGCGCGATCACCGATCGTGAAATTGTATACCCGTTCGTTTAGAAATCAGATTTGTCTTTTCGATAAAAATGCCCGCATTATGGTATCTTTTTACGGTTTTTTTTTTATTTTTTTTTTGCATATCATTGGGGTGTAACACAATGGATTTCTTTTTGGTCGATTACGAAAGTGGAAATTGCGAATTTGATTTATACGTGTACAGTACACGGATGGATGCTATATCGATTGCGAAGTGAAATCTTTCATAGATCGATGGGCTTGGGTAATCTTGAATGTTTGATGCTATTGCGCGAAGCTGTGCAGGTCTGCTGGAGAGATGGTTATAAAATAAGCGTTGAGTTTCTAAGGGTTTAGATCAGAGATTATTTAGAAAGTCGTAAGTAACACAATAGATGGCAGTAGTAACTACGATTATGTAACTCTGCCTTAATCCTCTCAAAATTCATGAGCTTCATTGGTCTGTTTTATAGACAAGTCCACGGGATTTCATGTTTTTTTATAATCTCCGGTAAAAATAATTGCTACGTCGTCAACTTTGCCAAGCCCTGTGGGAGTACGCTGCGCTGTTTCTAACGAGGGATCATGTGAAGGGTGACATGATACAGCATCGTCTATGCTCAGGAGCATGGGTGTTATATGTATATGTACATTTGTTTAGAATGGGTGAGAGATTCATACATATTACAGAGGACATGTTGAATTAATTCACTTGAAGTGTTTGTTATTCGATATTCAGAAAATCAACGTTCTCCTGAAAAGTGGTTCTTCTTTCTGTTGGTGAAGTTACGAATATATGCTGGTTTAATACTATTACTTCAACGCTCTTGGTTAATTAAGAAGAAGGATAATTCTACCATTTACATCCTGTGGAGTTTATAGATGAGAAAATAAAACAAATTCATCGCAATGGGTAGGATATGTATGTAGATAGAATTAACGCCAACAATTCGAATCTACCCTTCAAGGCCAAGGCGATATGGGACCACATAACTCAATCAGTGGCCTTACTCTTTCTTCCCTTACGCTTTCAACAAGTTTGCATTAATTCATCAATTCACCCTCAAAATGGAGGACAGATGCATTAATTCACCTCCAAAATGGCGGATGAATGAAATATCTAGAAAGTGCGGACAGCATATTCAGTAAACATCAATAAAACTGAAATTTCGCAACATTTTTTAACGTGGCAAAAAACCGTGCAGTGCGAGTCTGTCCTTACGCAATCAGTGATTTGTACCGTAATTAAGTCCTATAAAATCCTGAGAATAACAAGGAGGAATTCAATTGTTGATTGGATTGCTGCGTTTTAGCTCCAATGCCAACCAGCGCGTGCAATTATTTAAAGTTCACCTATAATAGTCGAAAACAATTGAAAGCTAATGTCAACATTCTACGCTAAGTTTTCTTCTTTACTGTCAATTGCTTCAGTTGCCCATAATAGGAAGCGATCCCACAGCTGTTAAAGTCAAATGTCCAATTTTCGTTCGAAAATTGAATGGGTTCGCCATTTCGGAAGTGACCAAAAGTGAACGAAAACTTGACGAATCTAAGCAAGAAGCTATTATGGTCGTACAATACAAGTTCCTTGTGTTGGCAAAGGTACATATGTACGTCGACATACGCACCCATTCTACTATTATAGTTCAGCCTTTTGACTTAGGGAAATATCTTCGCAAAGGTAATAAAAGAGCCACACATTCTACCAAGGCTACAAAGAAATTTCTATCGCATGAACATTTTCGTTCGCAAACTCTGTAATCGGAAAAATTTTCGGTGTCAAATGTTAGCTGTTTGGATGTTTGGCACCACTTGGTTTTGTTTGACCCCAAAAGTGTGTTCACACCAAATGATAATTTGACACTTTCAGAGCGTTCATATGTCAAACAGTGCAATGCAGCATTTGACCCGAATTATGAAACGTCACTTTGGCTTAAATTGTGCGATATTTTTTGTGTTAAACCTCTGACGTTGTGAAAAACAGTGAAATCGTAGCTTGAGATTATTTTTTGTATCTTAATTTAGGTTACAGCAGTAAAACAAGCAAAAAAATCCAACCAAATCGCTGCTAAAATTGGAAAAAAATCATGAGAAACACAAAAGCCCACTTTATTCAATCAGACACAATAAAAAGCAAATCAGTTCGACAGAATCTTCTATGAACCTTAAGAGCAACACAAAGTCCTAAAAGTTTCTCACTATATCCTGTAGATTACGATTCATAAAATAAAAAAAAGGAAACTTTAAATTAACGACTTTCTCCTTATTTGCATAAAAATCATTTCTTTCAATTTAAAGTCTCTTGCGACATAGCAAACAACAAAACAAGGAAATAAATAAAAAAAAACTTCCAATTTCATTTCCAAGTGCAAAAGTCATTACCGCCACACGCGTCCTTTCTTTATCAAATTTTATCATTTGTGGACATTTATTCCCCTCCCTCACCCCTACTGTAGTCGTAATAAACATTTGATTTTTATAGGAAAACTTTATAAACGGAAACCGGAATTTATTTCCGCGACTTTTGTCGTTCCACCGACCTATGTACAATACCTCAGCCCCCCCTGGTGAATTTAGAATCCTTCCTGCCTACAATCAACCATCAAAATTTAATTTTTTTTTTGTCACAAAAAGGATAACACAGAAGGTTCTACACAACAGCAAATAATTTTCCATTCATGTTGTCGTAAAAAATGTCATTTTTTGTTCACCCAAGTCAGGGGCTTGAACAGAACATAGGCACGTTACGTTGCCTTGTAATAGGTTCAACAATTTTCCACGATGTAAAACAAGGACCGTAATGGTTAACACACACAATTTCCATTGCAAAGCACAACACAAATACATACATTTAACATGCGAAGAGGGAATAAGGGAATAAGTTTAATGTGTGCGTTGTTATCCTGTTGGAGATTTTGCCCTCCTTCCCTCGTGCTCGTCGTCATTTTTCTTGGGTACAGGATGTTGTCAACATAAAACATTATTCAAGTCTGCAACATTCAGGTTTCCTTTTAGTCGATGATATTTTGAGATTTAAAGCTGTAACACGTGACTTAAGGAATTATTTCCCCAGATGATGGCGATGGCGACGGCTGCGAGGAGGGGTAGGAATTAAATTGCTCAGAAGGAACATTCACCGAATAAAAAAGAGGAAAGGACATGCTGAGCATCAGACTTCTGAGGAAGTTATTGTGAAGTACTAAGACTAGCAACAAACATGTGCCTTGTTGGAGTTTAATTATGAATAACTGTGCTGTGGGTCTCCCAGTTTTTAAGAATGGCAGGAGGGTTAGTCCTTGTGGTGCTTGTTGGGGCTTTTTTTATTTTTTCATTCGGAAAGTGGGGAATTCATCTAAAATAGGACAAGTTAATCGATTTTTTAATGAAAAATAAAATTTATGATTCGAGTTGGGTTGGGGTAGACGGCGTCATAGGTTTTGCGCAGAGGGAACCTATTTCATTTTTTTTTTTTAATTAAAACAGTTGACAGTTTTTATATCTAATTGAGGGGACGTAAAATGTTAATTTATGTCGATTTTATTTAAGGGTGACTTAGTTTTATTTTGAAAATTAAGTGGGAGACGTTTACAAGGGAGTTGTTGGCATTTTTAATGACTTTTTGCTGTGATGTCGAGGCATCCTTTTGGTACTGAGAGCACCAGTCAGAATTTGATGGCATTTTCATATCTTTTCGAAGTTCTGGAGATGAATCTGACTGTGCAGTCATGGATGTTGAGTTGATACCCATCAAAAGCTTACAGGATTACAGATATAAGAGAATCTGGGTGCTGGAATGCTATGTATGTCTTACGGCCATAGCAAATTCCTGGAGACGGTACCAAGCAACCTAGTTGCGTCTTCCACTTGACTAAAATACCCCAAGTTTAGACTTTAGACAAAGTATCTCTGTTACTTTTCCAACCAAAGTGGAATGGAAGAGCGGCAAAGAAATCAATGATTTTGATACTATAAGTCTATACGGACAGATCGAAAATGGACTGTGGAGTGGGCCTAGGCGTGCTCTCAGACAAGTTGGACATCTCGAAATCTCTCCGTCTACCGAATTTCGCCAGTGTCCTTCAAGCGGAGCTTCTCGCGATTCGTGAGACCTGCCGATCACTGAACACTCTCTCAACACCGAACCGGAATCGTGCTATCTTCACTGATAGCCAAATTGCTATCAAAGCCATTGATTCACTATCACTTCCTCAGAACTGGTAGAGCAGTACTGGAAAGAGCTAAACAAATTGGGTGCTCAATCAAATATCACACTCAACTGTGTCCCAGAACACAGTAACTATGCGGGAACCGAGCGAGCAGACGATCTGGCCAGGCAAGGGTCAGCCCTTAGCGGCTCGCTGGCAGAAAGAGTCAACGTTCGACTAGGAGGAGGAGGCCTCCCCCACAATTATTTCTTCCGTAGCTGCAGACACTAGCAAGAAAGAATCTCCTCTTCACTTTCTTTGCAGGTGTCTGGCCCTGGCGAGAACCCGGCAACGTACTTTAGGTAAACCCTTTTTCGACGACCTGAGGGAGATATCTGACAGAAGGATTGGGGCTCTCATCCTCTACCTGAAATCGACAGGATGGGTTTCGTATATCTCTCATCTCAAACGTAAACATCATTACACAACCAAAACGGAGCACTTTAGCGCTAAAGAAACCACTATCTCTACCTACCTACCCTACATATGCAAGGATTTGCATCAGCTTTAGGAAGGGATTTTTAAATGTGTAGTTGATGCAGTTCCCAGCACAGAGCAACTCAATCGAGTTTAGTGTTCCCTTCAGAACTTAGAACGCGTATTGCATCTAGAGATAGAAGGTTCCTCTCTTGCATCTTGTGCAGTATATTATGCTGTGAGTTAGTACCACATAATGTGTTAGGACGTGCTTCGAAGTTTTTTTCAGTTTTAATACAGAACCCACATAGCTCTGAGTATATCTTTATTCTCCTGCGGTCTTTTTTGAATTCAGAGTGCGTTTTGTTTACCCCAGTTTTGGACTAAGCACTCTTAGTTCCCTCTTTCTTTTAAAGCTCTCCTTGAATAAAATGTTTACCTATCCCGCAAAGGGGTTCTGGTCCTACGAAAAGGGTTGCTGACCCCATTTTCCACATCATATATAATTTACTGCGACGTGGATTGATACTTTGGAGACGCTGTTCCGTCCCATACTATCTTGGATTTGGTTTCGAAGGAGCCCAGTTTTTGGTGGTAGATTGACCAAAATATATTGCTCATGACATTTCCTGTTTCGGTTAAACTGGGTGTGTTTTCCAAACGTGCAAATTTTCCTTTCTATATGAAAGCAAGCGTAGCAATACGAGACAGGATCTAAGCAATTTTTAAGTTAACGTGAAAAGAAATTAAGGGATCACCTAAGCCCCTTTGAACAAGCCCCAAATTCGTTGAAGGCAGCTATGCAATAATGCACTGGTATCAACTCCTTTTGACAGTCTATGGCCTGTGGAAACTGGAGCACGCCAAGTCAAGAAATGGCCGCGATTTAGAAAATGAAATTTTGGAAATGATTAGCTGACCGTCCATATAGGATCTTAAGCTGAACAAGAGAGTTTGGTTTGAATCTAAATTCTGGTCGGTACCCAATACTCCACTAGCTGCTTTTATGGGCATAGTCAAGGGTAAATGGGACCTGCAGAAAAGAGATAAAAAAGTAAAAAGACGTAACCTCGACAACCCATATTGAAATACCAAAGTACCCGAATGGACCTAATGAATACTCTTTCTAGCGGTTCAAACGTCCCAGCAATGTCGTCCCTCAAGTTCTTTCAATTTACATTGTACGACAAACCCTGCCCCACTCAAGTACCAAATTTGAATATGGAGATAATTTGTTAAGGATATTACACCAGGACTCCTTCTGGTACATAAAAACAGAAGCCCTTCAAGTTATCACATCAACCCTCATTCCTTATTCATTTCCTTAAAAATCCCTCCTTCCTAATTCTTTCAAATTTGAAAATTATTTCCCAACTCAATTTCAAACTACCTCCCCTATTTGTATGCAGATCATTTAGGGCGAAATAAATTTTACGGAAAAGGATCCACTGACCACATATAACGTTCAAATAGCCTTACATCCGAACTTATTAAACTGGATGTCCATTTCCCCCTTTGCCATGCTTTAAGACGTAAAATCCTACTCAGTCCATTCAGTTCCGCATGAAATCAAAAAGGACTTTTTGCAAGTAGTCCTTATTCTTACACATCCTTAGGCCATTCTCCCCCCGGAGCAACACCATTATAAATAAGACTTTTACCATCTAACAGGGATAAATTATAATCACGCTACAGTACCATCTCGTAAAGGATCCTTCAGACTTATTTCGTTGTGATGAAACATTTTTTTTCCCCTTGTTCAAGTGGCCTACCAATGTGGCTGACTTCCTTGTAAGACGGTTTAAATGGACGACGACCACTTGTATTTTTGTACTTTCTGGCCATGGAAATGGAGCACATACATAAGTCAAGTGTTTTATGAGGACGAGAAGGCAAATGTACTTGTGCCTGTTGGAAGTAAAAATCCAATTAATTGTCAGAGAAAAAGAGGCAACGCCATTAATTTCCTAGCCCGGGGCAAACTTTACTTCTTGCGCTTAAGCTAAGTTAAAGGTACTCCAGTCGGATATGATGTTACATACCTGTCGGCCACGAAGCGCACACAGCCACCATCCTTCATAGCCGTCAGAGTCTTGTTCGATGACAGTCAGGATGTCACCCTTTTTGAATGCCAATTCGTCAGGGATGTCAGCCAGATTATCGTAAATGGCTTTCGCGTACTGTTTCTGTAAAAAAAGAGAAGAAAAATGATGGATGTTATAGAATTAAATTATCATCAAGTTTATGAGAGAAATATTCTCTGATATAACAGATGAGAATAATAATAATTATTTGGCATCACATGCCCTGGAGCGCTAATTAATTGCGAATTCATTTAACTGATGATAGATAGACGGCAGCAGAATGAGAGAAATGATGCAATCTTAGAATTTTAATGGAAAATTACAACAGCGAAAATAATATGCGATGCAAATCGAAGTTAATTAAACAGTAAAGATGAAAATTTTGAGAACTCCCAGGTGCGTACTTAAGAAACAAACTTGCAGTGAATCAGCAATGTCTTCATTGAAGAAAAGAGCTTAAAACACCGCGGCTGGTGGACATTTTTTGAACCCTTTGACAGGGAACTACATATCGACAGCATGAATTTAGCAAAAGTAATTTTTGCACCCAAAGCAGGCAAGGTTAGTCATCAGACAAGGGATAAATATTGTCGTCCAACCTCTTTGCTCCTGAATCGCATGCAGAACAATCTGGTCAGCAGCAATATGTCACCTCACCAAAATGCCTTTACAGAAGAAAATTCGACCCCTTACGAGGTAGACACAATAGCCACTGACCCAGGGGTTTAACCCATTTAAAACAGAACTTGCTCCCTTCACCAACAGGAGATCCATTTCTGACTTTGCACAAGCGACAGTAAGTAGAAAAGTCCTTTGACTGTAAAATAGTACAAAATACCTGAATCTAATTTGATGTCAGTGAGCATTATATGATAAGAGGCAGTCCGATCAATTGAGAAAGTTTGTGACAACACTACTGCGAAGGTATAACACTGGCAGTAGGTTTGTCATTGTTGATAATTGATATGCTTATGACATCAGGTGTATCGGGAAAAAAATACTGTGAGTCAGAAGCGAAGGCAAAAAAATACATGACAGCATTAAATCTCCCCAGTTATTCTGGACACCACCCCTGGAGCTAATGTGAAACCTAACACATCTGAGTTTCAAACCACTGCACCAATCTCTTTCTCTCTCTCTATCTACATTTCCGACGCCCGCACCATGTGAATAACATGTAAAAGGGTATTCATAACCCCTTGAGTGTGGGTAAATTATAAAAAAAAAAAAAAAATAAAGCGGATCTTCATCAAAGCTTAGGTACTGGTTGCATTCAGCCTTAGTCCGACTAACGTACGGATGCTAGTGTACAGCAATGCCAGAATCTAACAAAACCAACTGTGGATTTGGAAACTATGTTTATGCTGGTGCCATTCGACTTGTTTATTAAAGAAACCGTTCTTAAATGTTAGCCAGACAGCCATTGAAGCCTTCGTGGAGGTGACTGTTAAAATGTTCTACCACTGCCGCTTAAGGCTTTGAGCAGATAGAACCACTTTAAAATTATTTGTGTGCCAAGTCACAGTGACTTAGTCGGAAACTTGGACAAACTGGGGACGATGGAGCTTCGGCTGAAGAGTGTCAATAGCAAATGCAAAGTGTACTAATGTCACACTTAACTGTAGCGAATAACACGTGGGAACGCTTTTAAATTTGTAGAACTACGAAGGCCTTATCGCCAATTATCGAGATTAAAAATTCTTCATGACCGCAGCAACTAGAGTAATAATGGGTCAGAACCTGTTAAGCAAACGCTGACGTGGACGGTGGTCTTGAAGTAGACCAGGCTACCCTTCACTCCATGTGTCTCTCGCTTTGTGAGTACCTCTTACGAAGAACTTGCAGATCACTTTAATTTATCCTAAAATTCTGAATCAAGTTGGGACGGGAAAAATTCCTATTTGAGGCAAGTCGACTAAATCCAAACCACAGCAGAATAATTATTTTCAGTTCCTTCTTCCTTTTTTTATATTTTCTCGTCAAATGTAACGCTAAAGGATATCGTAAGAACTGCTTTGACAGCTGTCTAACATAGATGATTATTGTCAGTCCATCTATTGACTGAAGAGATAACCGAAAGAACGAACTTTGAATGGTTGCAAGCTCAGCTAATAACTTCACGCCAAAATTGTTATACAAAGGATTTCTCGGATTCTTGGAGTGGGAGCATCCATGGAGCACGGCAGCAAATTCGATCACACTGCTTACGCATAATTTCGCTAAACTCATAGGAGAAGAAACATTCTCCTCAGAATCAGAAGACTGAACCACAAATGTAAAATTAGAAATTACTCATCACTTTCCAGTGAATATTTAAAAAAGAATCGTGCGCAATAGTGCGGTTTCTGTGGCGATGAAAAATAGTTTAAATTTTAGTGGAACTCTTTTGCGTAAGCTTTTAATGCTGGCTTCGATGATTTTCCATCCCACCGCAAAATTGATTAGATGTTAGGCTGAGTAAGTGATAACGGAAGGCTTTGGGACTCCTTTCTTAATTTGGCGATGAAATTCCTAGGAATACTGGATGAAAACTCAGAAAATCATATCGGAGTATAGACAACAACCACGATATTTACCTTAAGTATTACCGGTCGTCCATTAATGGTGTAACCGGCACCATCTATTGGTCAGAAGTCTGTGTAGTTTATTGACATTGAAACAGAAGCAGCAAAGACGGGTTTTATGGTACAAAAAGATGAAATGAAGTTTAAAGACCTCTTCTAAAAACGTTAACAGTTCTGGGCTAAGATTAATAATCACTCTTGCCAAGCACTGTTTCTTTCGGTTAAGAAGGCAGCTGGAAAGCCTAGATTCTCAAGAAAGCGGAAGGAAGCAGTTTAAATTGCTGACATCATGGCAGTCCAATTTTATGGATAAACGCAGCAAAGAATGATCCCAGTTAAGCTGCAGCGCAGAGTTGGATAGGTCCTTTAACCAACTTGGTGTGTGGTGAGCCCCTTTGGGATGGAAGCAATTCTTCCAAAAAGAATACGTGATCCGAAGAGGAAACGCCTGATGAATACACCTCATTTAGCATACTTAAGCCCAAGACTTGCATGAAGTAAAGAGCTTAGTGACAACTAAGTAAGTAAGTAAGCTTTCATCAATAAAAACTTAGTCATCTTCTATCTCAGGTGAGTAAAATGAATTTTAAGACACGGTTTCTTATGCAGTCATTGTTCGTTTCTTTTCACGCCAAATTACTTTCTTTCTCAGATCAAATATACCACAAACAAATTTTTGTTTTTTTTAAGCCACTTTCTAAAGCCCACAGGAATTTGGAACTCTATGTTTATAGATCAGAATATAACCGCAAGGAAAAAAACAAAAACCACACGAATAAGCAGAGAAATATTATTTCACTTAAAAGATAAATGAATCTGGTATACAGCCTAAGGGTAAGATCGCACTCATTTCTCATAAACTTTTCTGAAGTACACACCTTTTGGCCTCTCGGTCTGAATGGAACTCATTACAGAGAACCAAAATTTCATTCTATTCTCTACGAGCAGGTAACTCGTGTACCAAACAATGTTCTCTGATTAACAGATCGACGCAAATGTACTTGAATTAAGATTTCCCATCTATGAGTCTGTATCTCAGTGTACAGATGTATCTCAAACCAAAGTGAGAGGAGGTGGTGGCAGTTAAATCTGCCATCGGCATGTAAACTCAATTAACCTAAAACCCGTGTACACTTCACACTGAGCCGCGTACCCATCATCCTCGTGTATGACCACCAAAGGGCATTAACTCTCCTTTTTTTTTTGTTTTTTCGGTAAATGAAGCTGGCAGACATATTCTGCGAATTTAATCCACTTTGCGCGAAAAAAATAGATAAAAAATGTTTCTCTTCATTTTTAATTGTGTGCTCAGATCAAATACTCAGAGTAGGTATCTAGAACGTGTTTCATAATAGAAAATAAAATAAAAAATGGCTCCCTCTAACCAAACTGGTTTCCGCTTAATTAATACATCATTCCGAGTCCAGATCATTGTGCCTCAGATGACTTTTTTCCCATTCTCGTCCAAATGAATTGCAAATTTTTAAAGAAAATGAATAATTCTATGAAATTTCATAAAAAAAAACAATTTTTATTCTTATGTCATAACCGCAACAGTAAAGAGTTCCGAAAAAAATATGAAATCGCGGTCGTTCGCATCGCGTCATCTTCAGTTCGATTCAACGGAATCGTATGTAAATATCCCGTAATTATGTTTGCTTATACTCTCAAGTACTTGTTCTGTGTTCGGTTATTTCTTTTGGGAAAGCGCGGATGGTTCCCTTTCTTTCTTTTTTTTTTTTTTTTTGTTGAAAGTATCTCTTTGCATCGATAATAGAAAATTCAAATAGAAAAACTGTTAAAAGTCAATAATGTACGTTAAGTACGTACAAGCGACGCGAGAGACGCGAAACAATGAGTAACAAATAATTTCCTGTTTTCGGGTAAATTGTTAGTAAGCCGAACAAATAATAGGTAAGCCGCACTTGGAGGCTATTGTTCGGTGTTAGATACTCGTGAATGCAAAGATACTTAGGCTTACATGCATTGAAAAGCATTTTGCAGCTGATAAGTGATTATACACGGAGTGGAGATAATTAGAAAAAACGTTTGTGGTCATGTTTGAGCAGCGGTAACACAAGGCTTTATTTGGAGACTTGCTTAAGTCAGGGTTTTATCAACAGGTACGACCTACCGTCGTTTTAATCATTGGAATTAATTCGTGATTCTTGTTAAGAAGTAAATGTAAATTTATGGAAAATACTACCAGGACTCATATACCAGGAAACAGGAAGACCGCTTTTCTCCTGCAACTCATGAATCTCCCATATATGTACACATGTATGTATGTACATTCTATGTCATGAAATATACATATGTGAACAGAGAGATTTAAGTCTAGAACTATTTTTATGAAGGATAAAGTTGTCATAAAAACACTGTGAAGTAGAAACGGAATATAAAACGCAAGAAGAATAAAACAGGCACCGAACAAGATTGAAATTCTTTGGCAACCAAGTCTATCGAATCTGCTATTAAGGCATTTCGCCGGAGTAAAATTCTGGTTAAAGCAAATAGATTAACCTGTACGAGGAGATGCTGTGTATCCTTTCATGGGCGTACACGAAGCAACATTAAACGGAACACATGACAAAAATGACAGATAGAGTCCCCATTGCCTAAGTCTCTTAGCAAATTTTTTTTAAAAAAATAAGGAAAGAACGCATCCATTGCTTTCTACACAGTGTCACACTCTGTTGGGCTTACAGACTTAGTTGCGAAAATACCGACGAAGTAACTACAAGAGCTTCAAAACTGCACTAAGCAACTCCTAAGTCTCCTGAAACTCCTGGATGACATGGATGGCATTCCGATAGCTAGTCGATTCATATCGTACTCAATATCATATCAACCTTAGACGCGGCACAAAAATGTTGTACCAAAATGAGAGGCGAAAGGAATACCTGTCATCCTGGAACAAAATAGTTCTCTCCGCTAGCACTGGAAGTAAGCATAGACCGCTACATATAAGCATTCTTAAGGTCAATCATAATAGACTTCGATGAGCTCACGCCAACTTAAAAAATTCAAGTTCAAGTAAACAAAATTCTCGGGCTTGAGCTCTCGAATGAGATGAGGTTATGGAAATCCGGTAGAGAATGCATCTTTTTTTTCAAATAAATTGAGACATACATACATATGTAATTATTTCCCCTTCACAGTAGTAACTTTCGTCTTGATGCAATTATCAAGCCCTGTCAAGTACACAGTATCTACCATCTGACACAATAGTGGCTTAATCGACACGGCAAGTTTAATTGCGACCTTAATGCCTTAAACCACAATTAAAAAAAGCAAAACAAAAACTTCTATAAAACAATCTTAATGTCTCGTCACACTTGTTGTCCATCAACCCAAAACAGAAGACAGACAGACAAAAAAAAAAAAGAACAACTATTGTAGCTTCCGCATGTAATACGCGTAACACTCGTAAAATTTAACCAACGGTCACTCGTTTCGACACAATTTCTCAGTCTAACCATTAAACCTCATCATCACGAACGTCATCTTCACCATCGCCATCACTCTAAATTCCAGCCATCTGTCAGCTTCAATGAAAAATCCATATCGTACCGAAACCCCCCGGTATCTGTGGAGCCGCATCTTTTTGATCTCTCGACGTTGTTGTGAAGAAGATCGGCGACTATGGACGTACTATGTATCTACCGGCCGACGCACTAGAAGGACAAATAAACATCGTGCTAAATGCGTCGCGTCAAAAAACCTGATGTTCGTATCTATAGAGGTTGAACACATAGTGTCAAGTGTGTGTGGTCTGCATTGTATCCCGCTGGCGACGATGATCGCAAAAAAACCTGCAAAACATTCACATTTGTTTGACACATGTGACAATCTGCAATAGATACATTTCAAAAAGTCCCAGATACATTGAATCACAATCGAAATGATTGTTTAGATAGATTTTTTTTCCCCCTTTCAGTTGGAATTTTCTAACGGATTGCGCTGGAATTGGAATACAGAAAATATTTTGACTTTCTTTTGACAAAATATGAAAATGCTTGTGCCCTCATTAGCACCCTTTTTGAGTTCCAAATTAGACGTAATACATATTTGTCAAAATGAAAAAAAAATATGCGAATACGTATGAGAGTCTTGCAAAATAAAATTTTTATTTATTTTCGATAACATTGGAAGATTGCTTTTCCTAAATACGGATACTATCACGAGGACAGCAAATGTTCACAAAAAAAGCAGAAAAAACTTCGACACTACAACAAGGGCCCACATTATACGATAGTTCGTTGCGATCGTTGGTTATTTGCAAACTCTGAGAGATGTAGATTAGATAACGGTATTTATAGTTTGTGTCACAAGCTTAGTAATGAGTGGCACATTTTTTATTTCTTTTTCGAAAGATTAGATATTGGAAATGGGTATATGAAAATGCGTACGTGAGATATCAGGGCATTGTTCGTTCTAAATTTGTTGAAAAAAAGGCTGTGTTCTAGGAAAGACAAAAGGTTAATTTTGATTAGAAAGGCAAGTGAGTGCAAAGTAATATATTGACGTTTAGGGTTTATCGACATTATGTACTCGAATGTTTCTCTTTTGTGTTATTAATTGGTTTTGTTACTGCGTTTAGTGGCGTAAACGTAGTTAATAGAGAGGTACATACATAAACATATTTCATTGGAAATTGCAAGAATTTTATTTCTGATCAGTGATTCCCCTTAAAATAAGTTTAACGCCCGTCAGGCAATTTAGAGGTTGTAGTAGATTGTTTGGTTGTTCTTCTTAGAGATAGTTAGTATAGTTTACTATGTCTAAGTTCTTATACAAATCAAACGTCAAACGTAGCGTAACATTACGCGATTTATCGAAAAGTTCTACAATACAAGATGACAGCTCAGGTCTGACATGAAGATTGCCATTTTCAAATAAGGAAGTTAATTTTCCAATAAATCGTTGATACTTTAAGACCATTTTTAGATTAAAAAAAAAAAAAAAAATTTAGTCTGACGTTTCTAACGATAGACATCAAGAATGCTTTCAATGCCATTTGCAATGGCAGCGAGGGTAAGATTGGCATTGGCATGCATAATTTTAACCATTGGCGACCTAAAATATTAGAAACCATTGCTTCTAACAAGAGTACATTAATAATGCTCTATTGGCCTTAGATTTAAGTCGAGGACATACAGACGTCAGAGGCTACCTTATAGGTTAGAACTCACCAAGCCGGTGTACATATCGAGCTCTGTCCCTTAAAAAAAAAGTTCAACTAGAAGCTTTCTACTTCCACAATACCGCTGTCTGAATACAAAAACACAAAAAACAATTTTTACGGTCTCACAACTCGCGAGTGTCTGACAAACGTCATAGAGTAATGACTGTCATGGGAGACCTTCTTAAAAAGCCTTTTAGATATGACTCTAAATTCTAGGTCCCTTCCAGTTGTGTCAAAAAATATAACACGCGCAACTCGAATGTTAACGAGAAGCTAGGTCTGTTGCGCCAAGTATTGATATTTTTTTTTTTAATTCAAATAAATGTTAAGGACCTCCTAACCGTCATCAGAAGCGTCGAAAGGTTGCACTTCTGACTGGTCTAAGTGTGTTGGCATTCCTTGCTGGCATCCAGCGAGTGCAATTGATCAGTGAATGATTTTCTGAGAGACATGTATCTTTTATGGTAAATCAATTCCACTGTATTTAACCCACAAACACGGTTCAATATCACTCTTCTGTGGTCTGTTTCACTTCCGATTATTTTACATTTTCTCTCGTAAATCTACACCTAGAAATCCATACCAAAGGAAGCGATTGTTATGGATACTCTTCAGAGATAATTTCAGTAATTCAGTAGCTAACCACAAAGGAATTGACTATGCAAGGACCACAAATTGAAACCACACTAGTTTCTAATGAACACCTGGTGTGTGATCCCACTTTGTAGTGGTTTCCTCTATCTTTCTATCGATTTGTGCTCATGTAAGCATGTATTTGCTTGCTCTGTCTATCATTTCAATGAATTTGTTTAACAATCACTTCAAGAGGAGAAAACAAAATAATTAAACGGTATACATTCAGTTCAAAGAAATTTATCTCAAATGGAAAAGGAGGTCATATCAAAACATGTCGGTTCGGTTAGCTCTAAGGCACTCATTCTAAAGTACAACACCGAGTGTAGTAGACATAGCCGACGCGTGTCGTGCTGTTAATTAAACCAACAAACATCGATTGAGAGAGGAGAAAATGAATTAATGGACATTTTGGCAAATAAAGCTCACAAAAGAGGTTTCTTTATCCAGAAAGACTGCGTAGTTGACTTCGATTTTGGAAAGGAAATGAGTGTGTCTTGACCACGGGCAGTTTTGCCAAACGTTGTGCTGGGACTAGTTTGGCAACGGATTTGTTGCCCAGTGGGTGGGTTTTATTTTGATCTTGGGCGACTTATACACGTAAGCTTTCTGGAAAAGAAATATTTGATTGCAAGAGAGACACATGACCAAAAACTAGACTTCAAGATCCTTGTGGGATGGTTTTTCTCTCTATTAGTTAATACATTTTAGTAGGACTTAGCGTATTCTTTCGAAATGTTTTGTTTTACAACAGAATGCCCACAAGATGGCGTATTTTGACATTTCTATGGCACATGCATTACACCTAGAGACCGTCAAATCTAAGGCGTAGAGGCCCATAGATATGATCGATGAATGGTATACAGGAACGGGATTTCGGTGAATCGCCTCAAAAGGATGTTTATAGGACTGGCTCAGCCATTGTTCATAAGCATCACAAATGAAGCTCTACTGTATTGTAAGCTTCTTAGTATCGAAAGTGTTCAAAGCGCCGGCCGTGCCGTCAGTTTCGTGGCAGTACGAGGGTGCTTAGGCTTTCTTACGTAACGAGTTCTTAATCCACGCAGAGTCTTTGCCTGAGACGCAGCAGCTTTTAGGTCCCATTGACATGGCACCACGGTGCATAACACTCACGATTGCTTGGTCTTTAAAATCAAGGCTAGATTTCCTGCATATCTGGAGCCCAGCTGTTGAATTTTGAAGATCGTCTTAGCCTTAGCGTTGTGGTCGCTAAGAATTGTAGATGAATTGCCATGGATGGCTTCAGAAACAGCCAAACGTACGCTGCTGGTGTTTACGTTTAGAAGGACAACACTGGACTCCAGTTCTCGTCTCGCAAATGTGCATTTGCCTTTTAACAGAGACTTATGCAATCGTAAAGGCGTATAAGCTTTAGAACGAAGGATAGGAGAAAGAAATATTCGCGTTTATTGCAACAGCCAAGCTGCGTTCAAGGTTTTACGTAGCTTTTTGTCTTAGACAAAATGGTGGTGATGCAGCAGAAAAATCATCTGCTCATTACTTTTATCGCGTTTCCTTAGTGTACATCGTACCGTTCTGACATTTAGTCCCCCAACAAATTGTGCAAACACCCTAATGAAATCGACTCACAGATTTTCCTCCCAGAGATGCAAAAACTAAAAAGAAACAAACGCTCGATTAATTTAAAGTGTTTCGCTATTATTAGAAAGCCTTGTGCAAAATGACGGTCACACAAAAGTTCGGTGTTGCCACTTTTCAATCAAAAATATATTTTTTTTAGAAATTTCTTTTATCTCATCTCGTACATCTTATAAATCGTTCGTGTCCTGTTTAGCATATTTTCTAAATTATCGAGCATAAGAGTTATAAAAACATTATTTGCTATTCCAAACAAATATGTGCTCCTTTATTGAAAGTAGGTATCCATGCTAATAAATTCTATCACGTATTCCTTCTTCACTTGTCAACAATTTGGGTTTTTTTCTGTGGCTGTGCCTGTGTTCTCCTGCGTTCAACTATTAAAATACGACTTGCGTGACTTCAGTATATTTGTTATAGCTATTTAATTCAATTATACACATAAATAGAATACAATTCAATTTTAGTTCTAAAGAAACCGCTCATAAAAATGTCGGCATAATCAAGAAAAAAAAAAGATGATTTTTATGTTTTCAAAGTTTAACAAATCCATAAAAGTATCTTTTTGAATTAATATACACAAACAAAAATCCTATTACGAGCAGTATTTGATTCCCAAGTGAAGCACAACCCATAAAAAGCGTTTAATAAGATACTCTTGATAATGAACGTAATTTCATAATAATTATAACCTTAGGTTCACAATACATCAAAAAATTTTGATGACGCAACTTTTGCTTCGGTATGCCTAACGTTTGGGTTTTTTTTTAATAGGGACAGTGTTAGGTTCAAACAATGCGCCGATTGTTTCCGTTTCATTTCTTTTGGTGGTTTTATTTTGTTATTTTAATTGCAAATTTTGCCTACTGTTGCGGTTAATGGGAAAATGAATAATTAGAACGCAACCTCGATTTGAAATCGATTTAAAGTTTGAATATTTTACAGTAGTTGCTTACTTAAGGTAAAAAGTTCACAGTTGAGCATATTTTATAAAAAAATTTGTTTGTGTTTTATCGAATTGTATAAAATTAGAAGTAAGGTTTATTAGACGCAAAAGGCAATTCCAAAAGGACTATGAAATGTCTGTTAAATAGAAATAGTTCTAATTTTAAGTTGGTACTTCCCCCTTTTATTTTTTAACATTCTAAGAGAGACTCAATGAAGTTTCATTCCTGTGTTGCATTAACGAGTAGTTCGGTTCAATACCGTTCTTAAGTAAGGTCAAGCAAAATAATTTTAAAAAAATGAAAAGAATTTAATATCGTAAGCGCTGAGTGCTAAGTTTTTACTCCGCAGCAGATTGATAAAAATATGAGGTCTGTCCGCGTAATCTCCCAAAACAAAGAATTTTCACGAGATCCTGTTCGGAGTAATTTCTTAGTTTTTCACAAAAGAAAGTGCTCACGAGAGAGTGAGAAATTTCCTCATGCTAATTTTAGCCCAAGAAATTTCTTAGGAAGATTTATGAAAATTGTCAAATCGTTGTGCGCCATTTTTTGTTGACTTGTTTGGTTATTTTGTTTGTGTGCTAAAATAGAGAAAAAAATTAAGAACATGAAGCAGGCCCAAATAAAACTCCACAAAAACAAGCCACAAACATATTCTGCGTACCCCTACTTAGGTTTGCCGTTTAAATAGGGATAACGCGTTCGTTTCGTTTCTCTCTGAAAGACTTTCACCCCTACTCTTTGAAATTTGGAAGTGTGATGCAAGAAGTAAGCGGACGAATTAAAATCCTCGGCATCTCGTATAAACAGACCCAAACCTTCATTTAAAACGAGCTTGGGTTGTTTGGACCTGTTTCAAACCAATCCACAGGATTTATTGGCCAGATCTGCGACTGCTGATAGGACCTGCATTGACCACTATATAACTGAGACCAAATAGAAATCAAGAGATTAAAGAAGATCTGCATCATCAGCGTCGCGTTTGAACTGTCGTTCTATCAGAGAGTCTCCTCTCCTCACTGTCGTGGTACCAATATCATCTCAGATCCGACAATTTTGATTATTTCAACTACGACGCATGCTGAGCTCTCGTGGCTTTAGTTCTTGAGTCAATTGAATCATTTATCATTAAAGACCTAAATCTTTCCTAACAATATTCTCGTTCGACAGAGCATAGTAGCGACAAAAACTGTTCGCTTAGCAGTTGAACCGGTTTCCATAAATCGCAAGATAATTCGCTGAACTAAACTCTTGGCAGAAAGCTCATGCCGACTTAAAATATTGTACACGATGGACGAGCTATCGTTTGACGAACGCTTATTTTTTTAATGCATTTGCACAATTTCGACGCGCTATTGAATCGTACAATTTTCCATGATTCAATGGCAGCTATAACAGTGACAACTGACGCAGAATAACACCAATGTCATTTTAGACACAACCGGCTGTCAAAGTTCAGACGGGGCTATTGAAAGATCGTGTAGATTTTTTGTCCTGTCAAAAATCTGAACTCGTATTTTGAAACAATGAGAACTCAAATGTAATTCGGGCATCAATTTCATAAAATCTCTTCCAAGACACAAACATCAGATAGAAATAATTTATTTACACAATTCTATAAAAACAAAACCGCGCCGTCCTGTATCTAAACACAAGTCTATTTAGGATAAGGTCAAGTGGATCTCAATTACAATTGATTAAATCACTTTTTTTTGTGTTTAAAAACATACAGCATAGATACAGATAAACAGATTCAAAATATTTGAACAAATTTTTTAATTTCAAAATGAAACATTTATTTTAACTGTAAATTTGAACAGCATTTCCTTTCCCAATCAATTTCCATTATTCTCAATTTTAAAGCCAGAAATAATAAAACGAAATTTAAAAATATTTTTGATTGACATCGCTGAATTTGCCTTACGATGTTGTACAACAACATTGGGTGGCAGTATACTCGTATACATGATAATAAATTGTTTTTTAAATGACCTCACACTGCCACTTGAGATTGTCAAAGTACCTCAAAATGACGTCCAGTCCGGTCCAATTCCATTCGCATTCTGTCTTTAGTCGAATTAGTATAAATTGGAAAATTATAAGAACAAAAAAAAAAGAAAAGAATTTATAAAACGTTTTAATTTGAGTCATCTGCTCTACACTGCTGCTCTATCGTTTTAGATGAGTCTCAAGGACTATAATTAAATGTCTCAATAAAAACAGATAAAAATTTCGTAAATCTGAGTCTAAATTAAATCTGTCCGATGTTAGCCACTTAGGATGTCAAATTGTAAGCAATTAAATGGTTAATTTTTGTTTTTGACAGTTGAAAGGCATTTGACATTTTACAAATAACGAAAACTTTCTTTGATGATGTAACAGGAAAAAAAGTAAATGCATAATCAGTTAGATGTGCAGTACTAATTAGCACATTATCAAGCAAACATTGATAGAAAATCGGTAGGAAATAAAGAAAACAACGAAGAGTGATAAAAAATACACATGTCTGTCTATGCACCGAGGAATGTGAATTTATTTTTATTTCGATTCGTTCAAATGAACTTAACCGTGCTAAAAAAAATAGAATTTGTTTTGTTTTTATTGATTTTAACTCCTTACGTAACGAAAACTGAAACTTTATTATTATCGCAGAAATTTTTATTATTTTAAGGCTGCTTGTTATTATTCAGTAAATAACAACTGACAGCTGTCAGCGATTATTTTAAGCAACATTTTTATTGTTAGCTTTTTATTTATTTTGTATGCATTCAAGACGATTAGTGATTTATGCTTAAATAAATCGCACAGAAAAGTTTTTGTAAAGCAATTAGAAATGATGTGTCCTTTGGACAGAACTGGGGTTTGACAAGGTTACATTCATTCGCCAGTATTGTTTATGGTTGTGTTTAGCATTGTACTTGCCGCTGCTTTGTCGACTGGAAACAGAGCAAATCGATGAGTTCCGACATCCTTATAACTTCAAATATCTGGATGGCGTTTACTAACTCTCTGAACCTCTACGAAATGATGGCAGATGTAGAGAGGAGGACGTCGTCAGCCCCGGTACTAACTCATTACCTAAATCGCTAGAAAGAGTAGAGTATTTCCAATACCTTGGAAATATGACTTCTCTCGACAGAAGCTGGCGAAGTCAGCCATATTGGCAAAGCCAAGTCTGCGTTCGGAGTGCTCTAAAAAAAAGGTGGAGTAATGCAAATGCCTTTGACACTTTCGGTGTTAAGAGACCTTTTCCCATTCGTGCGCTTAGAGAGGAGTCACTCCTTTAACAAAAAAAGCTTTAAATGTTCGTGAATTCTAGAAAACCGAGTATTTGCAACTTCATGAAAATCACGTCAATAAAGAAAGAAAAGACGTCACTATTTGACGAAGTGGATTTTTGAAGAAGCGAAAGTTTCAAAGCAACCTACGATATGTAATGGACTCCGCAAGCTGAGGACCTCAGAATAGTGGATCGACCGAGAACTATGATACCATGACGCAGAATATTTGAGGAGAAGTCACGGCAATTGGGGAAAAATAGGACGGTATTTGAGCATAATCCACAAGGAGAAAAAGAACAGTCTTGTAAGTAAGTATTGAGAAAGGTTAACCTTGTCAAGGAGGCCTCAAACGCAACGAAAATATTAATGGGGTATCCAACTGCGACCATGTCCGGTAGCATTTCTTGTATACCTAAACCAATCTACGTGGTCTGGGGGAGCACTACAAGTACTTTGTAGACAACTCCAATAACAGCTGTCAATACAATCGGAAATGAAGGATATTTGAGGGACACCGGCAAACCATAATTTAAGGATGAATATTGACTTGTTACATCAATTTGCCCTTAGATTCATAAGGGTTTCCTCTATTTTTTAGGTTAACTGATTAAATTGGGAGCAAAAAAACCATATGAGAGCGTTACGAAACGAATAGCTTGCTGTAGTTTTCCGCGCAAAAGCAAGGGACTTGCAACTTAATGTCGTATCCAAGAGACGAAGTGCAGAAAGCTTATAATTCTTACACTGCTTTCTGTCAAATATTTGACAGAGATCTAGATGCAAACTCTCAGAGTTTGACAAATAGTGGGAAAAGTACTTTGCATTCAACTACTCACTGTCAAAAAAGTCTCCCCATTAATAGAATTTGCTTTATTCTCGTTCACTGTTACTCTTTTGGTAATTGGCCTCATCTTTTCATTAAGAAGCATCAACCTGAAAACTATGGACCGTGAACTGATTTTATCGTCAGCTTTTTTTAATTTCAAAGATTAACCAACATCGCCAAACTTGACATAAACATGTGCCAAATGTTCACTCCCGTTACTTTTTTCTATTTGACAAGTACGAAAAAGTGTTCTGAGCCCTTCCAGACGTTTCAGCTCGCTCGAAGTTAAATGACATGCACATGTTTCTATTCTGGACAAATGAACTAAAATATCCATCCAACTCCAACTTTCTGGATACATTTTTTTTTAAGAAAAAGGCTCAGACGGATTTATTACCAAACGTAATTCGATATTTTTCTTTCAGCTGAGAGATTCCATTAAATTTAAATAATTTTTTTTTCAGCAATAAAACTCTCCAAGGATTCCGTTTTTCTTCCCTTACGTACAATCCGCATGCATATGGAACAAATAAATTCGCAACGGACGTGACTTTTTCTCAAAAAACAAACCAAACTTAACACCGCCATTTCTACACAAAACCGTTGCACATAAAAGGCAATGTCACACACAATATAATTTGTAAGCCAGTAAATCTGCATGTGAAACGTAGATAATTGCACTTGTTAGAGAATTTGATTGAGTATCTTTGAGACGAAATAATGGTGTATCTGACAGATAGATGAATTCACAATGGGTTAATTAGAGTGAAGTTGGCTGTGACTCTGACTTGGACAGTTCAAGATCATGGTTTGTGATGTGAACATGTACATGCATACATACATATGTATGTATGCATAAATGGATTTCATCTTGAGTCGCGTTGCAATCTGTTTGCATAGCACTCAACAGTGACACCCGGATGTATGCGTCTGAAACCATCTGGCTGGTGATGGTGAAACTGCAATTTATACTCGCGTTTACCTTGCGTGTTTCACGCTTTTCAAAATGCAGCGCGAACACTGCACGAGTTGCGATTTTAGTGGAATGAAGAAATATAAACGTTACGCATTCAGATACAATCGAAACGCAAATAAATTACTCATCGAATTTTGGGTTTAATTAGATTGAATTCACTTGCCGCACAATTGCATAAGCAATTACTCGCCAAGTCACAGATAAACAATTAAATTAGCATACTGATGCAAAAGTCAACAGGTCGGAGAGATATATCCATCCGGTACGTATGTGTTAACTAAAAATGTGTTCACTGCGGTTGCATGAATGTATCTGTGAAAAAACCACCTGTTTCTAAGTACACTTAGGACGATAAAATGTCTACCTCACCTACCTCTATTCGTTCGACAAAATTGAAGTGCTGATAAGGGAAATATTTAGTGCAAAGCCAATGCGGACTTAGGGTCAGTTGACGGAATTTTGTTTTTCTATTTTGAACGCAATCGTAGTGGGATGAATTATGGGTTTGAAGGTGATCGCAGGTAAACGATATTTGTCGGAAAAAATTATATTTGTTACTTTACCTTGGCGCCTGAGTGATAAATAACATTAAAAAGCGGAAGTAAATACGTCAAGCGGACGGAAGTGGAACATAGAACTGTTTGTAGAAGATCTACCGAAAGTGTAATAAATAAATCAAACGAGTCTCCTAATTTTATGTAGGGCCTCTGAATGCATCCACTTCGAATGAGAATTCATTATTCTACCAGTGATGTCAGTTCTTTGCCAGTTTTGACAGTTAACGTTCTTTTGTAGTGGACATCGTCGGCTACACTGACATTGTAGCACGAAACCCTTGAACAGGTGTTCGAAAACTGCACCCGGTCGAAAATGGCTATAAGCATTAGGTTTGGAACTGGCAGACTAAGACAAGTCGGAGGCAGTATTAATGAGATGCAGGAAAGTAGAAGAACGATTTACCATAAAGGTCTGTGAGTATATCCTAGAGTCGAATCCACACATCAAATGCTGGGGAATATTGCTGGACCACAGGCTCAAATTCAAGGGACGAAGAAGCCTCTCAGGTAGTAGCGGCACTGTCCAGACCAATGCCAAACATTGGATGACCCTGGGAGTCGATGAGAAATCTGCTGGTAACAGTTAGCAAGTCGCGGCCACTTTATGGGCCTGACACAATTTCTGTCGCGTCACTCATCGAGATTCTGAATTTAAGGCTACATAATATTGCTCAGAATGACCGTGAAATGACGACATCGAGTAGAAAAACAGTTATTTTCCTTCAAGGAAAACATCTGTTCAGAAGCTTGTCGCACCGATATCGTTGCTGTATTTTCAAGGATCTATCATCGGACATTTTCGATTTAAGAATACAAGTTTTAACGTACAAAAGTCTTGTACAGAAAACTTCTACTACTAGGAAAAATGTCTACGTAGGTATTGTCGATTGTGTCAGTAAAGGACGAACTATAGTAGAATGTAGTAGGACACAAGGAACTTGTATTGCACGACCATAATAGCTTCCCTCATTCGCTCTTTCGTACGAAAATTTGACATTTGACTTTAACAGCTGTGTAATTGCTCCCGTTTACGTACGCCTATTATGGCAACTTAAGCAATTGACAGTACTGAAGAAAACTTAACGTAGAATTTTGACATTAGCTTCCGATTGCCTTTCACTATTATAGTTGAGCCTTAAGTTTGCTATTTTCAAAGCCAAATCGAGCCCAAGGCAAATCTAAATAGTATCGATGACCTTATTGCAGCTCCTGGAATTCAAGTTCTCTTCTTCGAATCAGACAGTCAACGTCGAATCTGTTACTTATCACAATTCACCACTAACTACTGCTTTTCAATTATCTTTGGAATCCAATAACGCTTTTTTATTAATTTAAGCATTCGACTTAAATTGTTTATTTAAGATAAGTAAGCTGTGAAACTGGAATAACCATACAAATGAAACCTGAAACGTAGCCAATGGAAACAATAGCAACTAATAATAATAAATATTGCAAAGCTAATAAAGTATCAAATTACAATTCGCCTGAAACACGATCTAAGCACAAGTCAATCAAGTTTCAAAATTTCATCTGCGATCTGTGATTCAAATTGAGTCTTGCAGTCACACTCACAGTTGTTCATACATAATGACACCCTAAGGCTATCAATTTTTTCTATCTGAATTTAAAATATGAATGCGGAACCCACAATTGGTTTAAGTTTAACTCCTCCCCCTATCGCCGTCGTCGTTTCCTCTCCATTTGGAGAATTACCCTTGAGAATATACACATTTAACTCAATTTGAAGATACAATTTAGAAGCAACCAAAAAATACTACTTGATGTCCATCTACAAGTGGAAAAAAGCCGACATAAATTCAGTTCATCAATCTCGAAATGGTTTCATAAAAAAACAAACAGTTACTCGCATGTAGTTGCGTATGGATTCTATAAGTGCCTTCTCACGATGTCATCAAAAACTACTAATCCCAGATTGATGGTAGCGTTCATCGCAGAGGCATCAAATCGTATCTCATGAACTTTCTTCTGCAGTGTCAATGTTGAGAGCTCTTCAGCCATCAACAATGACTGTGCCGATTGGAATGTATACCACTTGAAAAAGGTTCTCTCCAAGAATCTCGACTTCCGATGAAACGCATCTCACTTGGACGGACACTTCACCTTTGAATACGGAATCCCCGCAAATGAGCGGTTATGACTAATAGTCGATGGTATCTTACGGTGAAGGAATTCGTCTTAATCTCCGTCTCACAATGGTGTGTCGATACAACCCACGTGAAGTTGAATATGTTTTTTTGAACTCACGTGATGAATTACAGCTAATTGACAAGTTGGGTGTTAGACTGGGTGTCTAGGTTGGTTGGCCTATGCTGGGAGTGTGGGTGGATGAAAGAGTTCACATGTTTATTGAAATTATTGTTATCATCGAATTTTTGTTTGTGTTTCTTGTTTGTTTTGGTTTTTCTTTGGAAAACTTGTCGGTAAACACCCACAAAAATATTTCAATTATCGATAGGCATTCTAAGCGAATTAAGTGGGCTTGTGGGTATTGGCTGTAGGGGCTTATACGTAGAGCTTTGGAGGGGACTATTCCACTTTTCTGTTGTAACTTGGTAATGGATCGACAAGTTTTAGCTAAAAAAAAACATTAAGTTCAACTGCTTTCAGCGATGACAAGCAGATAGTGTTATGAAATTTTTGCCACCAGGGTTAAGGGAACGCACTGAGGTTGCCTTTACGGCAGGACATCTGTGTAGTTTTACAAATACAAATTCCTGGCGCAACAGACCTTTTTTTGGGATTCGAACCTCGAACCTCACGCTCAGTAATCCAACGCACTAACCACTAAGTCGACTGTGCAGTTTTAGTAGTCTGAAATTGCAACAACATGGCCGAGTTCGAGAAGTACATCAGAAAATCGTAAGATGAAGGGGGTATGTGTGTCCTTACAACTTTTGAAAAAAAGTTTTGAATGCACACAGTGTCGCTGAAGTCCTAAAATTCAGACTCTTTAAAGTATGGTACTCTGCAAGTTCGGTAAGGTGTATGGGTGCCTCTATTGAAAGGGGGTGTTAATGGCTTACTTAAGGCCGAAATATAATAGTTAAATGGGCGCATACGTCGACGTACGTAACTGTGCGAACACAAGGAACTTGTATTGTAGAACAATAACAGCTTCTTGCTTAGATTCATCAAGTTTTCGTTTGCTTTTGCTCACTTGTGAAATGAACGAACCCATTCGTAAGAAAATTTGACATTTGACTTTAACAGCTGTGCAAATCGCTTCTGTTCGCATTATACGCTTTTTATGGGCAACTAACTAGTACTGAAGAAAACTTAACGAAGAATTTTGACATAAGCTTCCGATTGCCTTTAGACTACAAAGAGCTTATCGTGTTATTGCTTAAGAACCCTGGGAACGTGCATTTCTTTCAACTGCTAGCCAAACCACTCATATAAAGAATGAATCTCAGGAGTTTGTTAAGCTTGATGTATTGTAGGTGTTTTACTCCGAAGAAGGTGCTGCCAAAGTTGTTATTCTTTGGAGGAATAGTACGATGTCCAACAGATTGTATATCCTCTTCGTTTTTACAACAGTTGTTGTAGGAAAGTCCTAGACGCAATGCATGGTCTCTAATGGAGCATTACCCCGACTAAGTTTTATTAGATTAACACTCTTAGACTGGCCTTATCGATCTGGCTCTAGCAAATTTATCATATTGACTGCAGCTCGTACTAGTCTTCTCGGTAAACCTACAGTTGATCGCTTGGAAGAAATCTGCGAGAATTTCGACGATGAAAACCCATCATTGTCCCTATCTGCTGCTTATTTCAAAGCTTTTAAAATATATCTATAATTTCCTTTGTATCGATTGCTAGATTTCCTTAACCAAGCCTCACTTCCCGGTCTACAGTTACCAGTCAATTTTTTGACTTTGGGTCGAGCTAGATAGGAATAATCTCTCCATGGAATGCAAAGCGCCCACTGGCTACTTTCATTGATCTCAGTGTACACTGGATGTAAAAACCATTTCAGGTCGTGCTCGATGTCCCAATCATCTCCACTTACACCCACAATCATGAGCGTTTTTTCAACAGTTCTGATCAATTTTATGTTGCACCATCCTTTCCCTGTAAAAGAGGGAATTTGTTAACACATTTCGACAGCGATTCTTTTCGTGATGAGGCACTGTTCAGTTTCCACGTCTGACGTTGGTGGGTTTGTGTAAATAAATAAAATTGTGTCATACCAGACATGAATCATCTCTTAGGGTTCAAATTGCCAGATGTATAACTGACGCACAGGCACAATGACGCTCAAAGTTCGAAAGATACGAAAGGTTGTAATGGAAGTGTTATCAGAGAGCTGTCAAACTGATAAGAAGTACTTCGAGTATCTAAAGGTATTGCTAACAGGGCCGTTTAGATTACTAAGGTCGAATTCTTAGAACAGAGAACTATTCCGCGAACGTTCTTTGGATTGTAGGATACCACAAAATTCACCAAAATCATTGCTCGCAGTTGATTTAAGGGCAAACGTAAGTCAATGACTACGTTCCAGGAAAAACTGAATCAACTTGACCACATCCCATCCGAAGTGTTTATCTGGCCTAGTGGGCGGCTTAGAACATCCCAAAAGTTGACATCGAAATAAGAAGGTAACGTACTTACTAAACCCATTGAATGTGATGTGTAAATCAAGGTGACACATGGGCACTCACTGCATCGAGTGACAGCTTTATGAATAAGCAATGTGTCCGGATATAAATATCTTCATATAGTGGTACCAACATCTCTCATTCAATCACTTACTCTGGTACTTTGTTCTTTGGCAATAAAATCGTGAGAAACTTTATTTATTTTATAGGAACCCTTTGTGCTTGGCACAGACAGTAAAGCTAGAGTCTCCCCTACTCTATCAGCAGACATGTGGGTGATTTGAATATTGAGTTGAAATACTGTTGACGGTAACAGAGAACCACTAGACCAGACCGGCAACCGGCAATGGCATGAATTGTTAAAATCGTTAATTACACGAATTTACCGCCTTTGAATGCTGTAGAATTTTACAATGCTCAGCTGATGGACGATGTCTGATGGAAAGCGATGTAGTTTATTGACTTGAGAAGCACACAATCCATGGTTGGCATATCACAAATGGAACGGTTGTCGTCCTCGTGTCCGCACAGTGGTTATACGAGCATTGTTCATGTCGCCATGTCGCCACACGTGCGATTACTAATTACACCCTATCGGGGTTGAAGTGTGACCCTTGAGGCGGAAACGTGACTTTATAATTGAAAAACTTAGAAATTGATTTAATCTTGCTGTACAGACTGATGCAGTGTGCTGAGATGGACTGATGAGTGCATTGGTTTTAAGGCGCAGAAGCCCCGCATACAACAAGCATATCCATGAACTCGTAGATACATAGATGTTAAAAATGCTGAAAAAGTATCAATTAGGTGTGAGAGTAGGTGTCTCTACATCATCCGCAAGAAGCTCACAGATGATCGGAGTAATCCATGGTAATCTACTGATTGTGCTAGACGAATACCTCAGTCTTAGATCACGTACACGATAGCGTTACGTGTTGAATTCCAATGAGCCTTCCGAAGCAATGAAATCAAGAACAAGTATGGGACCATCGACCACCACAAAACACCTACCGCAGTCAGATCCCCCAAGGAAAATAAGGCGGTAGATCTTGCCAGGTTCTATGCCCAGTTGGATCTGTTGCCCCAAATTTATCGGAGTCGATTAAAAAAGGATGACGTTTTCATAAACCGGTGCCTGCGTCGCATACTGAAGTTTGGGTGCTCGGAACGTACAATATTTAACCATGTACATAAAATATTTGAAGGTACCTGAAGCAAAGAAAAGCTGTTGAGGAGGTTAAGAAGCAGAAGTCCAGCCAGATTGAGCGCACTATTCGTCACTCGAGGAACAATATTGCAAGTTCTAAGTTGGAATATGCAAGGCAGCCAAAGACCTGCCTCTAAAACCTGGCGCAGAACCTTAAAAAGACGAACTGATTAAGTCGAAATATTTATGCAACGATATAATCATAGAAGCTCCAGAATCATCGTCGACACCCTGTGCTCGAATATGAGAAGAGGAGCTAAGTTCTTGATTTGTAGTACGTGCTGATCACCGGCAACATTATGTAGAGAACCCAAGGTAGCCACGGAGTAGTAGGCAGTGTGTTTGCTTGTAACCTGGCCGGTATAAGTTCAAGCCCCTCCAGGGGAAAAGCAATCACAGTAGTGTCTCCAACTACTGCACCAAAAAAGGAGTTCCTGCCTGGAAGTACAATGGACCGTATAGAGTCTAAGTGGTGGAGAAGTGGAGAACCCCAAAAATAAAAAAAAAATACTTCGACTTGTCTAACTAACTAACTAAGTTTATCTATGCCCAACGAGTAATGCTGTTCTAATTTAATCTGGCAAGTCATTCATAGTTTCAGGTGGATCTGAAGAGCGTCAAACTCCTTCTGAGACAAATGACTACAAAAACTTTCAATTTTGACTTTTGGACTGATTAGACTGTCGAAAACAATGGTAGTCAAATATATACTACAAATCGAAACTGTGGATGGCGTTATGAATATACATACTTCGACAACTAATTAGGCGCTGTACATTATTCGAAACAAACATTCGCGCCACCTTGCTAACCGCAATGACATCAGTAGAAAATATCTGGATTTCTCCGTAAAACCCACCGGTATTTCAGTGGAATGTCAACACAGTAACCGGTGTGCAACCAAAGTAATAACGTCAGTATCTCCAATGAGCTATCCAAAGCAACAACTAACCAAGTAAATGTGTACCTAGTGCCTCAGAAAAACAGGCTAATGACGCAGCAATATTCAACAAGGTTTTTGGCACAGTTGTCTTCTAAAGATTCTCTACTTTCTTGCTGTTTTTCAGCAGAAAAGGTAACTGCTGTCACTATACCTTTGCCAAGCACCTTCATGTGATAGGTTGAGGTGATATCACTATATAAAGAGGTTAATGAAGCTGCAGACTACTTTCTCTGCATTCGTCCACCCTTGTGCGTTGAAAGGGGCAGAATTTTAGAGCTGATGTGATGAGTATGCAGCATTGTTGCCTTTTGCTAAAAGGTATCTGGCCTTAAATTTAGGCTGAGATTTCACGATCATCTTCATTGGAATCTTGTTGTCCATGCGCTCGATATGGCTGAGCTAATGTAGTCGACGTATGTATATTTTTAGGCTACATCCACATCTCAACACTAAACAGTATGAGGATGCATTTCGTGTAAGTAATTCTGACACGATTTGTCTCACCACACTAAAGCAGTAACGATTTGAACCTAACACAGCACATCGTGGTCAGCATCCTGAACTCAGTCATCACCTTTCAGAATTTCAAATGGACGTTGAATGCTACCATTTGCGACCACATAAAGATGGTGTGTATCGACTTCAAATTCGTTGGCCTTTTCCAAGATTTGTGTCTCAATGTGAAAATTTTGTCGATTTTCGATGTGCCCTGCTGGTATTTGGCAATTAGTGTGTTTGCAGAAAGGCTTTGGATGGTCGATCAGTTCTTTAGATATGATCTAAATGTGACAGTTAGCAGGGATGTACCTCATGCAAGTCACGAACCATTTAATAATTTTCAGACCTGGCAGTCCTGTCAGTCTTCAGCTTCCTAAAAGCTGCGCCAATCTCTTCTGTTCTGGCAGAGCGTATTCCTTCTTCGTTGATTGGATGTGAGTTGCCTTGTTGCTCTATCACTCTATCGTATCGCTGCTGCTGAGGTCCATCTCCAATTCCCAAGCTCAAGCTCTTGAACTATAAATACTTTTCCATGAATGTCATCGCAGAGCTTGCTTTGTAAGAAACCATTGCTTTGGAGATTGCCTCCCTTACGAGTGGGGCTGTACGATGGCAATATTTTGTGCAGTACAAAGCCTTCGCCCTATCGCCTCATATGAGGAGTTAAATTGAAGACACAATAAAAAAACAAATTCACTGCAAATCTAATAGTGGTAAACCTTTCCGTGAACGTCTTAAACTCGAGATCGTCCATCTACAATAGCACGTAGAGTGATTAAATAAAAACCAGATCGATTCAACCATTTGCGGAGAGCTGTCAAAAACATCTAGGTCCTGACCCAAAATATCAGGAACACATACCATACAGTATCTCTTCATGTGAAATTCAATCAGCCAACACCGTCGCGTTAATCTACAAATAAGAAATCGCCTTAAGTCACTGTACAAGTTCAAAAAATTCTGAACTTTAAAGGTATACCAAGATTAATTATAATCTCCAGTTGAACTGGCATTAAATCCTCCCAAACAACCGGCTGTCGGCCACTATCTCGACGTACATCATATTAAGTGCAATTAATAAGTCTGATGTGATCTATTTTAAGTCGCTCACACCATGTCGACGCCAGTCTATTTCAGAAATTGACTATTAAATTGAAAAACGACCAACGACGCTTGCATGCAAATTTTTTTCTACCCCGTCCTCTATCATATAAATCCATTTAAACGACAGATCAATCAAGATATAGGTAGTTCTCCTCTTTCCATTGCATGCATCCATCAATTATATGCGGCGTTCTATACATAGTAACACATATTAGCCCCGGCTTTAATATGATAAATGAGACCATGAACATTGCACACACAGCAATATCACAAAAGAGAGAGAGAGAACATGAAAAACCTCACGTGAAAATATCCATCGGATTAAATACGTTCTTGCCAATTACCAGGTTCATTTGGATCATTTACTGTGTACACTAGCAGCACTACCATTGACCATCCGCAACGTCATCATCTCTTGTGGCACTGAGATAATTTACGAAATGATTAATTTCCATCGTTAAAAAGAAAACCGAGATACAAAACTAGATGCACCTATCGATAGTCCGATCACGGAGATCTCCTTCTGATCAACAAGTGCTCCATGATGACGACGATGATGATTATGAGTGGTAGTCTAGCAGAGTGCTTGGAGTTGCACAGCCACTTAAGAGGCGACTTCAAATTGCATGTAGTGTATCTACGTATCTATGTTGCAAGAGAAATGCTGCATAATCATGGCATTGCGTCAGTGACACCTGTCAAAATTTTGAACTTTAATCTTCGGCCTAAGTGACAACACACGTTTAAGAGCATTGCAGCCTCAGTGAAGGGGATACAACAAATTTAGGCATGCACATGAGTACCTGTACATTTTGAATGGAATGTATCTAGATACCTTATTTATCCGCTTGGTAAAGACCGGTACATCGTAATCCCTTGAATAATATGAATTCATTGTTTCAATCATGTTGACTCCTTCTCTGCTAGGCATCCGAAAAACATAAAAAAAAAGATAGTTTCCAAGATGAAATATTTAAGCTTGAACCGGCTTGATGATGAGTCAGCAACTGCTGCGGTTATCCATTATTTTTTTGCATAAGAATGTTGGTTGGTAGGTATAGACGAAAAAAAATGTAAATCCACTGTTTTGTTGATTCACATCGATCATTCACTTTCCACTCTCACAGATAATCTCCACTTAATTGGTAGTTTCACCCTAAAGCCGACATTAAAATTCACACTTAGCACACGAACTTTTTATACTTAAAGCTTGTAAGCCTTTCTTTTTGGTAATTTTTTTGTTAACAAGTTGAGAAGCAACGATTCGATTTGGAGATTTATTATCACCAGCCAGCCAGACACCCGAACAAAACAAACAAAATAAAGCGAAACTCGAAACTTTGCTAGGTAGATACTCGTACACTTTGTTATTATTCCGAACTTAAATACGTATCTGACCAAAGTGAACGTAACTTTTTTATTTATTTGATTCCGTTTACTGATTTTGATCGATTTTATGATGATACCACCACTTAGCCAGTGGTTTGAAAGTAACCAAAACAACAATAGATACTTTTTTTTATTTTGCACAAAATCCTTAAGTCAAAGCAGACATACAAGTCACGGAAAACAAAATAACACACGTCGTCGTTAGAGATACTTTCGTATGCGTACGTGTTTCTGGCAATTTACCGCCGAAAAAAAATTCAAAATTCATCCGATAACCCAACCGAATTCAACCGAGTATCTTGTAGAACTAAACAAAACAACTCCAATTGCACACCAGACCGAGTGGAAAATGATTGAGTGGATGAGTTGAGTGAGTGTTTTACTTCGTGTGGATTGTGGAATGGAGTGCATATGTGTCTAAATTTTTTCCAATGCTCCACTTTGAGTACAAAATTTTGCCGAAGGATATCTGGTGGGCAAATTTGTTGTTTGTTCTTTCCTTTGGGGCTACAGAATCTTTGTGTTTTGGACGAATCACGTGTGAATATCTTTTGAGTTTGTTTTTGTTTTATCTTAGATTTCTTGAAGGAATCAAAGACACATGAAAACCGGTCGGATTGCTGTGAAATGAGGGATGTGTGATATTTTTTTGAATGAAATTATGTTTCTTAAAAAAAAATTCTGTGAAAATTCTGGTACTACCTGCTCACACATGTGTGTGGGATGCTGAATGGATTGATGTAGGGGGTTAGTGTTTGTCGAGATAATTGTGCAAGGGTTCTCATTTAGCTTTGTGGATACATAGTGTTTGGATTGGAATTTGTTTTTTAATTAATTGTACATGAGTGAGTTCTAGAAAGATGACAATGGTGGGTACTCAAGATAAGGCGTAAGGAATAAGGATTAAGGATGATTGTGGATCGTAAACCTATTTAAGGGCGTAGGTGGATTATGTCAACACACAGTCTGATGCTAAATGTCAAGGTTGTGGGAGTTGAATTGAGGATTGGCCAACGAGCGCCGAAGGAAGATGCGTAGGTATCTGTCTTGTCGATAAAGGACATATACATATTATGCACGTAATTTTAAAGATTCATATTTAGATGACATTCAAGCTGAGACCTTTAATATTGTGGGTGAAGTGTTGAACAGTTGGTCTTGCCGTTTTTGGCGCGAATAGCCCTTACAATGCTGATGTACACTTTGATTGGAAGGATGTAGAAGATATGGAAATATGTAGTTTGAGCTTAATCGGTCGGGGAATTTAGTTGTTCAATCCCTTCCGTGGGTGTTGATCTGACGTCGCTAGTAGTTTTCAGCGGTCGACTTTCATGACGTTAGCTACACATGGGGCCAAAGACTATGAACAGCACTTTACAGGGAACTTGCAGATGCTTGTGAATGATGTCCCTCCTCTTAAATTTTTCATCTGTGTTTGTGTTAAGAGAAAAGAAACGATAATTTGTAGCTTCTACGCACAAAGAATACGAGTTGCGCTTCAGTTCCACTCTGTTGAAATTCACATTTGAAACTATTCTTGGGCATGTGACTGCTAAGGTAAAAACAAGCCGATTTCTTTTGGCTCATGTTGGAGCATAGTTTCCACTTTCCAAAGGTAGCCTCGGTGAATTTCATATCCTTGTTATAGGTGCTCAGACAAGGATCATGAGAATATTGAAGTTTTCTGGATGTGGTGTCTGGCAGGACGGAAATCAGGAAATTAAATAGTATGGGAGCAAAAACTGACCCTTGTGGAAAGTCATAACTGAATGTCGTAGTCCTACTTAAGAGGGAAAAATGGGCACCGTGGCTCAGTGATTAGGGCGTTGGAGGCGGAAGGCTTAGCGAACCAATTCCACTTTTTCACGGTCCCACCTCTAGCGAATGTTTGACAATCATCAGAGAATAATAAGTATCATAAGAAGCTTCCCAATTATGCCTTCCGGATACGGCCTTAAACTGTAAGTCCACACAATTTGTGCGAACAAATTTAGCACACACAACACGAACAGTCCTGAGAAGCTAAGCCCCGCATTCAATACCTGCTGTTTGGTTAAATATTCATTTATTTTTATTCTACGAAAACAGAGGTGGAACTTTAGAAAACCTGGTCAGCAGAATTGGTCAATTTGTGCGTCAACTCATTTCCTAATACGATATCGTAGGGGGGCATTTTCGCCCTCCTTGTAAGCCTGATTCGATGAATGTGTCAGTCTAGAGAACTTGTCTGTGCAGTTCCATCCCGCTGCTGGTCTTACTCGAGTTGCTGATTAGGAGGATCATTTTTGGCCCTGTCATTCGGTTTTCTAAGCTTCATTAATATTATTGAAAACAGCTAGAAAAAAGCAAGCTATTGCCACATTTTCATGGTACACTTCTTAAGGAGCTGTTACAGCCCGTTTGTGCTTATTGCTCTGCTGTTTTTTAAATGTTTCAAAGCTGATTTGACTTCGGCAAGAAAGAAAGGGTCGGACTGGTCTGGGTTTTAGGTTATTTTAAGGCAAACTTTTTGACTCTGTGATGGTTTTTGCCAGCTTTGACTCTGGAGACTTCTACGAAAGGAGTATTCACTACTTTTCACTCATTCCAGTGAGGTCAAACATCTTTGAGTTGTCCAAGACAAAAGATCTGAAACTCTAAATTAAGTTTCGACACAGAGTGCGCTACTTGTGGCGGAAGTTTTCCAGCAAACTATGCCAATTAAGTGTCAAAAGCTTACGAGAACTATGTGTGTGAACCCGTCTTACGACAGAACTAGAAACTATTGATGGGCTTTGGCCTTTACATGTCTTCATGAAGAATAGGGCTGTAAGGTGTGCTATTAAATGCCGCAGAGCTGGAGCGGCATTCTACTCAGAAGAACTAAATCTGACTTTTCATTGGAGTCCGGGCACAAAAACCTCAGATTGCCGCTCGAGAGAGGGTTAGTTGACAGAGAAGAATATCCTAAAAGCACTGGCAGCATAAGGCAGGTCAAAATAACCATTTTACTGGCTTTAAAATGTGTCCAGAAACTCAATGAATACGCGATTCATAGACAATTAACTCTGGCTTAGGTGAAAGGCCACGTGGGAATCAAACGAAATTAAAAAGCCCACCATGGTATGGTAACCTGAAGAAAATGGGTCTTCTGGAACACGTATACTGTGCCAATGTCCTACCTTAGATAGCAGAAGAAGAAGAATTTTGGGCCATCACTGCTTGGAAAACCAGGGGTTCAACCAGATAAATTTTAAACAAATGCTAGTGTTAACGCGAGGAATCAAAGTCTGGCGAAATAGAGAGGGTAGCTCTGGGCTAAGATGATTGTATCTCCCTACATAATGCCCATGATTTCTCAAAAAATTCAAGTATTTTCAACGTATCTTATAATCGAAACAAGTTATTAATTATTCGTGTATTTAAGGATTCAAATTGTCCCTAGATTCACCACGCATCTATGGCCTTAATACTCTGCATAAGGTAGTGATATCTAGATCTTACACTGAACATCGTGTTACAAATTGGATTACGGCTGACCAAGAGACTCCAAGTAGAGTTGAGAAGTTTGTTTGGCAGCAGCTTTTACTCTTGAGAGGTGGGGCCGTAAATATTTTCACTTTCCACCGAGTGGTCCCCGTCACTAACCACTAAGCCTTGTCCCCATTGATCATCTCCAAGTACTTCGGTTGGTACAGGCAGTATAGTAAAAATATTGAAGCTGAATTCCTTCTTTTTTGTTTGTTTTGGATTTAAACACATGTAAAACGTTTTTGTTTTTGAAAACCTCCGACCCCATAAGGTCGACATTAATGATTAAAATATGGCCACTAGAGCAGTTATATGCCGCTTTTGATCCCCTTAACCCTTTTCAGCAAATCTCAGCTGTGCCAACAGTCAATTTGAAAAACCCAATCCCACATCCACTTAATATTCTTTTAGAGAAAAGGTCAGAGAACGGTAGGGCCGCCAAATGCCTGCCTGCCTGCCTGCGTGCCTGTTTGTAACTGAAACCATTGATGCCATCATTTGCAAACACATGTGACCGTATGCATTTCACCGCACACATTTCCTTTTCCATCTCATTAGCCCTTTGGCTTCTGGAAGATATCGCATTTCAACCGAAAAGGGTTAAAATATCAGTTCAACTTAACTTCAACTGCCGGCCTTGTGTCAGAACCAGAAGAGTGCCATCGAACTACATGCCTACAATGGCGCATAAT
The DNA here is from genome assembly GCA_946965025.1 of Blera fallax. Classification (NCBI taxonomy): domain Eukaryota; kingdom Metazoa; phylum Arthropoda; class Insecta; order Diptera; family Syrphidae; genus Blera; species Blera fallax. Next base: position 74,659,177 of record OX337245.1, on the reverse strand, counting down.
GTTAGATGATTTATGCCACTCATTCACTGATATCCTTATTCCTTGCCTTTCTCTTATCCGGTGTCTGGGTGTTATACATAATCCGGTTCAGACTTTCTTATCGCCTTTCAATTTCCGATTGATTAGGGGGTGTCTGTGTGTACTCTGGCCTGCCTGCTAACTCGAGATGTGTGTCAAAATGTATTCACACCTCTTTGACATTTCACGTTGACTTTAGTTTGTGCATGGATATCACACATTCAAGCAAAAAAATCGATCCAAAGCTTAACAAAGAACAGCGGAATCCGTTTAACACCTTAAACCAGAATTTGAGAACTCAATTCCCCGCTACCTCATCAGGTGGTCTGGTCTTGATTGCGACGAGGCGATCGCGAGAACTTGTTTCTTGTGCGGATTTATTCGTGTTTTTTTTTGCATCAATTTACCAAACTGGCATCTCATGTATCGGATTGAGATACAAGAAACAACTGCATAAAAAGTCTTCGCAATGACGTCAGTCCCTATTCAGCGGAAATGGCGTAGCAATTCTTGGAACCTGCAATGAAACAAAATAAAAAGATACCATTCCCGCTCAGAGGCTTTCCATTCAGGTTTTTCGCCTCGTATCTAGATACTATGTCGATGAGTAACATCGGTGTAAGTTTATGCGCTTGGGCCATAAAAACAGACGCGAACTCTTAAATTAGACAGCAAGTGGTAATGGAAGAACCTTGAAGAGATTGCGGAACTGATTTGCACACTTGAGTGCAGTCACTGAGATATTGTATCTGGAATCTTTTAAAGGCAAATTATCACAAAAAATTTTATGCACATAATTAAACCAATAACCCTCTGTTCGAGTGACATAAATTTCAATAAAAATTCACCCCGTGCCTGTCAGAATGGCAGACCTCGGTTAGGGTGTCCTAATGCGACCCACATCTGCTCGGCAGTACATCGCGTCTAATTGGACGAATTATTGTATCGCTTAAGTTGTATTTCATTGATAAAATTAAGTTATGTGTGTCCATGGCGATATTGATATTTTAAATTGGTTTCAAAGAAAAGGGGGAGGGCAACCCCTTGTGGATTCATATTTCTAATACAGCAGACGACAACGTCTTTATTTCTAATCCCCTCGCTTGGAGTTGCTTAATCGCTGGGCAGGAGGATTTTTTCTTTCTGGTTTCCTTAATCGGATTCGATTTGCCTTTGGGGAATGGTGCGTCCATGTTGTGTTTCTATTTCGATTGCGTGCTGGGAATATTTTAAATTTCTTTAGCTGCTTCGGTGAGGAGTAGAGTTGACAACTTGAGTTATTAAGTTGACGTCTTAATGACGTTTGTTGGAGAAATCTTATCCAATTTAGTGTCAGGGATAGGTGTTGATGGAAATCTCAATTTAGTGTCAATTGGGAAACGTTTTGGTTGTCGTAACTTAGTGTTGGCAGGATGTTTAACGAAGTGGATCACTCCGTCTTAAGGTTGTTTGGTAACTAAATCTGGTATCAAGTTTTTGGTTATGTAACGAATTGTGTTCCAGATAACTCAAAGAAAACTTTCTGGATTTAAGCCTCATCGAGGTGCATACTTACATATCTGCTTGTCAGATGGGAGTACAAAGATTGGAATTCAATGCACGGTCTAAGCTCCTAAGCTACTCTTAGAAATCAATAAAAGATAAACGATGACAAACCAACTGAAGCGCGAGTTTCTAGAGGTAGTCTCTATGCCGAAAGTGGGAAAGAAAGACACCATCTTACCAGAATCCTCAATACCAATTGGCCTGATCTCGGTCATATTGAAGACAATGGAAAGGGTCATAGGCAATGCTAGTGTGAACGTCTATCCATCACAATCAGAGTGCATATGGGTTGACATTTTTACCGATACTGTCCTAAGCCAGCTGACAAGTCTAGAGAAGGTTGCGAAAGACTGCAGAAAACCAACCTTCTGCGCTTCCTAGAACGTTTAGGGACCTTCCGACCAGGCGTCCCCAGGGTATATCTCTTGAAAGGAAATGAATCCAGCAGACAGTTGACTGGATGTACAAAGTGTAATGTGTTGGTCTAGAAAATCAACTCAATAAACTTGACTAGATATCGCACATAAGAAGGAGATCTCTTATCATTGATGTGGAGCCTAGTTGTAGGCTAACTTATGATTGAAAAACATCAGCATGGGTTGTGGAGGACGTGCTGACCAACTTACCAATCTTGGGGAAAACAAAATTTAAAGAAGCACCTTGCAAACAATTTCAGAGCGGATTAAGGTTCACTTGTATCGCGATATAAAGTACCCTTTGAAATCTGATCTACACTGCACTGGTGTGGGAGTACCCTGCCAGAATAAACCGACTAAGTGAGAACCACAGTCATGCTCTACTGGATACTAGGTCACGTGAGAGTGGGGTGAAATGAATCAGCCGATAAACTAGTAAGGGTCCGGAACCATTTTGTGGGCATACGATACGGGAAGAACTAAGAAATGAAGAAGACTGCAAAACAGCAGAACAGGAAGAAACTCTCTGGACGAAGCCCGGCCAAAGAACTTCTCGGGAAATATAACCGGAAAACATCAACAAGAACCGACTGTGTGCCTTTAAAGGCTTTCTAACGGGTCACTGTAAACTTAAGGAGCACCTCAGGAATGTGGGTATAGAGCAACTTAGAGGTGGTATATTCTGCTGAGATGTTGAGAAAACCTTAGGGCACCTTCTGTGGAGCACTGATCCGCAAAAGCAGGAATCACCTGGATGCCTACAAACTATCAAAAGAAGATCTATTATTGTTGAAATTGTACTGGAAGAGGTGGAGGAGTATCTCATCGACTAGCTATCTAAGATTCACTGGGCATTTGTCATAAACCTGACCAGAACCACGATGGTATTTAACAATAGGAAAACTGCTCTCTGAAAACAACACGAAGAAGCTGTGGCAGTCAAAGCAACTTGAGGGCTTACATCATACAAGTAAAACCCGTCGTCACTTATGGAAAAGTAACTTAGACCAAAAGTGTCAAGCTAAGGGCGAGAAGGAAGGAAAGGCTGAAAGCCTAAAGACTTTCTCAGGAACGAAAACTGGAAAAGAAGTACGATAATCATAGATACAAACCAGAGCCGAATTTGGAACCCAATGGACTTCATTTCGCAAGTAAATATCGCACTCCAAGAAGAGTTAAGAAGTTTGCTTCGGCAACTGTTACTCTTGCCTTCCTGAGAGGTGGGACCGTAAATTTCGTGTTTTCTAGGATTTTAGTCTGAACTTGTCACCGATTGGTCCTCATCATCTGGAGGAGTCTCTCTATCTGTAATATTTCATCGGATAGAGCTCATGTCGAGCGAGTACAACAATCAAAGTGCACGTACACCCTCACCACCTATCAGGCAGACGCTTTTACGGTCTGGAAAGCCCACTACGTAAGGGGACACTGAGTCACTCCGTCACACTCGTTCACTGTTTTCCTCGAGACTAATAAAGCAATTACTCACAAAAGGCCGTGAATTCCCTTTCATATGCTTACCCAACCGACTGATGAAATCAACCGATGACCGTCCCACACCTTTACCTGATGAAGTCAGCCATCCATTGACCAGGTGATTCCTAACACAAATTATTATTATTTCCCAATCGCTCTCTCCTCCGGCTACCATCTGCTGATGCATTCCCAGCGCAATATATCTCAGATTACAACCATAAAACCGCACCACACCACCAGCCAAGCTGCTGCAACAAGGCAGATTTCCATCTCCACCAAGCAACACCACACATTGCAGCAACACAGAGATAGGGGTGCTGGCAGTCCCACTGCAAGCATGTCACCCTCGAACAAACCACTCCGTCGAGCATTCCTCCTGCCGTCATCGCTAGTGCATGCATGCACCCATAACAGGCGTGTAATTTGTGTTCTTGCGAAATTCCATGTAAACAGCCATAAAAATGAGAAAACAAACTGAAACATCTCCCGAACGCTCGCGCCAGATTCTTCGTTCCGATTAAATGCATTACACCGCGCGATAAGAATAAATGAACTTTTGTCCGGAACGCGGCTAAGTACGCAGCCAGAGCAGCGTGTGTATCTGTTCCCCACTGTTCCCCCTGGTGCTCGACCAATTGATGGGAGGCAAGTGGGGGCGAAATAAAAAAAAAAATGAAAAAAATGTCACTTGCACAATCGACAACATTGATTGTGTCAATAGGAAGAAACTCTGCCGGTCCTCTTGTGCAAGTGCAGCTTCAAAAGTGGAACCCATTGTCCACTCCAGAAGGTGCATTCCAATTTTTCATTCGATTAAGTGAGGAATGCCATACCAACAGATACATCCATGTGAGGCTGAGATTGTCGTTTACGGTTTTCTGAGAATCTCTTGAGATACTCGTACGAGTATGTTTGCCGATGATAAGGTTTTTCAATGCGAAATTAAAAATCACTTTTGAAGGGTTTCAGCCAGCCAGCGATAAGGTATTATTGACTCAAGGACTTTAGAGATAATGTGAGGCATTTCGTAGAAGGAAAGTGTTTTTTTTTTTCGTAGTAGACAGCACAAGGTACTTTATTTTCTCGGGCATAAGTAGATGGGTTTAGTCCACAGTGATCGTTGTTAGTTAGAACCTCGGAACCTAATAGAGAAAATCGATTAGAACCACCCAGAGAAGTATAGAATCTCCCAGCTCAACGTTACGTATGTCTTCTTGAAGGTACCCTCTGTGAAGTCAGACAAAGGGGCCTAACCGAAACCCAAGAATGATGCCGCACGGCTGGGCTCAAGGTAAACCCGGCAAAAACCACAATAGTACCATTTTTGAGAAGAAGGAAGCTTGAGCTGAAGCCAATTCGGCTGTCAAGCTCAGTACTGACACCAGAAAGAGAAGTAAAATATCTGGGACCACATCTAGGCAATATACCCTCGTGGAGAAAGCACATAGAAAAGTCTACCCGCGGTCTTGTGTACGTAGAAGGGTAGCGGGTAAGTCCTGGGGACTAGGCCCAAGCATTGTAAGAGCCATTGTGGGACCAATGATCACATACGGAGCCACAATGAGGAAGACACTCACTTAAGTGCAGAAACTTGCATGCCACTGCATTACTGAGCTATGAGAACATGTCCCACTGCTGTATTTCTTGAGCTAAGTCCTCTTTATCTGAATTCGAAGCGGACGATCCTAAGGATGGCAAAAGAAGGTACCAGGAGAGAGAAATGCATCAATTCGAGAGAATACGGTGCACTTCTCAAGAAACTTTTTCTTCTAGAAATCCCTAGGAACGATGGAATGAGGAAATTCGACTTCGACAAAAAAAATTTCGGACGAAGCTAAGCAGTAAGAAGGATTACAATGAATCCTTAATCTACGGATTAAGCAGCCACGGAATGAAGTGGTGTACAGACGGCTAGAGAACTGAAGAAGGAACAGGGGCAGGTGTATTTGAGCCAAGAATCTCAGAATCTATGAGCAAATGTATGCTTTAGGCAGATGTTTCCCACTCAATCTCGATAGGAGATAAAGTTACTGCGAGTCAAGCACCAAGACAAGGAGCAGCCGAACCCTTCATTGGACCTAAATCGTTCAGCGGAATAGGGAAGAATACAGGAAGATGGAGAAAAAAGACAAGGCGGAAACCTGGACTAACACTCCGGGTATGAGCCAAGCTAAGTAACTTCTGGGATGCTACAACCGGAAATAATTTAGAACATGCATCTGCCTCAGCAAAAACAACCTACGTATTAGGCTTTCTAACGTGGCACTGCAGACTCCGAGAACATCTAAGGAAACTAGGTAAAACAAATGAAGGCCCTTGTAGATACTGCAATGAGTTCAGCGGGACTCCAGAGCATTTTCTGGTATCTTGTGGGGCACTGAGCCACAAAAGATTGAAATACTTGGGCAAGTACCTATATGCCAACCTTCGACCCACTTCTCATTCACAGATTCCTCAGAGAAACCATATTAGACAGGGAGCTCTAGGGCGGACCGTTTTCTCCAAGGCAAAGTAAGAGTGCTCAACCCTCAAGTACGAGGAGAACCCTAAATGGGGGAACAAACCTCTCCTGGGTATTAGCAGGGGCACAATAGACCATTAGGCCGCATTGCAAGCCTATACAATAATAATAAGAAGCCTTCTAGCGGATCGATGATGTATCTCGAGAGGTCTAAGTCTTTTACTGATCACATCGTGACATTCGTAAAGCAGGAGTCAAACATATTCAACTTCTTTTTCATCCCTGCAGAGTTTTCAAAATCATTGTGAAGTTCTTCGAGACGCTCTGCGCGAAAACCGATAGCATGTCCGGTAAGGACACCAGACCCGACTCATGTATCTCTGTAAATACGTTTGATCAGAGAAAGGGCCATCTTCTTATCAAAGACTGCCGAAAGCATTCCCGCTACAGGACATGTGTTTCAACTGGTTCTGCTTCACTATCAATGTTTGAGTAAGGAATGTTCAATGGTCGAGCACAAAGGAGACATCATGGCAGGGATCCAGTTCCGACCATTTACATGTCATTTCGTCAAGGGTTTGACCGTGATACCCAACACAGGACGACCTTACTGGCTACTGATACATACCTCCGTTCAGGTATCGCTGAATATTTCCGAACCTTGATAAAATCGTTGGCTTTAACGGCCGCTACTATGGGAAATTCGGACAAACAACCTCCTTTCAAATTTTAGTGCAGAGCCCGAGGTTAGATAATCAGTTGCTGTCAAACTGTGCGACATCCACGACAGGATGGATGAGTTCCCGTTCAGTGCTCTAGTCTAGAAGGATGAGATTTCACACAGTCTGTAGCGCTACCATAGACCGATCTAAGGATCTAGTAGGGCTCTCGGTTTTGTTTAGACAAGAAGGGCGGCACTTTTTCTGAGGACCCTGCACCAGATCGTCCTACCGTATGTTGAAGTGAGTCTTGCGAAAGCCGTATACAACCACCCCAGAGACACTTGGGTTTGGGATCAACTTAACGAGTTGACTGGGCTTTGACTTAGTATAGGAATGAAGGCTTTATTCTTGGGGCTTCACAACATTATCACCCACTTTTCCAAATGGGTTAGATCAGCAAAGGTAAATGGGGTCTTCTGTACCATTTACCGTACAACTCTGAGTGCGAGAAAGCAAATTTGGTCCAGATCATGAGGTGTTCAAAATCATCAACATGGGCCAATTTCAACAACCTTGTCGACAGTAAAATTTACAACGCATGAAATTATTATGATCTGTTCACGTTTTGCATGTCAGCAATGAGTCCTATTTTAACATATGTCGCGACTGTATGATGGAAGCTTATTGAGAAGATATGCCAGCATTTTAAGCTGACAAAAATGTAATGAGCACTCTGTGGTCAGTAGTACCCCACGACTATTCCTCTTTTTCCAAATGGTAGAGATTGATAAAATATCTGACCGTTACTAGCCCATACGTGGGCGATACGAGATTCACTACAACTACAGAAGCAACTAGACGAATAAGCTTGTCTGTAATAGCGAAGATCTGGCCTTGTGCACTGGTGGATCCAAATGGAAGCATGAATCATAATTACTTTCAAGAGGAGGTCACAGCCATCATAAAGGAGGCAAAAGTGACTAAGGATGGCCTTATAGACGGGAACGTGATAAGTATGTATGTTGATAGCCAGGTCCACGATAATGCTCTGAAGTCCCTAACAGGGTAACACAGGCTACCAACTAAGGCAAGGCTGGTGTAAATTTGCAAGTGGCAATGAAACAACATATAAGGAATCAAGCCGTTGAACAAAGGCTTGGAATACCGGTGCGTGTGTAATGAATAGCAGAAGCAGCACGGCCGGCGTTTTGAGATAGCTTAATGGCTCGTTACCAAATGCCTGCCAGGTGAACAACTTGCACTGTAACCTAGAAGTCCCTTCATGTGGTGAAAACTCAAAACAGTGATTTATTCGTTTTTGAGCAGAGGTGGGAGGGTAAGTGGCTGTGAATCGATTCGAGAGTCAGATCTGATATCCTGCGTATCTTTGACAATTTATGGATGCAGAAACCCTTCAATGAACAGAATTTCTTAAAATGCTGATCATTCCCAAGACCTTCCCATAAATTCACCTTCACTTTATCCCACACCTCGTTGAATACTCCTCGTACAAAAATACCATAACTCTTCGTAAATACCCCAAAATAGCTTGACTTTGCCCCCACAGATACAATCACAGATTCCCCTTCTGACACATTTCAACAGATCCGCTGCAATCTGCAATCCGTGCCTACTTTTCGCTACAGAATTCCTTTGTTTTCCTTTCGCAAATACTCGTAGATACTTGCTATGTGGGTCGTCTGACTTTGTACAGTTTCTAGTTCCACCACATGAGGTCAATCGAATGGAATAGAGGCAAGCTATCCAGATTGGTAACCTCCTCCGCCTCCTACGAACCACTCCACTCCACTAGAGAACATGACTCCGTTGATTGCACCCGCCCTGGGATATCTCTATTTCGTTTCGTTATTTATGGCGGCGAATTCATTCATATTTACAATCTCGGTCTGGCTTTGAGATACATTTACATAGAGATCCACTCATAGACAGACAATGGCACTACAAAACGGATCTTCGTCAGATTTGCAATTGTTGTTTACCGAACGATGATTGTCTCTGGAAAGGAGCACGTTCATAATAAATCGTATCGCCTGTTGACATAGAGGAACTCTCTTACAGACAGGACAAGGCGGCAACCAAAGTGACTGGCAAGCGGTATTGTATTCCGAATTTCTTGGATTGAATTGATATTGGAATTTATGCAGCATGCGTGCAACGGCAGAGTGCACAGCAATTTATTGACTTTTGAGGACTCCGTCTATGGTTGGTGTCTGCCAGAGGTGTTGTTTTTTAGCTTTTAACCGAACGTTGAGGTATTCGCTTTCGGTTTTTATTGATTTTGTGAGAAATTTATCGGAAGGTGTTGTAGACAGATACGTGAGAAAGAAATTTACCGGCAGGAGATTAAGAGAGGATGTCTATCTTTAGTTCGTGTTCCGTGATTAGACGAAATGACGAGGAAATTTATTTGATTCGAGTGGGAGTTCAGACAGATTAAATAGAATCTGCCGCATGCCGTTTCACCCAACTCCCTGGGTGAAACACATATGAGTAGGGCGCCCGTTAAGGAGTTGAATTCGAATGACAGACAGACAGATAATAGAGACTCACCATAGGTGTTTCGCTCTTGCATTGGTTGTTTTACAAGGCAATTCAGTTCTTGGTTACTAGCTGCGGAGTTTTAAGACTCTGTGGTGTCAGATGACCTGGTCTACGAGTAGTCAGCCTTACGATAGATACTATTAAGCTTGCCCTTGAGTAATATGGAATAAACACATGGATCAATCCTTATTCACCATGGTGGTGCACTCTCAGTCAAGGCTAGATAATCTAGGACATTTCCAAGTGCTTTAGGCTATTATCCTGCAAAATATCTTTGAAAAGCTAGGACTTAGCAGCTGAAGTGGGCGGTTTTTTTTGCACTGCATGGCTAAAGCAATAATGGCTATTGGACACTAAAAAATCCCTTGGGAGCCATGTAAAACAGTGTGAGTGTTGTCGGGATACTCTTTGTGTGAAGAGTCGTTCCCGCCAAACTTACCCATCTACGACACTGCTGCCCACAATAAATACTTAGCTATCTAGCTATGTAACGCAAGGTAGCGGGTTATAGTTAACTACATAGAAAACTAGGCGATACTACTAGGCCACCCAGAAACGCCGCAAAAAGTCCTTACTGCGAGAAAATTCTGACAGAATATGTAGCGACTTAAGCCTGGAGAACCATACAGTAGCTTACGATGTCTAAGGACGGCTGAATATTCAGAACTTTAGAGAAAAACCCGATACCAACTCAACTATGGGTTTTATATCCATGGATACATCAGTAAGTATTGCCAGCAGTCTGTTTTAACGGACAGCGCGGTACAGCCACTCTTCTCTGTGTGGTTTTGATAGATTTTAGCCGAAATTTAAAAATGCTCATGTGGTAGATAGTGACTTTTGAAAGATGATGCTGCATCGCTAAGGTACTGGCATGACCAGTGCGTTGTTCTCTCCAATGTCGTGTGCTTCTCAACCTTTTTCCTGATTCATCTTCGGATTATGCTCAGAATTTTTTGTGATACCCAAGAACACTTCGTGCTTTTGAGAGAATTTTCGCAGACGAAAGGATTGCGCTGTGTTATTCCCTTTTCAGCAGAACATGAGTTAGGATCTACGTCGGTTTTCCTAATCTGCGAGGCTAGTTCAGGGATAGCATTGCGGGTTTGCCTCTATTGAAGTTTTGTCTGCTCTTGTAGTGGAGGCTGCTGAGTTTGGTATTCCACCACGAGGACGTTTGATCACCATAAAAATTTTCAAAGACTCGGAAGCCTAAAGGTATGCTACATTTCTAGTAAACATAAGAAAAACTTACTTCTCAAAGTGAGCATCTGAAAACCATCGTAGCTGGCCATGTGAGATGTGCCTGCATTTCGTTCGAATCAGGGGAAACAATTTGGAACAATTTTGTTTTAGAGGATGAGGAAGCGTCACTGAGGAGGAAGCGCTTCATGAGAGTGACGGAAAGGTATGCAGTGAACTCGGTACTGTGGCAGATAGTAGCTGAGTCCCTGCAAATGGGGCCCTTCTTGAACTACGAAATCGAAGTGATCGTGCTTTTCGCAAAAATGTTTTAAAGCCCTCATATGAAAGTGGATGCTCAAGCGGTGTCTGTATCTTATAGCTGCTCTATGCGTGATTTGCCTTGGGACAGTTAGGTTCAGCCTAGGCTACAACTAAACATTGGTCATAGGCGACATTCGCTTTTCTTTTTTCTGTATCAATTAGCAAGCGACTTGTGTGGCAGCATGATCATTTGGAAACAAACCCATGTATCTGCTCGACTGAATGCAATACACTACACTACAAGCGAGTTCTAAAAGGTAGACGACTTGGCTTATTACCTAGTCTTATGCATTCCCAAAGAGATTTCTCGTACGAATTTTGATTTGACATCGCCGAATTGTTTGTGAGCCGTGGTTCAATACGTAGCACTACTATCCTTAATGTACAGGACTACATTGAATTCCAGAAAAACCGGAAAGGTTTTATCACAGTTCCATCTCTTGCGAACATTTGACAAACGTTGGATAGAAATGATGAGAAGTTTCAGTTTTTTGATATGGCATTGTGTGCCTTCATTCGTGCGAGAAGTGTATTATCCACAAAACGAACAGTTGCAAGAAAACTGTTTCAGGCCTTACTTTGACAGTTCCGTTGAATCCCATTTGAACGTTATAATCCTCAAGGTTCTTCAACATCCACCTAAAATGTGAAGCATTCAACCCCAACGGTTGAGGAATGTGGGCATATCAACCCCAGCGGAGGATGGCTAGGACTTAGTTTCAGAAGCGTCATTAGGAAATCAACTTGAACACCCGAGTTTCATATTTTTCCCACAATCTTACTCTCCTAATAATCTTTCGATATTGCAAAAAGATACACCTCAAGATACACCGCAAAGTAAAGCATCGTATCTATCTCAACGTCCAAACTCACACACCGATCTCTCGAAAAACAAGTTTAATTTGCACAGACCCAATCCGCGCCATTTAAGTGAGGCAACACCATCCTCAGTCGAGTACTTAAAAATAGATACTCTCATTCTCAGTCAAATCGTTTAGTAGAGCACACACAAAGGACTCGAATAGTCTCACTCTGCGGGCGGTAGGCATTCTCATATGCTCCTCAGCTCACGCAGAGATGTATAGAGAAGCTGCACTAATTGTACCACAAAACGAAAATAAAAGGAAAAAAAAAAAAATCAATGAGAACGCGCATCGGAATGCACATTCCGAGTGCATTACTTCTGGCGGTGGTTTCTCTGGAATTCCACTTTCATAACATGTGCTGGTTGGGATGCCGGAGCGAGCATATGGAGTATCTCATAAAACGAATCCATTTCGGTTTTTTTTTTTCACTCTTCATCTTCATATTTTGCCTCGCAGAAATGGATCGAATTTCCACAAATCCCTAGTAGACACAACAAGAGAGTAATTTAAATGTTTCAGGACGAACACTTAACAAAGGAATTTCGGAACTTGTGGCTGGCGATGCACTCCTTTCGAGTTGATCACCATTGTTGTTGAGGTCATCTCACTTATCTTCCGCATATCTTTGCTACTAAACAAGTTCATATACGAGTAAGTAGCCATTTAGGAGGGTTTCTAAGCAGTTCTAAGGTATACCGGTACTGTCGCCTACCGAATGATATGAGATACGTACGCACCTCTTCCTGAATGTCAGCAACGTTCAGTGGCCGCTAAAATGGTTCCACTTGGAGAGGGAGAAGACAACGATGCTATAGCATCTTGCTTATGCCCAGCGCGCAATGGTAATGAATAGATTGTATCGTTTACATGGACACCTTTCAAGATACTTCCTATGGGATTGTTTTTAGTGCTAGTTCGTGAATTGAATGGCTGCATCTGTACATGGATGTGAAGGGTAGAGGCGTGGGTGAGGTAAGAAGCGCTGGGCGGAAAAGTGATACAGACCATGTGCACTGGACATTTGCATCGCTTGACTGGAGTAGAGTGGCTTTTGCGAGAATACTACTACGAAACGTTTCTACTGGATGGGTCTTGGGCGATGGAGAAGACCTGGTTTGGAGATGAAACTTTAGTGATGTTTAGCGGTCGGATGCAATTTATTTGTGCATGGAAGCACTTAACACCCTCGTTACTGTGGAGGTGATCGCAACTGGTTTGCATGTGGGGGAGATGTACTTGACGGTTGTGCTTGGATAAGCAAAGTGGTTTCATAGCAGACATGCAATACTGGTTGCCATGAGGTCGTTGGTAGTTTGAAATGAGAGTGGTAAACCAGTAAAGTGGATCAACATCCATCAGATAAAGACTTTAAAACCGCATTTTGAATTGTTAATTACTAGTAATCAAAAAGTATTCATCACGGAAATGCTTGCCAATCATATACATATGTACATACGCATATGGAAAGACCCCCACGGATGCAAACACATGAGTCCTCAGTACACTGTTAGCGAATGCTTTAAAGGGCTAAAGAGCTGGTGACTGAGTCGGCTTCAAAGCTATAGGCACTACCGAAAGTACAACACTTTCCTCTTAAAGATGCTGAGCAGCTTCCTTAAGAGCTGTCAAAACGCCACACTTTTCCCATATCTCAGCGAAGTAGACATCTGTCACTCCAAGAGATAGTCGAGGCACAGTGGTCCCATTAAAGGAAAACCGCTGGAGGAGCTATCAGAACCCATTCTCATAAGAGATAGGTGACAGGCAGACCAAGTCTATGGGCAGATAGGTGGTCATTTCATATTGCATCAGAGTTGGCTGTCACACTAAGAAGATGCATGATTCCGTTGATTACGTCGAAGCTAATCTTTCTGAAAAATATGCTGCATTGGAAGACAACTAGTTTTGTTTCCCCCCACTGCAGGATTTTCTTCAGATTTTCATTTAATTAGTGGACTTGGTCAGATGCCTGACGATATCAGGTCTAGGTACTCATGGGTATGTTTTCGGGAAATAGCTACATAAAAGAGAGCTGTCGTTAGCGAAACTACCTATCTTGTTATTTGTTGGCACTAGGGCATCATTAATGTGAAGAAGAAATAAAGTTGGTTCAAGAATAGACCCCTAAGGCACGCCAGTGTTCCAGGAAGAACTCACCCTCTCTTGAAAAAAATTATACTTTCTCATGACAGTTATTACTCTCGGACGTTTGTCAGACATTATCTGCCCACAGATTTATTGTTACAGTCCATGGCAAGCTAACTTGCTTAATAGGTCTTTTAGTCTGCCTTTTGATTCACTATTTTGATGATGCCATAGCTCAGCAGGCCTCATTTTTAACGGCATCCTTGCATATCGTCCTTTAATAATCTCGTTATAAAGTGTGCTTCGGCAACCACGGGAGTTACGAATGAAACTGTGAAACTTGCTTAGCAAGCCATTTCATAGTCGAAAATCTTTCACTCCGTAAACACATTTCTTTTGAATGGGGAGACTGAATTGACGCTTATGCAGACGTCAACCAATAAATCCTATCAGTACCTCTCTTCTTATTCAGCGTTGCAGTTCCACGGGGGTGTGTTCACAAAAACTCGCTGATCATCTTGTTGTCACTAATGTAAGCTCCACTTAAATGGAATTCTTTGAATTACATTTCTAGAGCAAGGTCTACGGTTACATTTTATTTTCAAGCAATTATACTTATCAACATTTTGGATTCCAAAGAATTCTTAAGGCGTACCTGCAAGAAAAGAGAAAAAGACAATATTCAGATGCAAGAAGTTAAAAGAACTCTCAAAATATTTCACTAACTAAAAAAACCAATATGGCCTTGACCCAAATACCTGCTTCCTAAAAGAACATTTTCGTAGCAGGTGTCCTACTATGTCAACAATCATTTCATGTGGTAAATGCACCAGATACCCACCCACTCATAATTGCGCCTGTTACCGAGTAGTCAACTTTCTAAACGACACATTCAGCCTTGAGTACACAAGAGCCCAAGACCCCACACATGCGTCCAGCAAACACCACCGCAACCACAGAGACTACATTAAATGCAGAAAAACTACAAAATAAACATGACTCAGGGAATAGTGAACTTCAAACAAAATGCAGGAGCGGCATATTGACAAATAAGTCAAGAAAATGCATAAAAAACTTCATAAAATTAAAAATAAAAAAAAATACAAAATAAACACCAGATAATGGTCCATACCCGCTGAGGTTGCTGACGTTATCGCCCAGCTATGTAAATTAGCCTAATGTGCCTGCAGAAGTCTATTTCTTACCCCACCGTTCAACTCATAACAATAAACTATAAACAATTGCACCGAGTGCACATTACTAGGTGGTGCTAGACTCTGGTGAATAAATAAATATTCATGAGTTGAACTTAAAGATTCGCGAGAACCGAACGTAAATGAACGAAAGAACTCGGAACTCGGAAATGAAAGGAAGGATGAATGAACAAAAGAAAAACTTGCCACTTTGCTCACTGGTTTTGGCTTTTTTTTCCCCCCAAGTTTGCATATCGAATGAAGTTTTAATGACAATTTATGCTAATTTGACATATTTTAGCACGAACTGAAGGTGTAAAAGAATTACGAGAAATTTTTACATAATCCAGTGACCTTTAGAGGGAAGCTAATTCTAGAGAAATATTCATTACCTAGCTTGGGTACCTGTATCTACTGTCAGTCTTTCAAATTACGTGATGACAACGTGGGCGAAATGATTCGAAAACTGTCCAAAGTGGAAAAGTAAACAAACAGTGCTAAGTCAGAAATGTCATAATGACAGCTCTGAAAAGTATCTGATTTTTAATTAGGTTATCGGATGTCAAAAAAAAAGTCTTTGTGCGGATCAGCTTACAAACCCGCAGAGCCGTTGAACTAACCTAAAGGGTCACATAAACCTCCGCTTTAAGGATATCAACATTAAAGATTGTTCATAAATTTCCAAGCACCGTAGCTTTGGGTCTATAGATTTCAGATTCAGGGCTCACAGTTTTGTTACAAGACCTTGAATAGTACATGTGTGCTGGTCACTTCTGATTTCTTGGAGGAGAGCAATATCCACAGCTCGGAGGAAGAATTCGCTTTAGTTGGCAAATGTTTTTAACCAATTTGATGTACGAAACCGAAGGTAGTTGATGACACCTAAGTGGACAGAGTGTAGTCAGTCAGTCGGCCAATCAAAAAGTTCTTTGCTTCAAGACCTTGATTCCCTATTTTTATGCCGTGATCGTTATCCAGCTTGGAACTCTATGTTCTATAGGAACTGGAAGACATAAAACTAATTTAAGACTTAAAACACAGTTTCGGTGAACTTATCAAAACTCAACATTAATTTATGTTTAAATTATTTAACGCCGACCTACATTACAGAAATGTACCCACAGTCTCTGTCAATTTCGTCAAAAGTTTACAAATACGTAAATGAACGAAAAACTCGCATCGATGACAGTGACAGTTAATGAAATGTCCCTGCACATGTTGTCACAATACATGAAGTTTAAAAATAAAAACAGATGACATTTTGTTTGTAAATACCCCCTCGGTGACATTTTTAACACGCAGACCTTAAAAAAGAAGGAATTTACCTTACTCTACGTTCGACCACAGCAATCACTGTCATTTCAATCAGCATGGTTTGACTGAAAATTTTGCACGAATACATACCTATGAAAAAAAAAACACCACAAAACCTGTCAAGGTCTTCCAAAAGAAAATTCCCGGAAAGGTCATAGCACTTGACATTTTAACTCAGCATATTTTAATCACAAATGACACTCAATTAAAAGTCACTTCGAATCAGAGCCCACAGGCATGACTTGACTGTAAAAATTTCCAAGAAATCCCAAAAACAATCCCACAAAATCCAAATTTCAGAAAAAAAATACCAAAAATCCCATCATGACATTACGACAATAAGATGGCCCCTACCCATATGACACATACAATTTGTGTCATCGAAAAAATTGACACTTAATGAGGTGACACTTTGCAATGGAACAAAGCGCATTAGCGTAAACCCGATACATCGCATCGATAATCCAAGACAATCAACTTGTATCGAATTGTACAATGAACCAGCAAAATTGTATGAGACACCCGCCCATCATTTGCATTTGACTATCGCCAGAATAAATAATAATATTAACCAGAACCCATAAAATTAGGTGTACTGTCACATTCAGTGACGGTGAATTGTTTTGTTTGACGTTCGTGCGCGCTCGCGCCAAAACCTAGGTAACGCCACCGACCGAGACGATACAGACACAGTAGTGGGTAATTTGCAAATGTTAATCGTATTGCGGCGGAATGCACTTAGGGAACGGAACAACGGATAAAAGCTTGTTTGCATAAAATATGGGCTTTAGGCTTATCTCTCTCGGAATAATTGTGACCTGATTTGGGTTTTGAGTCGGCTAAATGCGACAGTTTAGAGGGGAAAACCTAATTTCCATGTAATCGGTGCCATTTATCAGGCTTTTGGGTGAGTCGGTCTTTTGATTTATGCCGAGAGTTGTGCTTAGGTAATTGTATTATGTGAATGTTTATGAGGAAATTTATCGATCGCAAGGCATAATGAAATTAGAAGAAACGGATTATAAGATTGATCTGATTCCTGGGCAGCCATGTTAGTTGGAGTTAGCACGATACACATGGATATTTAGTAGTTCTGTCATTTTATGTATGCACCACACGACTGTCAGAACTAGGTTTCTACTTTCTGACTAGTCCGATGACTCTGCAAAGAATGTAAGGCCTGTGATTGTATCTATTTAGTCAAAGAAGGATGCACAATCACGCTTGTGCGGAGAACCTAATTGAAGATCAGTAACTGGTCACTTCCGGGATATTAATGGTTTCGATAGTATTTTGCCGACGTTGTCAAAAGATGCGGTACGACAAAGTTCATCAGTTTATTTGTTGACACGATCTTAGGATCGGAGACTTGGGACTGATTTCAGGCTACCATGCAGGTCAGCGAGCGTGCTGAACGGCTTGAACGTATGTTAGGTATTTGCTAATATCCAATAAACAGCCCCGACGAAGAGCGCCAATAATGGAAAGGGAAATGAAACACACAACAAAGCACAACAAAGAACTGCTTTTGACAGCTCTCCGGTATTCAAACAGAAATCACTTCAGCCCTGTTCATCTCAATGAATTTTGTTGACCTAGATTTTTGGAATCTCAAAATCTTCAACGCAAAACCAAGTATCTAGCCTAACCATGCAAGATGCAGAACTTCACTATTTTCATAAAATTTTCATAAATCTCTTCCCACAGTTACCGTTTTCTCGATTTTCTCAGCATAAATCATGGAAACCTTACGCACGGAAAACTGACACGCTCAAGCTTCATTGAAAAATTACCCGCTGTCACTATGACATTACCCGACTTTGCCACCGTTTGGCTATTTTACAAAAAAATAAAAGATTCTCTTCACAAAGTGACAGCCAACACGGATATTCAAATTGGCCGCCAAGAGGTAGCATAAGATACAGTTTTACCTCTCGATCCCTTCCGTGTGTGTGTGTGTTGGACATACGCCAATCCTTTGCATCTGTAATGTTCAATAGTCAAGACGACAGTCTTTTGCTTAGCTATTCACATTTACCGCTGTCCGAGACCAAACATTTATTCACACTCCGCCGGACGGAACGTGAAATTGAATTTACATGTTTTGCATTTTATACCTTTTACTGGCAGCAAACACCTGCGTGCGAAATGCGATTTTTCTGTTTTTTGTTCCAATCCACACTTGTTACCATGCTGATATCTAACGTGCATCATCGACAACGGTCAGTGTTGACCCTTTGACAGAGGTGGCGCAAGGGGGTTATATGGGGGGCTCTAATGTCAGAATTTGTATTGCTGTGAATAACCGTTTGTCTTAACACAGGGATGTTACAATATCGTGTAAACATATTTTAGGGAAATGCTTAGGGTAGATGTCGACGTTGCCAGTTGCCAGTGGACACTTGTAAACCTCGACATTAACTCTTGCCTTTCTATAAAGGTGTTGCGCCTCCACTGGCGTCCAAGGCAAAGCCCCCATGAATGCTACATCGATGATGATCATGTCTCCAGATGTTCAATTCCCATGACTGGCGATCACCATCATATCGGCATTGTCGTTGTTTGTGGGATCGCTTGTGTGTGTCCACGATGTCCGTCTGTCTGTCTGTCCGCCTGTCCATCCATCTATATATCTCGATGGCTTGCATACTTGAGAGGTTCCTTAGTAGAAGATTCTAAGAATTCCACGTTCCGTATTGACTATGATTTCCGAGTACGACGTCTCAAGGCATTCGATGAGTGTACGAGTATACACATCACCGTGGGGTACGTGCAGAGCTCAATTACACCGATTGTTGATTGTTGATCGTTGTTCACCACCTGGCCAACCATTTACGATAAATTTGTGACATGAGAGGTTGTAAAAAAAAAGATTATCAAACTCCATTCCAGGCGGGAAGACATTTTTTTTCCATTCAACTGTCATTGACGTTCTTATTCCGTGTGGGAAAGATAATTTTAGATACTATACCTACGAGTAAATATTGATGAGGTTCGGTCGTTTATCTTATCACGTGGATTCAACCAACGATAAGATTGGTTAGCGGGAAGTAGTCGCTTCATTGTAGGCGAATTTTTCACTGGAAGAAGGCCGAAGATAAGTTTATTTGCAATTATTACTCAAAGTGTTGGAAACTTTGATTAGATTGACTCATTGTGGAGTAATTTTGTACCCGTATCTATGGTTTCATGAACGACCTTAGCAAATTTATTCGTTATGCGTAGTTGATGATGATTGTATCGCAGCGTAATGGGTAGCTCTTTGCGACGCAATTGGAATGATGTGGTGTAAATCACCATCCGTCATTGGATGTATGCTTGAAAGAGGTGCATCCATTGGTGTGGTATCCAATTGGATTGTTACGCAGACGGTTTGTTATTATCTGTGCACCTCAAATCATTCAATAGCTGTCGATTTTGTTGACGTGCTTCGTGTCAGCTAGCACTAGCGCGGACAGTTTCATTGGGGGCGGCTGAATGGCGTCTAATCTTGGGAATGTTGGAATGCTTTTATGTATCGTTTGATATCTCTAGTATTCTAGGAATTCTATGTTGTTCATAACAGGACAGAAAAAAGAGGTTAGCTGAAGAGGCATAGTGCAGTGCACTCTTTTTGTGCGGGGACTATGAGGATCGTCAGGAAATGCACGCCTGTATGTAGATACTATCACAGATATTAAACATGCGGGTGATGTCAAAAATTTATACCGAATCGTATTTTAAATAAAGTTTGCCAGATGGCATTTGAGCGAGTCTGGCCGTGAAAGTTCTCTTTTTTTACGATGAGTTCTTCAAAACTATGCAGACTTGAGTGATTATTGAATCTTTCAAACTGCCTGTCACACTATGAACTTTGGTTCTACTGATATCAGTGTCAACACGATTTGTTTAAAAAAAAACTTTGCTTACGTCCTTCCGTCCATCAAAATACGTAAAGCCTTCAAAAATTCTTTTGAATAACAGTTGCCTGAATATTACCTCGAGACCTATTGGTTTTGTTGACATTCGGATCCTCGAAAAAACCAAAGAAGTCCAAATGATACCCACCACCTTTATATCGATTTTATGGCCGCATATGACAATATTTATAGAGACCTTGATCAACCCCGTCCTTCTTTATGGCGCTGAAGCATGGATTCTGTCGGAAGCGAATGAAGATATCCTCGATCGTTTCGAGAGAAAAGTTCTTCGAAAGATATCCGGTCCCGTTTGCGTTGACGAGCTTTGGAGGAAAAGATTCAACGATGGAATCTACGAACTGTGCAGCGACGTCGACCTATTCAAAAAAGCTGCGCATCACCCACTTAAGATGGCTAGGACATGTAAAGCCACCTTAGTAAGGAAGTAAGATGCGCTTTAAGCCTCTCATTGGATTTTATTTCTACGTTCCTGGCTCAAGTTAACTCTTTGGTTCATCTACAGATGGAGTTACTGCCACACCTCCAAGCTACTTCCTTGGCTTGTGAGGAGATGGCGTTCATGAAGTGCAGCTTGTCAAGTTAAACAGTGCGCTGAACTTCTTTCCGCTTGATGCGACACTGTGACCTTAACTCAATAATCTTTACTTCTAAGGCTGTTGCAATTTAGACTTTTAGGCTTATAGTACTTTAATCTTGCTCTACCTAGCGTTTGACAGTCATGGGTTGTAGCGCTTCCGTTTGAAATTGTCCACTCTCTGTGCTTCAGATGTTTGGTGTTCAAACGTGGTCAGCTCCATTAAGCCATCAGCCATCTTTCCTGACAGACTCACGGTGTCGATTTTCCAATCCAATGGATTCTTAATGTTCAAAAGCTCTATCGTTCTCCTTGTTTTCCAGCGAAAGATTGTCAACGAAGCAGCGCTCGTATTGGAGGCAAGTGGATTAGTTTCGTAACAATTCTCGTTTTAAAGGTGCGGGCTGTTGGTCTGTAACTTCCGAAAAAACTCACAGAAAGTGGTAATTATTCCAAGCTAAAGTGAGTGCAATTAATTTTACAACTTTTGTGAATCTACCTCCCTTTTAAACTTCCTCAATGCCAGAGGCTATTGCGTCAGAATACGTTTAAGACAACTTACAGCATCAGTCCTACTCTCAGCATACCCTGTGCCTTAATTGCAGTAATTCCTTGCATTATCTTTCCATCACAATTTATGAGATATTTTCAACCATTTCTTACCACTCAATTATCACCTTCTAGTGCACCAGATACTTCCATTTAAGATAATTACGTTTTCCATTCATAGATTTCGATTACACCTATTTCATCGTGATGGGGAGTGTAAAATTCCAATTCCGATTTTTATCTCCACCTTAATAACAATCTCGAGAAATACTTTTAACCCGAAAGGTAAGCTGTAAGCCCACCAGCGCACAGTGCGATGGTCTGGACCGCAAGACATTAATTAAATTACGAAATTTTCCTAAAAAAAAAAACAACAACTATTAAACCACTTAATCGAACGTCGTCGTCGCGTCCCCAGTGATTCTCACCTTCCGAATGGGCTGCCGTTTCGACTGGATACTCGTACCTCCACCAACGTCACTCGTTTTGTGAAAGTGTATAAAATGTTAAAACGTTGTCGTCGGTAACCGCTGCTGGCTGGCGTCGCCACAGCTAAATTGCCCAACAGTCGAGCCGAAACATCGAAGTGAACTCTAATTCGCGACTCCAAAGCCCAGTGTATCTCATACACTGTCGCCGCCTCCTACCTAACCTGCGGATATCTACAGACATATGTACATTAGGCCAACCGCCTGCTCTGTACGCATCGAATTATTCGCGCGCGCGAAATTAATTAAACCACAAGTGGCTAAGTCTGTTGCGGTCGGGATGGATATGCCTACACACTGTGGGCTTCATTTTGGGCCCGCTGCACGGTTCTTGTATCTGTTTGTTCACATGTCAACGACGGTCCTCAGACAAATGGCACGAGGTTTTAATTTACACAAATCCCGCAGTTACCAGTAAGTAGTTGACTTTTGCACTATACTGTAGGGGGTGCGGGGGGTTGATAATTGTGTGCGCGGGTGGGTGCATTCCTATTAAGGCAATAAATGCCAGTAAATAGTTAACCATCCAGTGTTGGGTCAACAAAACGCAGAGCGGTTCGTTTGTTCTTCGCCATGCAAGTCGTCTTCTTGGATGTATCTCCTCGATTCGAGAGAATAATGCACTTAAAGTGGTTGACCGCTAGCGCAAAATGTTGCACGCTGACGGCGACTACGAGTATATGCGGTGGAATGTGATTTATTGAAATAGTTGCTCAAACTGTTTACCGTTTATTATTCAAAACACACTCGTGTGAAATATGGTCTCGTATTGTGAACTCAGGTGAGGGATGTGAGGCGCCTTAACGCGACACGCCGTGCAGCCACGGCCGCTCTTTGAATCGCATTTCAGATTATTAATGACTGTGAAATGGTGTTGTAAACATTCTCGAATGAGTGATTTGCGGCACGGATGCGCTTGATGTTGTTGTTGTTTTCTGCTGTTTTTTTTTTTTTTTAAAAACTCGTGATGTGGCAAAGTTGGGGAGGAATTCTTAAGGAAGGTATAATAAGGCGGCGCTGGGTTATGTTGAAAGAAGGTTTTGAAATAGGTGACAACTTGTCGAGTTGACGTGTGTAGATGAAGGGAGAAGTCGTTTGATATTTATTGAAGGCGTGATGAGAGTTCATGTAGCGCAGACAATTTATAGTGAACTTTTTTTTCGTGTAGGTAGGTACGAGTACTTCAGAACTTGCTTTGGTAAGGTATCAGACTCACTTGCGAATTATCCATCTTCGACATAGTGTTGGCTGAGTGGAATATCTGGACTGAAGCCTTTGTTTGCAAGGACACTAGACTTTATAGGTATGTATCTCTCCTCCATGATGCTGAGCCAAGAGGCGTTTAGGTACTTAGGTTGCCGATGTCATAGAATTTTTCATTATACTTTGGCCACCAACAATAAGCTGGAGGAAAAGAATATGTGCACTCTAGCGTGTTAGTCATGCTTTCTACAAGGCTGCATTTGATGTCCTATGTGAACCGTCCAGAAAAAAGTTTGGAACGGAAGAAGCCATCTTCATGTTTTCCAAAAGACTGCTAACTGCTAAGGGTAAAAGGGATTGATGAGATTGTTGTTGAGGTTGAGAAAGCTATCCCTCAGGCGGAGTTCTTTCTCTCTTATTAGTCGTCGTCGCTGACCTCGCGTCCAATGGACAACCTTAGTGATACGTGAATGTATGACAAACATCCGAGAGTATTATCTGGCACGAGAAAGCTTCTAAAAAAAAGCGTTTCGGATATGGCTCTAGACATAACACGCCCAACACGAATGGTCACGAAAAGCTAGGCCCTGGACCACATACGGTCTGTTGCGCTACGTATTTGTATTTGGGTACCCATCCATGTATGAAAGGCATCGAAAAGGCGAATTCCGTAAAAAGACGAGGGGGTAACAGAATCCTTTATAGGAACTGAAACATTCTGCGGAATAGGATATTATACCTTTAAAGAAAAATTTAGGAGAATTAGGCAGGCTAAGAAACTCTCAGAGGATTGTAACACGAAATATTAAAGTTCAAAGTATTCGTTGGCCTTAACAAGGCACTGCAAATGCAAGGAACCGTTGAAGTTTGAGGACAACGTTCACAGATTCATGTGAGGCACTGATCCATAAAAGGCGATAATATCTAAGCAAGTAAGGATGTACCAACCATTGGTTCTCTTGAAGTTCTCACAGTCCACATGGTGTCAAAATGGTGCTCTATGCTTGGCAATGCTTAGTCAGAGTACTTGACACTCAAACACATAGCTGGAAACAAGTATGGTAAGAGGGGAGCTCTAAAGTGGGGACAACAAAGTTAGTAAGGACACAATAAGCACCACGAGATCGTAGTACAGTAAGAACACTTAACTAGAAAGTAGACGTGGAATGCACATGAAATCGTTAAAACCACAAAGCGTGGGACAATAAATGATTTCCGTGGAAATAGAAAACAAGGACGATCATCAGGCTGCCAAAGAAGGGCAATCTTAGAGGGAATATGCGTTATTTTAACCGGATAGAAGATAGTAGAAAAGATAGTTATAGACTGGATTAGAGACTACTAGACTAAGCACTATTCGCATCCTTTTCCATAGGGCTTCGATGAGTGACAAAACTAAAGTAGAAAGCAGGTGTCCCACTCGTCTAAAAATCAATTTAGACTAGATCAAGCTTCGCCTCTTATGAAGAAGAGTAGAATGCAATAGACATTGCATTGTTGCTGTGGTCTCATTCAGGTCTTGTTGTAAAATTTATCGCCGACATGCTGTCGCACACAGCAATCCCTTTCTCCACCGAAAGGCTTGATTGCTGTTTGACATGATGCATGCCATGTTGTTCGAATCAGCTGAATTGCCTTTAAATTTGGAGATGACCTTATTTTCTGCAGAATTCGTGCCTAATCAGAAATCTAGATAAATTCTTTTAAATATAAATTCTTATGTTTATATGGTTCCACATCTCACAGAAATCCATTCACACTTTGGAGACATTCTTAAAGGCCACCCTGTGCATCAACAAGAATTTTCTGTCATTCGCCGCTAAAAATTGACTCAACACAAAATAATTTTCATGTCTATTTCAGTGTGTCCCCACTAGTTTCATCGAATCTCTACCAGTCCTTGGCCCAAAACACCCATCCACTACTTAAAATTTATTGTCAAACCTTCCACCACAACACCCTTTGATATTCCATGAGTTTGACATAATTACGTAATCCCGTTACACAATTTTCGACCAATTAGTTTGTCAAATCATCTTGTTCTGTCATCGTACAACCAATTGACATTAATCAGAAAAGTTATAAAATATTTGCCCACCGCGAAGCATTGTGTCAACGATGGGATGTCATTTTCACCTATGCAACGCGCAGAACATCAAAAATATGTTCTACTTAAAGAATGTAGCCACACCCCATTAACGCCTGTAGTTGGACACTTCAAACGCACACCAGATACTCTTGGAAGGTATGGCCAGATCGCGGCATCCCTCAGTACTCTGAATTTTGTTCCCCTGCCGTCTGTGTTTCAATATTTGATGATCTACACACAGTTTCGGTGTGTTTTTTCGACTCGATTTTCGAATGTATGTCAATATTGTCTTTCACTTGTAAATCATTTTTTATCGACGATACGTGTCTCCCCCGTCACTCCCGATGTGTGCACTGTCACTTGTGTCACACACCCAAATTGCTTATGTAACGTCAAATGCATTTCATGTGCGTTCAGTTCTGTGTGATGAAACTTTCCCATGTTGCATTTGTGGTTTGACGGTTATTTACCCAGTTGCACCTTAAAGAGGGAATCCAGGAGGGCAGGCAGACAGGCGGGCGTGGTGTCAGTTTTCATGTTCATTGATAGTTCGCCAGTTTATTGACCGAAAAACATATTTTTTTGGTGGCGGGTATGTGACATGTTCACACAGTTTCGATGTCATTCGATATTGGATGGCAGTGGTGGCCAAAAGAATAAAATGTTTTCTCCCAAAAGGGTGTTCCTGAGCACCCTCACAAGCACAAAAGGCCGTTCGAATGGCCCCACTGTAGGATACTTTCTCAGAAGTAGTTTACACGATTAGGTAAATATTTACATTTAAGCCCACAGGTGATACAAGACAATGAGAAAAGAAAAGTTAAATAAACGCGAACCTGTTTAACAGTGTTGCTGCTGCTGCTGTTAGTATCAAGTTCAAGGATAAGCAACCAGTTGAGTTAAATCGACCGAACGCAAGGCGTATATCGCGTCGAAATTAGCGTCAATTACAATGAAATCGTGTGAACCAGGGACGCGAACGGGGATCAGGTGCTTTAGTGGTGTGTCGCGACTACGTTCGTCGTGATAGGCATTATGCTGCATGTAAACGTGATTGATTTATTTTTAAATCCATTTTTATTATACCTCGGACTATGCAGACGATGGCGATTAAGACAGATGCAGATTTGTTTCACTTGTAATTAAAGTAGAAGGCATGAAGTACACACATTAACCCTTGCGAGTATACTCATGAGCTATGTCATGGAGACGTATAACCTGTAATGATCGATGAGGAGCTGATTTGTTTTTTATTTTTATAGTTGAAAGGAAAAAAAACGGATAAACTAATCCCGACAGCAATTAAACGTGCCCAGCCTTAGTGTGGATAATTGTCTTTATTACAACTAGACAAACAGGTCTATAAACCCGTCAGTTCTGTCACGTTGTGTCGAGTGTTGGATGATAAAATGGGCGGTAACTCATAGCCAAGACTGAAAGGAATACCTCTGAAGTTTGAGGTTTAAATTTTCATTTAAAAACTAGTCTAAGGCTTTCAGAGACTGCGAAAGGTCCTTATAATCCCAGTCCTGCTACAGATATGTACGCCTGACGAACGAACCGGCTCTGGCACACTCGGTGTGAAAAATTCAGGCCAATACGCTAACGATCGAGCAGGTAGGAGAGATTTGTACTGCAATAAAAGTAAAATCATACCGCGGAAATTTTTGTTAGCCGTTGTCTCAGCAACATATTGGGAGTGTTCTTCTAGTAAAATCATTTCCCATGGGATGAGTTTAATGAAGAAACAGGTCAGGAGTGCGTATTTGTCACACCCTGTAAAAAGGATGATAGCTGGATATTTCGTCAGGTCATAAAGTGGAACCCAATTATCCAAAATGATGAAAGATCAGGTCGTCCGCAAAAAACTTTACAGTTGACAGTCGGAAAGGCAATCAGTCAAGAGCTGGTTGACGCTGCGGTTGTGTGTCATCACATACGGTGACAGATAACGTAAATTATTATGATTTCTTCTTACACTTCTCGCTAATGACGCCTGTCTAGCACGGCTCTTGTATTTTGTGAAATTATTTGTTTTTCAAACAAAAGTAATAAATTTTTGCGACACGAATGTTACGAGTATCTCCCGATTTTAGATACCCTTTGCCAAATCGTGGTCTCATAAATATTTGCTCCACTAAATAGTATCTAGACGTCAACAGCAGTAAGTAGTCTAGTTACGCGAATGCGATAAGATACTTATTTTTATAGTTCTATGGACCATTCTACCAGTAAAACTTACGCATTCTCCCTGTTCACTGAGTGTTTTATGAGAGATGACAAATTGTGTCATAAAATTTGTCGCACAAACTGTGTGCTTAACGATGTAATAAATTTCTTTTGAAACTGCTTCACCGTCGCAAAAAGTGTTACTTTATAAAGTTTTTCAAACAAAATTTTCATAAAATTATGAATGCCACTTCCAATACAGTTTTTTTTGTATCTCCATATGTAAAAGTTAAATCTAAACATAGATCTGGATAAATGTCATTTCGTTGGTGACTGAAACTTCAAAATAAAACATGACAGAGATAAAAAAAATGTCATTCCATCCAGCTGAAAGAAGAAAGAATGATGAGAGATGCAGTCATTTGGAAACGGATACACTATGCATGCTGATTTAAGTCATAAATTTACCATGAGACAATTTGGAGCAAAACACACAGAAAATCATTTTCCAGTCAAAAAGAAAACGAGAAAAACTGAAAACAGGGACACTTTTCTAACAGAAAAGGGGGAATTCCTAGACTGCTGCGGTACTATGTATTTCTGTGGATCAGTTAAATGACAAAGTTGACATGACAGCCACAATTAACCCTGACAATCCATTAATACGATCTGGCAAATTAGTTTGTCGAGATTGGCCTTTTGGAGCTCTACCTATAGAGTGTGTGGAACATGACATGATGCCAAAAGATTGCTTTGGTTTTTTTTTCGTCTTGGCACTGCCAGACGGGGTGGGGGTTTCTCCCTTAGAAGAAACATAAATCCGATGTTGACAACACGTGGATGGAACATAAATATGTCTGTGTTGTGTATCATAGCATATATCATCTTTTATCTCTA
This sequence comes from Blera fallax, assembly GCA_946965025.1. NCBI lineage: Eukaryota > Metazoa > Arthropoda > Insecta > Diptera > Syrphidae > Blera > Blera fallax. The sequence goes on along the minus strand of OX337245.1, from coordinate 74,631,184 downwards.
TTTTCATTTTGTTTTCTTCTTGGATAGTTGGAGAGAATTTGTTTTTTTTTTCTCCGAAGCATTGACTAACAGAGGAGATTTCGATTTAAAGTTGTTTGGATTTATAGAGATATTAATCATCTGGGGAAGGGAGGTATTTTTAAAATTAAGGCAAACAATAAGCGGGGCACTCTGTGAATTGGGTGGAAAACTATAGATATAGGGACGTTGGCAAGGTCTTTTCGATTGACGTCAGGCCGCCGCGCCGTTGAATATTTGTTTTCAACTGACATCAATAAGCCTAATCTAATCACCAAAGATCCAATAAAATTATACCAGCTCTCAAGATTTCCTTTAAAATAATGAAATTGACAGTTGCAAGTCAACGTCATTGTTGTGGGGCTGAACACAACCATCGTTGGAACCAGCGGCTAACAGCTAGTGGCTTTTTTGCTTGCAATGCGAGCCAAAGAATATAACTTGGGGAAAACGTTTTCCATTCGATTTTGACCACCGATCGTCGGTATCCTAATTCTTGTTAAACTTTTGTAGTTGTTAAGGTGTTCCCTTCAATCGTGCAGCAACTCCATTGTTTTAGTAACAACAGGAAAGATGCGGTGGGCCATGAGCAGCTTTAAACCTTCCAAGTCCCCAGGACCTGACGGTATTAATCCTGCAGAACTACAGCAATGCGAGGACATTAAGCTTTCATGGCTCAAAGTCATCATGTCGGGCTGTTTAAATCTGGTCTTCCCAAACTATGGACCGATGTGGAAGTCATCTTCATACCTAAAGCAGGAAAGAGTTTGCATGTAGAACCAAAGGATCTCAGACCTATCAGTCTATTATCCTTTCTACTTAAAACTCTAGAAAGGCTTATTGATATCCACCTTTCCCACTTGCGGCAGAGCATAAGCCCAGTTTTACTGGTGGACCTGGATAGGTCAGGCTGCAGAGTGATGGCTTATGCTGATGCTATTGCTATTGCTGTTTCCGGTAAACACCCAGATAGTCTCAAGGAAAGCGTCCAATATGCTCTCCTTCAGCTCACCAGATGGGCCTCCAAATGTGGACTGGGGGTTAATCCCCATAGAACGGAACTCGTTCTCTTCACGACGAAATATAAAGTTCCCCTCATAGACCGTCCTAAGATAAATGGCACCAGTCTCACCTTCACTTATAACGCAAGATACCTCGGTTTTATTTTGGACAGAAAACTGAACTGGAAAGGCAATGTAGCTCTCTACTCCTGAATGAGATCCTTTCATGCACACATTAGCCGATTCGGCAATTCTTTCGTCTATGTGCACCGTACGAGCACAAGAATAGCGTTTGTTATCCATCGGTATGCCATTATCAAGAAATTTCTTTATTCCATTCGCTGAAGAGGCTTCATTTCGTCCAAAAATTCTTCTCAAAATTGGAAAGTGTTTCTGCAGCATTCCACGCACTTTGAAGAGATAATTTTTCGATATTTCCCGAGTCTTGCGAAGGCATCGGCAATCCCTATGTCGTCTAAAACAGTGGTTCCAGGTTTCATGGAAATTCAATAGCCCCTTGTTGTCGATTCGAGCGATGTGACAACCTGTCTAGTGTTCTTCATTTAACTTCCTTATGCATAGAACCAAGGAATGACTTCAAATCTCCTCCGGAATAACCACGACTCCAAACACTCCACATCCATGATCTGCTTCAACACTCATTGCGTTACGAAACCTCTCCCGAATTTTCCCAATTTTCGACATCGAATCCCACCCATTGATAATCTGTCGTCGAAATTCTGTTTCCCACAGTCCGCCATCCGCCAACAACGGACCCCACTATCTCGCTCAAATCAAAACAACTTTGCCGCGAAGACAATGAATTGACTCACCCAGTGACGGCGGCGCGGTGGGGCATCTAGTTACAAAATAGGACACTCTGGTCAGAGATCATCATTAATTACTGTTACAAATAAGTTTGCCATTAGAGCGCTGGAAGCTCTAGAGATTACTCCAAGTGATTGTTTACAATCCCCCACAAAAAAAAAGCACCCGAGTACGATGGCATTAATTTCCATGAATGACTGTGATTCTATCCGGGTGCGGAGGGGTGCAGCGATGGAGTAAGCGCCTCGATAAGAATCTTCCGCCACTCAGTTCTCTTTATAGCCATCTTCAATTAGGTGAAGAGGCAGCTGTAGTCTCTTGAGAAGTGAACTAATTAATTCGCTGATTAACATGAAAAAGTGAAAAGCGACTCCTTTCATCGGTGGATAATGTGTATCTTGCTTCCGTCAAGATTGGAAACTCAAACAGAGAGCTCAAAGCTTTGAAAGGCAGATCCTGTTTGGTCTAAGGTGATGCCCCCATCCACCCATCCGCCATTCGCTTTCATTCAAAGTAGAGATCCATGTTTTCGTCCTTCCCACCCGTGCACCCGTGAGGTATTATAATTTCAATTAAACGGTGTCTGACGTTGTATGTTTACTTAGTGTCTGCTACAAATAGACGTGCAACCTTGCTGCCGTTGCCACCGATTTGTTTGTACCCAGAATAATTTTTTTTCTATTTAGCCATGGTGCTGAAAAAAAAGCGAGACTCAGTGGTTGGAGGAATGTTGTTCTTCCTTTCATGACACCCCCTTTGGGCTGTGGCTTGAGGCTGCTGCTGTGGGTGGTGGTGGCAAGACATGGTGCAGACAGGAATTTTTATACACACGTTAAAAGAAAGCTGGAACTGGTCGTGAGGATACGTAGACATGTGTCTGTTGGAGATGGCCACGTGCTTGCAATTCGCAAATGCATGTCGTTGGTAGAATTTATGGAGTTAATTCTGTCTGCAGTTGGACGGTGTAGAGAAGTGGTGATGGAGTATCTATACATGGCTTTGTGGAACTTGCTTTGATTTATGTGAATCCAGGTGAATTAATGAAAGCTTTTGGAAGGCTTCTCTTCGGTTCTGGTGGAGGTAATCCAATTAAGAGTCAAGTTAATGAAACTTTTGATGGTTTCACACTGTAGAAGACGCGATGAGTTTTTTCTAAAAAAAAACTCGTTCAAATAACTGAAGAATGGATGAATACATGGTCTAAATTACAAAGCAACGAAGGGATGACAGGTGAACACAAGTTGGGGTACCATACGGCGATAGGCTCAGACCTTTACTTTAGCATTAAGTTTAGCGACAGACGTGCAAGTGGAATAATTAATTTCGTAAAAAATTGTCAACATTGGCCTTTTTTTCCTCTTGCAAAACCCTTGCCCGCATGGGATCGACACTGCGACCTAAAGGGTCTATTGTATCGAGGGGTTGATGTTAATCCAAACGACGTACTGCCTCCTTAATGAAGGTACATACTCGTAAGTAAATCCTTGGTAATGGATCTTTTCAGTTCTCCTTGTGGATAGTACGTTTCTTTAGCAGTGCCGCGCATTCGCAGAGAATGTGTTCGGATGTTTTATCTTCCTTAATGTAGAATCGACAATTCGTAACCTGGCACAGATTCATCTTGTTAAGGTGATATCTCTGGCCGCAGTGGCCAGTTAGGAAGCCTGCTAATTTAATAATGCTTTCCTTGTTTTAGACATTTTCCCAATGGTCAAGAAGAAGTCCCAGTCGTTAATTTGCCCTATGGCAGCAGCCCAATTGACTTTGCAATACGATTCTGGTTCTATTAACGCGGATTCTGATTCAGCTGATTCGTTGCCTTCAATACCTTGGTGATCGGGTACCCATCCAAGTTTAACCTTATTGTGTCTAGCCAGGGTCTGTAAGGCAGCGTAGCAGCATTTAACTGTCAGAGGGTCTATCGTATTAGAAGATAGTGCTAGCAGTCCTGCTTGACTATCTGAAAGGATAAGAATTTTGGCGACCTTAATACCCTTTTTCGATATTAGGTCGCGCAGATCGACAGTTTGGTGTTGGGTCCAAAGACGCCAACTCCAGCTCCAGAATCCATTTTCTATCTGTCAGTGTACAAGGTCAAGCTTTTATAGTGTCTCATTCAAGAGCACCATTGACTCATTTGGCGCGGTCTTCAAAAAATTGCCCAGAACTGTATTCCTTAACCATAGTATCTAGGATGGACAGAAACATGTCCATATTTGGGATTGAGTTAAGTATTTTCAGGTGACCTACATGCTCCTCTGGTTTAAACTAATATTCAACAACAACATTGACCTTAGTCTGGTGGACAGCAATGAACAAAGCCAGAAACTATCCTATGGGTGGTTAGTTCATTGGAGTGGCCCTTGATAAGGTACACCTATGTACCTAGGTCAAAAGTAGGTCTACGGGTGGTCTACACCGCCAACTCCTGAAACCATTCGCTTTTTTGTATCAATTTAACAATGTCATCCATGCACACGTTGCTAAAATCATTTAGACAGGAAGTCAGGCTGGGATATCCTGGGGGTATGTTTCAGGTTTTGCGAAAAATAACCTTTCCATACCAATATTCTTGAGTTAACATAGTACACCAACTTCTGATCTAATTTTATCGGCTTGAAGCCACTCGAACTTAACTTAATTTCACTTGATACCTGATGGCATTAATCTTGCGGTGGACTGTTAGTTATTTACGGAGTTGACATCGAATCTGATACAGAAATTTATTACGAAACCAAACGTCACAGTTGAATCAATGCTTCGTATAGTGACAAATGCAAACGGCGAGGGAATGTGCGTTCGCCTTAAGAAGGCTCTCAATGATGACATTTAGTACACTTAAACGTTTTATTTGATCGTTTCACTAGAGTACCAGTGACTAACTGAACAAGATAGACTTTAGTGTTTCCTAAGTCTGCAACCAGTTAGATGCATTCTTGTATTGAAATCATTGGAATGCCGCGCAATTAAGTTTTATGATACTTTGAAAAGTTCAACACCTTGACGTCTACATTTTCCACAAAAGTTACAGAATCTTCGTCATAACAAAGTGGAAATACTAGTTGTCAAGTGACGGTCTACCAAGCTCCACAGTTCATCGTCTATTTACCTCCGTGGCGCCCTGATTCTAAACTAAAACACATAAGAGCGCAGCAACAATGTCATACATCCGCCATAAAATTTAATTAAGCAGTACTCCTGGTGAGAGATCTCTTTATGGAGTCTGGTTTTAAAAAAGAAACGCGTTCAATTTATCACAGAATTCCTATCCACGAAACCCGAAACACTTGGATACATGCCCACGTTCTACTTCAGTATCTCTTCCGTTGCACCAAACACCCGATAAGGACACAACCACTTTGAAGGTTCGCCATCTTCACTATCGCCATTTCCCAATTATCGTTAAGATTATTGCGACCAGTTTTATTACCGAGAGATTTATTAAAATATCTCTATCGACGCGTGTTTAAGTGCATCTTTACGACTGCATTATCGCGCCACTGTGGACTGTTTATCTGCTGGACTATCGCATTTAATAGATCAATTCATAAATTTCAAAATAAAATATTCATTCGACAGTCAGTCGCTGTGAACCTTTTTATGCACAAAGATGAGAGGAATGCATAAATGGATTGGTCTTGTCGTCGTATGGCAGACTGTTTTGGCATAAAGATGGTATTTCTATTCCCATTGCAAAGCCCTCATGGTTAGCAGGACAGAACTCCATTAGGTTTTTTTTTTAACGAGCTATAAATTTCCAAATGATGTCGCAGTGTACCCACACTTTTTGGATATACAACGGCGACAAACGTCATTATTACTTTAGTGACGGCTGACAGTGACAGTACCTACATACATGCGAGTATATGACAGCCAGAGAAATGGCGCTACTCAAATTACGAGCAATGATGATAAGGAGCAGAAGAGAGATATTGATGAGTAAATAAGTAAATAAACACCCCACAAGGAGACGGCGAAAAAAGATATTGAAACACGAGATGGATGTTTTCGTTATTATTTCGATGAACAACTGTCAATAGAGCTGTCTTTAGTGAGAAATGACAGATGAAAATGGAATAATTTATCATTAATAGTGAATGAGCAGGCTTTCAATGGAAAGTAAAAAGAGACTACATCAAGTGAGAAAGAGTAATTATGGAAGCAAACATCCTTGAAGAGGGTTTCTATTGTATTGTAATTGTGAAACTGAATTTTAAGTTAGAACAAAGCAAGCAGAACAAACAGATGTCAGACAGATGTCAATAGGAAAGCATCTAAGAGCAAAAGCAACAATGATCCATTTCGAACTTAAGTCGGATCTATATGAATCCTTTTAACTGGTCTTCATCAGGACGGTGTTTGTCAAAGACAGGTAGCTTAGTGGACTGGAAGAACAGAGAGAGAGCCTTCTAAAACTTACCGGTTTATCATAAAGCAATGCATCTCAGATCGTCTCTTCAGTTGTTTTTTGTCGACTACAAGAAGGCTTTCAATAACATACGTGTGGTACATCTTAAAGTAATCTACTGGGATGTAAGTACTATTGGAATTACGGCAAGGTGCCTGATGGTCTTAAAGTTCAAAATGATTCAACAAGGGAGCATATTCTTACCGCTCCTATTTTTAGTAGTGCTTGAGTGAAAACTATGCTGATGACATTTATTTGATTTGGAATAGAATAACGGACTTGGATCAACATCAAGAATCCAAAGGAAGCAAGGTAGGGCTGATGAGGCAAAACCACTCTGCCTTAAACTCATCGATTCAAGTGAGCATAACTGGGCAGCGAGTCCATAACGTAGACAGCTTTCTTTACTTACAAAGCAAAAACTGCGGCACAAAACTCGATGAGCAAAGCAGACCCAAGAAAGATCGTAAGATCGTGATGAGACGATAGCAGGACAAAGATACATCCGTCAATGCCATAAAAGATTAGAGCCTATAGAGGCTAGGAAAAGTGGCACAACCCTGAAGTAATCCAAGAAGCAGTCACGGGGTTTGTATGTCTGAAAATGGAGAGGGTTTAGTCGGTAAGTCCGACACTGGGGATCTTGACAAAAAAAAAACTTGGGAGTTTACCGCTACTGTCATAATGAAGTTGTAAACTTTCGTTAACAGATGCCTCTGATGTACATATTTATGCTGCTTCTCGAGCGAAAAGCTTTATGCAAAAATGCGCCAGGGACCTATGCATTCATCACAAGACGGCGAAGAAAATGACTGGAGATTGATCATATGTTGCAGCCTGAAGAAAATTGCCAAATACACCGTGCAATAGAATTCTTAGCACGTTACAGGAGAACTCGAGATGACGGGAAAGGATTTGAAGATACCTAAAAAGAGTTTTCAAAATCCCAACACTGTGGCGACTAGGAAGTACTGACATTCTATGTCCTTACATAGGGGTTTTGTTCGAGATATTCCTCGAACTATTTTTTGCTGACGATTTGAAGTTATTTTTAACGTAGAACCAACTAGAACAATTTAAAATTCTTAAGTTCTGTTTTTCTGTTCTCTAGGTGACAAGATAAGTCTTCAGAAACGTCAATAGAACTCGATAAAATGTAAATTTTCGCGATTCGTTTCTTGTTTCCCTTTTTTACTGAAATCATTTCAAAATCGTGAACGATACTAAGAACGCCATAAAGCGTTCACAAAGAATCCTGAAATAAGTACGCACATCCACTCATATCTACACAGCATAATCTGCGATCTTCGCTTCACCCCACAGTGAACCATGCCTAACAAGGGTAGAATGGAACACACAGTACTTGTGTTCGGGTGAAAAAGAGAGAATAAAGAGATTATGGACGTACTTGGCAGTATCTACTTCAACCTCGATACAAACCCCTCCAAGTGTCAAATACATTTCAAGGCATCCACCCGGAATTCCTTTCCACATCTTGTCTAACGCTAGCAAATACATACCCTTCAATTAAGACGTTTCACTGATTGTCAATAAATACCTCCCCCATCCATTCCCACTGTCACACAAGTTCAATGAACTTTTACTGCGGCAACTGAAAACTACCCCACCAGGCCACGCGTCGCCGTCATTCAGCCACCTCACACTGACAAACTACTGCCGAATAAATTTACGCTCGTATGCAAAAGGATGACAAGGAAATCTCGAGCCATGTACATAAATGAACGAAATACTTAAGGTAAAGAGCAATCACCCCTGTAAAGGTACAAGGACATTCGAGAAAAAAAACAACAAAACCCACCCTGAGACTGGGGAAAAAAAAGTAAATTCACCTCTGAACTTCTAAAGCCATTCAGCGTTCAGCTGAATGAGCAGAAAAAACTGGTTAGTAAAACTGAGAAGAAAAGAAAACAGTTACAAAGAAAAAAAAAAACAAAAAATAGTTCGCCCCTAGATCAACTTTTAAAGTAAACACCGTTCTTCCGATTCATCCCTTGCAGTAGTGAGTGACCTTACCAACATGCCATGCGGGCCTTTATCTTCGAATGCCAAGTTCACAGTTGCGAAAGTATTGTCGCATTGAATTACACCCCCGAGGCGGTAGCTGCACATGACTGGTGAATGGGGTGGCGGGGGGTACCGCAGTACTAACCTTCTGCCCAAGGGGGTTGTACGGGTGATTTCACTCCTCGCACAAAGGACTTGTGCCATCGACATTGTTGTTGTTTTATTATTGTCTGACTGTCAGTGTGTCGACATTCAGTTGTGAATCCTGGTTAAGGGGTGAAAAATCGTTGAATGGAAAATGGAAAATTCCGCACTAGAAAATCTGTGCGCGTTTGTTTGTGCGTTTCGGGTTGTTTTCTGCAGGAGGGTGGATGGAAAATAATGCGGTACACACATGATTTGGTCTTTTGTTTGTTATTCTACGCTTTTTTTTTTTGCGTTTGTTTGTATGTGTGGATGTTTGCAGTGTGAAATATGACAAATGATGTGCTTATAGTGTTTGGTTTGGGTGCGTATGGGTGGTTATTTGTGGCTATTTGTTGATGTCTATCAAGGATTCGTGAAAGGAAGTTTGCAAGACATTGGAAAACAAAAGAATCGTTAACGGGGTTTGGAGGGACTCATCAGTGCTGGGTAAATCATCTTGATGCTATTGCCGAAGGCCTTAATTTCTGAATACCCCATGATCGGACGTTCTCCTTTAAGCATTGTTGATACCTAGTGGAGTTTTTTTTTCCTAAATTGAATGCCACAATCAGTATTTCGAGGGGTTTCGTAAAGAAAGCAGGCTGGGTTGTCTTTGATGGGCATGTTGAAAATAGCTCATAGCTTTGCGGCCACTATGCTGAATTGCCAAGCTAAGCAGGTCGAATGAATCAAGAAATCAAAGCGCAGTTCAAGGCAAGTTTCTGTTAGGTTAGGTCAGGTTATATAGGGTTATGAGTTCGTCATAAAACACTAGGCAGCATAATGGGCCCATCGCGATCCCTAGAGAACCCTCACGGTCAGAAGCCTAAATGAATTCGGCCATGCACTTAATTTCCCTACAGAACCTAAATATGGCCTCAGTTTTGTTCCAGGAACCAACTTCCTCTAGATGATTGAAAATGTATCTTCCGAGGTGCCTTATTCTACTCCGAGCTTATTCTACTACAGAGCCTTAGAAACCCTGTGCCCTTCTAAGTTTGACCATCTTAGGTCGGTCATATTGAAGATTTTATCGAGAATAATTCTCTTAACCACGGCCATTGGTGGCCTTATGCCTTCAATTACATCATTTACCGGGAGCTTTGTTCCGTTTTAGGCCAGGAAGTTGGCACTTTTGTTACCCTTTATATCACCGTGTCCAGGTACACAACACATAACTCGGTTCTGCGAACATGGCCAGATTTAGTACCTGTAGAGCCTTTAGGGCAGCCTGACTATCAATGTAGATAGCAATATTTTTGTTGGATAGTGATCCCACCTCAAGCACTTCTGAAGTTTAGAGTACGGCCAGAACCTCTGCCTGGAACAGTCTGCATGTGTCCGGAAGTCTTAGACCCACGTGTAGGTCCACATCTCTTGAATATATGCCTGACCCCGTATCCTCACTAGTTTTAGAACCATCCGCATAAATTGAGATTTCATTTTCCTTAGCCAATCACTCCTATCAGGGCACATTACTTCGTAGGGTCTGTCGAAGTCGTCCCCTTGTAGTTTCTTGGCTTGGTTCATACCCTGAGTGCTATTCCAGGTTCTAGTCCTGTTTTCTCTCTCTAGTTTCCTGAATTCTGAATTTATTGTGTATGAACGATTCTGATGCTCCTTTTCTTGCTAAAGAGTCCGCCACATCATTACCCTCTATTCCCCTGTGGCCAGGTATTTAACAGAGGGTCACTTTGTTCCTTTTACCAAGTTCATTGAGTCTTAGTCGGCATTCCCACGCAAGTTTGGACTTAATAACGTAGCAGTCCTGGTCCTGGATCCAAATACTCCTGCTCCCGTTCCCTCAACAGTTCTTGACCCGTGTGTATACCAGTTTATTGGGCGGTTGCTTAGTCCGTAGATTGTAGATTCACTGCTCAATTTCTTTTTGCTGCTAGGCTTCGTAAGAAAATTCTTTTGAAAGTTGAGTTTCCAAACGGTGTTGTCTCTAGGGATGGCTACAAGTGGTACTTTCCCCGACTAGTCTTGTCCTTGTAATGCAATATTAACATGTTTATGGTCAGTCAAACGGCAATTAAGTCCCATGAATCGTGCTCATTCACAACCACGACCGCACTAGATTACCACTTCTCTCTCATGGAAATGACAGTTCAATATTCACCTTTGGTAAGTACCAGGTGAATATGCCAGAGACATTCCAGGGTGACTGCAAAGCTGGCGACCTGGTTAGGACTACCCTCATTTGCCGGATAGTTGAGCTCTACGTACACGTGTAAACCTTTCGCTACTTGTAAACTTTCACTCAAGTTACACTCTGCATTCAGCAAAGCAAATCACGGATAGGAGAAGGCACGATGTGTCAAGCTTCCAGTCAAATCTGGCTAACATCAGAAGTGATAGCAGATTAGCGCCATTATCGTTGTCCTCACCGGGGAATGTACGATAGGTCTACACGCTAAGCGGCTAGACCTCTTCTCAAATGAGTTCTGCAAGAGCAGCAGAGTTCAAGGCTGATTCAACGGGTTTTCTTTTTTCTTCAACACGCATTCCTTATAGAGATCAAGGATTATCTCTTTTTTCGGTCTGAGATTCTTAGGTGTAAGTCAGACCTTCCTGCTCTGATCATGAATATTACGTTATCTCCCGATCAGTGTATGGGTACGATTTGAAGTTTTAGGCTGTCCTACATAGCTCCCACGTCTGTTTGGCTTTGTTAAGCAGTACCAGTTACAGAGTGGAGTGCTTCCTGAATATTTTCAGTTCAAAAATAATATCGTACTCTGTTGAATCCAGGAACGTACAAGTGTCTCTGGAAGCGCGTAGTCCGACGAACTAACCAGAAAAGGTACAAGACTAGATCAAAGAACAACGCGTCACCAGTCTCGTAAGACTGGTTCTGCTTAGGCTGGCTAAATCTGCTATCTTGGAAAAGTACGAATGTTATCCAAGCCAGGCGCGTAAAATTAAGGACTCCTCATGACAGTGACGGTGTTTTTTATAACTTGAAATATAAAATATAATCAGACACAGATGCACAAGCCTAAAGACGAATTAACGATGTCGTTTAAAAACGATAACCCTTCCTTCACAAGAGGCAAGCATTTCCATTTCAAAGCAACTTTTCGTTTCAATTGCTCAATAAAAAATGCGAAACATTTTACTTTTCACTCAACATTCTGGAACTAATTGCTTCCCCAACCGAGCCCTCATACAATCTCTTTCTCATTCGAACCCCACATTGGTAGCTTCAATCGTAACAAACATTCCTATGGAAACAATGCCTCTGGCATTCATTACATAACGACACCTTGAACGTATCACTATACCATCCTTTCTATCTCATATAAATCTCAATGAAAATAATTACTATTCAGGCAGCAGAGATTGAGCTTCTAAAAGGGTATCCATGTTTTGCACTTCAATGGACCCCCATTACCTCCCATTAAACACAACGTGTGTGTGTGCGTACAATCGTTTTGGTAATAACATTAAAATTAACGAGCAAAACAACATTAATGAATGAAATAAATTATGAAACTTTTAACCTCCCCTGTCCTCACTCTTTCAGTTACTCCCATCAAAACTGTTAAGTTCACAGCATCTGAACACCGGCTTTAAACGCTATCAACCCTGAAACGTGTACCTTTAAAATTTCATTCAATACAGAGAGCAAGAGAGAGCAAAAGATACACGTCAGAGAAAACGAGTAAAAAAAAAAAAGAAAGAAAACACAACACTGTACCTGCGTAGACGTAATCCTTTGTAGTATTCCACCCCCGGTATTTGCAATAATGGTGCCTGCTGCAATATTCGTAGGCGGCTGAAATTGTTGTTGTTGGTGATATTTCCCCATCAACGCACCACCCCCTCCGCCATGCTGCTGCTGCTGTTCTCCTGATCCTTGTGACATTTCAACTGCAGCAGCAATAAATATTCCCTCCACCTTTGTTGTGTATCTTTTGAACGGTTTTTTCCGCGTTTCCTTGTAAAGATTCTCGTATTTTAATCACACACTATGTACACTTAGAGAAAAGATAAATTTACACAAATATCCTGCACTTTGCAGGATAGAAAAAAAAAATAAATCGACAAAGGGAGCACTTTTTTTTCTTTCTTTCCTTCTTTACCACCCTCACTCTACTTCAACCGACATAATAATATTTACTTGATTAATTTTTTTAATTCCTAACTATCAGCGCTAATTTAAAATTTATTTATCTCCCCGTTGAGACATAAATGATAACCGGATAAGATATATCACAGAAGATATCCCAAGCGAATGTCCATAAAAGCCTACGAATTTTTTTTAAATGCCCACTCATTAGGGGTATCTTTTACCGTAAAACTTATGAAAACTTAACGCCTTTGTGTGCGGATTCATACGGAAACCTAAGAGGACTGATTCGCCGATTGAAAATCTCTGGTTAAAACGGGTTGCTATCTTCCGCAACGGGCAGGGAGATCAAAGTCTATAGGGGAAGAATATCTATAATAATTCGCCGGGGTGCGTCGTCATGCGCCTGAGTCAAAATTCACTTGCGAATTTCTCGCTGCGAATATGAAAATCAAACTGGAGTTTCCCGGAGTCTCCTTCGCCTTGAAGTTTGCCCTTTCATTTGTTTTTGTTTTCGAATTCGGATTCGAATTGGAAGCGGGGTGTGCTGAGTGGATGGGTGGAACGTATGCTGACCAAAGTCAAGATTACTACGTATATTTCGGTATCCATGAGAGAGTAATCAGATTTGTTGTTGTATTTTTTTTTTCAGCACTTTATTATTGACACTGAAATACTTTTGGACTTTGTGGTTTCAGTCCGAAGGCGAAAGAAGGATGAACTTTCGAGGGTGGGTAATCAATTCGAATGTTATCTAGTCGAGGTAGAGCCGGCAGAGGGCGAGAGAAAAGTTATTGTTTGTAATTAAAGAAATGAACTGGAATTTTGTTGTTTGGGAATTTCTCGCAATTAGTTGGCAGTATGTTTTGATTACACGCGGAAGGAGTAGAAGGAGGCCAGAAGAAGGAGAAGAATAAGGCTAAATGACCAAATGATTGGATAATCTGGTTAAGATAGGTTTTTTTCCTTTTCGTTTGGATAGGTCTTTCAAGGTTCATTTTGTTTTTATTTGATAGGCATTCATTTTGTAAAGTAATTGTGGTGGGTTGGCGGACAATCGAATGTGGATTGAGGTCGGAGTGTGAGTCATGGCAGGTGTATGAGTTTCGAGAGCGGGAGAGGTTGAAAAGGTATCAAGTCAGACACCATTTCTCTGTCGTATGTATCTCCAAAGTGTTCGTGTCCGATTTCAATTATATTTTCTTAATGAAATTAAAACAAGACGTGCTGTTTACATGCTCCTGTTGTGATAGTATAATAAGTCACGTATGCAGTGGTTTGATACATCATCCACCCATTTTCTAGGACAACCCATCCTACTTCATCAAATGTTAGGTTAGCATGCTATCTATAGGTATGAGAACGGCTAACTGGGCAATTTGTTGTTATGAAATTTCAACGCTCAACTTCCATGCGGGGAATGTGCCTTATCACGTTGAGTTAAAATTAATTGTCCTGTCAACTATCGTAGGTTAAAGTTTCTTGTCATAGTACGCAGTTTCGAGTCTGACGATTAATTAAGTTGAGTAAGGCGATAATGTGTGGATTTGAATAATTTAGAAAGTGTTGCAGTGAAAAGCGGAAGAGTCACTTTAGAACTAAAAGGCGATATTTGAGACTTTTCTGCGTTGGCAGAGTGACAATTCTCTGAGCGATGTATCACATGTCACCAATTTTAAGGTTTTTTTTTATTTGTTTTTGAGTGACAGCTTAAAGTATCTATTTACTTTAAATGATCTTTATCTGTTGATTTATAAAGGAAATCAAACTTTTATTTGATTTCCAATAAAAGTGGTGTTAAGGGCTTTCAATGAACTTTAGTAAACGTTTGTAAGGTATTGTATAACAGTGCTTCTCAAAACACTTAAGAAGATACAACGAAGGTGAAATTAATGGTTTTATTCTAGGATCAAATGAAAGGATGCCCACTGCCCCATCGGATGACATAAGCCAAGGAAGAACGAAGTCACTGAAGGAGGGTGGATTGAAGGAGCCAAGTGTAATACAATAAATTTCCGATCTTTCGTATTTTGCACAAATTAAGGTTTTCTGTCAGTCATATGGAAAATCGTAACACAGACGAAAGAAAAGGTCAACGATGCACGAGGAACTGTAGAACTGTAGATGTGTATTCAGCTGCTGAATGGGCACACCTATCAAGAGAGTGCTAGGACGACGAGAGCACCCACTTTCAGTCAACGGAGAAGTACTCCCTTCTAACAGTATAGAAAGGTTAACGCAGCTATTAAAAAGCGGACTAACCCTGAGGTCCTGCCAGCGGAGCTATTAAAATACGAAAGTGGTGCTTTAGTAGCGTACATACTCCAACAAACTAAGTACGGGTGGATAAAAGTATGTGCAATGTCTGTCATATCAGCTTCTTGCTCCCTTCTTCACGAAAGGCTATCATATGTCTTGCACCAGCTATCGAGACATATCCGTGGCAAATGTAAGATTCTATTGTGTATTGTGTGAAAGTCTGAAGGATTTCTGCAACAGTTCGGCGAATCGACGATAGACCAAGTCGTCACACTGCTGCAAATCATGGGAAAAGGTTAACGAATTTTAGGTCCTTTTCAAAAACTTCAAAGCCGCATGGAATAGTAATCTTGGTGTGGAGCTCTACAAGGCGAATTCTGAAATCAGCCAACCGTATCTAACTGTGTGATGTAATCCGTAGTTTAGAAGTGGTTCCTCGAAATTATTCACCGTACTCCGTCAAAGAGGTGCCCTACCATATGAGTTACATAGAGCACACGAAATGCAGTATCATCAGCGTTCGTGCGTCCAGCAGCTGTGACTTGAAAAAGCGACTTGAGTTGGGATTAAAATGAAACAAATTACCACCTGCCTATCGCCTGATACAAAACGTAAGCTTTGATAACTACAACTTCGAGGTAAGTAAGAGGTTTATCTCCCTTGGAGTCATCATCAAGGAGCAACCAAATTCCAGAGGCACTCAGACTCTATACGGTTCATTGTACTACCAGGCAGAAACTCCTTTTTTGGTGTAGTAGTAGGGCAAACTCAGATATTATTGCAGTAGCAATATACCGATGTATTCCACAGATGTATAAGTCGACTAAATTGGCTCTGCCATATCTAGTACATCGACAACAATTTGTCCAACAGCGTGCAAGAAGATCTTCGAATTCTATCTGCCAGATTCGAGACAACGAGAAAAACCAAGCATCTGTTTCAGAGATCAATCCAATTGGACACAAAGCGCTTGACATCGTTGAGAATGGGGAACCGTCGCGTCGCAGCTCGGTAGCCCGTCAAGCAAGCAGATTAAGTTCGATTGATTAAGAATTGCATTCCCTCCTTGCACTTGAACCAAAGAGGAGTCATTCTTGTACGATGAGTGTGTGGGAAAAATTTCAATACCTACTCCATAAATCATTTGGAGCTCTGGATGCAGTATGAATGGAGGATGTCCTTGACATCTATTTGTGCCAGGTTTTCTCTTGAAGGAGAGATAAATATAGAAACCGGGAAATAATACCATCTCCCTCGTCTCTAAAGCTCCTACAGAACTGGTAAGAAGGATGGTCTTATCTTGTTAGAGCAGTTGAATTTCGAAAGCATATCAGATCCCCCTTGGACCAAATCTGCCTAGAATCCAGTCATATGATGCCACTGGCTCACGGTAGAATCTTTATAATATTTCTCTTTCAGAATAAATGGAATCTGACGTTATTATTTCCCGTCTTAACGTGCAAGGATTTTAAGGATTATACTCATTGAGCACCTTTCCTCCAGGCTGTGGCTAAACCAATAGCTAAAATAATTCAGGATCGAGTGAGAGAAGATCTCGACTCAGAGCTCGACAACGAACAGACAGGCTTTCAAGCTGGATCCTCCTGCATCGACCACATCAATACCTTGCAGATCATCATTGAACAATGCGTCGAGTACAGATCTCCGCTACATTGGCTGTTTATTGATTTCTAGAAAGCCTCCGACAGTTTGGATCCATCTGCTATATGGCGAACCTTGCGCAGGAGAGGTATACCAGAAAAACTCGTCGCTATTATATAGGCTACCTATGATGGCGGTAAATGTCATGTCTTACACAACGAAGTCCGCACCGGAGTACGACAAGGAAGAGTTCTTTCGTCACGGCTATTCCTTGTGGTAATCAGTGATGTAATAGGCAGCTCTGTCTGGAGGAAACATGGGACTGAGATGGACTATGACATCATATCTCAAACATCTTGACTACGCTGACGACGTTTGCTGCCCTCAGACAGGATAATGGACCTGCATCAGATGGCCAATAATCTGGAGTCAGAGGAAAACAAAAAAATAAACACGGCAAGAGCAAAGGCCCAAAGCAATTCAACTTCTCAACACCAACGCCGCTCAACTCAACATAGCTGGACAGCAAGTCGAGAAAATAAGTACGGTCTCGGAAAACGGTGGTATCGAACTGGATGTGGGCAGCAGAATTCGTAAAGCAAAGGCTGCATTCGGTATGCTGTCTAAAGTCTGGAAAAGTCATGTTTTCGGCACAAAAACCAAGCTAAGACTTTCCTGGTTAAACGTGGACATAGTGGTACTTTATGGGTTTAGTACCTGGAAACGTCGACACAAGGAAGCTGCAAACCTTCATAAATAGTTGTCTTCGCAACATCCTGAAGATCTTCTGGCCGCACAGTACACGCGATAATGAGCCAGGAGCCAACAGACGTCAAAATACGGAGCAGAAAGCGGCAGTCAGCGGTGGTCACACCCTACGGCGGAAACGACAGTTCTATTGCGAAGTATGCCATGCAATGGATTCAACTTACCCAATCAGGCAGACGAGTGGGTCGCCCTAGACAGACATGGAGAAGGACAGTCGAGGGGGAATCTAGATCATTGGGGATGAATTGGAGGGAGCTCAAACTCATTACAGAACTCCGTACACGATGGCGCGCAGGCGTTGTTGACGCCCTATACCCCTCGAAGGGTCAGATGGGTGGAGAATTGGGGAATTTTTGCACGCAGCTATGAATTGTATTCTATTTTGACCAGTGGGATTTGCACACTAGAACCAAACGAAAACCCATTCAAAGGTAGGTAGAGGTAGATAGAGGTGGCGGTTTCTTCTATTTTGAAACCAAATTCAGCGCTAGAATGTACCGTTTTGATACCACAAAACTCATGTAACCTGTTTGAGATGAGAAGTATGCTAAACCCAGCTCCAATTGCTCTGTCAGATATCTCTCTCAGCTCGTCGAAGAAGGGTTTACTTAGAGTACGTTGTCGGGTTCTCGCCAGGTCCGGACACCTGCAAGGAAAGTGAAGAAGAGATTCTTCCTCGTTAGGATCTCTGCAGCTACGGCAGAAAGTGTTGTGGGGAATGCCAAGCTTGGCTGCATGGTCTCCTATCGGCCAGTGGTCCAGTTTTAAAAAGTTATTGTGAATGTTATCCTTAACAAATCCTAGCGGAACATTAATTCTTTCTGCCAGCGAGCCACGAAGGGCTGACCCTTTCCTTGCCAGATTGTCTGCTCGCTCATTTCCCTCATAGTTACTGTGTCCTGGGACCCAAATGAGGGTAATATTTGATGGAGCACTCAATTTCTCGGTATTACTCTACCTGAGGATGTGATTGCTGAATCAATAGCTTTGATAGCAGTTTGGCTATCGGTGAAGGTATCAAGATTCCGGTGGAGTGTTGAGAGAGTTTACAGTGATCGGCAGGTCTCACGAATCGCGACAAGCTCCACTTGAAAGACACTAGCGACGGAAAGATTTCGAGACGTTCCACAGGCCATTTTCGATCCGTCCATATTCAAAGCAAAAATCTTCAGTTAATCTCTGGCTGTTAACCCCCGGCTTAAGTTAGATAAACCTCAAAATGGACCACCAAACCCGTTAAAATAAATAAAAATTTCGATCTACAGCACAGTTTCTCAAAAACCTAAATATTTACCCAATCTCGGAGTAGTATCCTTTGCCCATAAAACTGAGCACACATGTGTGTCCTCCTTCATTAAAATAGAAGAGCACATTTGTATGGAAATTGTTTATTATCTTCCCAACTGACAAAAGCCTACTGTTCCCTTCCACTCCACCAAGCAGCCATAATACGTGTTTAACACAAAGGATTATGAAATTATTATCTCTTCTGCCGCTCCTTTGATTTTTTTGAATTCAATTCAATTCAATTTTTTATCGCGCCACAAAATGCATAGCATCCCAATCTATAAAATTTCCACACAACAATACACAAATATTGTCAACATTAATAAAAAAAAATCCTTGAAGGACACAATCGGAGGAGACTATCAATATACCACGACCAGGCGAGCTCATTCACTACGATTGTGGAGATCACTCCCTTTCTACGATACCGAGCCCTATCTCTGATAATGTATCTCCCTGCATTTAACTGCATTTTAAACTGACAGATGAATGACCACACACCATGTCAAGTTTTAGTAGGACACAAATTTATGGGCGTGTAATCTGTTGTTTGCACTCGTTCGTCCTTTTTCTTTTTTTTTGTCGTCTGTTGTTGTTTTGTCATTCCTCATGGATGCCATAGAATTTCCAGAGAAGTGAAAATTAAGTGAGCATTTATTTTTGTCACCCGATCTTTCAGGTAGAGATGCTGAGATGCAGAGATGCTGCGGCTTCGATAAGAGTTGCCCTTCTCTAGTAATAATGGGGCTGTGTCCTGATGCAGTCATAAATAACATCTCTGGGCATGCGGCTGCATGCCGCACGATGGAATTTTCTTTTATTTTTTGTGAGAAAAAATAGAACAGATGAGGGCCAACTTATAGATACGTGACCAAAGTGCGGTATTTCACCATAAAACCACAAAAAAAGAACGAAAATCGTTCGTTCAAGTTCGTTCTTAATCGGTCATTTAGATTGGAGCAGAAATAAAAGAAAAAAAAAATGCAATCAAGGGGGGAATTTCCGCCCTCGATATGGTTCCAGAATTCACTGTTCTAGATAACATCGTGGGGTTCCAATCGCTGCTGTCACCTACTGAAGGTTTTAAATTACAAAATTTAAATGGGTGACCAATTGAGCAAGTATCTGGGGGTATCTGTAGAAGTATCTAAGGGTATCGGAGGATAGAGGGACCACCAAAGTGTTAAATCGTTTATCGGGGTTTTATCTTTCGAGCATGTTTGTTGTAGGTAATCGGAAAGCACCGTGGCTAGTGGCAGACACGAGCTGTGGATTCGGATACACTACAAATTGTCACTGGCAAGATTTTATTCAAATTCAAGTGGTGTGCCCTATGTAGCTGCGGCTTTTATGACACTTAGTGGCATGAATTTTATGGCCTGCAACCGACAGCGGTGAATAGATGTTGTATCTAATTTTGTATCTTTGTTACGTTAAACTTTGAGTTGAATTAAGGGAACGATTTGTTTGACTTTTTGGGAGGAGTGCGTGGAGTTGTTAATGATGTAAATTGACATGGTATGGATTTAGCTAAAAGGGTGTTGAAAATTGTGCTGAGAGGTGTGGCAAATAATACAAGAATATTATGAAATACGATTGATTTGAAAATGAATCTTAATTTTCCTTGGAAAGACCAATGGAAAATAGCATTCGATATCGTGCCAATTGTTTTAGCTTTTGCTTAGCTTCTGATTCAGTCAAGAGTAACACAACGACTCTTTGAAATTCGTGGCTGTAAATAGCACATAACATCTAAGGAGGGGTTGTCATGAAGATATCAGATATTTCGGGGTTATTCTAGATAAAAAAATCAGTATTCAAAACCGTGATAGGAAGGCCTCGATTCATGTAGGAAGGCTATAGTCCCAAACTGGGGTTCCCAACCCCAGATTGTTCACGGGGCAGTCGTCAGACTCATCCTTATGCACGGAGTACTAGTCTGGTGGACGGCACTGGTTCAAAAGCTATCTTGCGTCTGTATAGCGGACGCCCTTAGAACCACTCCTACAGCCGCACTAGAAACTAAGCTCCATCTTCTTCCCGTTGATATCTTTGGGAAGCTGATGGCGGCCAAAGCAGCATTGCGGCTCAGGGAATCCTCGCAACTGGCTAGTGGAAATATAGGCCACGTAAGAATCTTAAACGACCACAACACTATTCCTAGTAATTCGGACTACATTGTCCCCTATTTGGACTTTACAATACCAGGATTCCTTGCAGAAGTGCTTGGGAATCGGGAGAAATTTTAAACGGATCTGCGATAGAGATTTACACAGACGGATCCAAGGCAGAGTCTGGAACATGTGCGGGAATTTATTCCACTGCACTGGATATCTGTATCACCACACGGCTGCCGGACCACTGTTGTGCATTTCAAGCAGAAGTCACAGCAGTCCGTGAAGCCGAGACCTGGCTTTCAATTAACTCACTAGAGTGCAGCTCTATTGTTGCCTACATAGATAGTCAAGCTGCGATAAAAGCCTTGGAATCGCCAATAATTCGATCCAAGTTGTGCTGGGTTCCAGGCCACATGGATATTCCAGACAATTTCAAAGCGGACGAGCTAGCTAAGAAGGGTGCAGACCGGAAACCCTGACAATAGAGGGGAACCGTCAGCACCTATTAAATCGATAAAATTCCAATTAGATACCTCAGCCATTAGTACGGCTAACAGTAGGTGGAAGAATATCAGTACATGTCTCTCTTCCAAACAAATCTGGCCAGAGCTGGATTGTAGGAAAACCAGTAACTTATTTCCGTTAATAGGACAAATCTTAGAAAGGTAGTTGGGGCCCCCATGGGGCCTTGCCAGAAGACTTGGTGCTTCATTCAACGATTTCTGTAGGAGCTGTAGAAGCGAGGAAGAGGAGGAAACCATGATACATCTTCTGTGTATCTATCCTACCCTATCGGCTTTGAGAATAAAAACCTTAGGGGAATACTTATGTGACACTACACTCATCGGATATTTCTGCCTCAATCTACGCCAGTTTATCCCAGTATGAGTTGGGTCTAATCTAATAGACAGCAAACGTATGTATAATCAGATCAACTATGCGTAAAAAAAATTGTCCAAAGCTAAAGTGGAGCCGATACAAGAACGGCATGCGGCCACCATCTTATCTGATAGCTGATGGGTTACGGAATTCCTTAGTACGTCAACAATTCAAGAACAACCATGCCGGCGAAAGAAAAATGCATCGCAATAGACACCGAGAAACACTTTCCAAATCAGTCCCCATTCTGGACTGGCCCAGAGGTGATATGGTCAAGAAATACTGCTTCAAGAGGAAATTCAACTGGAAGCTGAGTAGCAAAAGAGAATGGAGTAGTGAAGTCGGGATGTACCAACTTAGGCGAAACACCTTAAAGTGGTACACAGATGGATCGAAAACATCCATAGGGACCGTAGCAGAAGTATAAGGGCCCAGAATGAAATATTCGTCAGCCATGGGAATACACCACAGTATCTTCCAATCGGTAACCTATGTACGCAATTAAAAGATGCGTCCAATAGAAAGAATCGCGGGCAAGACATCGCGATACTGTCGGATAGCCAACCCGCAATCAAGGCTTTAAGTTCCTATGAAATCAAGCCTACACTGGTGTGAGAGTGCCTTGCTAAAATAAACCGACTAAGTGAAAACAACAGAGTCACCTTCTACTGGGTACCAGGTCATGTGAGAGAAGAGGGAAATGAAGTAACTGAGAAACTAGCAAGAGAAGGATCCGAATCAGCCTGTATTAACAGGCCCGGAACCATTTTGTTGGCTGGAGCCGTACGACACAGGATAATCTAAGAAAGGAAGAAGAGCGGAACTTTGGGAGGAACTCCCTAGAACGACAGGCCAAGGAAATTCTCGGAATTTTTAACCGGAACTTCTTATAACTTATATACCGGCTGCGCATCCTTACAGGCTTCCTAACGGGTCACTGCAGTTTTAATGAGCACTTCCGGAAACTGGGTACAGAGCAACGTTAAGTTTACAGATTTTGCAGAGATCTTAAGGAACCCCAGGACACATTCTAAAGGAATATGGAGCACTGATCCACAAAAGAAGGGAACTCATAGATGCCTACCATCTGTCAGAAGAAGATCTACCATTGGTAGATCCACTCCAGATACTCAGATTCATCAAGGAAATTGGATTGAAGGAGCTGTTCTAAATGGAGTATCTCATCGACTGGGGCCCCAAGTTGGGGTAGCACAACATGTTGTCAGAAATTCTCCCAACACGTCAACTCCCTCATAAATCAAACGAGACCTCTTTTGGCCCTCTAAACTTTGTTTTTCTAGAAATAAGTTGTAGCCTTGAGTGGATTTCTCAAGCTTCAGGCTGTTCTTAGAACTTCGTGTTACCAGATAGCGACAGCCTCACTTAAAGTTAACCGATATTAAGACATAAATTAATTTAATAAAGATAAACGTGACACAAAACACAAAAAAATATTTTTCATGCAGAAATATAAATAAAAATAAAAAAATTTTATCTTGATGAGATTTTTTCACGGTGTACCATTTTACCATTCGCCCGATGGTATGCAATGAAAAATAACGCCAAGCAAATATAAACGACCGCCCTTGAGTGCAGCATACTTTTAGCGATATTGAGAACAGAATTTATCATCTTCAGTCACTTGAACTTCGTCGAGTTCATCAGATGAATCTCTGGAATTATTAAGAAGGAATCTAATGAAATCGGTTTACGTACACTTTCAATTCCTTACTTCTCCTCAGAAACATCACTCAGATCGCCATAATCTACAGGATTGTTGCACAAACAGCACTTGTTTTCTAACTCTGCATAGCACTCAGCACAGTACATTCCATTGCAGCCAGTCTGTTGGCATTTAACTGCACTTTCATCGCTGAAATGACTTTGAAAATGAATCAGATTGTAAAGGACCTCTTTTTGAGAGTAACTTTTTCAATGGAGTTCCACAAATGTTGCACGCTTTCAATTTGCCGGAACCCAGCAGCTTTCGAAAGATCCAATATCTGTTCGCGGGCAAATTAAAATTTCAAATAAATTCTGTCAGATTCATCGATTACCTGCCCGTTTTCACCCTTAGCCAGTCTAAGAATGAATAGGAACCGGCGCCTTTATTCTTCAGGAACTTCGTTCTGGCTTGGCGTCTAGCAAATTTCAGAAAACTCGCTGTAAGATACGAATCTCCTCGAAACGAAACAATTTCCTTTGAATTTTTGACTTACTTCTCTTCAGTAAAATCTCATTATACAGCCAGAGGGCACGCACTTTAGCCCGCTCCGGGTAATAAGCACGCATAATCACTTGACGAAGTCTCAGACCGTATGGTTCACAAAAAAGGAATATCCACGCCAGGAGCACGATAAATCCTACAATTGTGTGTTGGTCAGTGGTTAGATACCGATTCTTATGGATGCTCACCAATTTGCCAGTATCTACTATACTTCGGTGCATTTGGAACTGGTAAACAAGATTTTGAATCAACTTCATAGCCCTCCTTCAACGGTTCGAATGCATGAACGATCCCTTTGATTATTTCCGCAGTAAACCCACCACCGGATACGTTGACAGTAATGAATGGCGGAACTGAAAAAGGAAAAAGTGATGGTAGGGGACTTTTTGTTTTCTAAAATTTCCCAGTTTTACTACCATCTAATCCAGCCTCCTTTAGTCCATGGAATAGTATCATAGACAGCAACCAATAGAGGGAATAGTCAATAAAACAGGTACAGAGTAACTGCATGGATGATATCGTAAGAAACATAATCGTGCGAGACATTTTGAACAGCTCTGCTCGGACCAGAGTGGGAGATGTTATCTGGAAGAAATTTCATTTAATTCTGATTGGAAGTGAGAGATTTAGTTGTAGACCTTACCGTGACGTAGCGTCGGCGTTCTTTTCTGGTCAACGGAAGAGCAAGTTCTTTTCCCATTTGCTCCCGTCGGGTATTAATAGCAACGAAATCCTTGGTGATGAAGTGATTGTCGAAACGGTCACTTTTGAGATATTTGCTTTTGTAGAGAAGCGCCCTAGGAGAGTTCAAAAATGTTCTTAGAATAGAAAGATTGAGTGGCATGGTGCTTATACATGGTGGGCAGACAAAAAAAAAATTAGACCCAGATACACACCTACTTACTTACTTAGCTGGTGCTACAGTGCGATTTGAACCGGGGCATGAACTAAGAAAACTTTCCATTTAGCCCGGTCTTTAGAAAAAAGCCTTCTGTTGGACACTCGAAGTTTGTGGAGGACTCTTTCTACTTGGGCGCAATACCTGATGCTAGGCGTTCCCAGAACTTTGAGACAAAATTCTTAAACTAGAGTTTCTGCTATTGGATTACAGGCTTTGTACAATCCTTTCAAGTATGATATGAAGGAAGTCACCTTGTCTAAGTCCTGTTTTCAACTCACAAGGTTTTAGTAAGTTCGTTACTCACCTTGTTGGAGCAGGGATGCCCACATTACACTTCGCTTTCAAGAGTGTGTCTGTATAAATTTTAGCAAAGGCGGCCTTAAAATCGATAACGAGATGGACTTTTCTGACCTAGAGCCGCACTAATGGGAGTCGGTTAAGTTATTGTGAAGGGAGTCAGGCGTTCAAAGAATACGTCACATACAACTTTGTACTCGATGCTGAGGAGACTGATGGCTCTGTAAATGGCGCTGTTGATAGAGTTTTCTTTCCAGCAGATCTGGAAAATCCTGCTACGATACCATCTGAACAAAGTTTCGCCGAAGTTTTTGAGACGAAAGAGCCTATGCAGGCGCTTAATTTTCTGTGTGGACTTATACTGACGTAAACCCTAAGTAGCGTTGAGAGAAGCAGTAGGAGTAGAACTGATAGAAAACGTCACTTTGGCTAGACGATGGACTAACTGCCTCAATGCAGATCTACTGTTCTAGATTCGCCCTTAATCTGTCTATAGAGACAGAATGCCGCCTCTGCAAAGTTCAAAACCTCGGAACACATTTCTTGATGGTTACGTCGGCAAAGTTTCCACAAAACAGACAAATTTTTGTGTTGTTTCCTCGTCATTTCTGTTTTTTTTTTAAGGATAAATAGTCGAAGCCAAAAGCAACATCGTTTGGGCAGCTAACTCTGTCGAAGTGAGCGTCTTTGTATGATTCAGAATAATTCAGAGCAAAGAGGAATACTGAGTTGCAAAGCCTAGTGATCTACAATAATCTGTCAGAATTGGCACGATATTAATTTCTGGGAAGCGAACAGTAAGTCATCATTTAAGGAGGGACAGGAAAAATGTCAGATATTTTGCTCGAAATATCTTCTATGATATGAATGTGAATGCCTACTCAACGTTGAGCAACTTTTAAGCAACTGACACCCCCTGAGACTTCATTTAACTATTCGCAAATAATCGGTACTGAACTCACTTAATAATTACCAGAAACACCATAAAGCTTCCAACAAGCTCCACCCATCCAAAGAGTACAAAAAATCCGCTCATCTGGTTTTGTATTTCCGTGAAAATATCACCTCCCACCGTCGTTAGATTCTTCGACGCAACCGTTTTGAAATTGAATTCTTGATCAAATTTTATTGAAACGTAGAACATATCCTTAATGTCCTTCGTAAACTTCTCAAGCTCTGAGAGGAAATAATTTCATTAAACCAGGACTTTTTACAAACCTCCAGACATACTCTCAGCAACAGTCGCAACAATTGAATCGCTTACAAAATCCACCAGTTCACAGATGGCATCGATGAATTTCACACTATAGCACAGCGCTCGAAATACGTCGGTTACATGACACAATCCGCTCATAACTCCCATCTGTTCCTTGCAATCCGTCATAGCTTCGTCGGCCATTTTTACGCAACGGTCATAAGGGGTGCCAAACTTCTTGTTGCACATGCTCATAACGTTGCCCAACCAATCGAAGGCTTTTTTAATTGCGTTTACTGGAATTTTCAAGCGCTAGCACGAAACTTGATTTGTGTCTACTCATATCTAGATACTCACATATTTCCACTATGATAGCCCGAATCCTTATGAGGATTTCCTCAACTTTTTTAAGAACCTTTTTCATTTCCGTCATCGCAATTTTGATTGCATTCTTAATGGCTATTAAAGGTTGCTTTACCACGTCCAACATCCTTTCCAGAGCGTCTTTCAACTGCTCCTGACCACATGAGATACTATTCATTAAAATATCTACATTGCGTAGAATATTCACGGTTGGTCCTTTAGCAGCTAGCACAAGGGCCGTTGCAATCAGAATTGATCTGCCTTTCGAACTAAAGAGGATGGGTAGGATCAGGGTTGAAATGCATCTGCAAATAACGGTTAAGATTAGTAGTTTTTGAAGGTGCACTTTATTCAAACCTGACATTCCGGTTGAAAAGCAATAAGCAGGCATAAAATAACGACAACGCAAGTATTGCGACTGTGGACTTTTTTTTTAGGCAAGGCAATGGTGGGAAATAGTAGACGAACCACAGGATCATAACGCTCAGTCCAACTACGTAGCCGAAGAGTACACATTTCAAAAAGGATGCACAGGCAGATCTGGAAGAAATAAGTACGTAGACCACGATGAGAGCATGCTAAAGCGCTGAATTCAGCTTACTTGTTGGGCTTGATATCTGATCCACAGGGTGCACTTGTTTTTTTAGACGGCTTTGATTTATCGGGTGGTTTGCTTGACGGCTCCATTTATAAATGAATTATAAGCCCGAGGTAGCTTAGTCAAATTTGCTCGCAAAAATCTAAAAGTTTTACGGAGTAAGCAAAAATTTAGAATTTTTTCGACATGCTGTCTCCCGGAATCTATTTTTTGTAAGCGGTGGGAGAACCTTGTATAGGTACCGTGCTCCAAGTTGCGGGGCGGGTTTTCTGGTTTACACGGCAGTTCCTGTCGGCGCCCTTCTCTGAGTTTCTACTTCTCTGAGCTTGATTTGAATTCGAGTTAAAAGTGTGCCAACCGTGTCCCAATTGCTCTCCGATTTTAGTATCTCTTCTACTACATTTGTAGTACTAAGTCTAGTACTAATCACTTCTTCCAATGTTCGTTTCTCCTCAAGGAACCTTGGGTAGTTAAAAACGACGTGTTTTGGGAGTTCTTCGCAACCAGGGCATGCTGGGCATTCTTGCGTATCGGCAAAACTAAAGCGATGTAGGTATCGGCCATACCCACCGTGGCCCGACAGAAATTGCGTCAATTGGTAGTTCACTCTTCATGTCTTCTACTTATGCAGGGCTCAATCCTTGGGATTAGCTTATATGTCCATCTACTCTTTTGTGGCGTATAGTTGCTGCCACGATCTCAGTGATGTTGTCCTCTCTTGTCTTCTTAGTTTTGTAGCTGCTGCGTTCTCAGGTCTTCCGTCCTGATTTTTTTTTAGGATGTCTATGGGAATCATACTAGCTATGACGTGCGCTTCCTCATCCGAAATTGTCCTGTACGGAGATAAACCTCTCAACGCGGTTAGTCCATAGACTCTGTTCAGCAGTCGTCGATTGGTTTTTACTTTAAACGCATTGGGCCAGATCGGGGATGCATAGAGTACACGACTCTAACCCGTAGGTGTAATTACACCGCAAGACGTCCCCGTTTTCAGCTGGAGCCCTGTATCGACTGCCTGACTCTTGATACCACCTGTCGTGGGTCGAGCTTTATGGGATCCCAATTGATGGTTCGCAAAAAACCATCTTCCGATTCAGTGATCACGAGTAATCTACTGAGCATTAGGCGTTCTAGTACATTTTGCATTTTGTTTTTCTTTTATTTAATTGCGGCCATGTTTGTTTCGCATGGTTACATGTGTCAAGATTGCGCCATCTCTTGGCCTGATTCAATGCCGCTATTGAGATATTTTATCTATGCCGTTTCTATGGGTAGATGCAGCCCCTCGCAGTAGAGAGCTCCTTTTCGTTTTCAGTTAATTCTTCTGATCTGCAGTGATTCAGTGATGCATGCAGATATGATGAAAGTATTGCTTCAGCACTCTGTCTAACCTAACGTACATTACTCCTCACCCAATAGCTTCTACCCTCGACGAAGTAGTATCATTCCCCACGTCGCCATATGTAGGTATGCGACATATGTATCTACGGCCTTGCGGTCTTTCCATTCTCATGCAAATGAATCTAATATTAAGTCGTTCATGGGAATTTATGGAATCACCCATTCACGAGGTCGCAG
This sequence comes from Blera fallax, assembly GCA_946965025.1. NCBI lineage: Eukaryota > Metazoa > Arthropoda > Insecta > Diptera > Syrphidae > Blera > Blera fallax. Next base: position 74,602,572 of record OX337245.1, on the reverse strand, counting down.
AATACCGAGATTTTATCAGATTCAAAGTAACTCACGCGGCTCATCTTTGTGTTGTGAGAGAGCAGGGGGAAAAGAAATTATGAATTAATGATCTTTTGGTGGGGAATCACACCTTAACCCCCCTCAACCTCTATTTAGCATAATTAATGATTTATTTTATAATGATTCCGACTCTCCAGCATAGTGGACCGCAAAGTGCAACGGCAATCTTGTTACGATCTACTTTTGGTAAATTTGAAATTCCGACACCTCTGTGTAGCTTCCTGGAAACGGCACATTGTCCTTAAATCCATAGCCTCAGCTCCGGGATAATCCGAGGCTTGACAAACCACAACCACAGCTCGCCGTTTATTGCGCATTAAACTCAACTAGAGTGTCCCGAAAGCGGTACCTGTGAGTCGGTGTCACATGTTCCATTGTCCTATTTATTCAAATGTAGGTACATAGACCATTTTTTTTTTGTTGTTTTCTGTTAGTGAATAGGAAGAAGGACATATTACGGTCGGTTTTTGAAATATTGAAAGCATCACACAATCGCTATACACTCGGGATCTGTTTTTCCAAAGGCCTCCTCTCTAAATAGCATCGTAAAGCGGGTGCGGCAGCCTTTGATGTCCTAATTGGTTTATTACTTTGTCGGCATCGGTTTTTTTTTCTGGATTTTTTTTTTTATATTATGTAGGGATGTAGGTTGGCTCTCGCCGCTTTACACGCTAAGATGAGATTACACAAAACAGGTAAAATCGTAAAAATCATAAAAACGCAACGGAGCGAGCGGGACAGAATAGCAATATCAATGGCAATGGGAATTAAAAGAACAAAATATGGTTAGGAATAGAGAATGGCATTTGTTGTAAATCTCTGGGCCCAACTCGAGGGAATATAGTATCTAGATACTCGTACGTGGTCGTAGTATGCGCGATGCTTCCTATTTGCTTTGACGGTGATGGTAGTGTTGGTGGCGGCGGCAGCGGCGGTGCCTATGATAGGCACCGAGAAAACCATGAGTCTCTTGAGAATGAATTGTGTTGGTCTAGGATTTCAATGAAAAAATTTTTTTTTTTTTTGTTTTTTTGTTCCCCCCTGTCCATTTGGGCATTGTTGACGAGTGATTTTACTATGCGTTTAAAATGAATTTTTATTGGAGTAGTTTGGTACATTTTATGGCTTTCAAGTGACAAAAAGGATGTTTTATTGGGGAGATTGTCGGTAGATTTTGTGAGATGAGAATTGATTATGATAGATAGGATCGTAAACTTGCACAGGGTAGGCTTTGTTTGAAGGGAATTACGGGCAAAGATCTGGTGTAAACGTGACGAATGTGGAAGAAGGGTTTGCTAGATCCATGGGACTGTAAAGAGTGAGTTCCAGTAAATATTCTTAGGTAGCTCCATCTGTTGAATATGGACATGACAGAGTTTATGATCCAAAGGATATACATATGTATGTATGTACAAAAATACAATACTTGGTGCAACAGATCGTATGTGATCCGAGTCCTAGCTCCTCGCGATCATTCGTGTTGTGGGTGTTATATTTTTCCACACAATTGCAAGGGACCTACAGGTGAGAGCCACATCCGAAAGGCTTCTTTTTTTTAGAAGCTACATATCTCATGACAGTTCCCTCGTACGTTTGTCAGATATTCGCGAGAGGAGGGACCGTGAAAAAACATCCTCCCGCTCAGCGATCCAACCCAATAACCGCTTGAGCCACGGCGCCCACTCTTCCTGCCAATCCTCGCTCAATTGGTGGTTTCGTTGGGGATATCCAGTGGAACTCACCACATTGGTTGCAGCTTCCGTGATCCCCTGTTTCTCATGCCTTTTCTTCCTCTGTATGACTCGCGTCTGTTATGCTCGCAGAGCTCGTGTTAAGTTCTCCTCTTTTTCTGCGTTTTTTTACCCCTCTTCCTTCCTGCCAATCCTCGTTAAATCAGCGGTTTCCTTGGGGGATATAAAGTGGAACTCATCACATCAGTAGTGACTTACATGACAGCTTGCCAGTTGCTTGATGCTGATGGCATTGGACTTATCGTAAGATTACGGAATAAACGTCAGGCAAAGGTTGTGAAAAGCTGTTGCGACTGAACTCGTTCGACGTCAAATTTTCTCGCAGAAGTTCATCGATATTGTGGCGCCTTCAATTCATTCGCATTCGTGCCTTGGCTCCAACAAACTACTGGCCCGGGTCTATGTTGATCACTTCAAAGTTTCGGATATTCACGACGGTTCACGGTTGACGACTTGCTGGTCAAAATGTAGAGAAACTTGCTTGCTATGATGACGTCTTCTCCTGCGGCAAAGTCAACTAGCCAAAGTCCGTTTCCCGATGTGGTATTTATTCATACTAATTGTACTCTGTCTTCCCTTTCTTTCCTTATTTGGATTTGACAGCAATTTTCATAGTTAGGATACTGCTCGCACATCCTGTCGTGGAGCACGTAGAAACGCTTAGATAAGCAGCTTTTAGGCTTACTTTAATGAATTAAGGCTTGGTACAAATTGTTATAAGACATTCACTTACATTTATGCGGAAAGCTGGAGCCGTCTAGCCTAAGTTTGCCGCGTATAACAAATCGGCACTAAACGAAGTGATGTTTCCCGAACTTTTGTAACAGTCAACGTGCATCGTGATAAATGTCACAATTTTTTATCCTCGTTTCGTTGGGCTTGTTTCATCGTATTTTCTGGATAACAGTCTCGGGCCTCCGCTTACTGGTGGGCTGTACGTACATTTTGGGAGCTCCCTATATTCCACATACAGACCCGAATGTCGTTGTCTTTGTTTTTCGGTTTTCAGGTTCGTTAAAATGTTTACCAGAACCTATTGGTTGTTTCGCAACAAGTTTTTTTTCCTTTTATGACAGAACCCTAAACTTCACACATATTTAGGTCTCAATCTGAAGAGGCAGGAACTTTTCTGAACCCCTTGCACAAATTCGGTGATTCGGTCATTTTTGGTTACTGGTTCTAAAACATCGTAAGCTGGACCTGCAGACGCCACCGTTGGCCTTCGCGGCCACCCGTGTGCGAAAGGGCGCCTTAGTTGGAACGTCCTTCCAAGTTGCAGGGTAAGACCAACTACTTCACTTCAACGTGTTGTTCATGGGTGGGGCCTATGAATACCAAAAAGTTCTGCATTCAAATAGTTCACTATCGTCATAGCAGTCGCATGAGCCACTCCGTTTGCCCTAAGGGAGGCCTACAATGTATTTACCTGCCCTAAAAGTGTCATATTTCAAGTTCCTTTTTTATCAATTTGACTGTTTCTTTGAAAATTGCAACAAATCCACGGAGAACATATGACATATGTGAGTTTGATATGACAGATATGTCAAATGTCACACTGACACATGTGAGAGTGTTTCACGCTGTTGTTACCACACTCAAAACCCATAGGAGTTTATATTCCGTGTATATTCCATGAGACATCTCCTCTGCCTCTCCCTGCCCAATCAAAACCATGCCGAAACCTTCTCAAATTCAAACGAATTCTTAAATTTTATTCTTTCATTTGAATTTCGGGCGGCACTATCAAAAAGACCAACAGAAGACGACACAAAAAAAAGTAACGAAACAAACGAAATCAGACCAACGAAACCAATAAACAGCGCTGACAGAGAAAACGTGGATATTTGTCAAAGATTTCACTTTATGTCCAGTCCGGCTCATTCTTTTCATCAAAAACAAATCAAGTCAACTTCAATTTGTGTACCGCATCATACAGAGTATGGATCCCCATCCTCAAAGAGTCGGTAGGATGGACAGCAAGAGCGACAGAGAGTGAAACTGACCGCGCGCATGCTCAGACACTTTAAAGAGATCTACGGCCAAAGAGACCGTCTCTAAGCTCCGATAGTCACCCTCTTGTGTACCCGACCCACGAAAGCGGTGGCGGCAAACCTTTGTCGGTTGTGACGGTGCGGTGCGGTGATGGCGGCTTACATGCAAAACCATCTCGTGAATTAATCGACTTGGTTTATAATTCAAGCTAAGGAGACGCACAAAAACAACAACAAAGACAACAAGAACTTTCCAAGATCAGAGTTTCGGCATTGGGCCGGAACGGCAGCAGTGAACACAGTAAACAACCGCGCTCCAGAGTTCCAGGCAGCAGCTTCAAATTTAACAAATCGTCCAGCATCGTGGCGAGGTTAGTTTCTTGGATATGTTCGCCAGGATACAGTGCGTAGATCCCCACCAAACGAGTGGCGGCGCATACGCGCGTGTGTATCTGGTTGGGCCTGCGCAGCGCTGCGCCGTTTTATCAGCGAACATGGCCTATAATTGATTATCATTTACATAAAAATTTACTGCTTTGGCGGTACGCAGAAAGGGCGCGCACACCGCCAAAACACCAAAACAAATATCCCGAATAATCAGCATAAGACGGGTGTGTACGGGACGGGTAGATGCAGATTCGGATTGTTTACGTTTTACTGGTATTTTTTTTTTGTTATTTGTGGAATCTGAGCTGTGGAATCTTTATGTGTTTTAAACTGCATTGCCGCAGCTGTGAGCCGACAGAGGTTATAAGAATGAAATTTGCAGGAAGGATCAAAAGATCCTAGGCTAAAACAAAATTCCCGGAATGCTTTCCCTTAGAAGAGAGTCTAAAGCAAGGCCATTCGCTTAGCGTCCACTTTTATATTCAATTGAACTCTCAATCAGATTGAGAGCCCAGTTTAAGAAAATAAAAATTTAATAAAAGCAGGCTCTAAGGATCTGTCCAGATTCTAAGCGTTCCTTAGTTTAGGCTTCACATGTGACGGGAAGCATGTAGAGATTCCCCTTTTCCCCGGCAGAATCAAGTTCGTCGGTCATACAGTTTCCTAGAATGCCCCTATGGCGCGGCACCCAATCAAGGTTAGTTTTGAATTGTTCAGCCATATTCAGCGGTAGTTTAACGCCGCTAACACTTTCTTACTCTTGACAGCATTTGCCAATCCGGCGTATTCAACATTTCTGACTCCAACTTCATGTAAAAGCCGCACAGCGTGGGCATATCCTAGTGATAGGACATTGGTCGGTGGAAAATTACTATCATTCGACGTAACACCCCTACCCACCCATAGTCTGCTAAGCGCTGTCCACAATCTGGGGGGCAAAAAGGGGCATCATCGTGGTTATGAGAGATTTGATTTCCAAAGAATGCAGCGACAACACGTGGCTTGAACAAGAGTTTGAATGTTTAAGCCATCGTCCTTGGATAGCATTCGTACTGTATCCATCTGAAAAAATTCGGTCAACATGTTTTCTGATCCCAGGTACAATATCGACAGACTAAGGGATCCCACGGTGCGATAACAGTTTATGGACCAACTCGTCGAAGGAGTAGAAATGATCAGCAGCACAGTCAAGGCTTGGAAGTACAAAGCACAATGGCGTGTAGATTAGGTGTTCATCTTGTGTGGCTTACGTAAGAGATGTGCACATACCTTAAAGCTCATGGTAGGTCTCTGTCTCTGTTTTAAGGCCCAAATGGGATGACACGAGGCTGAATACTTTCACGCTATTAGTTTTCGCTGTTTGCAGTCATGTTCTCCGTGCAGTCCTATGACGAATAACAGTGGCAGACGAATGAAAATGACATCTCAAACAAATAAACCACACTGACGACGTTTGTTTGGATCTGCATCATATGGTCCGTAGTCAGGAGACTAAAACAAGCGCGGTGCGATTATAATTCCAAAGGAAGCAAGGTATTTAGTACTTTGGCGACGAGTTGGGGAGAATTGAAGCTTGTTATAGAAGTTTGAGAACGATGGCGCGTAGGATTTGTTGTCACGTTATATCCCACGAGATGTGACAAGACATGTGTAAGTAAGTAAGCAGGAAGTCCATGAAAGACGTAGCTGTGCTGGAACGTATAGAGATTCGCAACTCATTATTACTCGTAGCAAAGCAAAACGACGAGAATAGTCAAGAAGAGCCCTTTTTTTACAAAGGACTTGTTCATGTTAACGGAACTCTCGTGAATGTCTGACAAACATCCGAGAACATCCAGAAGCTAGGTTCTGGAAATACGGTGCGTTGCGCCAAGTATTTGTATTTTTTTTTCTCGATGTTGAGGGTGGAAATGTCCGAGCAAACGCTTGTAGTTGAGTTACAGTCGGTGCTGAGAATATAAAAACCAAACCACTCCTGCAGACTGTTTAGCGATGAGGAAGACTAACATTACACTGTTAGGTGGATTGAAGCATTCGAACTTGACGTTGATAGCAACAATTTCCATCCATCAGAACAAAATGAAGTGAGGATCGCAATAGCAAAGCTTAATTCCATTAAGGCTACTCGTCCCGATGGCTTGTCTATCGAGCTATTTAACACCGCAGAGAATAACCTAGTAGAGAGGAGGCCTTCACAGAAGGGATGTGGACGGGATTGAATCGAATTCTTCCCCAATTTAGTATATTCTACCACAGAAAGGTAGAAAAAGGGTCCTGATTATTGATGTAAGTAAGATGTCTCTCTAAATCCAAGTCCCCATGAGTAAAGCACACTTTCTTTGAATTCATAAATTTAACGTCGTTCATTGCGACACTAACACGGTGACTAAGTCGTGAAATAAGTGTCCTGCCTGCCAATATCTGGCTTTCTCCTAGACAAGCCTAGGGGAGATTTGCAGTACCATCCATCGAATATCTAGAAAGATCCACGTGCAGATACTATTTAAGTGGTTCCTAGTTTATCTACCACGAATCGTATGACATAGCAATCGAAAAACCAACAGAAAACAACAAATTTTGCAAAAACAGACAGATCTGACGACTGGAATCAGTGTCGCAGATATGTTGATCTTGTATTCGTTTACTTCTACCCATACCCTACTCCTACACCTAGTACTGATGCTAAACAACACATTCACGGAAGCATAGAGATAAGCTATTTTGTTGACTTTCTTCGACCTTCAACTGATAAACCCAAAAGGGGAAAAAATTCAACGAAACGTGTAAGCGGCATGTCATATGTCATCCTCTTAACTATTTGCTTTCAACTTAACTTAAACACCTAAGACTAATAAATTTTCGACAATGCCCTCGTTATCCCCCAAAAAAATAAAGAAATTTTGTTTGCAGATGTCACGGTTATAAAATCGCGAACTGTACCACCTTTGGAATCAGTACAACTTTTAAGCAGTTTTGTGGATCATCTAAATTTTAATTAAAAACAAAATGTCTCCTTACAAAGTGAGCGAAATTAATAAATAAATACTTGCACAAGTAACTAATTTTCTCTCTCTGAAAGGTCCTTTTTTCCATTGCATTCGGATTAATAGCACTCACGACCACAGTTAGCGGTGATTGTTTGGTATGTTCAAACACATCGTACGCAGCGTGCATAAATTCAACAGCTTATCTTGTCTGTCCCGATGGTAAGTCCTTCTACAAAATATGTAAAATATTTTACCTTTTAATTGTTTTTGTTTATTTGTTATAGGTAAAAACGCGTTGTCACAAATTCACGTATGTCCCAATAATGAAGTTTGTACCAATGAGCAAGGTGTTTGTAAGCAAAAAACAAATGAAACAAGTATTCCGTGCTCAACAGGATTAGTGTCATGTGAAAGATGTTCGGATAAATTTGCTTGTGTTAGTACAACGGAATTTGTTTTCTGCGACACAGACGGAAACAGGACTGACATCGGTGGTTCGTGTGAGGGAGGGAAAGTTTGCAGTATTGAGGCATATGATGAGACATCCGCCATATGTACCTTGCCCTGTTTGGTATGTATGATATTAATACGATTACACGGTGAACAAAAACTGTTAACGCTTTGACTCTCTGAAGTCATAATGACGTTTGAATTTGTCCCAAAGTGGTTACGTCGTGCGGTTACGTCATGTGTGTCAACGTAAAACGACGGCAACACTTTGACGGGTGCGTTGACAGCCATATCGATATGAATTTTTGAGTTAATGCTTTGACATATTTTTTGGAACGCTTTGACTGTGTCCCAACGTTGACATGGCAGAATTTTCTGCTACGTCTTGAACACTTTTGTGTGTGGTGTGGCTTGCACGTATTTTGCTTGTGGAAATCACAGTGAAATAAAATTGTGTGTTTATAGTGCACGCTTTCATGCGTTAACACGTTGACCAGTGACGTTGCGTTATCGGTGCGTTGAAGAATTTTCTCGTAACGTCAGATAGTCAACGCCTTATCGATTTGCGTTAACCGTAGAATAGTAGCTTAACTCTGGACAACGGATTAGGTCAGATCAATGGGTCGCCGCCGAAGATCCAAATAAATTTTGATCAATGGAGATGATCTTTCCATATTTATGAAAACCGAGTAGTTCTGAGACTTTGGGTGATGGTGCTGTTCGGAGTTTTCTCAGTAAGGACACCCCACAAAGCAGTGAATTCTCTCTTCTTCTTTAGAACCTAGTGGTGAATAAGCTTTTCGAGTCCTGGAAGATCTCGGGGACCTTTGTTTATCTCACAACAACCATGAAAGGATTCTTTTGGTCTTTTCTGAGATTCAAACGTCGAACCACCCACTCAGCATTCGAATGCACTAATCACTCAACAAGTGTGTTTTAAAAAATGTTTATTTTTACGCATTTACAGTACAATGCAACATGTTCAAATACTGAAGCTACCACTGTAGCACCGATAGATAAAAATTGGAAAGCCTCTTGTGCAGCAGGAACGACTTTCCCTGGATTTTATAAAAATACTCAGGACAGCACGTGTAGAACGTAAGTGAAAAATTTATCTATATCGTAGATACGATATTCCTCAGTAGAGTTTATTTTTTTACAGATACGTTTATTGTGACACTTTACAAGGTCTAAATGCAGTGCTGTACACATGCGACAATGGGTATTTTAATGCAGCAACCACAAAATGTGTGACAACTAAACCAAATGGTTGTTAACTGTTATTTTTAAAACTGTTTAATATAAAAATAAAATAATCTTTAACTAATGAGAAAGTTGTCCTGAATGCCTTTTGGAAAACACCGACTACACTCTTCCACAACTTCTGTTTGAGCAACGCTTTGAAACTCGAATGCCGTCCAGACTAGACTGACAAGGGGATCTTGGGTTACAAAAGGAATCCATGCGATTCTGTACAGATGGATCGAAAATAGGATCAGAAGTGGTGGGTGGAGGGGTCTTCTTCAATGGTCACAACTTAATAATCTCCTTCCGCCTCTCTAATTATTGTTGCAATAAAGGAAGCCTTATCGTGGATAAGCTACTCGTACAATGTGATATCATCATTTTTACTGACAGCCAAGTCGCGATTGAATGTCTGGAATCCATCACCTTTAACTCACGAACTGTCCTTAAATGTCGCCTGTGTCTTAACGAGATGGGGAAGCAATTCAATATCCACCTCATTTCAGTGCCGGTCTACAGGGACATTCCAGGGATTGCCGAACATGGCGAGTCTCTATTCACTTAACCAATCGCAGGTGAACAGATGGCACTACGTGCCTCATCACAAAACAAATATAGCCTAAGCTGAATTAGAAACTCTTCAACTGTTTTATTTGACAGGGTGCTCATTGCAGACATTGTAGATGTCGTTACAGGGCTCTGCATTATTGGCAGGCACGCCACCAAGCTGGGGTTCCTCGCAAATGACTTTGCTGAAGAAACCATACTAAATCTTCTTTGCCCGTGCGAAGCTCTCTCCGCTCGCTGATTTCTCGCTGAAACTTCATTTAGGAACTGGCTTATCGAACATTAGCAACCCTCAGCGCTTTATTACTAGATCCTCCTGGTTCATATCTTTCATGATACAGGCTCGAGCCCCGCCTAGTGCTCTGGGTGGAAACTAACAAAATCCCCAGTTTTTCCGATGCCAATTCCAGTTCGGTATGAAATGAAGGGATACATTACTCTGGTGGAAATTCACCGGAGGATGAAAGAATTCATCCATCCAACCAACGATCAACATTTTAAAATGGAATTCAACAGAATCAACAGAGAGCATGATGTTAGCTATGAGAACGAAACCAAGTTCATCCAAAGGACCTTGCAACGTTGGACTATTCACTAACAATCAACCATTTTATTGATGAGACTCACGATGAACTGAAGGTACTATGTGGATCCAAATCATTGGTGTGTCCAATACTGACAAATCATTTCTTTGCAATACCCAGAAGCTAAGAGATAGCCTTGAAGCCTTTCAGTTCGGCTGGAGGCTCATGGGTGGTGTAACTCCTGTAAAAGATCAATCGATGTGCCAATGAGCCGAGTTTTTGGTTCTAAGTGCTGTACAAGGTGAACTCTTTTCGAAATCAGTTGCCCTATTGCAACAGGCATTCATAGACTGCTTCTGTGAATTTAACAATAGTGGCTATGAAAGAAGGTCGGAGGTGTTCTCACTGAAGAGACACACGCATGCAACGAAATAAGTACGGGCCTGATATCGGAGTGGTGCGTGATCACCATGTTTCCGATACCTAGGTACAATCCTAAGAGGATACGAGATTCCGCATTCCGCGAACAATTATGTCTGAAGAGTGAATCACCCCAGGCAGATCTGGCGTAAAACAGTAAAGGAGGAATCCGACAACGTCAGCAAGGAGAGAGTGAATTCTGAACACGATAGTGAACAGGCGTTATTGAGGTCATATGCTCTATAAAAGATGACTGGATCTAAGAAAAAAAATCTGGATGAAACAGTATGGATTGCTGCGCCATATCTAGGTCACAAGAGCACCAAAATCTCGTGCAGAAGACTACATCGTGGAAATGTAGATTTAATGACTTTTTTTTAGAGGTTATGCACATTCATCGACAACCGAGTTACGTGTTGTTGTTATGAACCGTCTAAAAGTGCCAATTCTACCCACCCAACTTAGAGCCCTATTAAGCAAGCCAACTTCGTATGGAGTATCGCAACAGCAAGGTTCAAAAGTTCAAGTTATGTTTCATTGTATATCTTCTATATCCTTTCGGAGTTCGCTAGAGTACAGTCTATACATTCACCATTTCGACTTCGAACAATACATCGATGATCAAGTTTGGCTTAGAACATGACCACGGCAACTCAACTTCTATGCAGCACTTACGTGTTGTATATTATTTGGTACAGGATTAGGGAGATGATACTTTCTACAGAAGGATATAGCTACTGTCCATTATTCCCATCTAGTAAGCGGAAGAAGAGAACGAAGACGAAACCCAAAAAAAAATAGCTGAGTAAATATCCTTCAAGCTGATTACTCTCTTTGGCGGATTGATATCCGCAAGATAACCTCAAGATAACCTCTTAGCTTCGAGCCGCTAGCATGCACGATTCGCAAACCTGAGTAGTACTTGATTTCAGGAATACGCCTACATACTAACACAAACCCTGCGTACTTCAACCACCCTTCCCGCGGGTCTCCCGTTAGGTATTACTTCACGGGGATGGTTTGCCTTTTAAGCTCTTCTCTGTTCTTTGCCGTTTTCTAGTCTTAGGCGTTCGATTCTTCCGTGTTTGACCTGAACGCTGGTTACATAGCAATTCACTTCGTGCCACATTCCTTCCGACTGTATCATTTCCTAAATGATCAGGACAGTGAAACATCACGTGTTCGGATAAAGTGGTGACCTGTCGTGCCCGAGTCTGTGAAGGTACTTTCTCTATTCTCCATGACCAGTAAGGAACTGTGTGATGTTGTAGTTCACCTCTCCTACTCTCCTTTTCACCCAAATTTCTATGTTGGGGATCGATTGTTGTATACTCGTTTCATTCGATCCACCAAGATATCGATGGGCACCAAGCCAGCTACGACACATGCCGCTTCCTCTGACACTGTTCTATAGGCGCTAATGTCCTTAGAGAACTAAGTCTATAGACAGTTGATAGTTTCCGCCTGGGTTTTTTTGTTGCCATAGCGTCAGCCCGCACTGGAGATGCGAATAGTAGTGCTGAGCTTACTGCTCTAGATAATTGGACTCTCTGCGACTATATCTGGGTCCACCGACGTTTGGCAGTATCCTCGCTAACGATGATTGTAGTATCGACGCCTTTTTCCCTACATACTCTATCATTACCACTAGCCTCGCCTGATAGCTTCAGCCTCTGCCTTAATACATTCATAGCCAAAGCGGCATCTTGGGCTACAAAGCCAAAAAACAATCACAAATGTATGTATCGCTCCATCGGCTATTTACAGATAAAATCACGTATAATTCCCGCTTACGCATCCCGAATTAGCATAAGAAGACCTACTTACTTAAAACAGGGTGTGGTCTAATCACCAGAACCCAAACAACAAATTAACCGAAAAAACCAAAAAAAAATCCAAAATGTATCTTGGCAATTTTAGCCGCAAATTAACGCTCCCCGCCAGCAAACCAATAAACTCACATTCTTTAGAATTGCCGATGCTGTATTCCGTATCTATTGTCAGCATTTATTGATTTCCCATGTCAATCTCCGCATCTCTCGTTAGTCATAAAATTCACCTCGAAAATAAAATTAACATCCTCTGCAATTAATTAGCGAACAATATTCAAATTATCACCCACAAAAAAGATTCAAAAAAATGTCCAATTTAACCGCCAATTTCATAGCAAATGAATTTTATGATCCGATCCGCGCTCTGGGTTTTTAGAGATTTAATCTCACACTCACCCCACTGCGAGTGAATTAAGAGTTAAAAGCTCGTAAAATCGTAAAACACAGATGAAGCACGTCGCTTAGCTTTTTGTATCTTTCGGCGCGCATTCATTGATCTTAAGTCTAAGATCTAAAATCTAATTTTTACCCGATTTTACACTCGTAGATTCGGAAAGTGCTTCTCTATATAGTCATAGGTGTGTAGATGTGTGGAGATGTGTGCGTGCTAGCACAGCGAATTCAAAAATTTGTGTCACTATCGGCAAAGATCAAAGCCGGCCAAAAGTATCTGAAACTAAAAAATGATCAAAAAGACCGAAGCAGCGCGAACACTTCGCAAAGCAGATTCGGCAAGAACTAGTCGCAGCAGTTGAGAGGGCGAGAGAGAAAAGCATCTCAGCTCAGCAGCATCAGCACCAAAAGAGAGGCGGACAACTTGACGGCTTAAGATGTAGTTTTTCTTTTTCTTTTTTCGTTTTTTGACGTCTTTCATATTTTTTTTTTTTTTTTTGGGAAACCTAATCAGCCAAATCGCAATCAATAGGATCGGGCTTCTGTATCTGAATCCTTTGCATGCTCCAATTCGGTTTGGTTAATTGATTTAGAATTACAGACGAGAGGTCGAGGACAATTTTTTCGATTTTCTACGCACTCGGAGTGTCCCGGAGAATGAAAGGGATGCGCCGCCAAACAGTGCACAACGAAATTGGCGTGTAATTTCGAATACACCACCTGCTCTCCATACGATTAGTTCCTATTTCAAAAACGTCGACGACGACGACAACAAGGAGGATCCTTTGTGAGTTATCTGTTCAGCCCCTCTTCGTTCGGCGCACACAGGTGGTGGAACGAAATGAAATGAAATCTCTTAGATCCTTCCGACAGAGTCGCAAATCAATTGGAAGCGCTTCCCGCTTAAGTGAATTTTGGGCAGCAAATGAAAAATGAATTGGTTGTCGGTCGGTCGGTGTACCGTATAGTGAATCATCCTTGTTTTGTGAGGAATTTATTGGAAGGCAGTCCTTTATCGATTCCAAATGCTTTTCAGATTGTTTCGGTGTAAATTAGATGGTGTAGTCTGGTTACTTGGTGATGATTCAAGCTCCCTGCAGGATGTCCAATTGTGTGCTTTGAAGTCTCTCCTCTTCATTGGCCCGGGCTTAATGGTTTCTCTGTGACTTTGGTCATAAATCGACCCCCGGAGTTTTGAACCAAGTTCCAAACCGCAAACATCGAAAGTGGCTGCTTTGGATTTTGGTAAATATTTACTCTGTACGTGCGGTGCGGTTGCGGTCGCGATCAAATGGATTCCTTTTAATTGGCTAATTGATTTTAATCTGTGGGAGATTTGTTTTTTGGATTTTGTCGGTTTTTGCATTTCTGTCTTAGTGATCGACGATAGCGGGCTAATAAAATGCTTATAAAATTATTTGACAGAATTTTTATTGATTATTCATTAGTGGTTTCATGGAACCAATAGTGTGGTCATGATTGATGACGTCAACTTCCTTCAGAAGGGTCGCCTATTGACGCATGGGTTTATGTCAAAGGAATAAAAATTTCTGAGGATTTCTAGGAACAATTCCGCCGGCTCTGATGGACTGCCAGCAGAGCTCTTCAAATACGGTGGTGATGTTTTGGTAGGGCACCAACTCATCAACAAAGTATGGGAGGACGAAAGCATGCCCGATGACTGGACAATCAGCTCCATATGCCCCATCTACAAATAAAGCGATCCTATGTCCTGCAAAAACTACAGAGGCATATCCCTGCTAAATGTCGCATATAAGATCCTGTCCAACGTAATATGTGAACGTCTAAAGCCCTCCTGCAACACACACATCGGCAAATACCAGTGTGGCTTCCGGCCCGGCAGATCGACGATAGACCAAATCTTCACATTAAGGCAAATCCTGGAAAAGACCAACGAATTTCAAGTCGAGACTCACCATCTTTCATCGACTTCAAAGCCGCATATGATAGCATTCATCTTCATGGCGATGGCCGAATTCGGGATCCCGCGCAAACTCATCCAGCTTTGTCGCCTCACGCTGGAAAACACGCGATGCAATGTGCAGTTTGGAAACAGTTCTTCTGAACTATTCCAAACGTGTACCGGATTTCGGCAAGGAGATGCGCTATCACGTGATTTCTTCAATCTAGTGCTGGAGCAGATAGTGCGCAGGGCAGGCGTCAACACGGAAGGCACTATCTTCAACAAGTCCGTCCAGCTGCTGGGATACGTAGACGATATTGATATCATCGGTCGCTCCCAGCGTGCCGTCATAAAGGCTTTTACGGCAATTGAAGAACAGGCGAAACGAGTCGGTCTTGAGGTAAACGAGGACAAAACAAAGTACATGTTGTCAACAAACAAAGCAGCATCTGTCCACCGCCTAGGACAAAGCGTCACTGTTGACAACAGTAACTTCGAAGTAGTTAAGGAGTTTACATACCTCGGAGTAAACATCAAGACCACGAACGACACCTTAATGGAGATCCGACGAAGACTAACCCAAGCAAACCGCTGCTACTTCGGTTTAGCGAAAAAACTGGGTTCAAAACTCCTAACTCGGAAGACAAAATGCGTGCTCTACAAAACACTTATCCTGCCAGTTCTGCTCTACGGTGCCGAGTGTTGGACGATAAGCAGGAGAGCACAGCAGATTTTGAATAGCTTCGAGAGAAAAATTCTTCGTCGAATTTTCGGAGGGCGAATGGAGAAGAAGAGCTGTATCAAGATGTGGATGTAGTCCGGAAAGCCAAAACACGTCGACTACACTTCGCTCGATGTGAATTGACAATAATGCTAAGAGCTAAGAGGATCTTCGAATCCCAGCCCCCAGGTTCGAGACGACAAGGAAGACCTCCGTTTTAAGGACGAAGCTATCGCGGATGCTAGAGCGCTTGGTCTGGAAAACTGGAAGCAGCGTGCCCAGGATCGAAGAGGATGGAAGGCTGCTGTGTCTCAGGCAGGGACCCTCCACGGGTTGGGAGCCCGTTAAATAAAGTAAGTAGAGGATTCCTTGGTAGAATGTGGCCTTTCAGTTCAGTCTCAATTTAGCTTAGAGATATTGATTGGCAAAAAGGAGTTTCTACTTCAACTGCTCCTGGATAAAGTTGGTAAAATTAAAAGAGGAGGTCGAGAACGAACTATTAAGTAAGCTTGAAACTATTCTAATCTTCATACATTCTAACCTTCAAAAGCCATCGAAGAATCTGATAGCCGAGCAAAAGGCGGCAACCTCCTTTGTAGGACCAGAGACCTACTCCGACTTGAGTTGTCAAGAAAGGGACAAATTGGGTATCGCAAAAGCTTAATTTTAAGCTTATCGGTCATAGTTTGTTAGAGGAGAAAATGGAACTGGAAACTAGAATGCTGAAACCTCATTCTTATTCACGTTGTCGTCAGTAAGCAACTGGGTAACAATTTTATATTCTGGGATCTGAAGTGACCTGGAAATTTGATTGCACTTAGCTGAGATTAAAAACAAAAACTAGATTCAGAACCTTGATGAACTGAATATTGGCTTATATTCATTCATATGTACGTACGTTCTCCCGGTTTCGGATCACTTCGTCACTGTGGCCAATTAAATTTGTGTGATCCAGGAGATTTTTGGCCTGCCTCTCTTCCGCGCTTGTATAGGAACGTTGATTGACACTGCCTTTTTGACAGGGTTCATACGATCCCTTCTTTGAACATGGCAATACCAACTCAGCCAGTCGTGCTCCAATTTTTTCGAGATGGCTTCTTTGATGTGAAGGCTTCTTCGGATCCTTCTAAAACTTCTAATTCGATCAAACTTTGTTACTCTTGCTGTCATGCGAAGCATCTTCTTCTCAGCTCCCGTAAATTTGTCTCATACTTTTTGTACATTGTTCAGCATTGCCGGACGAACAACTGTGGTTCAAAGCCTTCCTTTCAGCTTAGGGGGGGCATTTTCTGGTCACGGAAGATAGCAGAGTTTTCCTACTATTTTATCCACCGTACGCTTAATCGATGATTGATGTCATCATAGTTTACTTCGCTGATCATAGTTCCCAGATATTTGAACTTTTCGCACTTGGGAATCAGTTTTTCATTCAAATAAAGGTCTGGACTAGGTCGGAGTGGATCAGAGAATGAGAAGTACAGGCACTCTGTCTTTTTTTGGGCTAATATGATACCTAGCTCCCTTCCTAACGATACCCATATGTACGTCGAGTTAATAGACGAAAATACTCCAGTGAAGAGTGCCTCTTATTATTCGGAGCACTGTATAGCGTTTCAACTGTCCGACTTATCCCACGGTACTTTTATTCTCTCTCAGTAAGCCCTGCGCCACGTTAGCTTAGATCGGCTCGTTCTTTTGGCAGACTGGGTAAGTGGATTCCATTGCATGGCATAGTTCACAGTGAAGTTGTTCTCGCGCCGTAAGGTAAGCCGTATGGTGATGTCTATAGGTTCCTGGCTTGTTCTAATATCGAGCTGTTCGTTTCACATACAATTTGGTAAGAAAACCTTTAATATGAATGCGAGGAGGATTCACGAAAGTCTGCAGCTTTCGGCAGGCGGTAACTTTTTAAGTACTGCACCCACATGTATAAAATTATCAGTCGCAGCTGGGTCGCAGTGCTGCATTGATTTCACAAACTTTTAATAGCATACCGAGCGCAGCCTTTTCATTCCCGAATCTGATGCTAACATCAAGTTCGGAGCCAACGTCAGGTGAAAGTTTGAGTTTGGTAAGCTTTTATTTATTTGCATTCATCTTCAGTTCAACTTTGTTTGCCTCGCCTCTTAGATTGTATCTATAGATCATTTCTCATTTTTTTTTTTTTTTTTTTTTGATGCGCTGGAGGTGTGAAATCCTTTATGGATACTCGGTAGCACGTGCTACGAGTTATGCCAGACTCCATGCTCCTGCACGTTTACGTGGCTAAAACACCCCCCCCATCCCTGTCCTGTGATTCCGGCTACGGTACTACCGGTCAAGGCATTCCTTCGTAGGGGCAGGTTTTGACATCATGTCTTCTTCTTCTTATGGTCCAGGGTTTCCTTCCTCTTGAGCTCTTGGTGTTTGGTTTTCCGACCGTAATTCCTGCATGATACTTGCAATGATACGGTTGGCGATGTCCCATGCTTCCCTCGGTGATAGCATAAACGAAATCAGTCTCCTTAGAGTTATTTCATTGCCTATCTCTTGTCCTAAGGCATTTCTGGCTGCTACGTACATATTTCTTGCATTCCAATAGCACGTGCTCGGCGTTCTGGATTTTTCCTTCACAATGACGATATAATGGATCGTCTGCGATGTTGTACTTGTAGAGGAATTCCCGGAAGCTTCCATGTCCCGTTTGAAATTCGGTAAGGTAGAAGTTTACTTCCCCGTGTTTTCTTGTGGTCCATTCTTCTATGTTCGGCAGCAGTTTGTATGTCCATCGGCCGTTTTCTGATGTGTTCCATTGCCGTTGCCATTCTATTTCGGCAGCTGCTCTGATGGCTCTTCTCTCCCGGTTTTCGTCATTGTATATTGATGCTGCTACTTTGACCTCGAGCTCGATAGGCATTCGCGCCTCTATCACACTTATTGCATCCCCCGATACTGTTCTATATGCACAGGATACTCTGATCGATGCTCTTCTATGCACAGAGTTTATACTTCTCATGTACGTGTTTATGGCTGTTGCCGGTGCCCATGTAGGGGCTGTGTACATGAGGATTGACTTGCTCACTGTCGCAAGCAGATATCTTATTGGCTGCCTGGGTCCTCCAATATTTGGCATCAGCCTGGATATTGCGGCAACAGCCCGATTAGCCTTCACGCTTTTGTAGGTTAGATGGTCTCTAAAGTTGAGCCTATGGTCAAGCAGTACTTCTAGGTACTTTATGTAGGGCTTTGAGTCAATAGTGTATTCTCCTACCTGTATGGTCAGGCACTCAACCTTCTTGCGGCTGCTAATGAGGACAGACTCCGTTTTGTGGTCCGCTAGTTCCAGACCTGACGGGGCTGGGCCTTGGACTGATCCCTGAGGGACTCCTCCTGTTATTTTGTATCTTTTCGGCCCTTCGTCCGTATCATAGAAGAGGGTTCTGTCTTTGAAGTAGTCGGTAATAATCGTAGTAGGTAGTTTGGCACTCGAATATTCCTCAGCGCTCTCATGATGAAGTTCCAGCTGGCCGAGTTAAATGCATTTTTGACGTCCAGCGTAACTACAGCACAGTACAGTTTTCTTCCTCCTTTCCATCTGGTCCCAGATATGGCTTCGCGTGCAATTTCACAAACTGCTGGTATCGCATGAGTGGTGCTTCGCTTTTTCCTGAAACCGTATTGTCGGTTGGAAAGCCCGTTGTCTCCTTCGGTGTACTGGTCAAGTCTGTCGCGGATAATTCTTTCTAGCACTTTCGCTACTGTGTCTAGCATGCACAGCGGTCTATATGACGACGGTTGCTCTGGGGGCTTGTCGCCTTTCGGGATTAACACCAGTCACTGTCGCTTCCATTGCAAAGGGAACTTTCCTTCTGCCAGACATCTTGTATAGAGGTTTGCAAACACCTCCGGTTGGATTTTATCATTTCACATAGGTCCATACAAATGCTTGGCGTAACAGACCGTATGCGGTCCATGGCCTAGGTTCTTGGGATGCCAGTCTGATGTCAGTGTGTATTTAATTACATAATTTTTTTGTATAATGCTGCGGGAAAACATCATCCGATATAGAAGATAATTATCCCTGTGTTACTCCGCTTCAGATTTTAAAAGCATCTGACATCTTGCCTTTGTAAAGATTGCGACATTTTGCACCTTCATACGGAGCCTTTAAAACTGCGATGTGTTTTTTCTCTGCATTCAGCCTAGTCTTTAGCTAACTGCCTTCATTTAGATTGAGAAACTTTTCTACATGTACGTCCTACCTAAGGCTTAGATTCGAAGACTATGTCAACAGATGGGTTGATGTCTATTTGCTCTACATCTTAGCAATCTCAGATGCCCAGTGATCCTTTTTTATTAGAATTCAACGTTTTTTTCACATCAAAGCGCATCACTTTGTCTAAATCCTTGAAATTCTCGCTGAGATCGGTACCGACGTTAACGGGGGAATGAGGATTCTCAATCATCGTCCTGGACTGAGAGATGAGTTTGATAGGGATGCAAAGGTTAGGCATGGCTTAGTTAAGTTCGTAAATGCTTCTTTGATCCGATTAGGATACGGTGAGTATCGTCTTGACATCCAGGATTTTTGAAGTGTACAAATTTGGTCGATTGTAGACTTTCTGGCGTAAAAGTGTAAAGGTTCCAACGTTCACCAATATGACAGATAAGGTTTTGCTTGCGATGCTGATTGGACTGATGAAGAATCTGTTGTGAATCAAGCCAGGCACGTCGCCTATTTCCGAAGATAGGTAAGGTTAAGTAAAATGGGTGCCCTAGTTGACAGGAAACTGCCAACGGCTCACTAAGACTAGCAATGATTCCACTGCGCGCAATAGTAGACCCCTGAGAACCTAAATTTCAATTATCGACGGCTGAACTTAACCACCCAGTTATGTGCATGAATCTTAAGAGTTTGTTCAGCCCAATGTGTCTAAGATCATTAAGCTCCGCAGGGAAGTAGCTCCCAAGAGTGTTTTCCTTTTGTTGACCAGTACTGGGCAATCGCATAGCAATTGGCTAAGGCATTCTATTTCCTCTTCGTCTCTGCAGTTGAAGTACAGAAGTTGTTGTGGGGTAGTCCTGGCAATGCTGCATGATTGCCTATCACACAGTGTCTTGTCAACGCCAACTGCTTTCCGAATATCTCTGCGACTGAGTTTCATAGACTTACCATAACGATTTGGCTATGGCACATACATCCAATCGATACCAATGCCTGTTAGCTTCCTCGTTAGACTCAGTATCCATCTTCCTGTCCAAGGTATTAAGGAAGAGCATGCGAGGCACTTAAATGCGATCCTGTCCCAGCCAGTTCATCCTCTTCTACGTTACCCGGAATCATTTCAAGCTTCCGTATTCTATTACAAAGGAACGATATCTACGAGTATCATCAAGTCGTAAGGAAACCTCGAATAAGCTTAACTGAAAATGAGAACTTATCAGCGAGTGGAGACTCGTTTGTGTACATGACAAATATTCTGCATCGCCGCCCTGTATCGCAACTTCAGTTTTCGTATTATCCTTGACTACGTGTCAGTGCATGACTCGCTCTTAGACCATCTCCCTGCTCTAATTGCACAACTAAACGAACCGTATCCTTCGATTAAAAGGCTTCTTTTTGTCCGACAACTGGATTCAATCCTGCAAATGGATTCTCTACACCATTACATCACAGTTCCGCTCATTATTAACCCCTTTTAACGATTTTTTTCTTTTTTACTATTAATTTACATCGCCGTCTTAATAAAACACATTAACTGCTCAAATATCCTTTCACTCAACCAACACTACATTGTAATAAAAAAAAAATTAATAATAATCTCGTCTGTGTGTCCGTTCTTGTATTGCACTCTCAATCAATCGTTTGCCGCATAATATCAGTCCAAAGTGGAACTAATCCCTCAAGGATTGCCTATATCCCTATGGTAACACACACACTCCCAGACGCATGCACAGAAGTTTATCTTTCGGGAATGGACAACCGAGTGAGAATCATGTTAAAAGCAATTTACGTTTGAAGTGCTACCGTGATACGCTGATGTTATTCTCTTTGGCTACTGCTGTTGTGGCCACCACATCGAAGCGGTGGCCTTTGTTGATCCGATGGACTCCTTTTATCGGAGCCGCGCCGTTTCTATCTTCTTTTTTGTGTGTAATCTACCGTCTCGCATACAGCACCTAAATGTATTGGCTCCTAATAGAGCGTATCCTAAGTATAATGGGCAAACACCATTTTAAAGAGGCTACAAGCCGGTGGGCTACCTTTTGTTTTTTTTTTGTTCCATTGCAACCTGCTGTTGCATTGGGCAAGTGTGTACGAGTATGTGTGTGAATGATGATGATGATACAGGAGCGTAGGACACAGTCTGTGTTATCTGAAGAAAATTGATTTAAATTTTCGTTTCAGCAAAGGAAATGCGCCAGGAACGGTGGAGATGGAGGTTTGTGTGGAGTAATTGAGGGACGGGCCGGTCAAACTGAGCTTAGAAGTCAAATTTACAGGATTTATTCGGCATTTCACAGAGGGATTGGTATAAAAGACGGAAAGCTGTACGAGTAATCCATCATTTTTGACAGGGGTTTCCAAGAAATCTTTTGAACGTCCCAACCTTTTCAGAGGCCAGAACCGGACAATAACGTCAGCATTTGTATTTAGGAGGACTGTTGAGCTCGATGATTGAAACCCTGGTACTATGTGGCCAACCCATAAAAAATTAGATTGCGTCACATACGCTTATTACAGAAGCAAAAGCCTACACAAGGCCGCTTAGAAGATCCTACCTGGGGTGATGTTGAAACGCCTGAAACGACGATTGAACAAAATTTAATTTTACGTCAAATCCTGGAGAAGACTCAAGAATACCAAGTCGATAGCACCATCAATTTCAAGGTCGCGTATGATAGTTTTATAAGGGATGAGCTATTTGGTACCATATCCAGTTGAATACGATGTCATACGATGTCAAAGTCGGAAAAGGCACCACTGAAACGCAATACCACGAGGGGTTTTATATAAGGTGACACTACGAATATCATGTAGCTTCTTTAACCTGGTACTGAGGAGTATAGTGTTACATTCCCAGCTCAACACGTCTTGGGTTATTTTTTGCAAGTCAGTGACATTGATATCGTCGTCGAACGAAACAAGCATTCACTGGAACCTTCAGTGTCAGAAGTAGCCAGCTTCTGGTTGTAAACGAAGCACATTCCGCCTATGATCTACGAGACACGACACTGGCATTTGGGTCAAAACATTCCGATGGATGTTCAAGGCAATAAAGGAAATCATCTTCTGCCAACGACGTAGAATACTACAATTGAATAAAAGGTCCTGTCAAGAAGAAGCAAAGAAGCTATTACCATCACCATCCTGATGTATAACATAGACTTTGTCCCAATCAGATGAGAGTGCACTTGGAGAGAAGTACTACTTTCGATCTACAGCCCCATCAGTATTGACGGTGTATGGAGAAGAAGACCCAACCAAGAGCTAAACGAGCTGTAGAGTGACATCAACCTTGTTCGAAAAAATAAGTATTCAACGCCTAAAATGGCTAAATCTTCCACTCACCCTCCTCGTACACCCACGATCAAAAATTCGACGAAGCATTTTTCGCTCGAAAGTGCACAACATCTGCTCTGCTATTCTGTTTATCGTCCAGGACTCGGCGCCGTACAGCAGACCTAGCAGCGTTAGCCTTCTATTGACCCCAAACCAAGGTTAAATTAGGTACCCTAATTGACAGGAAGCTGTCAACGACTAACTAAGACTAACAATAAGTCCATTGTGACCCTTGTAGACCCCTGAGAACCTAAATTTCATTATCGACAGCTGAATTGAACCACCCAAATGAATCTCAGGAGTTTGTTCAGCACAAAATAGCACCGGTTTCCCAGGTTCAGTTTTCGTCAAATCTCCACTAAGGTTTCACAGTGGAGTTGAAGTTGTCTCCTAGGCAGATGAACTCCTTAACTGCCTCGAAGTTAAAGCTATAAACAGTGAGGTATTGCCCTAGTCACTGGACAGATGGTTTCGTTCACTTCAAGACCAATTCGATTCGCTTGTTTTTCAATAGCCGTGAAAGCCTCTACTATCCCAGCAACAAGGCCGATTTATTGAACATTGATGGACTAACCCAAAAAAAAAGGTGACTTCACCTCCACACCATCTTCAATGCCGTGCGGAAGTACAGGTTGACCTCAAGTAACTTGGCATCCTCAACTGAAGACAGTTGGCTAAAGATCGAGCTGCCTAGAAGGATTTTTAATTGAGGCCCTGCTTCACCCCGAACTAAGCACTCATTCGTCAAACTTTCTCCCACGGTTGAATACTCACTTATCTGGAGGCACATTCATGTAAAAACTGCTGGGCTAGCTGCAGGTTCCTCTCCATTTGAACGCGGCGGCGCCAAGAATAGTCTCCGACTAGTGATAAATAATACTTGTAGCTTCCCTTGCTTTCAATCTAAAAATACACCGTTCCTATCAATTAGATTATTTAAATTCAGTTCCATTGTGTATTCCTCTTGACCTCTGTCGACTAATGTCTCAATTTAGAAATTCAATTGCCAGTGTGGCGCTCTCCCATTAATTAATACATCGCTGCTGCTTAATTGCAAATTAAAAAAAAAAAAACTAAATATGCAAATGAATTGCGATAACATGAAGTGAATTAATTAAGGCTTTTGTGAACAGTAGCCATTCGCAAATCACTCTTAATGGAATTTTAATAACAAATTAGTGAAATCTGAGAAAAAAAAATTGTATCTTTAAAACGTTCCATCAATCACTTTATGCAATTTTAAGACAGAAATTAAAAGTATCGACAAATCTTTAACAGGTGCCAAGCAAGATGAAAGATATCTTACCGTCTTGGCATACGGGTATTTAACTGTGGATTAGAAGAGTTCTATTTTAATAGGATGACTCCTCGTCCCTGATGTAGAAACTACCCTGACTATGTTTGCATTTAAGCACATGATCCTGTATACGAAACTTTACGAATGGTTGTAACATTAGCTAAAAATTTGGTGCCTTACCCCTAGCCTTTGGCAGTAGGAAGAGCAGAGTGAGTCGCTTTAAGAGGGGGTTATCACGCTAAAGTCTCGCAGAGTGCCATTAAATACTTTCGAGTAACGATAAATACAAGGCTCTCGTAGTTGTTTTAGAAACACTTACAAAATTAGAAGCGATAAAGTAGCCCGACCGTGCCGAATTGTCCTGGAGCAGCCCTATCTTCAAAAAAGCTAATCCCTGCTAAATGTCGTATTCAAGATCCTATTCAACGTACTGTGTGAATGTGTAAAACCTTAATGCAACACACGTACCAGTGTGGCTTCCGGCCCGACAGATCGACAATAGACCAAATTTTCAAACTACGACAAATCCTGGAAAAGACCAACGAAGTTCAAGTCGAAACTCACCACATATTCATCGACTTTAAGGCTGCTTATGACAGCATTCATCGTCTCGAACTCTACCATCGATAGCCCGATTCTAGAAACCGTCAAAACTTATCCAGATATGTCGCGTAACCTTGGAGTGTTTTGAGGAACTCTTCTGAGCTCTCCCAAACGTGCACCGGATTTCGGCAAGGAGATGCGCTGTCATGTGACTTCTTCAATATCGTGTTGAAGCAGATAGTGCGCAGGGCAGGTGTAAACACGGAAGTCACTATCTTTCACAAATCCATCCAACTGCTGGGATACGCAGACGCTATTGACATCATCGGAAGATCCCGGCAATTGAAGAGCAGGCAAAACGAATTCGTCTTGAATTGAATGAGGACAACACGAAGTATATGTTATCAACAAACCAAAAACTATCTGCCCAAAACCTTGGAGGAATACCTCACTGCTTATAGCTTTAACTTCGAGGTAGTTAAGGAGTTCACCTACCTCGGAACAAATATAAATCCCACAAATGACACCTTTATGGAGATTCGGCGAAGAATAACCGTAGCAAACCGCTCCTACTTCGATTTGGCAAAACAACTGGGCTCAAAACTCCTAACTCGACGGACCAAGTTAATGCTCAATAGAACGCTCATCTTATCAGTTTTGCTATATGGTGCCGAGTACTGGACGAAAAGTAACAGAGCAAATTTTGGGCACCTTCGAGCGAAAAATTTAGGTCCCATATGCGAGGAGGGCGATTGGAGGAGATGACACAACAGCGAACTCTATGAGCTGTACCAGGATGTGGACGTAGTCTAAAAAACCAAGATACGTCGACTACATTGGCTCGGCCACATCCAGCGAATGGACAACAGCGCTTCAGCCAAGAGGATCTTCGAATCACAGCCCCAGGTTCGAGACCAAACCTCCGGCACAAAGCCCAAGTTGTTGTTGAGAAACATCAAAAACCCGATAATATTAAGACTTTATGATAACATCGAGCGAAATATAGAATTCGGTGAAACAGGTTGTAGCACTAATTATGAAGGAACCAAGCACCGGTGGCACCTGGAATGGATAAAGGAATAGCAAACACTGAACTCAATGTTGAAGCAGCAAACGAGGAGGGAGGAGCATAAATTGCTAATAAGCTCCTCGAAGTAATACTTAACAGTAGTCCCACGCGGAGAATGGTTGAAGTGTGTAGGGTTTGGGTTAGTCCCTAGCGTATTCCTGGCATCGAATATTCAGGATTGCACATACATTACATATGCTTTGGCGCAACCAAGAAAAAAGCATTTGAACTGTAAGTCCAGCTTGTCCCAGAATTGAAACCAAATTATGTTAATTTTCTTCCACGGAGTTCTTGAAAGAATTGCTCACAGGAAGACTTACCTCGCAAAGGGGGAACCGCAAGTGCCGAGCCTCACTCTGTGATGAAATATCTAGAGATGGTCCGATGGTACCCAGCGATGGTACCAAAGGATTTTTTCAGAAGCTTTCTGATGACAGGTCGTCAGTCATTCGCGAGGCGTGGGATCGTGAAAAAACTTGTTTGTGCTTTCTGGGACTCGAACCTCGAACCTCTCGCTCAGTAATTCAACTCATCAACCACTTAGCCACGGCGCCCAAAAAATACGATTTTTGATCAAAGTGATTTTTGTTTGTTGTTTTTCCAAATTTTAAGCTCAATCGGGCTTAAAAAAACCCCTCAATATTATTCTCTGACATTCGTGAAAGAAGACACCTTGAACCACCTTTCTGATTGTGTTTTTTTGGGACTATAACCTCAAACCTCCCGCCCAGACGTCCAAAGCAATAACCACAAGGCCACGGCACCCAACAACTATTAAATCTGACATTTCTGCTCTCGACTTTTAAGCTGAACACACAAATCCTTGATGCGTATATTCATGTCCTTGAATGATCACTCATTTCCATTTATTGCGTCACAAACTAGAGGTCGCTTATCAAACAATCTTTTCCGCTCCTTTTTTTTGAATAATTTTTTTTTTTTCTTTGAATTCGTCGTGGACTATTAAGTTTGATTTAAAAAAAAAAATATAAAAATCATAAATAACTCGTGATTAGTTCAGATATTCTGCACGGATAATGGATCTGCTCTTTTGACCAAAAGAAATATCTGTGGGCGCCGGCGATCATTTGAATTTTAAAATTTTTTACAAAGAAAACCAAAAGAAAAGGAATTTTAAAAGAAATACAACAAATCTCCATCAACGAACGCATTATTGGCGGTGCGATTAAGCCCCGTTCCGACAAAGGCTATTAATTATACAAATCTTTCTCTAAAAGCATTGTAACATTAAATGTTCGTCAAATAAATATAAAAATTTAATTCCAGTAGTCGCGCAGAGTATAAATTTCAAATTTTGCCGATAGCGAGTGGCGGTTAATTTTTTTTTTTTTGATTTTGAATTTCGAGTTAATCCGGTCTTGATTATCAGTTGAGAATTTATAGCGTTGGATGGCCAGAAAAAACGAAAAAAAAAAAGTCCAATTTGATGGTAAAACAACAGCACAACGGCCAAAACAAATTTGGGACGGTTGTGGCATTTTTTACGGTTTTATTTTAATATTTCACTTAAGCCTGAAACATGTTACGTTTTTACGAGCCCGAAGATTTTAAGCGCTCTTACGAAAACAGAAGCTTAGTGGAGCACTCCTAATGGGATTTGATTCGACGCATTAATTACAATCTATTTTCAATAGCTACCGACAAGAGTTTTAGTTTTTATTGCGGTTTTGTTCTATAATGGAACCGATTTATCCGGTATGGAGTAGCACGTGTGACTTGGATTGGTTCGGGATGATTTCGTGGAATTCTAAAGGTGCTGGGGTTTTTTCGCAAGGAAATTCAGAATAATTTCTGCTTTTATGGTTTTTCGATATCTAACTGAGAAGATCCTTTTGTACAATACCACAGGCCGGTAAAACAAGCCGTAGCACCGCAAAAGAGTTCAGGCCAATAAGTGGTATGTCCTGCGCCCTAAGTTCATTCAAATGAAACCAAACATATACCTTTGAAGCAAACTGCATCCTGGGGATTTGTCTCCAGCACGGCATATGTATACGCAGGATAAAAGAGTGGATCTAGTAGTCTGCAATGTGTCGTAGGCCGTTTTGAGAAAACGCTGAAAACTAAAGTAGATCCATTGGCCGCTTTAAGTTTTTTTTTAGGTTTTACCTTAACCGCATCAATTTTAGGGGAAAGACACATAAAAAAAGAGCTACGAAGAAGCATATGTACATATGTCACTAGAGGCACACCTCAGAGTACTCCAAAAACTCAGAAACATCAAACCAAAGAGAGATGTCACAAGGTAGAACCCCTTTTTTTGTTGGAGATATCCCCTGCGACTAGTGCTCTTCAGAAGACTTAATTGGAAACTGAACAACGAGGAAAGAACCAAGAAGGCAGGGACACCTTTTGACTCATAGAGCAGAAAAATCTGGGTTACAGGTCCTATTTTGTGGACATACACGGTTATGGTGATACTTTTACTCACTCTTGGAAGCCCACGCGTAAAATTACTACCCTCAAAGCCATCACGAAAATACAAAGGCTAGTGTATATTGGAGCTACTAGTGGGATGCAAGCAACTTCAACTCGAGGCTTTCCTCAATCTGCTTGGGCTTTTAATGCTCATGAATCACTCGTTCAGCTGGTGGTCCAATACAACTTGACATTCTACAAAAATATCTAAGCTAACTACTGAGTACATAACACTGTACATAGGCTTTTCAAGACCATCAACAAGCCTTTACCCAAGCAGATTGGAAAGGCAGGCATCCTATCCGCGTCCACAATGCACTTTGAGGCAGCGGCACGTATCCTTTTTTCTGATTCTTTGAATATTATCACATCAATCACTTCAGCAATGTAAAAGCTGCCTGTAAGACTGCCATGGCCACAAAAGGATATAACTTTTTACATCAACAGCCAGCCAGCGATGAAAGTGATATTGCCTACAGAATTTTATTAAATTGATGGTTTGTATCCCAGGAGTATGTATATACAATCCTCTAGGTGCAACAAATGGGTACAAAATCAAGCGTGGACTGCCACAA
Organism: Blera fallax; assembly: GCA_946965025.1. Taxonomy (NCBI): domain Eukaryota; kingdom Metazoa; phylum Arthropoda; class Insecta; order Diptera; family Syrphidae; genus Blera; species Blera fallax. The sequence continues at coordinate 74,573,872 of OX337245.1, read as the reverse complement.
GGGTCAATACTTGTTGGTATCTTATTATGGAGCGGTTTTGCAGGAAGTCCTTTCAAAGACTCTAGGTAACTAAAAGATTTACAGACGTCATTGTCTTTGTGCTAGTTGTGGACCTGCGGGACAAACTTACTCTAGCATGTAATGAGACCATAGATTATTACACGGTGGCTCGAAAACGAAGGTAAATTAGTAAGACAGGAAAGCTAGCGAAACCACAATGCTTCGGTTTGACATAGTCCCCCAACCAAAGATCAAATGCCTTGGTTTCAATATCGTTGCGAAACATTTAAAACCCGTTGCATTACAACTGCATTAAGAACGGTTACGTAAAACTAGAATTCCCGTGAATTATCCCAAGAAGGACAAAAATATAGTAGCAGGCTTCTAAACAAGGTGTTGGACTCAATCAGGCTTGGTTGCCAAGTTCCGTATAGCATTTGACGATGCGATGTGCTTTTTCCCACTTTAAATGCCAGCTCATGAAAGCTGACACCTATACGGGTGTCCGTTTTCGAAAGACTCCGCTATCACAAAAACTACAATGAACATACAAGATACTCTCTTCCTTAGACGTGTCGATAAACAGTCTACATGATGAGGTTAATTTCCATATTTACCAACTGCTGGTGTTTTTTGAATTCGAACTTTTTAACCAACTGCTAAAGGGCATGGCTATTGTCGTCAGTACTTTTATAAACTCAAGGAAAATGAGTCTCCTTTGCAAACAAGAATCGAAATGTAGGGGGCTCTCGCGTAAGTATGTGATTGCCTTCTACACTAAGTTTCAAGCAACGCGAACGGTCTGTGTCGCCTGCACGGGAGCTTTTCCGAGTACGCTTGGCTCTGCTCTAGGTGCTCTGCTTGATTTATCTCCGTTTGATGCACCATAAAATCAATCTCCCGTCTCAGACGTGGTGACTTTGGTATCAATTAGCACTGGAGTATCGATGACGACCCTGGTTTCATGGATATGTCTGGTGTAATGATACCGGAATTTTGGCTGGTGTGCAAATTTAGAGTCGACTTTTCTTGCGGCCAGATTCTGAGCCTGGACTAAATTGTAATCGAATTTTCACGGATGGCTTCAAAACTGGTCAGGAATCTGGCGCGAGGGTCTTTTTGAAGACCGACAACAATAGACTTCACTACGCGTTAGGTAAGCATGCCACTGATTTTCAAGCAGAGGTATACGCTATCCTAATGGCCACCGACCATATTGTTAAGAATAGGTGGAGGCTTTTGGAGTATTTGCGTGTATAGTGACAGTCAGGCTGCGCTTAAGGCCTTCCTTAAATATTTAACCTGTTCCCAAATAGTTCGAGAATGCAAGAGCTCTTTGAATTTGGTCACAAGACTGAACTCTTTAAGTCTTTTCCGGGTCCCAGGTCACACTGGGATTAGGGGAAATGAAATATCCGATGAGATTGCTAAGCACGGCTCAGAGGATATTTTCTCAGGACCTTAACCTGCGGTGAGTCTTCCCGCGTCCTCGGTCAGGGCATCCATTGACGATCCAGGATCCAAGCGAACTAACCGACTGCTCCGGAACTTTTGTAAGAAATCAGCGGCATTCTAGCTGTCTCTTGTATATATGTCTTGAGATTCGCCATCGTTGGATTATAACATATGTCAAAAATACTTACCCAGAAAAGGATGAATGACATTGTGCCCTGTCGGATGCAATTTTCTACAATTCTTCCCGTCGGTTCTTATTTCTCAAAACACCACCCAGAAGGTAACTCCCCATTTCGCTGAACAGTTTCCCCTTCCTATGTTCATTATCGCTTACAAGGAATCCTTAATTTAATTGAAACGTTGCGACAGCAATCTACAACAATGTTTACCCAACAAAACGCATTCAACCAAACGATTCCATTCAAAGACTCATCTAACCATCAAGGTGGTCTTCATAAATATCCCGAGAAGAAAAAAAAAACCCCCGACAATCGAAAATCATACAAAATATTATTTCCGTTTAATTGCTGCTTAATAAAGGTAAACAAATCCCTGCAGGACACCATCAGAGAGCATAGTCAGATGCAATAAATCTCGACGACCCCTATAGTCTGCGAGTAAGTAATCATGACGTGGGATGAATGCATCTACGAGTATCTTTTTGAAGAGAACCGATGGAAATTTGAATCCCTTTCTCGCACTTCGTATGAACTGTCGAAATCGAAATGAATGCCATTATCTGTGTGTGAGAGCTTCCATTGCGTTCGTCGTCCATGCTGACTGACAAGATCTCCAATGCCAGGAATTCTCCTTCTCAATAGAGGCAGTCTTGGGCATGACATATCCATCCACCACCAACCAGCATCATCGTCGTCGTCAGCTTGTTTAGAAACTATTCAAGGAATTCTCCTGAAACAGTAAGTGGGGTCTGGTCGTTCTTGTCGGCGTCGGATGTTTTGACAGAACGACACTCTTTTAGTGATATTTCACCTTTATTTGCTCCCAGCATGACATCGTCGTTCCATAGTCCCAGTCCGGCTGTCCGATCGCTTTATTTATTTCACCGTTGTACTGGTTTCCTTTTTTGTCTTGTTTTGGCCCTCCTCCTGGTTGTTTGTTATTCAACGCATAAAACTGGCAGCGGGCGCGGCTCGTTTGATGGGAGCACACAATTAAGTTCCTCGAATGCGAGTTCACAGCTAGGTGTCTCTCGGAGTCTAGGTTTGACAGTGACCACCGCGCTGCTGCTGCCGCTGCTGCACCTCTTGGAATTTGGTACTATCCCTGCTGCTGCAACATAATTAATATGGAATCTGAGATAAATCCCCGTAGATTGTCGTCCGGCCAGGGTCTACCCTCTACGGTTGTGTTGGGACTCCTTGAAGGTGGGTTTTCTTTGGTGTGCGGCAGGGCTTAAGCTATTTCCATTCCTCGCATACTCTTCTCAAAGATTTATTATAATTGGCATTGTGCGTAAGAGCGAGACGTGTGTTCGCCAAGGAGGGCGGTCCTTGGCGAAAGATTTTCAAATTTCTTAATCAGATCATACAAATGAGATAAAATAATTTTATTTGGGCACATCACAGGCAGCGCACAGGACAGTCGGGCAATTCCCTGAGTGAGGTATGGAGTGGCGGCTGCTCACAAAGGACTCGAGGACTACCACGCATACACTTACATACATACTTTTAAAAATTCACAAGAAGAGAATGTGCTCGTGGTGTTGGAGTTTTGTTCTTTCGCAATGGTGCGCATTTGTGAGGTCTTCGACGAGGCAAAACAATCACGGAGTAGGAAGCATGAGACTTCTCTTGAATCGTCCTGACTGAAGGAGATGGAGGAGATGGAAGGAGGCGATTAAGGCTGTCATTGGCGATGAATAGCAACAAATTGGTGGGTGCTGCTTCCAGTGAAATTGTGGGAACTCTATACAAATAGAAATGGTCCAGGGCCTAGCTTCTCGAGACCATTCGTGTTGTGCATGTTATATTTTTTCACACAAATGGAAGGGATCTACAGTTTAGAGCCGTTTCCGAAAGGGTTTTTTAGAAGCTTTCTCGAAAGGTGGGGCCCTGAAAAAACTTGTCAGTGTTTTCTAGGACTTGAACGTCGAACCTTACGCCAAGTAATCCGACGCACTAATCATTGGGCCACGGTGCCCACAGGGCTATATTTTGAATTCCAGGCACCAATCTAGTTCCTGGAATATTGTTGGCTCTACTTCCTTTCACCTATATTCAGCTACTAAATGTGGCTTTTGGGATGCAAGTTCAAATAGCTATACCTACTTGCCTAGATAGCCCTACAGTTCGGGACAAATCTGGGCCTTAGTCAACATGGCTGGATTCTGCCTTTGGTGTTGATTATAATAAAATAAGTTTCGAACAAACGAAGAAGTCACGAAACTGTTGACATAAGAGTCCTTGGTGAGGTCGGTCTAAAAGTTATGTAGGAAAAAACCGAACCAGACCATGTTACTGGGTCCCTTCCAACAGTCATAGTTCCACCTTCACTTCGATTCTTCGCTTTAACGCCAACTTTTTCTTAAAAGGTATCTGACCGATTCTCTGGTTCTCCAGCCGCTGATACCCAAAGATCCCACTCCTTCTGCTACCTCTGCTTCTCTGCCGAAGTGTCCACTTCTTCGCGCCATAGTCTGCAGGTATCATCTTTCAGATATCGCAAATTGCCATGTACTGTGAGCAAAGTTACTAATCTCGCTCGATGCTCGGAATCCCTCGTTTGGTCAATAAGGTGATCTTGGGTATCGATTTAGAAATGCTGAATTTTCCTCAAGATCTCGAAGTGCCCAGATTTGGCCAATCGTGAACTTCCTAGCCTAAGACCGTAGTGATAGGGGTCGAATATATTGTTGAGGAAAATTGGGGGATTCGCACAATATTGCAGATGAGACCTTGGACGCTATGCCGAGTTCAATAATGCTCTTAATCAGTGAAGTCGACGTGTGCGTTGAATACAGATCACCACCTTATCTGTTGTCCATCGATTTTAAAAAGGCGTTCGATTGTGTTAATCGGGAGTTCATTTGGTTTGCCTTACGCAGGAGAACCTTCCCAATTTATCGGGAATTATTATTAAGACTACAAACCATGGGTCGAAGTGTCACGTTCTGCACAGAGGAAGGTTGTCTGAGGAATTCGAGGTCGAAAGTGGCATACAACAAGGCTGTATTCTGTCCCCGATTCTTTTTCTAGTGGTGATTAGCGACTTGCTCCATGCATCCTCGTCAACGAAAGGTGGAGGACTTCGATGGATTCTTACATCCGAACTCAAACAGCTCGTTCACGCTGACGATGAATGCTTGCTCTCTCATAGAATTATGGACTTCTGCCAAATGACAACAGGTGCCGAGAGTGAGACAGGCATCGTGGGTCTGATGATTAACACGTCCAAAACAAAAATTATCCGCCTAGGAAGCTGGGCAACCAGTAGAGAGAATAGAAAGTTTCCAGTATCTTGGGCGTATGGTCTCCACCGATGACGGAACCGAACTGGATTTTACCAGCCGAATAGGCAAAGCAAAGGCTGCGTTTGGGATGCTGTCCAAAATCTGCCAAAAGATCTGTTGGATCATGAAAAACATGGCGAAAGACAGTGGAGACGAAGGCACTGGGAAAAGTTGCTGGGGAGAGCTGCGGCACATTGCTAGAAACCATACAGGAGGTACGGGATACAAGTAAGTAAGTAAGACGTTGAGAAGGTCTCTTTTCTGGTACAAGCGTCAAACAATGCTGAAATTTCATTCATTTAGGAACAGACTCAACTGACCGAATTGTTGTAGTAACTTAGTCTACCAGGTCATTCTAAAACAGCTAGACAGGTAAGCTGTCAGGCCCAGTAGCCTTCCTGAACTAAAGTTTGGGTCAAGTAGACTAAAATTGTGACTGTAGTGTAGGTTGAATAATTCATGTTGCTGGACAGTGGAATGTAAGTCTTCATCGCCTTTAAAAGGGTTGCAGAAGCTACCTTACCACCAACTGTTACTACACTTTATGTTTGTCTTCTCCATCTCTAAGAATTTTGGTTCGGACTCTGTTACCGTGACATGTTTTCTAATTTTTAGTAAATCTTCCGAACATCACGCCACTCGGTCTCCTTCTTTTTGCGTCCGGAGAAGTCAGTGTCCGTCGCGTCTTTTCTGTTTGTAGAGCTTCCGAGAAGAAGTTGTCCTTCTCTGTATCACCGCTTTATTTGACTCTCATTTTGCTAGGTTAAAGTATCCGCTGTCAGCAAAGGTGTTGGAATTAGCCCATGAAAGCTGTTCATCAAGTTGTTCACCCTAACTCGAATCGTAAACCCCGTCTGAGAATTTTCTCCGCTGCTGTCCGAGTATTGAACAGTGACCTCGTAGGAACGCGTTTTGATTTTCTATAGCTGGAGCTATACACTCTAATGCTTTTCCTTGAAACTCCCCAACCATACCTTCAAGTGGTGAACAATTTCGAGTGGTAATGATTAATCTCACTTCACCCCCCTCACTGTGTGGCGGAAACACTTAACCTATCCTGACACCGATGAAGGTACCAAATTATCTACGACTTTGTAGCAATTATTCCAATTTGACGTCGTACAACCTATGTATCTCCTTACATCTCTAGATTCATCACGAATAAGAGAATGCGAATATGAAGACAACGAAAAGCAGAAAAAAAAGAAACTCACAAACAACAACAAATAACAATTCTCCTTGTAGTGAACCAAAAACCCAAACAGACATCACAACAGCTGTTGCATCAGGCGTGTAAGGAACTTGTGAGCTGTGAGCGGTCCCTTTCATCTCGACGTTCTATTGTTTCTGTATCAAAAGTCCACTATTATGTAAACAGTCGGCGCCTTAGATCTCCGCCGCATCAAAGGGTGCCGCGCTTGGCTTCCTTTCTCCCTCGCTCAACTCACTCAGTCACCTTCCAGACTGATCTCTCTTCGATTCTCTGTCCAAATCCCCCGAACAATGGCATTGGACAAGATGCCCTGGAAACTGAAAAATATGTTCAAATCCCCACCGAAGCACTTAAGTTCCGCGCGCACACTCTCATTGAAGCGCTCATCATCTCACCGAAACCAAACGAACAATAATAATTCTTCTCTAGAGTTGGACTCGAACTCCAACTCGATGGAGGAAGGTGGAGGGATCCAGTTCAATTTGTTGGCAGCACCTCGCTCTAGTGATCTTCTCTGCTTTTGATCTTGTACTTCCTTCACGCTTCTTCCGATTGCTGCCTTGCTGTGTCTGTCTGTGTGTTTGTATGCCTCTGGCACTTCATTATCATTTATTTATTTATTATTCCTTGATGAACTGGGAAATAATTACATCAGCAACTGGTGCTGGTGAGGTATAGGTTAGAATGGAAGGATCTGTTGTTGGAGCGGCATCCTGTGTCGGATTTTTGAGAGGGATTCCCGTGCGCGTTGGGCACATCTCAGCTGATTTACGAAGGACTTGTTTCTTTATGACGATGATTATGATGATAATGATGATGACGAGGATGTCTGTCCTCCTGGGCAAAGGATAATTGAATTTCATGGATTATCTGTGTGTGTGCAGCAGGTGCTGAAATCAGGTCAACCGTTTATTTATGACTGTTGCGCTATGTCGGCTTTAACTCTGTATCAGCTTTGTGGGAGAGAGAGATAGAATGCAAGATGAGGGACAAAAAAACTTATTACGTTGGCATTAAGGAATTTTTTTTACTTCAGTACAAGTAGGTAGTATGCGCTGCAGATTGTGCGCATGAGCAACGTAATTGCTAAATTAGTGCCGCTTTAGTTGAATGCTGTGGATCGCAAGGAATGTGACGGATTATGATTGGCGATTTTGCTTCTTTTTTTTATTGGATTGGAGAGAAGCTAGTGCTGGCACACAGTTTTGGAGATCTGTGAGGGGCTGAATGCATCCATTTAGTGGCAATTGAAAAAAAGAAACACATCACGGATACTGTGGTATCAATTCCGTTGCGTTGTCAGTCCACTGCCTTCGCCGTCACCGTCAGCATGCTTCACGTCAAACTGAACTTAAGTTCTACAGAAAGGAACGATAAAACCCGTGTCCTTAATAATCTTTATAATTCCACGCTCTTTGGCTACTGGTTAATAATCGTATTACAAATGTTTTTCTCTTTCGGATCGTCTTAATCGAATCCAGAAAGTGCTTCTGGTTTTTAATGCAGCTCCGTCCGTTTTCATTGCCTCGAGACCTGATTTTTTTTTTTGTCGAGAAGAATAAGGCAAAGGATGTCTTGGCAAAGGAACGTTATGACGAGGGAGACTTGAAAATGAAGATGATGATTAAAATTAAAATTAAATTTTCAATTTCCTGGTTAGTTGTGGAGGGAGAGGTTAAGTTCATCATCATGTAGGCTACCATTTGGGCAGATGATATTCCCCTCTGGGAAACTGTGCTGTAAAATATGGTTTGGGAGGGATTTGCTGAAAGGTTTGTTGTAATGAGGTAAATTGTTAAGTGAAGCTTATGGATCAAAGAAACATACAGTATGCCGTGCAGGATTTTATCGAGACAGGATGTGCTTTCATTGGTACTTGTTTCTAGGCGGTCTAGGATGAAGCAAATCCTAGAAGCGTTCAGGTTGATGTTACAACCCGACAATCAATTGCAATTACATATGTATATTCCTCAAATAAGCGTCTTCTTCGGCGATATTATAGGTTTGCAGTTCTTTTGGCTGGTTTCCATGACACTTGGCCGAACATCGTCTTGACCACCATTTTGTTTAACCAACGGTTGTTACTACAGCTCATTCGCTACCTATGGCAGATTAACTTCAGAGGTAGTTGACAGGATAAGTTAAGTAATATTCTTTACCTGCGCCACCATCAATCTTGCGTTTGTGGTCCAGCCTTTCGAGGTACTTTTCCAAGCCTTGTAAGCTTCCCAATCCTTTTCTAGTTTACTACACATGTGTGTTTTGGAAAGCCTACTTACTTTTGATGTAACAGCTCTCCATTGCCAGTACAGCTTTTGGGAGGTAGAGAGAATAATTCCTTACCTATGATCCTGTTATCTGGCATCTCGTCCAGGCTCTAATTTGTGGAAAGTTTCCTATAAGAGAGCCCAGTTGGTAATTTTAAAGGTTCATGCATATGTTAGCCCGTTAGCTGGATCTAATTTTATCTATCTGTGGCCCAATATCAGAGTTTTATTTGAAAACCTCCTGCCCTGGTTTGGTGTCCATAATGTCTAGCACCTCCCTTAGAGTTTTATTATCTTGTGTGTATACAAGTATCCGCTTTCAAAATAAAGCCCACGTTTTTGAACGTCGCCCATTTCGCCCATAAACTTAACAGTTCTCTGCTCAGTGGGCATGTCGGGGAGTTGTGCCGAAGGTAACAGAATCACAGCGAAATACTATTACAAGTTCCACCCTCTTCCCTGTACTTTAGTTTAGTGAATTTATAGATCCTTCCTGCAAAGCTATGCAATAGATAGAATATCCAAGTTTTTGTTAGCATCAATGTAAGTTTAAAACCCACCATGTGTGTTTGGGAATACTTTGAATTTGTCCCCATGTCCTTTCTACGGGTTGTCAATGTCCCAAGATTCGTCGACAAGAATAATGTCTGCTGCTCACAGATGCTCTCCGTAGCCGGCATAATGCCATGGAACTTTGTTTTTAGCCACTTTATCTATCTTTCTGTCAGGCAGTACAGTAAACTTAACGCGATAGACACCACACTAGACTTGTCCCTCGCTTTCTCTTTGCATTGACCGCATGTTGGGACGGCCTTGTTTTTCTTAACGAATTGGTACACCAAACGGTCACCGGGAGTACGGACAATTCGCCTCCTCTTGGATTTTGTATTGTACGACAAACGTGAATCCTCACGAAGAGCAGTTGACCTTTGCCAGCCTGTTTCTAGGTGTAGGAAATTTTCGAAGCTCCGCCTACATAGAAATGTTTGAGACTAGACCGGCGCGTGAATGTCGAATAAGATATGTCGACAGTTTCAGATGCTTTCAAAGCATAGTCGGCACATGTCCGATTGGCTAAAATCAATATTGAGAGAGCGGTGGTCAGTCAGGATCTTTGCGTTATATTTGCCCGTTGCTGGAATCTTTTTCGTTTTCTTATTGCGAAATCTAAGAATTTCTGGGTATTTTGTAAGCCAATTTGTGAATTCCCAGTGAGAGAGCTTTTCTTTTTGTGGCTTTACGACTGTCAAATATTTGACAATTGACAGCAAACCAAAATCGGCCTCAAGTATGAAACGCGCACTGTATTACCGATCTATATTTCCGAGAGCATCCATCATCTCCATTTGGAATCTTTCGTGCAAATTCGGCGAAATTTACTTTCATTAAATGATTTTTTCGAGCTGTCTTTTGATAACACCTTTGTGGTTCCTCTTTCAGTTGGCACCACTGCAGTGCTAACTTGGAATGCTTCCAACGTCAATGGTTCTCTTGCTATGGGCGTAAACGCGTGCGAGGGAGTTTAGTGCATGCGCCTCCTAGTGACGCCTTGTGGGACAGGAGTCTCTGCCGGTGAAGTAAAAGAGTAAATTGATTTCCAACACCATCTACAGTTTTTGATGGAAAGAATGCAGTGTCTTTTTCCTTCTGCAGCTCTGAACGTAGCCCATAGTCCATACCAGCCAGACTTGAACTCTAGACGTCATCGTTGATTGCATTGGGAGAATGATGTTTACATCCAACGAAGATTGTATCTACATACTTTTAGTATACTATAAATTGTTGCAATAATCAAAAGTGTTTGTACTAGTAGATATGAATTTCACCATAACTTCCACTATATGCACCTAAATCGAGGTGTCCCGCTGGCCGTCGTACCTGTTTTTTCCCCCAATAAAACTAATTAATAAAACTTCACATGCATCGATTCAGTCGAATACACAAAGAAATTAAAAAATCAATTAATGACATGACATTAAGAGATTTCCTTTCATTTATGCCGACAAAATGTGATCACAAACCCAGTGTAACTAACTAATTTGCCTTGCATCACTCCGCTGACGCCGGCAGCTGGACGCAACAAATAAAGTGAAAAAAAATATTAACAAAACCCAACAGAAAGAGACAGAAAAATAACAGAAGAAATAACATTAAAACATCAACGAACAACATACAAAGAATTTTTTAACAATAAAAATTAATAACGATCGGTTTTTAATACTTAGACTGGATTAAGCATTATTTTTACGACCGCAAGGGTCAAACGATCGTTAATGCGCCGATGGAAGAATTAAAAACCACATAACAACAAATAATCGATTTAAAAATATGTATCTGTATCTATATGGAGGTTAATGCTGTAATTCAGTGCTGGTGTTGTTTGTAGGATTTATGTGGTAAGCAGATGAAGATAAAACGATTGCGCCGACTCTTTTTTTGTGTGTGGTGACACCAATTGGAGGCAGGTATAAATTTTAAACGACTGCCTTAGAGTGACCAACACCTCTGAACTGTCGAACGTTGTGGGAAACAGGAATCTTGGTACGTCGAATCAGAAGAAGGCTTTACGTCGAACCATGAAGAAGAGTGAGTGGCCAAGGCTCGGCGAACTAGTATGGTGGGAAACATCCTGTAGTACACTCATATATTAGCAGCCTTTTTACTGATTAACATATTTCAGCTGATCATATGACTGTATCCCTGATGAATGGAACGTCAGCATCACTTGCCCAATCCACACGAAAGGACACCCTGTCAGCTGTTTATAAGATAAGATATTGTGTGACTCCCTGAAATATTTTGTCACCAACCTGATCGGCCCCTATCAGTGCAGGAAAGTCCAGGACGTCCAAATCGATACCTAGCATCTCTTCAGCGATTTAAAAGCCGCCTATAGAATTTAAAGGGACGGGCTACACATGTCTAGTCATGTCATGTCTAGTTTTAGGATCTCTTCCAAACTCGACTTATAGGACGCTCGCTGCTTCTTCGGAAAGGATCTCAGGGACACCTTTGATGTCAAAAATGTTTTAGACGAGGTAAGGCGCTGACTTATTAAGCATCATCCCTAAAAAAATTTTGCGAAACTCGAAAGCCAATACCGAATGCACAAAGCGTACTCTTGCAACTATTCAACTTCAAAATTGTGGGAACTTCACTTACCTTTCTCTGGGTGCGTCGATCCCATCTTCGTCTGCCAGCATGTACCAAGACGTCGCCAGACGTCAATAGCAGCTCAGCCATTGTTTTTTTAAGGAATGCCAAGCTGCAGCCTATTGATGGCTGATGACCCACAAAGGAGCTCATTGACCGGTCCCTGGCAAGAGCATCTGCTTTTTCTTTACCGGGTATCCCTGAATGCGCTGGAACCCAGAACAACGTCACCGAGTTACATCATCCGAGCCGGTTTAGCTTAATAATTGACTCCTTCACGATATTGGTGGCAATCACGTCGGAACAGATGTAAATAGCTCTTACTCCTTATCCTCTTTTTTAAGGCTACTTGAGTTGCACTTGCGATAGCATAGACTTCGGCCTGAAAGACAGTAGTATATGTACCTTGTGCAATACCCTTGTTCACACTCGCTTCTTCCGAATAGATGCCTGCTCCCGAAAAGCCATCAATCAGAGACCCATCTGCGTAGAATTCAGTACTAAGTGGTTCTGACCCGGTCCATCTGCGGCTTCGCCATTCCGAACGCTTTGTCGGAAAAGAGCATCGGAATCTACCCTCAAAGATAAGTTTCATTCGCATGATATCTAAAGCTCCATCCCGAGCGCGTGGAATAGGGCTGAGAAGCTTTTAGCCTCAATCTCCTTAGCTGCGTCCTTCGACAAGATGACCGTCCACTAAACGGCATTCCAATGCGGAATACTGCTTTCTTGGCATCCAAGGAAGGAAGGCTCAGAAGAGCTTCCATCGCGGCAGTCGGAGATCCTCCCGTCGCGCCAGTTATGTTTACCAAGCTTGCTTTTGAGGAATTCCAGCCGTGACCACCATGCAACCGCACCATACAAATGGTAATAGTCCAACACACTAACGACTGGTTTAAGGCGCACACAAGAAGTTGCATGCTCAATAGACTACACCTCCCTTTGATTGGTAGCCACAAGCTTGTTAGACTTCAAATGCCCATACCTTCTGCCCTTCGAGGGACAAAAAAAAGTGTTTTCTCAACAGTTCGCCCCTCACCTCAGTAAGCCGATCCACTGGCGTGTTCTGCTCCCATAACGACAACATTTTGATCACTTTATTCCCTACACTCGTCATAAATACTTCCTCTAAGCCGCATTCCTGTAAGCTTTCATCCATAACTCTCTTTAGAATGCAGTGCTGCTACTCTTACAGCCTGTCCCATAAATGACGAGGTGATTGTGTCCCTACGCGGACTATAAAGAGAGACATACCACGGAAGAACGCAGTGGCAATCTTGTATCCGAATAGCTTCCTTACGGCCGGCACATCCAAGACGAAGATAATGTTGATCATAATGATGATGATGATGTTATAGGTGGACGGGATGGCGGCAATGAAGAAACAACTCCCTGATTTCTAGAGATTTGTTCAGCGCGCGCAACCGCAGAAAATTTGTCGGCATCGTTTGATCTACGAAATGGCGTGTGCCTTAATGCGGAGATTATTGTTTGATTATACCGATCGGTCGATCGGTCGTTCGGTCGGTTAGTTACTTAGTCGGTTGGTGGTGTGGGAATAATAGACTGTTTCTTCATTTCTTGAAGAGTTTTGCTTCATCTTCATTTCTATCGCTGCTTTCTGTGCAATGTTGTAATTGATGGCAGTGCTGCCACTTTAGTAATTTATTTTGAAAAAGAAAAACAGTAAAATATAAAAGAAAGTGAAGCGTTTGGGATCATTGGAGTCTTTAGAAGTCGAAACACCTGGGACCTCACTCCATACTAAGCAATACTAAGATGGCGTCATCGTTAACGAGTTACCAAGATACCCGTTGTTAACACCATCGAAAATGCCATTTCGTGTAGAGAGTCGGTTCTTGGCATTTTTTGGACCATAGGAGATCCTTCAAGAACATTAAAATTAGGTCCGGACAAGGGCCAGAGGAAGACAGCAAATAGCTTCATTGGACAAGTGCTGTCCAATCGGATCATTACAGCCGACCTCAGTACAGAAAGTAGGACATGCAAGGTCAATACCGAGGCGCTTAATGGGAACTGTTTCTCTCTTACTGTGATTGCTGGTCGTGGCAAACTTCTAAAATTTCTAGGATAGAGTAGTTAACCCCAATGAGCTCGCAATATTAATTTTTTGGAACTATCTGCACACTTTGAGAGAGCTAATACAGTCCCCAAGGCATCTTACGATAAATTCAGCTTATAAAAGGGCAGACACGTTCAGAAAGACGGCGGACTTAAAAACGAATTTCGTTCACCAGATCTAGACTTGTATCTCGTAAGCCATTCTACATTGTGAAGATTCTCCTGGCAGCCGAAATAGTGAAGCAATATGTCTTCAAATTGTTATCGAACATGCAGCGCAGCTCTGCATCCCCACAGAAGGTATTAAACTAATCCTGAATATAATCCCCAGCTGGACTGTCTGCAGTTAATCTTAAAATACAGGGTAAGCTCAACGGTCAAGGGTAAATTAAACGACCAATGGATCCTAAGATCTCTTTTTTCAGACTATTTCCACAGGGCAAGATAAGGGACCCAAAATGCGACTTACGTGACGAAATGTTCGGCCTTTAATGGCTTCAAACACTTCAACGGCAACCATGTCTTCAAAGACTGTCACCGATAAACTCAAAGCCGTTACCGCTGGTTGTGACAAAACCGTCAAAGGAAAAATCGAATCCGAGTCCGATTTTAAGAAGCCGAAGAAAAAGCCTCCAAAAGCTTGCAAAGCTATGAAAACTACGACAATGGAAGCCTGAAACTCTAAAAGAGTAACTCTCACAGCTAAGAAGTATGCAACAAAAGTCGAAATAAACCTGCATACGATAAGCAAGCCACTAAATCAGTTGCTCGCACTGCAAAAGTTGTCGCTGTCCTAGCTAAATACGATTGGAGAAGTTGCTACTCTCATTACCCAACCAATGTGGCTTCCGTCTACTGCCATTAACTAAGGAAGGTCACTTCAGGAAGAAGCAAGTTCTACGCGTCAAGACGAATGTCTCTCTTTGCTTCGGCATTGGTTGCATCAGTACTCACCATTGATGTGACTGACTTTGAAAAGTACATTAATGCTCTCTTAAAGGTCAATAATCCGGTATTCACTTTGCCCAGCTCTAAGCCAAGTCTTTAACGAGACAACACTTGAAGAAGAACAACTTACACGATTGGATTGGATTCGCTTTACGGGTTATGTTCCTTAAAACAAGTTCCAATGACGAAGATGATGAAGACGCTGGGATGTAAATAAGACTTTAAGGACTTAAATGTCTTCATTTACTTAAGGGATTTCAAGGACTTCCAGTGAATGTCGCATTTTGACGTAAGAAGTTAACTGCATTATTAGTCAATGTTTGCTTCAGTTGTCGACTACCTAGCGTCCTGAACTTGTTCTATGTGATGACCCTTAGTATCAAATGATTGAATGCGTTCTCAAAATAAGAGCGACTTTGAAATAATCCACAGATACATTTGTTGAACTACGAAATGATGAAACCTATTCCTGTGCTACAATGTTAAAAAGTGGCAACGCTGGTCAAGAACATTTCTATTGCATGCCACCCAGTCTACTCACAGAAGAGAATTGTGTTCTTTTCAAATCGTCACAGTGAAGGGGCGCCTTGTATTTGATAAATATGAATTGAGATTTTTTAAAGAAGCTATCGTGAGTGAATTGAAGTGGTCTCGCCGCGGCAGCGTTTGAAAAAGAGCTGCGCGCTCTGATGGTAGCCCGAGAATTTTTCTTTCGTTATTTGTCTGATCTTGGTGTGGATAATGTAAGCGATGTTAAGGCTCATAATAGCACGCTAATAGATTTTAATTCGTTTTCGGCGGTATATCTTTCATTTGGCCATAATTACTTTCTTTTATTTTCTTTTATGGATCGGATTTGAATTTGAATTTTGACTTTTATTTGGCTCTGCGACGTACGAGTGCGTGCATTGTGGAGCATTTATTTATGGCTGCGGTATGGATTTGGATGCATCTTAAGTGTGCCTGGAAAAGTAGAGCATTAAAGTTTCTCTACTAAATAAAAATTGAAAATAAAAATTGAACGCCAGTACCAAAAGCACTTCTTTTCTTTTTTTTCTGATAGAAAAAGAGCAACCAAATTCCAGAAGCACTCAGACTCTACTACCAGGCAGCGACTCCTTTTTGGGGTAGTACTTAGATTTTATTCGATTATCTGCTGTGCTTGATGACGGTGATTGGTTTTGCCCGCGGGGATTGAACTTACACCGGCCAGCTCACAAGCAAACACACTACCTACTCCGTGGCCCACCACTCAAAGCACTTTTTGACTTTTGGAAGCGTTCATTCCTTTTTTCCGTCAGGAGTAAGAAATCCTGAACAGTTGCCATGCACAGGCTTCCAATTCAAGGAAATCGAAGTTACGCGGCAGAAATCACATCAACAATTCTAGAATAAGGCCAAGCAAATGGCAGCTGACTGTAAGGCCAGAGCGCAGGTACTAGCAATATCGAAGGGAATCTAGTCAACGATGTTCAGCAAATTGTATTAAGGTGTGTTTCAGGAGCATTTCTAACAGCTGCTGAATCGACATAATGTCGAGAGTGTAAGAGGGTAAGAAGAAACTCCACTTCCAGTCAATGGAGCTATCCAAATACGAAGATGATGGCTTTGTACGATGCATTCATCTAATTTTCACTCAAGTATGGGTGGAGGAAATTATGGCAAATGACTAGAATATGAGCGCTCTCACGACAATCGGTTCTACGCACCGGAGCAACTCGGGAAACTCATCCCATTGAGACAAATCCTGGAAACGACTAACAAGTCCGAACAAATCACCTTTTAATCGACTTTAAAGTCACAAATGATAGCATTTATCCCCTGGATGGCTGAATACGGAAAACTAGCAACACTTAGCCGAGATTTGTTGAAGCCTGATCCTTGTAGGGCAATACTGTACTTCGACTTGGAGAAACAACTCAAAACGCCTTGCTCAGACCAAAATACGTCAACTATGTATGTATGTACATACATTGACTCGGTCACATGCAGTGGATGGACAAAAACGCTTCACCCAAGGGTTTTTCGAGTCCCAACCCCAACGTGAAACTCAAAATCTTTGTTTCCGGAACCAACCAGCCGTGGATGCCAATGCGCTTGGGCCTGGCAATTGTGCTCAAAATCGACGAGGATAAAGGTCTAATTTGTCTCAGGCAAAAGGAAAGATGAGTGTCATTAAATTGTTATCAACGATTAAGACCAGATACATCACTTAATCACTGAAATCAAGTTCCGCAAATAAAATCAGAGGACTCTCGACATACTTTACTTATGAATTGTATCGAAAATTAATAGAATCAGAAGTCGAGAGTTGTAAATGGCTGCTATTTCTGTTGCTACTCTCGTAAACTTTTAAGTAGTAGGGTAGAAGAGCTACTCGTTCTAGATAATAAGAAGACTCTTCCCTTACTTGACAGCTAACATTTATAAACCGTCAAAATGAGATGAACGAGTTGGTGTATGGTGAAAGTCAATATTATTTTCATAGCCACACTAATTTAGATCTTGGTCCCACGAAGGTTGTGGTATAATCGCAAAAGAAGCGGCAACAGATACTAAGTCGAGCGATGAATCTTTTCAGACGAATCCGTTCAAAACATACGAATCTGTCCTACACGGCTTTCCTGAGATTTCCGAGGACCATGAAAAGGTTCACAAACGCTGTATCGTTGTGTAGAAGATACTATTTCGATACGTGGACTATATCAACATCACATGGCGCTACCAGAGTGCCTTCCAAAAGCTTTCTAATGGAAACAGGGCTTTTGCGAAAGGATTCAGGTCGAGACCAATCAGTGGTCACTATCCCAAGTCCCACCGCCAATTGTAAAGACCAGTGTAGTCCCGACTTCGGAAGGTTGAAAAATGAAAAATAAAATGAATATGGTTGAATTAATTAACAGATATGTATCTCAGTACAGGCTACACTGTATGTTGTACACCCACTGCAACAAGCAAACCTCATCCTACTTGGTTGACTAGGAACACCCCTCATGGGTGTTTCCAAACAGGATACTCTCTTGAAAGTACTTTCTTCACTTGAAGCTGTAAAGACTTATAACTCGCTGTTACCATTGATCAATGCAGGAGAAGAAAGGGAAAGAGAACCGTTCATCTGATCGAACGGTTTATCGAGCTAAAGTGTCCGTTATTAGCCTTTTAAATCTACAAATTGGCAATCATTTTACACATACGGTTCCTTCTTCCGGTCTTTTGCGCTTGCAGACAAAAAAAAAATACTGTCCTCATAGATACCTGAAGGTAAAGATACTTTTTCCACCATGTCCTACCTCACCAAACAAATAAACCAATCACTGCGCACACTCGCCAGCGATATCAAAACAAGGTTGCGCATGTGTGTAGACTAGCAATGCAGCAATGCACACAGCAACGTAACACCAAAGTGCGCTTGTTATTCCCTTGTGTGTCGTGTTTTTTTTTAATGTTTGCACACAAATGTACCGCGGCAAATAGGGCCGCATGTAACCTGCCGCACTTACAAATTGCATTCGGAGGCAGTACAGTATCTTTGTTTTTTAGCCATAACCAGGAGATGGCTGATCTTGAAAGTTCCGCCGCATGTCGTACAGTAGGCCAAGATCGTGATCTACGTGGACAATTTTAGTGATGCTGAATTTTTTTAAAAAATGATCGTAACTGACTGTCGATTCTAACGGCAATAAGAGGAGCATAGGCTTCTCAGATGGAAGAAAAAAAGCATGAGAAGCGTCCATCGTGGAGCTAGAGAGATATTATTGCAGGAATGATTTTTAAAAGTTCTACCTTTAATGCCAGAATAGAAGCCTACAAGGACGACCAGAGTAGTCTAGCAGTCAATGTTGAGGATGTGGAAGGAACATTTCTGCAGACTGTTAAGAGGCGATGACGACCGATTATTCGCTGTCGGGGAACATGAATCTTTAGATCTGGACAAAAATAGATCTGTCAATCCGATCCATGAGGACAACTACATGCGTACGAGTATTTCTAAATCCAACAAAGCTGCCGATGGCATAGCACTCAGCATCGGGTGCCTAATCCTGAAAAAGGAGAGTCTCTAAACTGCCCCAAAAACAGAGGTATAAGCCTAATTAACATGGCATCTAACGTCTTGTCTTCCATATTATATGAACTCCTAGAACCACTGGGCAGCAACTCAATGGAACCACATCAGAGTGGTTATACGTGACGGTAAGGTGCAGCATTGGCCATTTTTTCACATTGCGATAGGTATTGAAGCAACTATACCAAGCCAAGGCGAGTCTTGATATTCCTGCTAAGCTCGAGCGTCTGTGCAAAATGACGATGGAGAACTCCCGCAGCCTGGGAGACATTACTGAACCTTTTTATGTCATGAAATGGGAAGCGGACCAGCTTGCTAACCGTGAGTAAGCTTTGAAATTTCTGGCTCCTCAAACATATCCTGCACTAGAGGTACGGTGAAGGATCTGTTCGATAAACGCGCCACTTTTGAACACCATGATCGGTGGACGGCTGTAGACATGCCTAAATGACAACCAAAATGTCAAAACGTCTACCAAACGAAAGTTCCTAAGACCGAATCGAGAATCACTCAAATAGTTACTAGCGTTACTTACAGGACATGCTTACTTTAGATATCACCTGAAGAAAGATGATCTTCTGGAAGTCGATGCCTGCAGACTATGTCTGGCCAATAAGCGAATGTCAAGTCACAGCTAGCAGAAGAAGAGGGATCTTTGACTTTCACTGGTCGGAAAACCAGAGGATCGGCCAGCAATTTTAGGGTTAAACTTTGGAGATATGCAGAGTACAGCTGTGGCTAAGGTGACTGGTAGAAAAGATTCGAAAACGGACCCAGCAAGCTGATCTGGTTGGAACAACTTAGATAATACTATACAAAAGCCTGCTTCCACATTTAAAGCCCTTTAAATCCGTCTTGAGACTGTTAGTAGGTGAACCAAGACCTCTAAGCCTTGATTAACAGCTTCATCTTATGGCGGACAGTCAGCATTGCTTTTTTTTACGGAATTTGTGTGTTTATCCATCTAAATCTTGGTTGTATCCCACTGTACGTCGGTCGTGCGGCAATAAACAATCAAATAATAGCACTCGTTGGATACACTTTGCCCGTGCGCCGCATCTCTTATCTCTGCGACTTTCCGCGGTGTGCTGCGGTATTTCAGGTGGGCCATTAAGACATTAGAGCAAAAGACGAGGCTTCCTTGTTTCTGGCTTTGGATCTCTTTCTTGGTTTTTTTTCTTTTTTTTCGCTGTTGTTTCTTCTCCTCTCTCTCTCTGTGTGTTCTTGGTCAATATTTGAGTGCTAAGTTTACGATTATGCGTTTACTAATTTTTTAATTCATACGCACTACGTCTGTTTGGAGTGCGTGTGTATTTTTGGTCGACTGAGTGTGTGTTTTCAAACATAATTTCCTTTTATTTGTTGTAAAGATTAAGTCCCTTTGTTGTTGACTTTTTCTTCTTTTTTTTTTGGTTTTGATTGCGTGGGGGGCTATTGTTTGGCAACGGCGACATTTAAATAAAAGTAGAGAAAAAAATTAACTTAAAAGGATAAGAAAAGGTTTGCCGACATCTAGCGATTAGAGGTGGTCTTTGATGTCGTATTTGGAACATTGTTTTGGAATTTGGTCGAAAAATAATTAGATACAGAACAGGGAATGCGATCCATAATTTAGGTGCTGTGTATATAATATGTATGCTCGATGGAACACTGGTTAAATTGATTGTGGTAGGTCTAAATAAGTGAGCGTATGGGTAAGACTAAAGACTGGAATTCGGCTCGTTTAGGAAATGAAACTAAATCACCAGACCACGTACTTTTGGACAATTTAGCGTCACTGTTACACTCTTGACTAAACTCTTGCGCATGAAATTAAATTTTTCAAAGTATTGGTTGATAAATATCGGATCGCAATGACAGTCATGCTTTTACAGAGTTTGTTCCAATAGGAGCGCACAAAAGGATTTTGAAATAGATCGCAACTTTCTTGGGCGGACGGTGGTATTTATTAGATTAAAAATTTTAAATTAACGCCAAATATCCTGCACGACTTAGGACGCACACCTTTGACAAAATTTTCAATTAGCTTTACACAGTGATGCAGCAGAATTCAATTTATCCCTGGATCTCCATTATAGGAATTGTTTGGGGTTTACAGGCGCAAGGTACAAAGCGCATGATCTTGTTGGCCAGTTAGTATCGGATTTTTGGAGAGGTGGATCAGCCTGACTAGAATCATAGGAGGCGAAGGCGGAGGTCAAGGAGTGCGATCCCGATCAGGCCGCTCATCCTCTAAAGACCTGAGGAGATGTGGATACGGACAATCTGGCACTCTCTGACCTCTCCCCAACAACCCGTCCCTGTCTATTCCGTGACTGGAATCAGACACGCGTGAAGCGAACATCATTGCGTCTAAACGTTATTGCGATGGTTCTGCTATTCGTTCAGAGTAATCTCCACCACTCTATAACGACTTCGGCCAGCCTTCCTCCGGCTAACCGGGAAGTCATTGTTTTCGCCCAGGAACCTTGGGTCGTTAATGAACTAGTGTGTGGGCTCAAGACTCCTCTTGACGAATTAAACTTCGTGAGAAAGGGAACTGCATTATCGGTAGACACGCCTGCAGAAGCTGCATGGATGAAGAAGGGGAAGAAACCATACACACCTTATTTGCACATGCGAGGCTCTCTCCGCTCGTAGGCAACTGCATTTAGGAGTCTACTTCTCAACAACCTCGGCGAACTGACTATAGGTTATAGACTATTCGAACCTGAAATGCGGCATGGAGGCATTCGACCAGACCATTCTTTCTAAGAATCTAACCTATTCCATGAGTTCATTTTCTGGAGAAGGTGATCATCACCATACGGGATTGTGTTTTATATTGTAGAGGGGCATCGACGAAATAAGGCCAAAACTTTACCTCAGTCATCGATGTACATATGTATGTATGTCTGCAATTTCGGTATAGTCGATGGCTCGACCTTAGCCGGTTGCAGTACATGAAAATATTCTCGGAACGATCTCCATCCTTCGATGGTGTGGAGAGTCCTCTGTCACTAAGCGTGGGAAGAACGAATGACTGAAGTTGTTGATTATCACCTTAGCCGTTGACCAATAAGAACGTGAGCCGCTGGAACATTGCTAGCTTCTGGTAAGCACTATAAATTTAGCAATAAAAACGAACATGGAATCGCCGTAAAGTTACAGCTGACTCTACGGGTGTGTCACTTAGAAACTTGCTCTCCGACAGAAGTGTTATACTCGTATTGGTGCTAGTTCTAAACTGTAGAAAACTGCCTATTTGCTTGTTTTTTATCCTACCCACAACTTCAAGGCAACATTTTTAGACTGATCCTTAATTATATGATGACTCTGAGTGTAAATTGCAAAGACTTCTTCGATTCATAAGAAGAGGTTCTGTTTCCACCCCGTTTATGGAATACGGAAAACATCTTGTTTCGAAGACAACTTCTCTTAAAAAGCAGTAACAAAAAAGTCCATTTTGCAACACAATCATTTTAATCTGATAAACTAAATGCGATTGGAAGGTACCCACCTAAATATGTAGACAGGCACAAAACAACTCAAATACCTCTGCGTACAATTACTTTCCTATAATAAGTATCTACGGACGTGTAGGTTACGTGTAGGGAACATTTTTTCATGGTTCTTCAATGACCCATTAATACGGTAACTCAGCACTTTTTTTACAAAAATAACTTCTTTCCATTGGCTACGAAAACGTCACGAAAAACCCATCTACTTCCTTATCATCTTCATTCACCTACATAATCGACAATTGCCTTTTCCTTTTATTTTTACCGCCACAAATACGTTTCACCTTAAGAGAAATAAAAACCAACGTTTCTCTTAAGAAATAACACCTTTTCCCAGCTTCTTTTGATGTCCATATTTATCAGATTTCCCATTCTCGCGCTCTCTCATACTCACAAATCTTTATCATTTTCCCTTCCATTCAAATTCTAAACAAAAATTTGTTAAAAAAAAGAAGCGCCAAAGCTGATCGTTTTCGTCTCTCCTTATCATCATTGCATTATCACCGTCATCATCGTCTTTTGCTTTGTGTACACCTTCCTTATTTCTGCGTGACATATCTCTCTCACCCTTGATCGCATTGTATATTTGCCGACCAATTCACCTTAACACCACCACTATGACACCAGCCAGGCAGGTTGCCTGCTAAAGATCCAATCCTGCCTAGCTGTACTTCTTACCTTCCCAGCAAGTTGCCTCTCTCGTCAGTCTTATGTTTGGTTGGCTGCTTCGGCCGGTAGTACCACAACCACACTACGACAAACTTCTTGAGAGGTAAACACAAGGTTACAACTGACTTTTTCTTTCATTCCGAAACGATCGTTCAATCCGTAGAGTTGTGCAGTTCTCTTGATCTAGAATTTTTCTTTTTTTTTTTTTATTGATCATTTTGGATATCGAACTCGTTGCGTCGTCTCGATCGGTAAAAAAAAAATCAAAAGTTGTTTTAAAAAATTAAGATTTTGATCGTCTTTTAAAAAAAAACACCTCACCTAGATGACAAGACATCATTAATTTTATTTTTTGTTTAGAGTGGCGGTTTGACTTAGGAAATCTCTAAATAGTGTTGCTTTAAATTTAAAATAATATTTAGGTGTTCCAAGTGTTTCATGAAATCAAATTGTAAAATAATGAGTATTTGTGTTATAAGTCCATAGCTTAGTACCCTATCATCACTGTTATTTTGGTGGTGATTAAAAAAAAAAAAAAAAATTTTAAAACGGAATTTCAAAGAAAAGAAAAATTGTTTCTGTGAATATATGAATCTGATTAATTAAAATCAAGAAATGTCATCTTCATCGTCGATAACACCAATGACAAATGTCAAAATGAGGATTAAACGATTTTTAAATAGGGTAAGTTTGCTCAATATACAACTGTCTATAATTTGAAAGCTTATTTCTGCAAATTTATTGAGTGGAACACTTATAAACAAACTTTAGTCGGACTGTTCTAGTTGGTAGAATTGTACAAAGAATTGATAAAGTAGGGAGATTAAGACCCTTCCATTGGTGGAATGATAAATGGGGCCAATATTTTATAATTGACTGACAAGTCAGTTGACAAGATGATGACCAATTAAGAGCGCATAGTTTAGAAAGCGCCAGCCCGACCATAATTTTTCGTTCCAAATCAAAATTTGTGATCCAACAGGAAAGAATATACACACATATATGTACATGTACTTCTCTAATGCAAATCAAAATAATTTATCAAACCAATTCAAAGTCGGATATTGAAAAGTGGTAGGTATGGAGTTGACTAAAGTGATTTTCGACAAGTCACAAATGTCAAACTTTGCTTCATATAACACTGCAGTTCAATTCTTGACTTGAGCCGCAACCAATAAGCCTCCCTGTTTACCCCGTGATTTAGGTAACTGCCATCAGTAGCCCACTATAAGTTAGATGTTCAATCCCTCAACTCATCTTAAAATTGACGACGTCGCCCTACTAAGATTCTTAAATGTCAGAATATTAAAAGAAAAAAAAAGATGTGCCAAATATTGGCAGTGTAATTTTGTTCCAAATTTTGCAGAAACGAAAAGTTTTTTTGAACGCCATCCCTTAGATTTTGTTTATTTTTTTGTTTTTGTGTAGACCAGGCTACACGAATCCACATTTTATAAACATTTGTAGACATTGTAGACCACCACAAAGTCCAATAAGAGCGCCGGATTTGTGTTTTTTTTTTTAATTTAAACGTGATAATATTTTTATTTCCTTTCAAAGTAGTTATGTTGCGAATTTGTTGAGACAAAATGTTAGACAAATGCAGCCCACGGCTCTGACATCAAACTCTTTCTCTTTCGATCAAATTTTCTATGACATCGTTGAATAATTAAGGCTAGAGAATGGCAATGCATCTCCGCCTTCTTAATTAATTGTGGTTTATTGGTTTAGTGATCAATTCTTATGCGTACTGCTTGAGATTGTACGACTTAGAATTAAATTCTTCACGAGTATTGTGACATGTGCTAAATTTTTTAAAAGAAGTAGGTACTGTTCAGCAGATTAAAAACCGCTCCAAACAGTGACGCGCTTGGTGGATGCATTGACTTCTCTTGAATCTTGCTTCGCAAACTAAATTCGAAAATGTTGCTTATACACGTAGTTTCCTAGCAAAATTTTTGTT
This sequence comes from Blera fallax, assembly GCA_946965025.1. NCBI lineage: Eukaryota > Metazoa > Arthropoda > Insecta > Diptera > Syrphidae > Blera > Blera fallax. The sequence goes on along the minus strand of OX337245.1, from coordinate 74,549,090 downwards.
CACCAATTAATGCCCCATCAACCAAGTCTCTGCGCTTCAATTCAAACGGTCTCTAGTTCCACTTCTTGAGTCAGGTCTTTCATGAGAATTCGATGAAAGGTGCTCCTTGAAACGTCTAGTTGTTTTGAACGATGATGAATTGATTGATGGGTTTCAGTGTCACTTTCTCTCACTGTGGCTAAGTTTTTGGATTAATGTCCTCTACTAGGATGCTTATTCACAATCCAATCAGTTTCCTCCATTTTTTTTATGAATATTCGAATGAATGATTATTTTGTAGCATTATTTAGACCGAATATTCAGGGCAGTTTGCGAACTGTATTAGCAAAACTTTCCGAAATTTTATTAAGCGTTTCAACATAAGCACTGCGTTGTTTCTTCATACAGCATTCGATATTTTCTAATCGAAACATTGGCAGATGTCCTGAACCTTTTAGGAAAAGAATGGTGCAAAATTTGAATCCACCACTCTTATTGATACATCCCTTACTTATTTCTTAGCCATCACTCTTATCGGACAGAATCAACTTTTTTAGTCTTACTACATACTTACATACGTACATAACGGGCTCCTGAGCCACCGCCTGAGGCACTGCAGAACAGACTGCCATGCGCTCCGGTCCTGGGCAAATTTATTTCGAGTTCTATAGACCAACATGTTTAACATCTGCGATCGTTTGGCCTTTTAAATGAAGTTTTCGCATTGGAATTCTAATGCTCGTGGGTTGCCATTCTAATGTCCCCTTAACTGGAAAATTGTTATCCGTTCGGTCGATATAACCGAGTCCTGGTTTTTTTGACACATGTCCGGCTAGCAGACTTCACTGTTGTATCCTCTCTTCTATTTGTCTTCCCCACACGTTGGATAGATAGAATCCAAAATTTGCTATACACCAGCAACGCCGCATGGGATATCAATTTAATTCTTCCAACTAGGAGTTTTGAACCCAGTGAAACAAACCGAAAAAGCAACGGTTTCCAGGGTGTCGTCCGATCCTCACTAGGAAATCGTGTAAGGAGTTTGTTTGTATTGCGAGATACATAGTTCGAAATTATAGCTCTCGATAGTGACTAATCAATGGACGGATGGTTCTTTGTTTGTCGATAGCATACACGATGATATGATGACGTCAATATTGTCAGCGGCAAATTCATATTAGGAAGTCATTCCCTCGAACACTTCTTATAGATTCTAACTATTGCAGGTGTGCTAAAGAGCTCAGCTTTGAATTTATTTTCTCTCGCCGAGCACTAAATTCGGCTTAAAAATGGTTAGAGTTCAGCATGCCCGCCCCCTGAAAGTATGCAATGAAATAAAACTTTAGGGGGATACTATACCGGATTGTTTTACTGTACGTAGTTAAGAAGTTGGTAGGTTTGGAGTGATCCCTCATGCACTTGTCCACTTGTCGTGAAGATCACTGAAGAGGTACACATTTACATGGCCAGTGTAGCCTTGGTGATGTTACCAAAGGCTGGTGAAGTATAGACTGCTTAGCAACGCTTTCATAAACATTTGCATTTCTAAAACGGCAGCTGAACTAATTGGATTATAGGCACAGTCCTCATTAAACAGGCCTCATTAAACAATACCTTTATTACTGTTGTCATATTTTTTAAAAGACAGATGAAATATGAATGCGAACACAGAGACTATGTCGACTTCTTAAGACGGTGGGCGTGGTAGCTCAGTGTTGAGTGTGTTGGACTGAGTGGGCCCTACCTCTTGCAAATGTCTGACAAGCGTCTGAGATTAGTAACACGTCCCCATCTTTTAATGGACAAACAAGTCCAAGTCATAAAATTTAGGAAGACCGCACCTCTTTTGGGTGTCACAGCCAACTCTGTTGTAACATATAATGGCCATGTTCAGGATTGTGAAATTTTGTATCCTACTTCTGTAAAAGGCACAAGTTAGACCGGCACTAGAATATTCTTCTCACGTTTGTAAGTCGGCCTGAAAAGAACAACGCTTTAACTACTGCACAACATTCCGCCATAATTAGTCTACTTATTAGAAGACCCCCGCACTAATTTACCAACCATTAGCTTCTCGAAGGCTAATCTTTATTACATTACGATCTAAGATGTTCTTAAGAACCCAATGGAATGATCCTTAAATATGCAACATTGACTTGAAGAGGCGTTGTTATATCAAGCGTCTACACGTAAAAAAAATTTCTTTCTAATAGATGACACATTGCTAACAGCATATCTCAGCGGACTTGATGGCTTACCTATTGGAAAATACATATATGTAAATGTTAAGCCATTCTCAAGTCTTTCTAATTCTGCTGAGTTTCCTTTCACAATCTAGTCCAATGCTCAAGCATGAGTAACCCCGGGCCCACTCTTGCGTTTTGAGGTGAATCCACCGTTTTGTTGACTCTAGGGCTCTGCAAAACGTCAAATTTGTACAAATATCCTACTACAGAAAAGCTTCACTCTCTATGCTGAAAATAATCCCCAAGAACCCCGATAAATGGCTTTCTATACTCGTGCTCCTTTATGCTTTTTAACACTTCCTTAAAGGGAAACCGTGCCGAATCAAGGCGTGAATACCTTGACTTTGTATCCCTCCCAATTAAGTAGAGGTCTTACTTATGAGTACTTAAAACGTTACCTACTTTTCCCCCAAAAGACTTTAACACTCATCTCGTTAAATTCTTGTCATTCTTAAGAACTGATCACATCGTAAACTTTACGACTTTCCAGGTAAATCTGCATAAATGTACTCAATACAAAATCTCCACGAAACTAAAGAAGGGCTTGATTCTTTCACCCTTTTGTCATTTATACATGTGCATAACGAGTGTGTCTGTGTGTCCTGTTCTGTCGTGTCGGCATCGTTTCATCTTTATTATCCTTTAAGAACCTCGATTTTATCAGCTACAAAAAGGAGTGATGCATCTTTCTCTCTCTCAGAAAGGTCAAACCAAGAGGAAAAGGTATTAAAAACGCGGTTTCACTTGAAAGGTGCACAATCCTTTTGCATTTTGCAAAGAAAAGACACCAAGATACGATGCGCCGCTATTTTATTGGCCACGCAAAAATATCAAAAAGCCGAAAAGTCGTAAAATGTTTTTGCTGCATTTTCTTTTTATTTATATTTTTGTTTATTCCATTCAAAAGGAACGCGGTTGGAGAAATCCCAATAAAAAAAACTAAAAATAATGAGGAAACTACCGGGAGATACATACGTGCGATCATCGATTGGCGCAGGCGCGCACTAAGTCAAGAACTGACCGTAAAATAGCAGCAGAAGCCTCAGTCCTTAAACCAAAAACGACAAAAAAAAAAAAAAAAAAAACAGTCAAAGTAAAAATCCACTTGACTTTATTTAAATGGCGTAATTTATCCTTTTGTCGGTGGCGGCACTTTGTGTTAATTCACCTCGTTTGTTGCCGTCCCGCATCATGGGTTGGTGAAATTGCAATTTTATGTGCCCATTATATGTGCGATCACAAATACACACATAACCAGATGTACTGACTCAACTAGGTATGAAGAAGGTGAAAAATACCGCGAAGGTTAAGAGATGGGCTCGCCGATAGGTGGATAGGTATTTGTTTTCGCGCAGGCCGACCGCTGTACATGTAGTTGGTTCTGTGGCAGAACTGTGTCGTGTGTAGATACGTATCTGCCGGAAAATTCTTAAAATAACACTGACATTGGTGGTGTGGGTTAGGGGACGAGAAGACTTATCGCAAAGACTGATTGGTTTTTCGGGGCCTAAATAAATCCACCCGATCTGGTTCGTCGTCTTAATAAGGACTACGATGACTTCTGTTTGAATTTAAAGTGAGAGATCGATGAGAAGGCGGAGTCTATTCAGAGGGCTAATGGTTCCGTTTGCGTACTTTTTAGGCCAGCATTAGCCAAACGGCAAGTGCACTTAATGATTGTGTATTTGAACCCAACAGTGTAGTCTCATAAACAATGGGAATGTATCCTAAGGTAGCCATGAAGTTGGGCTACCTTTTCAGAGCAAAGAAATATTTATCAGCGATGCAGTTTCTTCTTCTATACAAAGGTCAAGTTAGACCGTGGTCTAAGTGTTGGGTTCATATTGAAAGATCGGCCCCAAAATATTATTTAAATATCCTCAACGACATCCAAAAACAAAGAAAAAACGACAAGGTTAGTAGAAGATCCATTCAACATCAAACCTTAAAGCATTAGCCCATTCGTAAGCGCGTAGCTGATTTATGCTTGTATTATAGACGCTTCCAAAGTAGATTTTACGAAGGATCCTTAGAAATACGACAAAACAGGCTGCACAGGCAGACAACCTCCATGTTGACTTCGCAGAGGCGCGAACACCTCTTAAAACCTCCAACAAACTCTGGAGTTTACTCATGAGTACAAATTTGCAGAAGGGTTCAATTTTCAGCAATTCAAGAGCCATACAAGTAGACATTTGTAAGAATCTCACCTCTTCGGAGAGAGGATTATAAAAGAAATTAATTTCTTCCCGGATACCAGAAATCAACCATAGTTGTATGGTTTGTCACCAACACATCGACTGCAGATGAGCTTTCTAGGATAGGCTCAGCTACTACATTCTTAGCCACAGCTTTGATTACAAATTGGGACCTCCAGCTATGCTTATTCCATTGGAAATGGTTCTGCAGTTTCGATTGTCTACGAAAAGACTAACTAAGTCGTACTCCTACTAGGAAATCTTTACTTTAAATAAGCAGCGTAAGCTGGTAGGCTTCTTCGCAGGTTGTTACCTCTTCAGATATCATTTTAACAAGCTAGACCTGCCTAGGGAAACAGCGTGCCACCTCTGCCTGGAATAAAAAAACTACTTCCAAGCATATTCTTTGTAAATCTGCACATATCTGGTTAGAACAAGGTAGAGCCGAGAAATGTTCACAAACTCCTCCACTAGTGACACTCCCACCCTATGAAAGGAGTTAGATTGTCTTATTTACTATCAGCCATAGTATGACGTCGACTTGAACGATCTTGCTGACTAGCTCTCTAGGCAGTAAATCTTTGCAGAAATCTCTCCTAATCTCTCTTAAAATAGCAGGACCTAAAAAATCTTTTTAACCCAGCCAACAGCACCAGCAACTTGAGTAATGGCTCTCATAAATATTTTTAGAGCTCTGAATGCAACCATTGTGAATACTATTGACACTTACTGTTTGACAACTGAAGTTATGTACACATGGAGTTTCGAACATGAATAAAAATTTAATATTTGAATCCGGCTGTAATGAAAATTGATTTACTCTGTATTCAAGAGCATATCTTCAGCACTCAGCTCTTAAATTGTTTTAGATAATTGTTCTGGTGGAGTAAGGGAGCACCAAAACAATGCAGCGCCCTGGGAACATCGAAATCATAGTTTTGCTATCGAAGCCAGTTTCCCAAATTGTAGCGATTATTATGAAATAAGCCATTCCGCGCTTATTATGCTTATAAAACTCTTTAAAACGTCTATGTGGGCACCCGCACACATACTTCTACCATTTGCTTTTGCAACACTTTCCAAGAAAACAAAAGCAGAAGCGACAACAAACGGAAATGCTCTCTTTCGAAAACCCTTTGCATACCAATCACGCAAAAATGTGTCACATTGTTGCACGTTGCGCACACAGCTTCCGAAATACTCGTGTTCCAAAAAAAAAAGAAAAAAATACTTCCACCACACCAATAAAAACTGTTTCTTTCGCCGCTAAAAACAGAAATACCATGTTAAAAGGAACAGAAAAATCGCAATGGGATCCCAAAAAAAACGAACTACAGTACAAGCCAGCAGTTAAAGGAAGCTGCATCATAACATCGCGAGAAGCAGCCAAGACAAGGAGCAGCCTAGCCAGCAGCAAGCAGTAATCAGACCGGGAATTATCTCTGGCTGAATTCGAAGCCGAACAGGTGCACGATGTACGATGCCGATTTCGGTTTTTGTGTTTTAAATTTTTTTTTTTATTTTCATTTTTTAATATCATTTTTATTTTTATTTTTTTTTTTTTTGTTTAGCTCATTTGCCCTGCGGTCACTACAAAGCCTTGTGGCGGCGGTGGCGGCTGCTGCTACTGCTGCTGTTGTTACGACCAGTAGCGGCCATTCCAAGCCAAGTTAACTCAGTTTTCGGTCCATTTGAGAGCATTTGTACCTCTGAATGATGTCGGCATCCATTGATCCATTTGGTTTCGAGATTTTTTTTTTTTTAATTTTTTGAAGTTCGTTCTGTTTGTCGGTGCCTCTCTTTCACACTTTTGGCCTATTTGTTTCCTTGTAAAATACAGAGAAAAGATAAAAATCAGGAAGAAGATAGTGGAATATCCAAGAATGAATCTAATGTGAGGATTTTCAAGAGTTGTTCAGGTGGTTGTACGAGTAGCAGGCGGTGGAGAAAAATGAATACCAAGAAGGAGCTGTGGTGGTTGTGGTGGCTGCCTAATGGAAACAACAGGCAATAAACATGGAAAATAAAGAAGAAAGGCGTGTAAAACAGACTCACTGCAGCAGCATTAGCACCAGGATCCCGAAGGCGATTATGCGGCACGATGCTCAACTACTGTGCGAGGCGCAGCATCATCGGCAAGAGATACCTATGCACATGCTTCGCCGACAAATTAGCGCTTCATTCAGCTTGTCTTTTTGAATGTTCTTGTAAATTTTTTTTTGTGTGTAAGTTGTTAGTATTTTGGATCAGTTATCATGATGATCATGAGGTACGGGGTTTTAGGAAATACTTCTACATCCGGAAAGGCGGGACAGTCGTAAAAAAATTTGAAAGATTCCGCAATCAATTATGAGTGGTTTTCTGTTGTACCAAACACTTCCTGTGGCTTAGTGGCTGATTTGCTGCTGGATTAGCTGAACTCTAAGGCGGTAGAACAGCATATTTTGTTACAAGTTCCATTAACCACAGAAAAACGATTGGAGACGGGCAATCGCAGATTAAACGACAACGCTCCACTTGGCACTGCTACACAATATGCTAAAAGTAATAAAAATGACGGAAATTAATGGCACTTTGACAGGCATCTAAGAAAGCAAAACCATGGAACAGGCCAACATTTAAACTCACCAAAAAAGATCTGACACCTTAACTAACGCCCAAAGTTTCCTACTATCGACGACAAGGAAACAGTGTTAGCGTACAATTAAACATACAGTATTCTATTCCAGAGATTAACTTTTAAACCATATAATCCACCTAAAATCCTAATTTTTTTATCCTCACCAATCACTCAACAACAACTGTCACCGCGCCGCTGACAACCTCCTTTGGGAATTCAAAGCATTTTTTGAAATATCTATCAATGAGAGATCTTTCACTTTGCTGTCACATCCACAGCGCGAGTAATTACACCGCTACACTATGCACACTACTTGTCTGTAATGCGGCTGCACCGATCGCGTATGAAGTTGTCTTATTAACAAGTGACAGCAGCCGTTCATTCTCGGTTGTTTGTGCCGCCATGTTTGTCGGCAAATAATTAGATGTTTGTAATGTTTTCTTCCTTCTTCGCCCGGGTGACCAACGTATCTGTGTTTACAGTAATTCGAAAGGAATCGCACATTAGTTTGGTATGGCGCCCCCTGTTGATGACAGAAGAAAACTTATTTCCCAAACCAACTTTATCATAAAAAAAAGAAAAAACGAAGAAAAGAGATGAAAACGTAAGAAAAAAAAAAGAAAACAACCGATGACAACGACGACCACGGAAAAGAGGCTACACAAGAGAATAAGAGATGTCCATGCACACACAATAATTATATCATGATTGGACTGACGGATGCCATGTCGGTGAAACACTTTGAGGAATCCGGTAATTTATTGATGATCGCTATGATCAAAAGAATGCAACCGGAGCGTGCGTGCCGCAAGTTACCAATCTGAACGACCAACCGACCGACGGACTCAACTGTGCCACCATTCAGCGACTTGCTGCTACCTCCGCGCGTCCACTACCTTCAATTCCAATGCTCATTCGTGAGCAACTTTTTCTGATGCTGCTCATGCTGGTGCTGCTGGTGGAAACAACGGCACCAAGGCAACACAATAAACAACACAATAATAATACAGGAACTAACCTGGTGGTGGATGGATGGTTGGTGAAACAGCAAAAAGGCTGCATCGAGCGAGCGGCACAACAGTGGAATGAAAAAGGAAACATTTTGCAGCCGAAGGAAACTTCATTCCTGGGATTATGGTAAAATGCCGTTTGCTGTACGCGTACACTGTTGTATAGAGTAGATATAGACTCCTGCTGATGATGATGACGATGATGATGATGGGCAGCGCAACACAGCACACCACATCATGCCAAATGTTTTGAGTTGACGCGCGATGATGAGGATGACGGTGACGAGGTGAATGCCGCTAAACCGATGCCAGTCAAGAGAGAAGATGACGATGGATGGAGTGTGCTTGGCATATGAGTATGACCATTCAGTTCAACACTCTTGATGATAGTAGTTCAAGTGAATTGAATTTGATCCTGGTGTCATGTGACTTGCCAAGAGGAAGGAGACGAGTTGAGATCAGTTCGATGGATCGCTCCCCTCAGGATCACTAGCACATATGCATATGTATGTAGTTTAGATAGGTCATTGGATTAAAAGCATAAGAAGGAACTTTCGAAAATGGAGCAAAGTTTGGAAAACGTCAAAATTATGTCTGACACAGGAAAGGAAGACCGATTGGCAACAGCTGTTTTTATAAAACTTAAATGTTTTGTATTATTTTTCCGTCAAAATGACATTAAGAAAAGGCTAAAACACCTAAGATCGTAATAGGCTACAGCAAACTGAAGCTAAGGTCATAATTGAACGAAAAGTGTGCATTCCCACAAAACTACGTTTATGCGACAGTGCTCAAAAATATATTTGATTTCACTAGAATTCATTTATTTTCGTTAATACATTTGATAAGACATGCAAAATAAATTAGTCGTCGGCTATCATATTATGCCACTTAGGCATTCCAATTAAAATTTTAAGTCACACTATACCTAACTAAGCCAGATCCATTTGCGCTCCAGATTCCAATGTCAATCTGTAAGCCATCAACGCAATCAACGTGAATTATGCCAAAAACCTGTCAAGTCAATCAAAACCACCTCCAAAACACACCCCCTCTTCATCACCTAAACGTCAAAGTGTCAGCTCTAAATTGCACTTTACACGCGCAACGTTTGTATGCTGTAACCGCAAACGAAACCAAACACACACAATTCAGTCTAAAAAAAACGACACAAACAACAACAAGAAGTAATGGCGGCGGCACACCACCAATTAATTTCAGGTGACAATTTAATTTCCACACAACGACATGGTAAAATTCAAACAAATTATGGTGTCCGCCAGCCGACGTCCAACGATAGATGGAGCTCTGCGGCACTCTGTTGAACCATCAAACGGACCAACGGAGCCAGTAGGCAGCTCAGCCAAACAGCCAGCAGCCAGCAATCATATCTCGCCTAATATTAGTTTTCCGTTTAAATCAATGCGAACGAGCGTGAAATCCGCCGCCATGCGCCATGTTTTAGTGCACCGGGTGCCGGACAGCAGGACAGCAAGGGGGAAGGTAATTAAGAAATGTTTTTCCTTGGCGCTTTCCCCGGAGGTAGCTCTCCGCTCAAAGTATATCTCGGTTTTTCTTTTCCATTCCCACGAAGCGCGTTTGGCGCCACACATCTCTTCAAACACACGGACGTGTAAGCGCTGTGCTGTGCTGTGTGCAATCGATGATTATCTCCGAGAGAGTATTATTATGATTATTAGCGCTCCGTGGGTCTTTGAGGCTGCCGCGCGTACGCCGCCTCTTTATTTGAGATCGTTTAAATGTTTGTTTACCCAACGCACCGGGGACACGCTGAGTTGTGCCGTGTTGATCGCGACGTTTCATCCAGTAACCGCCAAGTGATTATCATCGTCATGATCGGCACATCGTGTCTTCGTCATCGAGCAAGTTGAGGATCAATCGGGATCGATAGAGTGTTGGTGCGTGCGTCATTTGTACGTCATTTTCTCGGTCACCATTAGCTCTGTTCATCTGTCATAAGTTTGTTTGTCACTTGTGAATGGGTTTTGAAGTTTTTATTGGTACACAGCTGTACCCTCATCGATCGTCCATCGGGCAGGCACACAACCACAAATGTCAACGCTATACGATCGACACGTCTATCAACGGTAGTCGAAGATTGATTGATGATTACACGTTGGAGTTGAACGTGCGCGTGGTATCTGTGTGTGTATGTAGATTTATTAATTTTTAATAACCGTAATATGAGTTAGCGGGTCTTTTTGACTTTTTTTTTTTTTTGCTTGCCGTTGATCCATATCACTATTGTGAGACTGTAACTGAAACCAAGACCTTTGTGGACTTCTTTTTGAATAAATTTTCGAACCGCCATCAACGACTGCCATCGAAGTGTAGCATCTATCCACCTTTGGCGAGAAGAGATAACACCGCCATCATCATCACCACCAACATCATCATCATCATCATCAACATCATAGACATCCGCGGTAATAGCTCCACGCATATCTATCGAATGCGATTTAAAAAGCGGCGTCTAAAGGTATACAGCGCGTCGCTATTATTGGCGGCATGCGTTTGATCTTGATATTGTGGCGTACATAAAAAAAATTTAGCTCGTTGTATGTTCCTTTCTCTCTCTTTCTCTCTAACTGTACAAATTGACTAGGAATTCCTTCAGTTATTACTAAAAAAAGATATTGATAGAAAAACTACGTATTTCTCTAGTAATGAGAGTATCTATGTACGTACATATATAAAAATTGTGATCGCGACACCAGGAAGTGATCTTGCTGAGGATCTTTGGAAACATTTTGAATGTGTGGATTGATCCTTGTACATATTTGCAAAGTTTTCGTTTATCAAATAGGAAGTGATAGATGGCTTGCATTGAAGTTATAATCGCTGCGTACCTACATAAAGAGATTTTTTACGCTATTATTAAAAATCCTTCTGCTAACAATGCTATTTCCTTGAGGATCAAATCAGAAGGAAAGTATTTTTTAAGAGAAGTAAATGCACTTTCAAACAAATTACAACTAAAGCACCAACCCCCAATTTATAGAACGATTTTCGGTAGCGTGACCATATGTTGGGCGCCATTGGTATGGGTTTGACATGAGATCTCTTGGATATACACAGATGAGGATGATTATGGTGCACAATCAGTTCCTTGGCTTATTAGCACGTTAGATGGGGGTAATTCGTGTTTCCCTTTAGTCTTACAGCAGCTTTTAAGGCACAATAATTTCATTCCATAATTGCTGGGTCCATTCTGGAGGAACACATAGTTTTCTCCATTCGCCTTAGTTACGAAATTTTTGATGAAGCTTTTGATATCGTTTAGATCGTTGGAAGGTGTTCGCTACAGCGTTTAGGTCATTTCAGTAAATACGTTCCATATAATGCTGCAGCTGAACATACAAATACTTCGCTTGCATAAGCGGTAATAATCGAGTTGGTTTCAACGCCATTCAAAGCTCCTTCGGCCAAGGAATGTCACTGTAATTTGTGCCTATTTTTAACCTAATCCTAAACGTACAATGTGTGAAACACCTTAAACGTCACCATCAGGCCGTAAACATTTTCTGTTAAGAAGGGAAAGTTCAAATGATATTTCTTGACGCCACTCATTTCTATGTCATGAATAACAGAGTCAATTTATGATAACCATCATCTCGTGAATTACCAGTAATTAGCTTCAAAAAGCGTTCCAACGGGGATTAAGTTCCGTATTTGACTGAAAAATGGAACCAAAGCAATGACATGCAAATTGACGCTGTAGGTAGAATAGGTATATGATGGTTTTGAATATCTTCGCAGCTTTCAATGAACATAGTGTCATGGTGTGGGTATTAATTTTTTAATTGATCCGTCAATACCTAATCCCTATGAAGGCTTGGGGACACACACAAAATATCTTTCAGATGGCCTTCTTAGTCCCGCTTTAAACTAACTTCAATGTCTCCTTGCATATTTCTTTTCAAACGTCTTTGCTGCAAGTGGTTTCAAAAATGTGAAATGCTGCTTTCCTTGACAATCTACCTATCATCTGCAGTCTCCTTGGACATATCCCCGTGTTGAAACGGTAAATATACAACCACCACCACCACCTCGTCATCATGAAGTATATTTTATATCACGGACGTGCGAAGTGCGCCGAACACGTGGTAACTTCCCCCTTCCAATGTGTATTCGTTTACGATACGCGAGATGCGCTATCAGCACACGAATGTTTGTAGTGCCGCCGACTTCAAAACCAAAGAGGAATACAAAAAACGCGTCACGGCGAATTTTCTTTCGTGCAGAATATTCATCACTCTCTCTCTCTCTCTCTATCTACCGCAACATTGACAAAACTAGGTGCTGCACTCAGTCTCTTTATTCTCTTTGGTTGCATACCTTCGTATTGTTGTTATCTCTGTGCTGCATCATCAAACCAACCTCAAACAAACCGATGATGATCATCGTCAACCACGATCTTGTGCATCGGACCGTGCGACAGACGGGTTCTGCTGCTGCAACTCTACTTTGCCAGGTCGAGGACGGTTCTCGCTCTTTTTCTTTTCACATCTTTCCATTTCCATCCTACATAGTATGTGTTGCATCGGTGTATTGGTTAACAAAATTGTCGTCCGTCATGGTAACAACATAGTTGGCTCGTAATGATCGTACGTCGTCGTTTCGTTGTATTGTCGGTGTTTGTTGTGATCTTGTTGTTGTTGTTTTCATTATTATTATTATTATTGTTATATATGTGTGTGCTCGGTTTTTGTATCTGTTTCTGTGGCGGCAAATCCCTTTGATCTTATCGCAGAGCTCCTTGCTCGCATTCTGATCAAAGAGTTTCCGCCAAAACAGTGTGTTTACGTTCGTTTAAGACTTGAGGTAAGAAAAACGACCAACAAAAATATTTTACACACACATGGTTGTGTGTGCGTATATTTGTGTGTGTAAAAGATACTATAGCTGATGGGGAGACACCGATATACAGATACAATGCGTATTTTGAAAGAAAAAAGAAATATTAATTACAATTTAACATAATAACAATGCGCAATCTACTTGACTTCCCCTCGCCGAGAGATGCCGTTGCCTGCTAGCAATTGAAGCGGATGCTGGCCATTTAAAATGCAATTGTGAGGCATGCATTACGATCGTTTATCAGCTGGAAGAATTGGAATTATGGGAAAATGCAGATTCATTCATGAAGACGAAGATACGAAAGAGAGGAGCAAAAGAGAGTTGCAATAGATACGCGTGCGTGTCGTATGGCTGCCGCCGCTGTCCGCCTTGTTTCCTCCTCCAGCCGTTGCTTGTTTGTCGGCGCTCGAAGCCGGCGATCATTTGTAATGAGATCGATCTTCTCATGATCTTCGGCAAATGACACTAAGTGAACAGTTTTATGTGGCACCGTATTAATTAATTGATACAATTAAGTGAGATTTGCTCTTAAGCATCTAGCGCAGAGCGTTCGTTGGGGTGAAGATGGTTGGTTGGTTGGTTGTGATGAGGAGGGAATGTCGTTTAGCTGGTTCCATTCCACATCGCAGAAGAGAGGTGATGCCAGTGTAATGACGCGGCGGTGTTGTCGGCATCGGGCCCAAATCAAAGCAAAAGAATTTAGAATTATTGTATGAATGTCTGTCGCGCGGTACCTTTTCTCTTGTGTACGCGGCGTGTGTGTACGTGTGCTTGTTTGTTTCAAACACATCTCTTCAACCCAATTTATACCTCGATATATGAGTATGTTTTCTTTCTTTTTTTTGCTATTTGATTCCCTTTATAGCGCCTGGCGGCGGTGGTGGCCGGTGTGCACGCGGTTGTGCTCTCTGTTCTCTAATTCTGTGTGTAATTGCGGCTTGTTACCCGCGGCGTAGGTACTCTTTTTTTTGTCTTCTCCTTACGAGTCGAAAAAAAAAAAAAATAGAACCTAAGTATCTCTATCTATGGCTTTGATGTTGTCTTCAGTTGTTGTTTCAGAGTTGTTACTACATTGTAAGAGAGTGTTCATAGATAGCTGTGCCAAGTTGGAGGGGAAACGTGGCAGAATGGTATTTCACGCTTTAATTTGTTTCATTGGAAAAATACAACAACAACAAAATTCTTATGTGCATAACTTCCGCGTGTCATTTAAGTATGTTTCGATGAAAAGGAGAAGTCATGCATAGAACAGCAGTATACTTGAACTTTACAAGACCTTTGGGATAGAGAAGTGTGAAGTGTGCCTTTAGGTGTAATGTCCAATGAGATCTGCAGAGTTCTTTGAAACCCATTTGAATACTCGTAATTGAATTTCACTACAAAGTCAGGTTATCTTCTAGCTAAAGCACAGACAACTGTATGTACATATGAACATGGATCACCTTGTGGTCTGGATTAGATGCCGTGGTTCCGTGGACAGTTCGTATGACATTTTATGTTTGAATCCCAAGAACACATACGTTGTCTGTTGTGTCTCTAAACCGTCCGAGACCATGTACCTTTCATTTATACGGAAATAAAAGACTTGGAGCACGAATATCAGCAATAAGCTATTCCACTAAATCCACTTTTTTGATCTGGAATTTCTCTGGTATGTTTCGTTGCTTTGAAAACCTTTGCCAGGAGGTAGATATCCGGAGCTTTTATTTTCCCAAGCTGATGCAGGCTTTGCAGTGTTGGAAAGTCTTAGCTCTTATAATTTCCTCTTCTCCCTCCCCCTCTTCCACGAGCCTATTAACCTCTTTATTGCTATCCACTCCAATGTGGTCTTGTATTGAAAACATTGGTACATCTTGGCCAGTCTTGTCAACTGAGAGATCCTTAGCTGTCAGCTTAGTTGTCCTATACTTTAAAGATGCTAAAAAACAGTCCGTTAGTTCAGAGATCTTCCCTAGTCTCCTCAGCACTTCTCAATTCATCCCATAGTGTGCTGGAGATGTCCTTCAACGTATAATTGCATTTCTGGGTCATTTCATCTCTGAGGATTTGCAAGTAAGGTCATACTTTGAAGAGTGAATACCAGTCTCTTAGATCGTAAAGCATGATTGTCCCATTTTCTGCGTTTTCGTTTGAGATGGTATACCTAGCCATGTTTTAAGAAGACTCGATTAGCCCAAGTCACAGCGCGTCGCGGACCCGGCAAACCCCTACTCCCTGACATGAGGAGGGCACAATTAAGTAAAAGGACACCCCAGAATTCAGGACTTGGCGATTTCGCGGTATGAGAGCCGTCCCTAAATGAGATGGGACAATACCAGGATAAATTAGAAATTCGCCAACGGAGAGTACTTAGAATGCACATGCAAAGTTTTACTTGCGCTTTTTCTCTTCACATGTTTTGCGTAGAAGTTTTCGTCCAGCACACTTCCTTGGTACTTCTGTTGTTGCTTGATATCACTTCTCAGCGCTTTGCTTCTTATACAAGGCGGGAAAAAAGATGCCCCATTCCTTAGTTTTCTTTGATCTTTTCCGTGTTATATTGCAGAGTGTCTTCTCGAACAACTTGTTAGCTTATAGAGAAGGTAGATCCACTACTCCTAAGTGACACATTAAGGGTGATAGGACTCCCCTATCGTAACGTACTAATTACAATAGAGCTTATGTTTACACACCTTGCTATCCCTCTCCTTACCAGAGCTCTTTTGACAGATTCATGTGAGATGTGTTAAAAAACGCCTTTTGTACCCGGAAGGTGCAACTGGTGCTTGCTATATAGGCTTCGATTAGGCGATCTGTATCTACTCATTGAGTATACATTTTGTGGAACTTAAAATGGAATTGGAGTCTCTCAAAATATGCCCCAAAAAGCTACTGAATGACTTACAACGTAACGATGTAAAGCGGAGATTAGAAATCTTGACTAATTCCTATTCAAATCGAAAGAGATATAAGCAAGTTCCTTTCGTTTCTAACAAAAAAAAATTTTAAAGAGTCTCATAATCCATATTTAATGTGATCTAGCAAAATACTCCTCTATAAGTCTAAACTGGCGTTCCAATCTCAAGGAAAAACACAACCGCGATCCGGTTGTGATCAATGACATGCGTATGACTTTTTGGAACTTCCTCTTTACTATTACATTTCCCTTATCATACGGCTTAAACTTAAGATAGTGTTCATTCATTATACACAGAGCTTAAGGCTCTATCTACCTACTTCATTCAAGAAATCCCGCTAAAGTTTGTAAGTGTCTGCATCGGATTCTTTATTGATTTACCTAGCAGTTTATTTTACATAAAGAAAGACAGTAGTTCTGTCCCTCCTTCTCTGTTTAAATAAGTTGTTGAATATTTATCAGCACTTTACAATTAGAGTTTACATTTAACGCAATTTTGATATTCACCCACTTGATTTCTTTTCAGATACAAATATCCTCAACAACAACCACATGTGTTTGTTTAATTTTTTCTGTTATAATTTTGAAAACAAGTGACGTCGATTGTCGGGCTTTAGCCAATGCATCTAATATAACAACCACAAACATAACGAAACAAAGATTATTTATCGAAACAAATTCCATTCAGAGGCAAGTGGACGAAGTTAATGTTAGTAGTGACCACAACCGTTCGTTAAAACGCGTATTCCTGTCAAATCGTACGGTCACATGCAATGACGGCTCGCAAGCGGGTTTCTATCTTCGAAAATCAGCTGGTTCGAAAAAATGGGTTGTGTTCTTAGAAGGTGGCTGGCATTGTTATGATACGAAATCATGCCGGGCGAGGTGGATGAAGTTGAGACATTTGATGACATCCGCTCAATGGCCGGAAACAAGAGATGGTAAGTTTAAGAAAATGTCTGCATCCGTTAACGTTAATTCTTTTTTTTGTTTTTAAATATTTACAGTTGGAGGAATTTTATCAGGTCTGTCGGAGGAGAATCCCTTTTGGCACAATGCAAATCATGTCCTCGTGCCGTATTGTAGTAGTGATTCATGGTCTGGAACTAAAGCGCAATCAGACACCCGAGATGGTTGGCGTTTTATGGGATCCTCTATTATTCGTCAGGTGATTGCCGATCTAATGCCACTTGGTCTGGGTAGAGCTTCGGGTTCAGAACTTCTGTTGGTTGGTTCATCAGCCGGTGGGTTGGGGGTGATGCTGAATCTGGATCGAGTAAATCATTTTCTGAATCACGAGAAGAATTTAAAAGTGCTGGTTCGAGGTGTGAGTGATTCTGGGTGGTTTTTGGATAGAGAACCATATACCCCAGCTGCAATTGGCGCCAGTGAAGCTGTGCGGCAAGGATGGAAAATGTGGGAAGGACAGCTGCCAGAGGCATGTGTAAAGCAGCATACAGTGGAACCATGGAGGTGTTACTTTGGCTATCGGTTGTATCCAACTTTGGAATGTAAGTAAAATTTTCTCTTTGATTATGAATATTTTGTTATTTTTTTTCTTTTTCTTTTTTATAGCACCTCTCTTCGTGTTTCAATGGCTTTTCGATGAAGCACAAATGAGAGCGGATAATGTTGGTGCTCCAGTCACCCCCCAACAGTGGAACTACATTCATGAAATGGGTGGCGCTTTACGTTCTTCTTTGGAAAACGTATCAGCCGTTTTCGCCCCGTCCTGCATTGGTCATGCAGTGCTTTCAAAGCGCGATTGGGTAAATATAAAAATAGATGATGTATCGCTACCCAAAGCTCTGCGTTGCTGGGAACAATCAACTCGTCGAAAGAGAAACAATAAACTCCGACGTGCAACCGAAACCAGCATTATTCCAACTGAAAAACGAAAGAAACACAACCAAAGACATAAACATTCAGAGAAGCCAGATAAGCCGAGGAAAAATCATCGGCTGACCAAAGAGGAACGCGAACAACGTCGTAGGCATAACCAGCAAAGGAGACGCAATCAGAACAATAATAAAAATCCTCGACGAATGAGAACCACGACACCGAATCCAAATCGTTTTGGAAATATACCCGAGAATGGTACCCATGCAAATCGGCCACACAAGAATCGAAGGAGGAACGACAAGGATAGTACAGAACAGAGAAATAGTCATAACAACAATAATGGAACGAAAAAGCGTAGACGAAAGCAGCAGCTTCAAAAAGAGCAGCCTGCCAGGCCCATCACAAAAAGTCAGAGATCCAATGAGGATGTACCGCAACAGAAATGTAATCTGAGATATTTGGAACGTTGCAGTTGGCCACAGTGCAATCACTCATGTCCCACACTAACGAATCCTCTAACTGGAGAGGAAATGAGATTTTTGGAACTCTTGACTTCGTTTGGACTGGATATTGAAACCGTGGCGACAGCCCTAGGAGTTGATATGCAAACACTGAGCAATATGGATCGGACGGAACTTGTTAATCTATTGACGCAGCAGGTCAGCTGAAATTAGGACGGCGATTATGATTTTTTTTTTTTTGTTTTAAAATGAATCTCTATTTGAGAATTGTTACACTGGACAAGTCGGTAACAGTTTATAGGTTATAACAAGGTATATTGTGTTGCAAAAAGGTTCCAATAAGGTTCCATACGATATATCATCACATGTTCTCATGTAAGACCCATGAAGTGCTAAAAAAAAAATACCATTGTAGGAGCATACAAAACAAACATCACCGATCTGCTATTATCTTGACAATGGTTTCGAACTCGGACTTCTCGAGATTTTATTTCTATTAAAACTTACTAACGACTTTCTTCTATTCTATCTGGAATCTGTTCCAAAATCGGTGTCGTTATTGTTGGGTCTTCACGGGCTTTTACATTGGCCTTTAATTGCATTGATTCTAAATCTTCTCTCAGGAGATTTAAAGCTTCTGGGAAGCAATAACCATAACCATTGTATTGTCTATAGGATAGAAGCAAGTGTGCTACTAATCGGAAATTAGTGTCGGATCTCCTATTACGACGACTGCTTGTCTCTGAATGCTATCAACTAGAATGTTCTGGGACTGAGTTTACACGCAACGGGGAAACGCTAGTATATCTTTGCCCTATAAACGTAGAAAATATCTCATTGTCGAATTTATTGACCCATTCCACTGGCAGTATGGTGGGGTGGATAATGTGCTGATACAAGTCTGAAATGTCTCGCCTTTTTTATTCAACAGGCTACTAAGTCTTTATATGAGATACCGTACCATTTTATCTTTGTCTATCCTGAGCCAGTTGCTTTTCTCTAACTTGCTTGAGCTTCATGAAGCCCACGATCTTTTTTTGTTTTTTTAACTAATGTCCATGTCCTCTTGTTGGCTTTAGTGCTATTGATCTTTTTTTCGACATACTATGTACAACCTCATTTTGCAACTAGATTTTTTCCTTTATTTGCCACCCTTGAATTCATCACCGAATTGTTATTATTTTGACCCAGCCTAATATCTGTTCAGTTCTCATGCAACAAATGTGGTGGCGTATTTAATGTGTACAATATCGCAGTTTCTCTTAGGTTCAGATATTTTGTACATGTACTTTGATGTTAAAGCGCTTCTTTTTTTCTATTTTAACTTTAAAAAGGACATTTTTTTGCATTAAACATTTTTATAACCGCTTTTTGTGAATGCAAAATGGTCCCTAATATCGGCTAAACACAGCAACTCAATAGTCCTCTTCCCTGCAGACGCTTATTTTTAAGATTTAGGAATACCAGCAATTGTATTGTCAGAGTTGAACAACATTAACTGTAAGCAATGATGCAATAGATAACGTTAAGCGACGCAGTGTAAATACTCGTATCTCAAACCTCGCTGTTTGCAACATCGTAAAAAAAGTGATGTGACAGTATGATTAAGCACAACTTTGAATGGTATTTTGAAACTCAATCACTTGCACAACGCAATTTCAAAATTTTTCAAGCGATTAGCAATTTTGTTGATGTCAATGACTTCGTTTGCAATAAGACTTCTTACTCAGTTTATCGCTGAAAATTCGATCAACCTGAAAAAGTCGACGATTTTACTCAAATGAATATCTGAGACGTATTTGAGGACACTGCATAAAAATTTTGCTCGTATGGTCCAAAAATTTATTTCTTGAAGTCTCAAATTTTGTAACAAACATTTTTCAAGTTCAAATTAAAGTAACATTGTTATTGTTGTAGCAGCTTCATTCGTTATTCGTCAGTGGCATCATTTGGATGGGTCCTGGGGCATTTCTGGGGTAGTTCTGTTGAAGTTGTAAAGGTGTTGAACATCATAAGGGCCGTTGCTATAGTCAGGGCATCTCTTATCTATGCTGGGGTCGAGGCGAGATAAATAGCTGAATAAGGAGTGGTTTCTCTACATTGGCAATTAATGGGGATCTACCGCCAAGTACTACGTTTGCTTTCTAGTTAGCGATTTCATTAGCTACTGTTGTCTAAAGGAGGTGGTTTATGCTTTCTTTTTATTGTTCGTTGATACTAGGTTGTTGTGTGAATTGGTCTATGTCTTGTTGGTAGTTTGTGATGTATTTTCGTATGCTACGAGGTGGTTTCGGTACCATTGTTAGATTGTGGTTGGGGTGTTCTGGCAAGTAACAGGCCAGTAGGAATTGTTGTGAAAGCATGGTGTTGTGCTCTTTTATTGGGAGCATCATTGTTTCGGTGTGTAGGTGGCGTTGTAGGTGTTTTGGCAAGTTTGCAGGTTTTTCCAGTTTATGTCACTTAGTTGTGGGGTCCAGATAGGTGCAGCGCAGTTAAGTGCAGATCGAGCGATCGCTTTGTGTGTCGCGAGGAGTGTTTCCCTGTCTTTACCCGAAGAACTGCCAGCGAGGGATTTGATAATATTATTTCTGGACCTGAGGCAATCATCTGAGAATGTAAACAGTGTTGCTGTGGATTTTCCTGTTGACAGTTGAAGATTGCGGTCTATGAAGAATTTCTCTACCGCTCCTAGGTACGCATTAATCGATGCGCAGAGAAATCGTCTGCGTATGAAATGATGTATAATGATTGAAGAGAAGTGGAGACAGTACCCCACCTTGGGGCACTCCTTGTTTCATTTTCCTGTGTTTTGAGCTGGAATTTCAGAATTCTACGTATGTTTGTCTGCCGCAGGGATAATTTGCAAGCCAGCGCTTATTGAAACAACTTGCATATAGCAAAACAGTTTGTTACTTAATTGATGGACGCCTTATTTCCCTCTTGTTTTGCAAATTCAGTTAAATATACAAAATATAAAGGAAAACAACTGATTGTCCAGTGTGACCTTCTTAATCTCAAGCTAT
Organism: Blera fallax; assembly: GCA_946965025.1. NCBI lineage: Eukaryota > Metazoa > Arthropoda > Insecta > Diptera > Syrphidae > Blera > Blera fallax. The sequence continues at coordinate 74,527,934 of OX337245.1, read as the reverse complement.
TCCTAACTTTTTTTTTCATTTTCTCTCTTGTTTTTAGAATAATATATTTATTTGTTATAATTAGTTTATTTTTTGTATCTACTACTTTCTGACGAACAATTCTAAACTGCCTTTTGAAGTACAATCACCAATATGTAACCACTTATATATTTTAATTATTCTGCTGTAAATTTCGTGTAAAAAATAATTGTTGTACATATGTAAAATTATTCTTATAGGTGTAGTTTTGTATATAATTATATCTAAAGATTTCTTCCCAGTTAACAAAACAAAAAGTGAATGAATTTAAATTAATTCGTGGATATGCATTTTAAAGCAAAATTTTAAGTTCAATTTGAACGTCGACCATAAACTAAAACTATTTATGTACATTTTTAAGCATTTTTGTCTAAATCAAGTACGATGCATACAGTTTTTATACTTTACATCAGATTCTGGAAAAGATCTATGCGTCAGTCACTACTTACTCACTGATATAACAGAACCGTTCAATACAGTTCATTCCACAAATAAATTAAACATTCATCCTTACATAAATACGTATATCAATCTCCTTAAATACTTACCAACAAAAAACAAAAAAAAAAAAACAACCATACACAAATGCAACTACAAGACTGTTTTTTTTAAATTATTTATTGAATTATTATTTAAGTTTAGTATTTAATTTAATAAATATGTTTTTTTTTTTTAATAATTTATATGTTGATGCAGTAATGTACTTTGTTCCGTGCCCTTCTTATTGATATTATTTCCGCATCGTGTAGAATTTTGCTAAAAATAAAATTAAAAGAAAAAAACTATTATACTACCTCAACAAAATAGCAAAATAAAATCAACATTAATAAAGAAAATATAGAGTACCTGGAAAAAAACTTTTTTTTTAAATGAAACATTCCGTCTTTTAAAAATGAAACAGCTTTATGAAAAAACAGCTGATAAACATTTTTGTAATATTGCTAAAAAAAAAAAAAAGAAAAACCATTCGAATAAGTAATAAAAAAAGAAAACTTCCTAATGAATAATTTTAAGCGATATTTTGTAAATATTTAGTTATTTTTGTAAATATTAAATAAGCTTAGGCAAATTCTGTACTTAGATATAATATTTAATTTTTTTTAATGTTAATTGTTACTCGAGGACGAAAGGAATAAATATTGATGAAAAATTAAAAAAAAAGAATGGCTTTTGTTTCCTTTCCTCTCATAGTCCATAAGTATCGGAATTGGTAGGATTTTCACAAAAAAAAAAGAAAAGATTTGAATGCTGTGGTATTTTCAAATCAACGTTTCAATATTGTACTCATTCGCTAAAACGACAACTCCCACCCATTTTCCATTAGTACGTTGCTGCTATCATCACATTGGATTAATGGTGGACCTCTATGATGAGTCGCTCAGAGTCACTGCTCACTTAGACCAACAGTTCGGGTCCATTGTGGCCAATCTTTTAACCCTGGAAACGTTGTAAAGTCCGCTGTTAGAACCACCCAGATAGTGATATGAATCTCAGGAGGTCCGTCAGCTCTATCTACTCCTGCCATAAGTTCTTTTACACAATTTACAGTGCTTATTGTTCAGGACTCCTTACAGGAATAGAATCGTTAACTTGTTTTTTAGAACATATGCATTGTTGAGTAAAGAATACAAGCCAGTTTGGTTGCAGCTTGTGATCTAATAACTTTGAGTGGGGCGTTAGAGTGGTTTGGTGGGGAGCCTCTCACCAAGGTGTCAAATCCCTCAATTTCTGCAAAAAGGCATGAAAACTGGTGCACAAGTTTCCAAAAAGATGTGCTAGAGGGTGTTGTGAAGGCTTTGAACAATAGCCTTACAATTGAGACAGATGCGCAGGACTCTGTGCACAAAGACAAAACCACGCAGGAGTGGCTCAGGGTCAATATCAATGGCCTTATAGCAGCAGACGATTAGCCGTCGGGCAGTCCAGATATGAATCCACTGGATTACGGTTTCCGGTCAGAATTGGACAACATGGCCTGAAAGACTCCCACAGAAATTTGGAAGGCCTCAGAGCAGCATTGATCGCAGCAGCGTCAACGATGTCCTTGGAAATCGTGCGTGACACTATAACCCAATGGCGACAACGTTTGAAAGCTCGTGTTAAAGCAAAAGGCAGGCATTTCGAGTGAATCCAATTTTTTTAATAATTGTTGTCTCGTTTGTTGTTTGTTTGTTGTTCACTCGTTTTGTTTTTATGACATTTTATATTTGTAACAGAATTTATGGCACCATTAGGTTCATTACGTGAGTCCTCCAATTCCAAGAAGCAACTTCCGAGAGTCCTCATTCTTATAACGAATAGGGCAGGACAATCACACAGCAGGTGACGAACAAATTCAATTTCTTCTTCGTCCCTGCAAGTGTCTTCGTTATTTGGATTGGATGCTGATATTCATTCGATGTCATTATGTGCTTGTAAGGTGACTTATTTAGACGGGACTAATGAAAGTCTTGCAATTTTCTAATTCTTATTCGAAGTCAAATTCTTGCGCCGAGCCTCGCAACCATAATTTAGAAGTACTGTCGGTGTTTCGAGATTAAAAAAAAAACTTAACCAAGAAAGGGCATTTACTACTAGAACACGTCAGGAAAGTCAACGTAGCTCTCTACTCTTGTAAAAAAGTTATAGGTAGGAGCTGGGGCATGAAGCCTCAAATCACTTACTGGCTGTACATGTTCGTTATCAGGCCTATACTACTTTATGCCGTGATCGTATGTTGGCCTGCTCTTGATAGGGCTGTCCACCTCACTCAACCAGCTAAGGTGCAAAGATCTGCATAAATTTGCTTCAGTGGTGAGAACTAGCACATAACTGAGAACTACTCCCTCCGCGGCACTGGACATTTTGTTCAACCTGCTACCCTTATATACTTTCGGCAAACAGATTGCTGACTGTGAAGCCATCCTTCTTAAAGCTTCCTCTCAGTGGTCTAGTTAATACATTGGCCACCCCTCGATCCTTGATCTTCTCAACTTCAAGCACGAAAATACGGACTACACCCCGCCGAAACTGAGATTTGACCGAAACTTCCGTACGAGCATCCCTAAACGGGATGAATGGGACAATTCTACACCCGTCGGTGGCAGTTCAGTTCACTTCTTTATAGATGGCTCTAAAACCGAGGTGGGGTGGGGTGTGGTGTTTTCTGCGAAAAACTTCAACCTGGGAATCGCATTCCGCCTCCTTGATCATTGTAGCGTTTTTCAGGTGGAAATCATGGCGATTAAGGGAACCCTGTCATGCATGAAGTATAATGTACTATCTGTCAGGGATATTACCATTTTCACCGATAGCCAAACGGCAATTAGGTCCCTGGAATAGAGCTCATTTACTTCAAAGGCCGCTTTAAACTGCCGTTTATCTCTTATGGAGATGACAAAGCCTATACTGGGTGCCAGGCCACAGAGACATTTCAAGAAACTGCAGCGCGGACGAGCAGGGTAGAACTCTAAGGATACTGCCTAATAGGCAAGTCAGGGTACGCCCCTCGCTACATGTAAGCATCTACTAAAGCTGAACACTATTAGCAAGGCCAACCTCAGATGGGAAAACGATTCAACGTGTCACATCTCGAGACAGATCTGGCCTAGGCTGGACCATAAACGTAGTGCGCAGTTAGTCAAACTAAAGCGATCACAGATCAGCTGCGTTGTCGGTTTTCTCACTGAATACTGTCTGATAGGCCAACATGCCAGAAGACTTAGCCTCTTCTCTAATGACGTCTGCAGGAGCTGTAGGGACGAGGAGGAGGAAGAACCAATTTTTCACCTCATATGAACCAGCCCTGTCGCATAAAAGAATGCTCCATCTAGGGTCCCCCTTCCTTGAAGACCTTGGCGATCTGGCATCCTTAGGCTGGTTTTGTTAGGTAGGCCGCTCAGGGGGCCTAATGGTTGATCCATGCTATCACAAAGGACATTTACTGGTCTAAGTGTGTCTGCATTCTCTGTGCGGACAGCCAAACTAACCTAACCTCTTCCAAGAAAAAATTGATAGATTTACGATTCAAAACAAGTTTTCACAGACGTTTTTGGCGTTTCAAGTCCGAGACAGGCTTCGGGCGATTATGATTAACGTACAATTCCAGATGCGTATTGTTCGTGTGTTTCTCTTTGAACATCATTCACTATGAGGTGACAACAAGATTTCCATTTCTCTGATCGGATAATCAAGAAGTGACGAACCTCACAAGAGACGTAAAAAAAGAAAAAAAAAATCACAAACTTAATGAGGAAATGACTCTATTAACGTGTCTCTATGGGGCTTTGGGTCGTCTCATGTCACAAAACTACCCCCCAGTAGTGTGTAGCGAAACATCTTCTCCGAGCGTTGTGTCACAAAGTCGGCATTATCACTCATCCGCACTTGGACGGTCCACAAATTGAATTTTATTTCTCTCGCTCTCCGCCAAAGTCAATGATTTTTCTTTTTTTATTCTAAGATACGCTCTCAACGATAGTCTAATCCAGAATATCAAGTTCACAGTCAACGAGAAGAGACGAAAATCTTCACAGAAAAATTTCCTGTCACAAATGTCCGTAATTAATCCTTTAAGTTTCGTGTTCTATACGACAGCAACAACAACGACGACGACATTGCTTCTTGCACTCATCGCCTCGTTCGGTACACTTCAAGGTAACGATTAATTGCATTTCTAATTAAAAACGAAACGCAACGCAACAGCATCCCATCTGACTGTAGTTGTTGTTATTTTCTCTTCCCGTATATAGCATGTCCAGTTTACCTGACCATCTCCCTAAATGGAAAGTCCATCGAGGATTCTTTTGTAGAAATCAACTGGGGACCGGATTGTCGAAAGAAACCCGAATGGATTGGTATATTCTCCGATGATCCCTCGGTGTCCAATACACAGCCACTGGCTAAGGTCGACGATTTGAACAATTCCACCGGAAAATTCATAACAAATGTGAAAATTGGAAAATTAAAATTTCCAAAAGGATGGAATCGCGACGATATAAATATTCTGCCTGTCGACTATCCTCGAGGTAGATGTCTGGATTATTTTGTAGCGAGTTTCATTGGTATGGAGCTGTTGGCTGTGGAATGTTTAAAAATCCAACCCAATTGGATGGGAAAAATAGACTATGTTGCAGCAATTCCACTGAAGAGCCTTTTCATTCCAGGTGAGTAAATGCATTTTATTCCATAAGATACAATGTGTAAGAACAACTAGAAGAGATAGATAAAAAAAATAAACAATTCAAATTTTTTTGATAGGCCTGGCGAATTTTCGCATGAAGTTAAAATTTTTTCTTAAAAATAATTTTTGCTCCAATCCTTTGCGAAAGTATTTTATCCAGGTTCGTCTGTCGTTAGTAATTTTTTTCTGTTCCTTTGTGCGCTTCTGGAAAGCTGTCATTCGTTGAAGTTCTTTAAGATACATATTCGCAAAATTTACCTTCCGATAATACATAAAATAAAGAGATAGAAAAATATTGGATTCGATTGAAAAACGAATAAAAAATTTATAAAATGACAGATGTCAATTTTACAAGATTTAATTTTACAGAGTGGCTACCTAGAGGAAGACTCAGCAAAGTGAGGTGTACCGTCTTGAATTCCAAGCGTGGTAAGAGTGGTTTTAATTTTAATTGATGAGCTTTATTGGCAAAGTAATCGAATGACCAAAGAGTCCCTTTTGCACCATCTTCTGAATTCGGTAGATGTAGTTGTTGTATACAGTCTTCCTTAAGGACAAAGTATCCGAAGTTGGAGCCACCAGACCACATACTACAGAGCAGTGTCATGTCTTTTCGTAAATGATTATCTGGAATCCTCTCTGCTTCGTAACAGATTTACAGTGCTTTTTGAATTTTGTATTACATTTGTGTAGGACTACCGAGCTCAGGTCTTAATAGTAGAATTGCTTTCTTCACGGCAGAACCGGAAGGGTACCTATCAATATAACCAGAATTAAGCTCTGTGGGGTCTCCTGCCTATCCTTAGGAAGCACTGCGACTTAAAGAGGTCTTTTGTGCCATCCCTAAATTCTCCTAGTAATGGAGAGAGTAGTTATCACGAGCAAGGATCAAGGTCGTGGAGGAACCTTAGGATCCTTTTTGGGAGTGACTGGTTGACTATGCTTGGGGAACTGAACTCTCTTCCAAAGTGTCTTTGCCAGTTTCGAGCCATGGCGGGGCAATCGCACAGGATATGCTTGGCGGTATCCAGATCTTCCAAGCAAAATCGGCACATGTCCGTAGGGTTAAGGCCCATCTTGTGGAGATGATAGTTGAGTGAACAGTGTCCAGTGAGGAAGTTCGTGAGGAGCTTAGCATCACGCTTGTTTAGTACGAGAATTTCCTGACTTCTCTTTCTATTGGAACTTTAATGAACCTCTTGGCTTGACTTAGCCCGGTTGTTGAGTTCCATTTTGAGATTCTTTCTTGGTGGTCCCATAAGTTAAGCTACATCTTTATGTGACTGGTGGATAAGCCACAAAAGGAAGTCGCACCAATGAATAAATATTACGATCCTAGTATGTCTAGCTCATTACCAATTTCGTTGCCCTCTGGTCAATCATGTCCTGGAACCCAATAAATAGTAATTTGATTGAAAGCAGCGAGTTGCTTTAGGGCGTCCAGGCAGTTCCAGACGAGCTTGGACTCAAAACGAAAGGAGTTTAAAGTAGTTGATGACAATTTGTTTTCTACGGAGGTTATGATGCATTGTGATGCACTCTCTGGGATATAGCTCAGTTGCAAGAACCTCGGCTTTGAAGACAGATGTGGAGAAGCCCAGAGAAACTGCTTGTTTGAAATTGGGGCTGTATATGCCTGAACCAACTCTGTCTTCTGTTCTTGAGCCATCCGTGTACCACACAGAATGGGAACTGAAAGAGACTGGAGCGAAGTTCATCCGAGAGGGCATAAAGTCCGTAATGCAAAGCGACGGGCTTATACTTAGCGCAACGGACGTATGTGGTCCAGGGCCTAGCTTCTCGCGACCATTCATGTTGTGCGTGTCATATTTTCCTGACAGGCGAGCCTTTGAATTTTTTGGAGTGCGTTTTGGGTCAGGGTTTGTTCAACCATTGTTCCGAAAGTCGAATCCGTACATTCCTAGCTTCTCTGAACAGACGCCCCCCGTGTGTACTACGATTTCTAAGTTTCAAGCAATGCATATGACTTTCCATTCCATTCTCTCTAGGGTATAGGAGCATCAAGTACCAACTGAATTTGTAGGTCTATAGGATGTTCTTTTAGGCGTATCCCGCCAAATCTAGAAGAACCAGCATTATCGTGGTTTTGTGTACACCTTGACTCGCCCGTGATGATCAGGAATGGTGTTCTTATGGTTCATCTTTGGGGTTGGTCCGCTGCTTGGTTATTTTCTACTTCGCTTTGTAGGGCTTCGAAGAACATTCTCTACAAGCCATGAAGCCTACGTCTCGTCATATGCAAAGTCTCATACATGTTCTTCCAATTTTTGTTACGATTAAGTGATCACAATCCTATCGGGTGATTAGTCGCTGGATCGTTGGTCTTTCTGTAGTGCTAAGTGCTAGCTTCACTTTACTAGTTCCTACCATCATCGTTGTTTATCTGAAAAATTACCGGTTTTTCTTCAGTCGGGTTGAGCGTACGTTACAGAGAAACGATTGCCTGTGGACCAGAGCAGTCGATATATAGACAGTGTACTACCCCATGCAAGCACATCTACAAACACCTCTATAAAAAAGAAAAATTCAATTTTCACTAAGAACTACTAAAGTCTAGTCCTTTGGAATATCTTTCAGGAACCCACGCATCAGGTGCTTTCAATACAAACCAAAAATCGAATCTCATCAAGGACTATGCATTCTCTCAGCACTTGGACGTTTGGTCGCAATTAATATTTGGAATTCGCTTCCTTGACATCAGTATTGGGTGAGCATGACTATCTATTCGTAATTTATTTTGTTTGAGTTTCAAAATATTAAAATGTAGCGTAAATTTAAAGAAGAACCGAACCCCACCGGAGAACGATGATAGTTTTTGGATCGTCAACGAAAATATGCTAGTTTCAAGGCTCACACCAATCCTCAGAGATATAAGAAGATTTGTGGAAATTTCTAGAGAAATTGTTATAATCGACTTTAGCTCATTTCCTATTGGTAAGTTTTGATTACTTTCGTCACAGTTGATATATACTAGCGTACTGAAACGCGTTAGCATGCAAATTATAGAAAATCAGGTTGCCTCCAATCTTTGTTTAGATTAATCCGACAATTAAGTTACAGCTAGTCAATGCGTGGGAGGTGTGTGTAAGTTTTATGTATGACACGCAACTGAACTTAATTCAATTACTACAAACATTTATGTATTACATACATATAATGTTTAAGAGCTCTGAAAGCTTTTCGTCAGCCGGGATGAAAACGGTCGGAAAACGCTTGAACTCCAACTCCCCAAGAACACGCCTTTTTCACAGACTCATTAGAGCCATAATGTATGTTCAGATTGACAGGGAGTCCCTAAATAGGTGTTCTATAGTGAACCAAGTGTATACCGATCCAAAGGTGCCCGACCTTACAGCCCAAGAAATGCAAGTGAGACAGTAGAAAGTGGAAGAGTTAAAGCGCCTGCACGCGGCTGGTGAATAAGCAGCTATCTCACGTGTCTTGGAAAACCGACTGACAATAAATTTCTATCTGACAGCTTTTCAATCTTTAGATCTAGTATAATAATTTACTTTTGTATTCTTGTACATTTTGATAATAGTACAGTTTAATTCAGTCAACCGCTTATGTAATTTCTTTTAAGGCTTTTATAAACGTCCCGATCGGCATAGTGACCTGCTCCGTGTGATCGAGAAGGAAATTGGTGAACTTGCCTACAAACGTAACATCTCAACTGTCGACCCGAATTTCAAATGCTACGAGCTATCAATGAATGACATTCGCCAAAGTGGCAAGCAATTATTGCTAATTTACCCTATTGAAGAGTTGCCGTATCCTGATAGCGGTAAGTAATACTAAAATGCTACCAAATCACACAATTCTTACTCATCGTATTGAATTGGAATTGTATGTGACTTTTATGAGAATCAACAGATATAGAGTGTCGGCGCCGCTAGTCTTAAGCTTACATACTTACATAGATAGGGTTTAGCAAATATACTTATCAACACGTTCAAGTGTTGTGGTTGGAAATTTATGAGTGTGATGACTAATTTTTTTAAAATTGTTATTATTCTATTTTTTATGCCTTGCGGGCAGAATCTGAGATACTCTGTCCCACGTGGAAAACATTTGCACTGGGTGACATGAATACATCCGCATCATTGGACTTTATGAGGCTTTTGTTTGCGAAAAAAAGCGATTCGCCCGTCCAGGATGAGGGCTGGATATTTCATGCAGTACTTGGACTTGAACAGGCACTGGTAAGTTTGTACTTTCCTCTTCTTTTTAATTACTATTGTTATTGTTGACGGTATTATAGAGACAAGTACTTTTGTCTAATATGAAAGACATTCGTCGAGTGCGCAAAATGTTGGCTAACATAACAGAGAGAAAACAAACAAATAATTCAGTCAATTTGTTCACCTTGAATTGTCACTCCAGAGTGGGTATAGCGGCGGAGTGTTTTATCTCTAGATACCTTCCCACTTGGCACTTACCGGGTGAAAGCACTGAACAACAATCAATTATAAAATACACATTCATTGGTGTATGCACATTTTTATGGTAGGATGGTGTTTCTTTATCTCCTTTGCAGAATGCTAATAGCAAGGCGCAGACAACCGAGGAACGGGCCAGCATTATAAATGTAAAGCTATCCAGTTGGCTTGGTGGACCGTGGAGCCTGACAGCGAATGTGGTTGCCGTGGACTACTTCACGAATACGAATATCATTGATATAGCGATTTATGCGAACTTGCATAAGGCTTTCACCTTAGCAAATAAGAATCTGACGCGCTTGGAAATAGCCAATTAATACCAGCAAATCTGGAACCATTCTCTATTGAGACGTCTTATGGAATGAACGCTATGAAGGGGCGTATTTTTTGATAGCTTTGTTTGTTGGTTAAATAATAAAAAAAATCTATGATCAGGGTTGAGTTTGTTGAAGGTTTTGTTGTTAAGCATTAATTTTGGCTTAAGATGCGGGAAATACTATACTATAGCTCTATACTACGTCCATTTGATTTCTCTTATAATGGAGCATATAATGTACATTTTCTAAGGATCGAAGTATGAAAGATGAAATTTGCTGCTGAGGTCCATATAGTTAATGAGGTGAGTTACTATTTGAATATTAGTTGTGGCTGATTGAGGTAAAAACACAATATTCACAAGGAAAACGCAGGCGGCTATTAAAAATCTCTGTCTGTATACACATTCTGTGGCAAAGTGACCCAGCGATGCGTTGGACTACTGTTCGAAGTTTGAAACAGAGAAAAAAAACAAAGTTTCTCCACAGTCGTACGTCTCGCCCACGAGTAACAACTGTCACGAAAAAGCTTCTCAAAAAAAAAGATTGCCTTTCGGATATGGCTTCAAATTGCAGGTCTCGCTGCCTTATTCTGTCCTAGTTCTAGATTTTAGCCTTAGTCCAAATGCAAATCAAAGACCAAGTGCAGGTTCAAGTCCATGTCCATATCAGTATTTAGTATAGGCTTATGTCCAAGATCAAGTCCAAGTCAAATTCCAAGTAAAAGTACACGTCCAAATCTAAATAAAAGTTCAACTCCACGTCCTCTCTCTCTCCAGAGTTATGGCAATTCCACTCTTCTCGAGTGGTAGGAATCTCTCAAACGAGCAAATCTACAACACCTACAATAAATGGACGAAACCATTAAATGGAAACGATGACAGTACGATACCTCGGTATCAACACCCTGACAGCGTAGAAATATTTCGTGACGCAACAATTGAAAACCTGACTTCTGTCAAGACACTAAAAACCTTGCAGGAACGGGGGGCTACTGACAGAAAAAATTCAGTCGTTCACTGAACTTCGCAGTATACAGACGTGTTTCGGCCTCGCTGTGAAAAAACAAAAAAAAAAAAAATAAAAAAGCAAGTAAATAAAATTCAAATTACTGCACCAGGCAGTATACGTTTCAGCTGCGACGCTGCCCAGTGGTGGTGTTTACCTACCGTTACCCAACGGTCTGGGTATCGCGCCGCGACGGGGAAAACACCCAGGTGTGTGTGTGTGCTTGATGTTTTGCGTTGAAGCAAAATAGTGATAGAGACACAAAAAAAAAAAAAAAAAAAATAGAAATAAAACTAAGTGATAGAGACACCAACAATTTACAAGACAGTGATAGAGACACAAAACTAAAAAATAAAAATAAATAAATAAATAAAGAATAAAAATTATCAGTGCGATGGATAAGTGTGAGAGGTCCGTGCTCTCCATAGCGGGAGTGGCAGAAAAAAATGCCGCATCATCCGATGAGGCAGTTATGGGTAGCCGCATACCAGCAGTGGCTACCAAAGAAATTATTAAAAGGAGGGCAAAGCTAAGGCCAAATCCCAACCTGGTCAAGCGCCTCTCTCTGACTGCTTCATCCAAAAAGCTGCGGGGTGAAGTGAGGATGGGGGCGCCATCAACAAAAAAAATAGCGGCAGCACAGCAGCAGTGTCATCGGTCGGCGGACGATGATAAAGTAGAAGGTATGGATGAGACCAACAGTTTCGCCTCGCTAGCCACTTCCGAATCGGAAGATGAGGAAGAGGAGTTGGAGTGCCTTGACTCCAGCATAAGGCAGCTGCAAGAGAGGGTACTCGCCATAAAGGCCAAACAAATGGCCAGAAGGGAAAAGGAGCACAGTGAGCTCCAGTGCTCCCAGCAACAACAACAACAACACCAGCTGCCAGCAAAGAAAGCAGCAACAATAAGCGCAGTTGACAAAGCTGCGAAGAAAGCGGCAGCAACAACAAAGCTGCCGCAAAAATCAAGTCAACTGCCAGTAAGGCAGCTGCAACAACAACAGCAGGCAAAGAAACAGCAACAACAACAGCAGCCGAAAAAGCAGCAGCAACTACAGCAACAGCAGCAACAACAACAACAGCAGCAGCAGCAACAACAGCAGCAGCAGCAAGAACAGCAGCAGCAACAACAACAGCAGCAGCAACAACAACAGCAGCAGCAACAACAACAGCAACAGAAGAGTACGAAGGCAAAGGTCCCGCCTATTAACACGTACAAAATGGAGCTTAAGGACACCATAGACCTATGTAAGTCGGCCATAGGTCATAATTTTTTCATTAAACGCCTTAGTGAGGATAGGCATGCTATCCACTGCAAAACAGTGGAGCATTACAAAATAATTAAAGATTTACTAAGGGACTCGACGACGGAGTTCTTCTCCTTCACCCCGAAGGGGGAAAAGCTGCAAACTATGCTGCTGAGGGGGATGGACTCGTCTATCGAGCCGGAGGAGCTCCTTCAAATGCTGAGGGATAAAAAGTGCGACGGGCTTGAGTTCGTGGGGGTCAAGCCATTCACCACAGCAAGGGCCAGAAGGGAGAAGCGAAAGCTACCGTTCTTCCTTGTTCAGCTTTCGCCCAGTAGCAAACTGGATGGTCTCAGGAGTATTAATGTCCTAGACTACCAGGTTGTGTCATGGGAAAGAGTAAAAAGGAGCGATAGCATTTTACAATGCGTTCGCTGCCAAAGGTTCGGGCACGCCGCGTCGAACTGTGAAATGCAGCCTCGATGCGTGAAGTGCGGTAAGAACCACAAAGCAGAGGAATGTTCTCTGGGTAAGGATGGGGTAGCAGATAGGGCCCAACTCTCATGTGCTTTATGTGGAAACTCGGGACACACCGCAAACTATCGCGGTTGTCCTAAGTTCCAGTTTATGAAAAAAATAAATCTGGTTCGTCAGCAGAAGGTCGAAGTCAAGCGTCAACCCGTTTCTAGTCAAACACCAGCCGTTACTTCCCAATGGACTTACGCCCAAATGGTGTCAGGCCAGGGAAATACGGTACAAAAACAACAACCGAAGGTTGCTACACAGGTCCCAGTGCCTAAAGCACCTGAGGCTCAGCCTGACATGCTGGCTATTTTGCTCTCAATTCAAGGGCAAATGAGCCAGCTTCAGCGTCAGTTACAAGAGCAGGCGAAACGGGTAGACCAGATCTACGCATTTCGGCCGGACCTAGCGCACCACCAGTCGTAATGGATACGTTGGCGGAGAAATCATTAAAGATCCTTGCGGTGAATGTGAATTCACTGATAAGGATCGAGCGAAGAACTGTACTTTTTAAGTTGTTAGAAGACCAAAGCCCTGATGTACTTTTGGTTAGCGAAACTAAGCTATCCCAGAAGCACAAACTATGGCACAATAAATATAATATTATAAGAAGAGACCGACCCAACTCCATTCAAGGGGGAGGTGTTGCGATCTTCATTAGAAAAGATTTGCGTTACAAGGCTGTGTACAGCGGTGAAGTGCGGAGGTTTCGGGAGCTGGAGGCCTGTACCGTGTGCATCCCTCTCCGTAGTGGAAAGAGGTTGTACATGGTCGCAGTCTACGCTTCCGGAGCTACTCAAACCACTTCATTTATAACAGAGCTCGAGACACTTTTTCGATGTCTAAGGCTGGAATCGGAAGAGAACTATTTCATTTTGGCCGGAGATTTGAATGCCAAGCACAGTGATTGGGGAAATAATATACCAAATTCTAGGGGGAACCTACTACTCAATTGGTGGGGTCTACACAATGTCGAGTATAGACTCGATTTGAAAGCTACCGATAGTCCGTCGTATCCTAGCGCCGGCTCCTATCTGGATCTTCTGCTGTTCGACGTACGATTACAACTGACCAACACGAACCGACAAACGAGAAACTGCCTACATACATTCGTGTATGACAGTGACCATTGCGGACTCAGTGCCGAAATCACAATTCCCAACGAGATTGCGGAGTTGGAGGAGTTTGTCCAAACGTACCCCTACAATTACAGTAGGACGCGTTGGACACGCTTCTCCAGAGTATTGACAAGAGCACTCTCCTCGAACTCGCTCTACCCACCGTCCAATAGGAACCTGTCAAATGAGGAGATCGACAGATACCTACAACGAATGGACGAGACAATTAAACAAACGATGGACAGAGCGATACCTCGGTATCAACAAACTGACAACGTAGACATATACCGCAATGCAACAATTGACGCACTTCACGAACAAAAAAGTAGACTTCTGTCAAGATTAAAAACCTTGTACAGACGGTTTACTGACAGACAAAACTCGGAGATCAGGACACTTAAGTCGTTGATTAAAAACCTCCAACAGTTAATAAAAGAAAATTACAGACTCTCTGTAAGTTTGCACTGGAACAAAAAAATTCGGGCTGTAAAATCCAGCAACCCGAGTATGTTCCCGCAAATAAATAAAATATTTCGGAGGAATAATCAGAACGACCTGCCATGTCTTAAGATCCCCCGAACGACGAACACCGAACAGATACTTATAACAGCAGGCATAGATCCAGGAAACGCCGTCAGTGATGACAACTTCTTTGTGATCGAAGATCCGCAGGAGAAGGTAGAGGCTATAGGAGCGACTTTCCAGGAAGTGTATAAGGTGAATGATAGTATTTGCCCGAACCACGACCTGGAAAGTCGAGTCCTTGTGCACAACTTTAACCTTCAAAATGATATACAGCACTGGCGATCAGAGAACAATGGTTTCACCGAGTTCAATGACGATAATATGGCAAATAATGTCATCGCCAATGTGGAGGTACATCCCCCGTTCATATCGAAGGTAGAACTCCAAGCGATCTTCGAATCATTGAGAAGGAAGAAATCCGTGGGTATCGACGGAGTGTCTAACATTGTGCTAAGACACCTCCCTCCAGAAGCGGTGAACATTTACACCATCCTGTTTAACAATGCGCTGAATAATGCACATTATCCGGCGCACTGGAAAACAGCGGTGGTTCATCCTATTCCCAAAAGGGGTAAAGATACGTCCAATCCGGCAAATCTCCGGTCGATAAGTCTCCTTCCGAACATCAGCAAGGTATTCGAGAAAGTTGTCAATAGAGCCCTGTCTAAGTGGGTTGAGGACATGAATATTGTTCCGGATAACCAATTCGGTTTTAAGGCGGGGCATGATACAATACATGCCGCGTCTAAACTGGTGTCGGATATCCAATGGAACAAAAGCAAGAAACAATGCACGGGTGCCTGCCTGGTTGACTTGGAGAAAGCCTTCGATACCGTATGGCTAGAAGGACTCTTCTACAAGCTGAGTAGGCTGGGCATAAGTAAACCACTACTATACATGTTTTGTAATATGCTCACCGGTAGACAGTTCATTGTGAAAAATGGCAATGTAACTTCTGCTGGTACGTTTGATATTAAAAATGGTCTGCAACAGGGTGCGGTAAATTCGCCGATCCTCTTTAACATTTTCACAAGTGATCTTGTAGGATCTCTTCACCATGCAATAGCGTATGCCGACGACTTGATAGCGTACAGATCAGGACCAAAGATCGAGGTCATTGCAATACTCTTGCAGCGTGACTTCGATAAGATCAAGCGATATTGCGACGACTGGAAGTTGAAAATCAACTTCCAGAAGTCGGAAACCATCCTGTTTAGGACGTCGTTATCTGGGGCCTCTGCGGATACCAGAAAGAATTGGCGAAAGTTCTCAATAGTGGGACAGCACGGACAACCATTAGCGTCTCGAAATGTAGTCAGATACCTTGGGTTCTGGCTAGACCAGTATCTATATTTTAACAAACATATAGATGCTGCTCTGGCCAGAGCCAAAGCGGCTTTCGCCCTCACAAAGAGACTGTTTTATAGCAGCCAACTCGATGCGAGGGTGAAGGTAATCTGCTACATGGCCCTCATTCGGCCCATGCTCGTATATGGTTGTCCCGTGTGGTTCAACGTGGGAGCAAGCTCGTTGGAAAGGATTCGGGTGTTTGAGAGGGCTTGCCTTAGGGCCTGCCTTCGCTTATATAGAACTCCAGAGTCTCAGTACATAAAATTCTACTCCAATGAGATCCTTTATAACAAGGCGGACATAATCAGGGTGGATAATTTCTTGATCAAGATGATTCGAAGGCACATTGCAAGAGCAATGAACTCGATGAATAACCTGATCTCTGGGGCCTACTACCCCAATGACATGTATCATGAGAGCGTGCGCCTTAACGGCTTCATTCCCCCAGAGGCGTTCCTCTATTTAGATAGAGAAGGTCTGATACAGGACAAAGTAGCGGTGCCGTTAATCTTCCATGTTGCCCGGACAGCTGTGGATAGGCGACTCAACTACGACCGAGACGTCGCGCTCAGCATGACGGAGCGTCTTCGGTTCAGTAGAGCGATAGCAGGTCGCGATTTGCGAGACGTTGCAAGGCAGCATCAGACATTCTGGTGGTTAGGAGACGGAGAGGGAACTCCCTCGTCGTTTCCTTTTGATACAGGATAGCTCCTCCTAAGGCGCAAAGCTGGCCTGGCCGGCTTACATAGGTTTAAGGTTTAGGTGTAAGGTATTTATAAAAAAAAAAAAAATAAAAAAATATGTATGTATATATATACGTATGTATATGTATATGTATGTATTATATATGTGTATATCTATATATATATAGAAATATATATATATGTGGATATATACATGTATGGTCTAGAATAAGGTAGTTTTAAGCTTTATTTTTAAGGTAGCTTTAAGGCTTATTGTTAAGGTAGTTTTAAGGTTTATTTTTAAGGTAGTTTTTAAGTTTTAGATGTAAGACTTTTATTTTAAAAAAAACACGTTCGTTCACTAAGTTTTTCCAAATTTTTCTTAGTTATCCTAGTTTGTTAAGTCATTTAGATAAATAATTAATTTTAAGTTAGGTTACGTCGAAAGACATAGTTTTAAGCATTAGGTTTAGCTTAGAGCACCCGCATAGGGTCAGTAAGTTAGAATAAGATTAAGTTAAGTTAGTTAAGCTAGTTTTAAGCGTTTTTCTCTAGCTCATAAGTAATAATGAATTCTTAAAATAAAATGCATTGAAAATGAAAAAATGAAATGACAGAAAAAATTCAGAACACACACTATACGTGGAATGTTCGGACCCTTAACAGCCCTTGTGCAGCCGATCAATTACCAGAGGCCCTAGAATATTATAAGGCAGATGTAATAGCCAACCAGGAAGTGCAATGGGATAGGCTGGGCAAAAGGAGGATGAAAAACTTGGCCCTATACTACGGTGATTGCTACAAAGAGCAGAAACAGCGCTTATTCGGACGTGTATTTGTTATAGGCGGCAGACTTAGGCAAGAAGTCTGGAGCTTTCGACAAGTGAACGAGCGTCTTATGACAATCCGCTTCAAGGCTAAATTGGCCAACATTAACCTATTATACGCTCATGCCCCCACAGAGGACAAAGACGACGCTACCAAAGAATGTTTCTACGATACTGGTGATCTAATAAGATGTCTAAATTCCAGGGGGTAGATCTATAATTTTTTTTTTTCTTTTAGATGCCAAACAATACATTGACAACCAGATCACGTGAATTGTCGTTATTCAAAACGGTGAAGCAAATGCGTCAATTATCCTGCCATCTAGATAGCTAGGGACGCCATTTGTAACTACCAACTTTTAAATTTCATCGCTTCAATCGCTTCAATGTCGCGCTTTACGTTATTTGGTAAATATCTTTCAGTACGAAATTTTATACGCAATTGCGTATCAATAATTATTTTGATTAGCTCTGCAAATTTTACATCACTATTCGCATCACGATGTTGAGTTACATTTCAATCTCCAGAAATTGTAGGATTAGTTTAAAATATTTGATGATTGCGTATACCCGACATTTTTTTTTTTGTGTGCGTTGTTTGGCCCTTAAAGAAAAAATGGATTCGCTAAGGCCTCTGCATCGCGCTTCTGAATCGATTTCATCCGCGTAATATTTGCTTTTCTGACGAATCACCCATCTATACAGATTTTTCGTATGATACATAAATAATAATAAAAACAGCAAAACTGGTTACAACCAGTTTATTAACGGCACGTGTATTTCGGCAGCGCACTTAAAATCTGGCTTTTGTACTGAACAATCAAACGAATTCTGAAAAGAATTTAATGCGATATTTGACTTCAACCGCATCTGACTCATGAGAATGTGCATGCAAATATGTGTGCAAATACTTATATGCAATCAAATCAAGTCACGTGGACATTGAAAAAAGAATAATTTAAAAGGTGATTCAAACTCTTGCAGTAGATAAAACATAAAGTACGTTGTATTTTCTACTATGGGCCCTACCTAAGGTGAGGCATTTCAATACTGCATTCTACAACTTGGCGGATCATAGCGTTGGTTCGTTGTCCTAAACATCTCAAACGTCGCCGTGCGCAATTTTTTGACTAAGTCGATGTCGCCATACAACTCGTATAGATTGTCGTTAAATCTTCTCCTCCAAAGCCTGTCAACGCAAACGGCACCAAAACGAAAACGAAAACGACCAAGAATTTCTGCATCCACTTCGATTAAGTTGTTGCCATTTTCCATAACATCCATGTGCATTTCCCTGTGCAGTGTTTGAAGCGAGTGCCGAGAGAACTATTATAGCAATCATTCAGACTAAAGCAAGTACCTTAACGATACATAGCTAACATACAGGACCTCGATACCACTACACAAACTAAAAGCCCAGCAGGAGTTACCCGAAAAACACCAGTCGAACTTGGCGCCCACCAAGGATCAGCGCTAAGTCCCCTTCTTTTTAACATTGTTATGAATACTCTCACCTCAACCATACAAAAACCCATACCCTGGAACATACTATATGCTGATGACATCGTGCTGATCGAAAATAATGCGCAAGAGCTAGAGCGTAAGCTTAATGAGTGGCACACCGTCCTAAAAAATAATGACCTTCGAATAAACGTACGCAAAACAGAATACGTCTACATACACGTTACAAACAGAATAAACGCTGGCTGGCTTAAATAAAGAGACCTTTCAGGTGTGCTTTGCGATAAGAAAATACGTCTGAAACTCAAAGGTAGGTGGTCATCAGCTGTAACACAGCTCGATACAGCTCGAAATATGTATATACATATGTACATGAAAATAAATAACGTATTATGAAAATAACGCCGATAGCAGAAAAATTGGAAGACAGCAGACTTGAATGAGTATCCAAGAGCCTACAAGAGGAAGAGGCCGACCACTCGCTACATGGCTTGAGATAATGAGGAAAGACATAAGCCGAAACAATCTACAAGCAGGGATAACCCATGACAGACGATCTTGGCGCCTCCTTTAAAGGAGAGCTAACCCCGTATAGAGATAAAGACATGGGAGAGAAGAAGAAAAAGAAAAAGAAGGAATCTAATGCGGTCAACTAGCCCGAATGACTGCCTTGTGGGACACCAGATATCACTTCAATAACGCGAGATGGCGCTAAAAGTTGGATAGTATTTGGTGAGCAACAGCAGAAACTTCAAACCCCTGAGGTAAAAATGCTAAGATGGTCCAGTGATGGTACGTAACGACCATATGCGAGGAACGCTTGAGGTAGCTCCTATCAAAGAGAAACTGAGAGAAAATAGATTCCGATAGAACGCGCAAATATGTACATATGTATATATGAAAAAGAAGCGTTGTCGAGAAGGCTCTGAACATAGACACAGGATGGAAGTCCAGAGATCGAGCAATGGCAGCATGGCTAGGCGGCATTTTAAAACATTTATTTACCGAGTAAATAGTGCTACCCTGACTGTTCCCCTCCTTTTCATAAAAAGAAGACAGCAGAATAAAGTTATGAAATTTTGCCGTCAAAACAATTTATTTTACGAGTCAATTAGAAACTTAAGGGTCATCAAACCATCTCTGAGCAATTAATTACAAGTCGTTGACAGACACAAAAAAAAATGTCTTCCAAGCCCCACTCATATGAAATTATACTCGAAATTTATAACCACTTCAACTGTCAAACGGCACAATTAGGACAGCTAACGGCTTTGACTTTTCAATTTTCCAGATCACACATCAGAAAGCTATTAACAGCTGATTAAAAGTAAACCTAACTACAATCTGGTGACTGGTTGACTCGCTTGACTTGTCAAGGCAGACCGAGGAGCAAGGCATGCTCCCAGATTGAACCGTCTCTTGTAATGCATATGAATTGCAGGTCTGGTTGGTATTTTACTGCATTCGCCAATCCGGTGATCAAGTCAAACTGGTTGCCAACAGTGCAGTCGTACGCGTTTCTGAATGATTCATCACAGTAAGATTTGCATTTTTCAGAGACAAATCGCTTCTATTCTGAGGCAAGCTGCTGCTGCTGATGCCATTTGAAATCAAAGCAGCTACGAGTAAGTGTACATATGTATGGGTTTAGAATGAGATAATTTGCGTGATTTTAGATGTTGACTGCATTGATCGGTCAGTACGCGGCCGCTTGTCTCGGTGAGTAATTTGGCCTGAGACGTCCATGAAAAGAATGCGGCCTTCAGATGTTTCGATTCACACTGAGCAGCAAGGGAAGGGGTTGGAATTTTATGTGAATTACAGTAGAATGCATTTGTAGAAGCTTACATTGAGAGAGAGTAAAAAATAAAACTGTTCAGTAAGAATTTTGTTGACGTTAACGCATTCGTGGCAACAGTACATTTTTTATTCTAATGATAAAGTCTATGGAAATGTCATTGCTTATATGTATATAAATACACACATATGTACATATGTATGTTCGTTGGGCCGTGCCTAAATTACTAGGGGAGTCAGCACGGTGGCAGATAGCTGGACGGCCGTAAGGTATGTACATATGTATGTATGTAGGTTAGCTGCGAATAACCACTAAGCAGCCCCCTACCACGAACGACAGAGTGGTAGTTGTGAGGGAAAAAATCACATGAGTTCTGCGAAGTACCTGTGATAGGGCGAGTACACGCCGGCCTTTAAATAAGTGTCTTATTCCGAAAGCCAGGTGTTAAGCTCCCCAGGCACCTGGTGACCTCTAGTTAGAATGAAGCCTCACCACTCTACCGGAGGCTATGATATTAGCTATAACAATTCCCCCTTAATCCCGAGACTCAAAATAACCAACGTAAAACAAACAAAAATATCACAAAAAGAAGCAGAAAAAGTCCACAAAAAAAAGAAACAAAAACCGCAACCATAAAAGACCAATTTTCAAATGAGAGTACTGTTGGCTCCATCGGCAGAAAAAACTCCTCTTGAAAAGGAACAGGCGGTGACAATTTCGACCCAAACAGTGCGCGTGGATGCTCCTACCGTAGCCTTAATTGAGGAACAAAGCACTTCACGTTCCAATGAAGAGACATGCAAATGTGATGTGATGACGGCACTGGGTAAAAAAATCACGAAGACCTTAAACTGGTGAGTAATGGACGCTGAAAACGAATGAAAAGAACAATACGACTACAGAAGCCACACAGCCACAACTCTCAAGCTATCGAGCAGTAGTGCTAAAAACCATGGAGGCGTTCAAGCCTGTGGTATCCCCTAACACGCGGGATACTTATTAAAATCAAAGGTCTGGGCGGAATCATAATGAAGGACGGGATCTGCCAAGGCCGAACTAAACAGTTAAAGGGATTTGGAGAGTTCTGTGTCGAAAATAGTGTTGTAAAGTCTCTGCGAAACGCTCACCTGGGGATGCAGATAGAGACAGTGAGGCTGTCAGCGGATCTGGCTTGGAGACTGATGTCTTCCAACAAAGTGCGCATTGGATGGGTGGTTTTCCGAATACGGTGAAAAATCACCTATACAAAATGCTGCTAATGCATAAACTTCGTACATACTGCCAGAGCATGTAAAAGTATAGTGGACTTGTCGGATCTGGGTATTCGGTGTGGTTCAAGTGTTCACACTGCAAAATCTTGATTCGTCGTAGACACTACGGGGAAAACCGCTTTCCAAGAGAGAATGCCAACACATCAGGAAATGGACAAAAATCGCCCACGTACATATTTATATCTGCAATGCACTGACGACCCTACTGGTTTAGTGGGTAAGAGTCCCACACTGTTACTCAATACGTGCTGAGATTTGTCTTACATGATTACTCTTCTCAACAGAAAAAAAGGTATTATGGCGAAATAGCGAAATATTGACAACAGATTAGCACGATGTTATATCGTGGTACGTGTCGTGGTATATTGTGTCATTGATTTCAAAGAAATGCCAAATAAGCCATGACACATAAACGTCAACATAGTTCTTCCGAATGGGTGTGTGGAATTTCGTTACGATGCATATTGACAACATGACACAGTACATTCAAGAAATAGGTTTGTCATGAAAGTATTGACTATCGGAGGCCGACTATCGGAAAATATCAAATAGTTTATTTGTCTTTCATACGTTAGAATGAAATACATACATAAGTATGTATATGTAGCTTATGAACGACTGAATCGAATTCCATATAATTTACATTATTTAGTAAGAAATTTCTCAGAGAAGGTTTACCTTTTAACTAAGTCTCACCATCTGTTTTGTAAAAGATGTATGTATACGCACTCAAATGTTTATTAAAACTGTCCGATTACGATTTCTGATTGTTGTATTCACTGCACATCATTTTAAGTTATAAAGCATCTCTGGGCAGAGAAATAAACATCTTCAAAATAGATTTCTTCATTGCCATTAGCATGCAGAAACAGATACATAGATTTATGTTAAAATATGTGGGCTTATGTACGGAGTACTCTGGTAAATAGCCATCAACAGAGACAAACTGAGAAAAGTCCAAAGATGAATTGAAATTTTCAGTGCTAATGCAAGAGAGCTTTCATTGAAATTTTGATCGCTTATGTGAGTTCACTTACAATGAATACAATGGTTGCCTTTCTGGGTCTAGAAGGCGCTTGCAACAATCCCAATACATCAGCGATATCAGATGCACTATCAGACCTGAAGATCGACAGTTAACTTTGCGAATTGATTAATCTTCTCCTCAATGGTCGGACTACCAACTCTAAGAGGGGTGGGACGTCTACTAGAAGGCCTGTCAGCAGAGGCACTCCCCAAGGAGGTGTTCTATCCCCGCTTTTATAGAATTTGGTGGTCATGGAAGCCAAGGGAAGCACGGCGATCGCTTATGCGGATGATGTTGCTTTGGCTGTCTCGGGAAAGCACCTAAATACTCTAAGGGAACTCCTACAAAACGCTTTAAACAAACTAGCCAGCTAGGCGTGTCGATGTGGTTTGGGTGTAAACCCCCACAAAACTGAACTTGTGCTCTTCACCAGGAAATAGAAAATTCCGATAGTCGACTCTCTCTTTAACCTAATATTCAAGAAAGAGTCAAAAAGGCTACAGTAGAATTTTCTCTTGCAAAAAAAGCTATTGGAAATAAATAGCGCGTCTAAATTTTGACAAGAACTTCTAGATCACTCTGGGAGGACGATGCATCTTTAGAAGATGAGACGATTCACTTCTGCACTGACTAGCAAAAAACCAAAGACGGAGTTGGTGCGGTTGTTTTCTCTGAAAAGCTTAATCTTAAGCTCTCCCTCTGCCTTCCAAATCATAGCGTGTTCCACGTGGAAACAATGGCGATTAAAGAAGTCATATCGTAGATTAAGAAAACCGTGATATCGGTTAGACATATCCGCATCTTTTCAGACAGCCAAGTAGCAATCAAATCCCTGGAATCGACTTCTATAAATTCCTTAGTAGCTCTAGTCTGCCGATCATCTGTTGCAGAGATGGCTGAGCAGTTCAATATTTACCTGCCGGAGCATAGGGACATTGCAGGGAATTGTAAGGCCGATGAACTCGCCAAAATAAGAACAACTATACAAATCCTGCCGGATAAAGGCATCTTAGGTATACCAATTGCTGCCAGCCAAGCCTTTTTAACCTAACATTTGCATTAACATTGAATTTTTCAAAAACATCAACGCTAATGCTTTAGTTGCAAAGTCTGCTGCGTACATATGTATGTACACATATCGTTTCCAACAGACCGAATACAGTACAGGACCTTATAGCTTCTCGTGACCATTCGTGTTGTACGTGTTATATTTTTTCCCACAAATAGAAGTGACCTTCAGTGTCGAGCAATATTGTAGGCTTGTTTTTTTAAAAACAAAAAAAAAAAAACACTTGTGTTTTGCGATTCGAACCTTCCGTTCTAATGAACTGATTACTATCCACAACACTCACCCTCGAGCCACGGCGCCCAAAACATGACAATGTTATTGTTGTTACTAAAATAGAGATTGCGACGAATTTTTTAACAAAAATCATTAATAAATAAAATATATATATGTACGTATGTAGTGTGTGGATTAAAATTCAAGATAAATTGAACAAAGAAGGTCTAATCAGAAAACGACGTCAAAGTATCGAGCCTTGAAGTTGATTGATTAATTCTTGTTAACGTTTTATCAATCCTTTGATAAAAGCAAAAGTTGCGCCATCGCAATTTGCATCCAAATCTTACTCCGAAAACAAACCATACGTAATGAGAAAACACATCTGTAGTCTGATCGTCATATTCTTTGAAGCCTATTCACTATTGTAAATATGTCACATTTGCAGTCATGTGTTTACTCTTATTTGGTCAGGGGTTTGGGTAATCAATTAGCCCAGTCAAGAAAAATGGTTAATGGATTGTATTTTTTTAGCACGTGCTAAGTTAAACGTCAAAAAGCGCCAGTGCAAGCGAAGTGTTATTCTAGTTGTTAAAAGGTATCAAAAGGTGATGGATGATCTTTACTAAGAGCTTTGTTGAATGCTTTTATATTATTCATTAAAATATCTTTTCTTTGAGCGGAGGGGGAACTTCGCGTGTCGAACTTTCCGTGCATGACCCGACAAAAATTGCGCCAATTGGTAATTTACTTCCTGATGACTTTAGCTTGTCCATGGTCCTGTCTTCTCAACATCTCATCGCTGTTGCCACTTTCTCAGTTATGTCACTTTAACATTCTATATTATTCGGCGGCTACTAATATGTCTATGTCAATTCTAGACTCCTCGATAGTAGCCATTGTTTGACACATGCGATGGTCTCGTTTGCAATCACCTCTAGCTAATCTAGGTATTTAGCTCTATCGTCTGCAAATTCTATAATTTTTGCCCATCGCACATTATATTCCAAAGGACAGTTCTGAGAACTGAGCCCTGTGGAACGCCAACGGTAATAGTGTAATCTTTTGGCTCTTCTACAGATGACGAACAGAGAGAGGCACTTCCTGGTGCAGGTACATAATTATCAATCATATTTCTAACTGCTTCCATTATGTTGCTCCAATTTGGTGTGTTTAACTGGATTAACCGAAAAATTTGACATTGAGAATCTTTCGAAGCTGAATTTCAAGGCAATACTATTTTTAAAACACCATTCATGGCAAACTATCAGAGTTCTAATAATTTTTACTGTGTATCGTAAAGGTTTATTACTCTATTGTTTCTTATTTCGCACCAAATGAAATTAATTTTTTTATCATGCCGAGTGCTATTGGCGCTATAAATTTATTATTTGCAATGTCGTCTTGTTTAAAAGAACAACAAAACTGTTCTTTGTATATACCTTCGTATGAAACGTACTAAACACTAAGTCAATCAACAATGTCAACAAAGATATTGATAAGAGCTTTCCTGGTCTGACTGATATGAGGCAATTGTTGGCAACAAGCTTCAGTCTCCTTTTTCAAGGATCGGACAAACAATGCTGAAGCTAAGAGGCATACTTTCTTCCGGCCATATTCTATCAATGAATCGGTGCATGCTCCTTACCTAGTCATCTTCTGCTGCCTTAAACACCTCGATAGGTAGACCGTTAGTTTCAGTAGCTTTCTTAAACTTATGTACGTTAAGATATTTCTATTCTCACTTCGCCCAAATGTTATTTATTATTGTCCAAGTATTGACAGGCCTTCCGTCAATCGCAATGTGATCAATCTGGTTGATGGGTAATTGGTCAATCGACCTGTACATCCCCTTGTAAATATCAAGATGTGAGAACTGTTATCAGAGGTGGTGTCGTACACTGTCGTGTATAAAGTATAGCTCTCTGCTTGGCATTAAGATCTACCATGATCAAGATGGCACCCAGATCTTTCTTCTCTGCGAGGTCAACTGCGCTTATTAGGCTAATGTTGGTGAATTTTGCTTTCACGCGCTCTTTCACATATCGAAAGACTTCTTGCTCAAGTCAATGATGATGACAATAATGACAAATTTGCATTCAAATAAGTGCTCCTTTTGTCGAAGGTTGCAATCGCCGTACGCTCGTTCTATTACACTTTTTGTCTACTTCGCATAAGCTTACGAACCTAAAACTCCACTTGCAGATCTTAGTGTCGTGGTCCTTGTTACGTTAACAAGGGTTAAATATAAATTTTCTCGCGACCATTCGTGTTATACCTTTTCGCACAAATGAAAGGGACATATAGTTTAAAGGAGAAACTTTCTCATGTCAATCATTACTCTCGAGCGTTTGTCAGACATTTGTGAGAGGGCGTTCTGTGAAAAAACTTCTTGGGGTTTCTTAGGATCTGAACTCCGAGCCTCTCGTTTAGTAGATCAACATCGTTTTTTTTAAATTTATTTTTTTTCAAAAATTACTTCTTCATTAAGACTCTTGCCTCTTCTCTCAAGTTAGTTAATTTTTTTCTATTTTTTTATATATTAGTCTTACTCAACAATGCCACGTCCAGCTCAACAATAAAAGTACTAATCCACGTCAAGTGTGTCAATCAGATTCTTGAAGTTGTTTATCACTGAAACAACCTACACCGCTTTTTTTAACCTACAACCTTCCATATTTGGTGCTTTGTAAGACGACGCGCTTCACATCAAAGCCGAACGAACGGGAGACATTAACTTCATATGGCTAATGAAACAGATCTGTAGGAGGGAATATTTTCTTTTAAAAAAAAAAAGAAAAAAAATACATAAAACTAATTATGGCCTTGAAGTAGTGCTTGCATCATATTTCTTAGAAAATAACTTTTTCTCTTTAAATTGACGTGAGCCTTAAGTAAGCAAGATGTATGTTTCTGCATAGTATTTGACAATAAAAGCATGAAAACAAGTGCATACTACATGGGTCTTGAATTGTGAGTTACCCCTTTTCTAAACCTTCCTTTCAAGTCCTATATGTCGTTACTAAGATGCTATATTATCAGGTGAGGTGAAGTCTTTTTGTCAGCATTGCCTAGTGCTATCAATCAGAATGATATCAGAAGATAGAAATGGATTCTCACTTGCACTTACATAGTTTGATGAAGAAGATGCTGTTGAAGAACGCATTATGCATAAAAAATTGAAGAGAAAAATGTAGTGTACATATTAAATTTTACTTTAGGTTTAATGTTTTAGAAACCGTTTTATTCAAAACTTCGTAAAAAAGTTGTAAATTTTTCAAGGATATACTGAACAGGAAAGAGTAACATTAACGTTGTTAGCTCAGGGAGAGTGAAGTCGAAGTTTTTTTTCAAGAGTTTTCTTAAGAGTACCCACAGATTGCAGTAGCCTGCAATCGTATGTATTTATGGGACCAAAAATGCCCCCTAAGCTGAAAGGAAGGTTTTACACCGCAGTTGCTCGTCTGGCGCTCACATACGGTTCGCAGTATTGGACAATGTACAAAAAGTATGAGGGTAAATTAACAGTAGCTGAGATGAAAATGCTTCGCATGACAGCAGGAGTAACAAAGCTTGATCGAATTAGAAGTTCGAAGATCCGAGTAAGACTTCCCGTCAAAGAACCCATGTCGAAAAATTGGAGTACGACCGGCTCAGTTGGTATTGCCATGTTCAAAGGACGGATCCTACGAACGCACGTAGGAGAAAAAAGTCCTCGATCACTCAAATGACAGCAGCATTTGATCGGCCTCAGTGACAAAGTGATCGGAAACCGGGAGGCCTGCAAATACTATTTAAGTTCAAATCACAGGCGGACCAGTAAGAATGCAGTAAAGTGGGATGGTTATGATCCCTATATTCCTGATAATAACCTCGCCGAACAAAAGGAATAAGAAGATATTACCGTAGAATAAATAGATCTATTCGCGAGGGAGAAGAAATCGTTAAAGGTGGACGGATGCTATTCGCATTCCGCCTGGTAGTAAATTAAGTGGTAGAATTGATGATAATGTCAACTTGCATTACTTCAAAGCGACACGCAAAAACTATCAATCATGGGCTTGCAATTGCTCATGTAAAGCTGGTAATGGACATTTTTATGACTGTTTTTTTTTTTTTTTTTTACTACACAAATGTAATTTGCTTTTTTGTTTCTTTTGTTTTCTTAAAATAATTTCCTGTGTTTTTGTTTTAATAAAGAACACTACGGAAAGATTTAACTTTTATTTATCGCCTTTTGTTTTATTTAAAAAAAATTATTATCACTCAATATGTGTGAGCTAAGTTTGAACAATCCATATACACACGCAACTCTTCTGAAAATTAACATTCAATCCAAGTCAACCTTTATCCGATCACACATGTTTTTTCATCCTCCAATCTCCTAGAAATCCTACACTCAAAAAATTCGTACTCCAAAATAACAATAATATGCATACGAGCACATACATACATACGTAATCCTTTAAGAATTTTCAGGTACCTACATACCTATCAACAGACCACGTGATCACAATCTCCATATGTACATACTTACATTTGTACGTTCTCTAGTTAAGTAGTGCTTTTAAACATACCACCAATGAATTTCAGTCATGTCATTGGACTTAAAGGCTACGGATTGTCAATGGGATACCTAAAAATCGGTCGAAAGCGAATTAACTCGACTTAGGGATGGTAATCCTAAAATTTCTAAAATTTGTAAAAATTTGCTTGGCAAAATAAAACATCAATCAATTTGTTATTGTACATATTTATTAATGTTAATGTAATCATAGATTTTACGAAAAATATACACGCATTACATCTGTAAATGGTTTTCTACACATTGGGCATTTGTCGACTGAAGACGCACACTTAGCACATGCCACTACATGACCGCATGGCAAAAATGCCGCATTATATTCAGCGGCATAGCATATTTTACATAATTTTTCCTCTGGAATGGTTCTTTTCTCCGTGGATGAGCTATTGCTATCACTTCGTTGTAATAAATCTTTTGCTGCCGTTGTCGCTGTCGTCACTGTTTTCGTACTTTTTTGTAGCTGTCCTTCAGTTTGTGTTCCACATTCAGATAGTTCTACATTACTAGCAGCACTTAAAGCCTCTTGAGATTTTTCAGCTGCCAGCTTATGTTTTGCTATCACTTCATCGATATATGCCTGACCCTTCATCAGTTTCAAATAACGACACTTGCTCAACCACTGAGCATGTTGTTCCCAGGGTTCATCATTCTCATCCCAATCTTTCAGGCCACCGCCACAACTGAAACAATTTACTCGATCACCAACACCTGTATAGAAGAATCCAGCCTCGGCTAGCATTTTCGGTTTTTGTTTCATTGTACGAGGCCACTCCGCAAAAGATCGACAGCGTGCCGCTTCAATTGCATACTCGGGATATACCATTTGATAGGTAGATGAGCTAGACGGTGACGTTGAAACACCTCCTGAAGATATTGTACCTTCAACATAAGCATTCTGACGCACTTCTATAATTTCGTTACCACCGCAAACATCATAGCTTATAGGCGGCAAAATTCGTTCTAGTTCATCGGCATTGATTGGAATGTTATTTGTCATACGTCTCCTCAGCAGTGGACAATTGCCTGACCATTTTATATGTTCACTCACTGGATGATCGGTTACCTCCCACCGGCCAATTTCTACTTCACAAAAATAACACTTAACTTTGTCTTGTTCGCGGGTGTAGAACATGCCAGTTTTGGCCAGCTCGTGTTTATTAATATAGTCGAGGGGCCAATTCTCGAAGGTTTTAAGACGTTCAGATTCCGAACGATAGATGTCGCTCATGATCAATCTTGATACATGCAGGTCGTTGGTTTTATTATCAATCTCATCACATGTATGCACATCTGGTTCAGAGTTAAGCCAGCTTCCGGAAATTTCTTTTTTAAATTTGAAGATGTTGTGCTTTGCCCCATATTCATGCGGTTGAGCAGAATGCGTATTTGTCAACGTTTTCATTTTTTATTTGCTGGGTTTCTTTGTTTTCAAGAAATGAATGATTTTTCTTATTGTGGATTGTATAAGTTATGGTGGATACTTCAAAACGGTTTGTACAATAATTGTTCTGAAAAGAAATAAAAAAATATTAAAATCAATCAAGCATTCAACTTTCTTTAATAATTTAGATTTAAGGTGGAGAATTGAATTTACAAAAATATGATCACTTAATAAAATTGAAGACAGCGCTGATCAAAGCCAAATGTTATACTAGTCAACATGGTTCACTTGTATAATATCAGGATTAAGTTCAATAATAAAATCTCAGACGCTTACCGGCGAGCTATGTACATATAAGACTATCACAATTGCAAAATGCACTTTCCCATTTTTTTTTTTTTTTAATATTTTGAACTTCTCGAGGCAGTTCAGACTGTTCAAATGGTCTGCGATTTCGAATTACCACGTATATATTACATATGTATGGGGAAATGCTTTCGTATCAGTAGGACGATAAGGATGAGTGATGACTAATTTTAACAACACAAACAAATTGGTCAAATGAGAGTGTGTTAATAAAACCAAAAAAACACTAATTTGGATCTAAAAGCTTGAAAAACCAGAGGTGCGGAAGATCTATATCGGAAAAATGGTAGATTACCAAAATAAGGAAGTACAACGACCTCGCTTATAACGTCCAGTCGGCAATAACGACCACTTTCCCTTTCATTTGTTTAGTTTTTGTTAGACTATTCTACAAAAACATATGTACATATATTCGGCGAAACAGATCGTATGTGGTCCAAGGCCTAGCTTCTCGCGATCATTCGTGTTGTGCGTGTTATATTTTTCCACACAAATGGAAGGGACGTAAAGTTTAGAGCCATATCCGAGACGGTTTTTTTAAAAGCTTTCTCATGATATTCGCAAGACTGTAAAGATAAACTTTTTGGTGTTTTCTGCGAACCTCGAACCTCGAACCTCGAACCTCCCGCTCAGTAATCCAACCCTATAACCACTGAGCCGCGGCGCCCACCATTTTATTCCACCATCGGATATAACGACCGGTTTTTCAAAAGAATTCAACCGTCATTCTACAATATTTTCGCTAAATCTACGATGTTTTATAAACGTACTCTGGATGAGGCGAGCGCTACGTGAACGGAAAATACTCTTAAGACAGAGTAACTGTACTGGCTGCTTGCAACTTGAAAGGTTTCATAAAAATCTTTTGATGATAGGCAAAGCTTTCTTATGAAGCAAATAAAGCTGCATGGGCGAACTTCAGACTATCTCCATAAATGTGATAAGGAAAGTGATAAGCGACAAAAATTGTCCTAGTCATGTGGGTGTTAAAACTCTATTAAACCGATTTTCTTACCTGTAAGTACAATTTCCATTCTACGACTTTGGACCAAAGAATATCAATAGGAATTCAATCCTTCTATACTGGATGCAATGCTCATAATATAAAAATCTTGAAACGAAATACCATTACAAATTGTTTTAAACATATTGGTGTCTTTTCACCACCACCAATGAATGCGAACGCAGAATTCATTGAAGAGGACGAAATTCCTTTAAAGGAACTAGCGATTACCACTTATAAATAGAGTGGTAACAGCAGAAGAATGGAAGCAGTTCGCGAAAATGTGTTTACATACCCGATGCAAACTAACGTCAATATTGTACAGGAGTTAATACAACAAGAAGATGAAAAAGAAGTCAATAATTTGACCAAGATTTAATTTCTCAACAAAATAAGACCCTAAACGACTCGAAAACTCTGGCAATTGAACACAGAGCTTCTCGACTACTCGGTAACAAAAGAGCTACTAAATTGAACTCTGGAATTGGGACTCGAAGTACTAGAAGTAGATAAGATATCATACACGCGCACAAAAACACTTGATAATTCTCTTTGTTTGGATTAAACCTCCATATCATGTTTGCTGATATTACTTATCAGTGACTTGCTTACTTTCTTTAGGTGGCATTACAGTTTTGAACGTGCGTCCCGATATGGCTAAAAAGTGCATACCTACATTTACTTAAAAAAAAATATATAAATAAACCTCTTCAGAGTGGTTAAATTATAATCTTTAAACAGAAATTTTTAAGGCTTAACCTAGTTGCTCTTACAAGATCGTAATTTCAAATAAAGTATTTTTAATTCTTATATCTCTAGCTAAGAAAGCCTGACCATATCTTGTTTATCTCGTCTTTATTACTGTGTATTCAACATTTTTCTTATCTGACAAGTATTTCATTACAATTTTGACTATCATGTTCACTGGGAGTTTCCATTAAACTGTAGACTTTTGAAAGATGTGTACAGTATATCAGTGGAAAGTTATAAAATAAAAAGAAAACCCTTATTTGTGTCGGTAGTTCTTATTAATTGCAAAGATGGAGTCAAAATTCTTGTTAATTTTCTTAGTCATTTCAGTACTTGTAGTAATAAACGCTCAAAGTGACTTACTAGTTCCTAATTACGATAACACAGAATATCAATTGAAACACTATTCCATCAGACTTCCACTAGTGCTCAGCTGTAACATAACCCAGACGGGAGACTATGAACTTATTTGGGAAAAAAATGGAACTGAAGTATCAAAAGTTAGTGCGCTCGAAGGTCGTTATAAGATAATAAAGCCTGAAAGGAAATTCATAATAGAAAAAACCGAAGCACAAGATGCTGGCATGTATAGTTGTCGATTGAATAGTGTTAAGAAGGATATAAGAGTAGTGGCTAATGTTGTTGTACGTGTTCCATCGAATACTGGTGTCGTGGAAGGCGAGAAACTAACAATTCATTGTGTTGCCGTTGGAACTGAACCAAGACTGTATTGGGAAACAGGAAATCTTACGATTTACAATTCAACTGGCAGGCATATTCTAAAGGCTGATGAAAATAATAATAGAAATGCCATCTTAACTGTGGAGAATGTTGGATTAGATGATAGAGGTGAATACAAGTGTTTGGCTCGTAATATCGTAACGGACTTAGATTTGTCCGAAGCTGCTAGTGATGTAACATACGTCCGCGTGAAGGGAAAATTAGCAGCTCTATGGCCATTCTTGGGTATTTGTGCTGAAGTTTTAATATTGTGCACGATTATTTTAATCTATGAGCGACGTCGCAACAAAACTGAACAGGAGGAAACTGATACTGACGGAAATAATGAACAATAAAAAAAAAAAAAAAAGTTATGTAATGAGTTTAAGATATAAGAAGTAGAAAAGTAAAAAATAACAAACGAATTTATTAATAAAATAGTTGTAAAATTATTAAAGAATTAAATAAACAATTTTCTTTTATCTAATTAAATAGGAGACAATTCAATCAAAATTTGTATTGGTGCGCAATTTTAGTTTAAATTAAAACCTAAGATTTGTTTAAAAACAGTCAGAAAATTTCATCGCAATAAGCTCAAAAATTGACCACAGCTTTAACTGAACTAAGTATAAAAAACCGAGAGGTTTTTAGTCAAATGTTCCATGTTATTCCGAATAAGATCTTATGTTGTATAATAAGCTATAAATTACCGCAATATTGTGGAATCAAGCAATAAAACTAAGTAGGATGGACTTAGCGCTAATGTAGAGTGGACTATGCTATCAAAAACCTTCGATAAGATTTGCCTTATGACCGCTTTATAAGTTGTTACCCAACATTACTAGATTACACAAAAGTTGTCCTTACCAGATTGGTCTTCTGTTTAAGAACCGAACATCTCTATTGTCCAAGTCGATCAATGTATTGCGAATGAATAGTGAGTCCTGATTATTTGCCGGAACAAAACTTGAATATTTTTTTAAAATCTTCACCTCTTGAGTACTGCCTGCAGTTTCTCTAAGGTTCACTGAGTGTGTGACAATCAACGTCGCCCTTTCGCAACTACATACATATATCTTGACGAGTTATTTCTTATCTCGTGTTTCATAAGATTTACCGTAAATTGAAGTGGGTTCAGGAATGCTTGTATTTTTCCCTTAGATTTGACGAAATTCTTAAAAATTATGACATATGTACTTCATTTCCTATAAAAACACAATTCATTAAATGACGAATCAATTTTCAGCAGAGAGAAATCTAATACAAATTATCTTGATGATATTGACTCCGCAAATAGTAAATTTCCGGTCTCGAGACCTTACGTTTTTCCTATCCTTATCGATAGATAGTGTGGGTTTCTACGTATTACTGACGCAAATTAGAACAATAAAGATCGAATATTGGTAAAAGCATATGATTTCAGTCAAAATAAACGTACACTGTATCTAAAGTACAAAAAACATCTTCCAAGAGTAATTATATCTGGCAATTCTTTGATTTCTTGGAATTCGCATTAAAGCATTCAATTGAATTGGACATTGTACCGAACATATAGCCATACATCTAAGTCTATACATAGCATTACCCCCCGAAGAAGAAAACAGACCTCACAAGGCAATCGTTTTATGTTGTGTGGCTTTTCTCTACCTCCTGCTTCTCCTGCGACACTGGCTATTTGCCTTTGCAAACGTATAAACTTCGTGAGTTGTGGTGGTCTCTCTCCGCTGCTGCTCCTTTTTCTTGTGGAGTTCGAGTTGTTAATCTTTTATTTCACGATTTTCTCAACCCGAAGCTGCATGACTGCATACCTTTCAGTCGGCAGAAAAAGAAGTCGTGTTCAAGCGCTGCACACACTAGATTGGTATCATTGATGAAGCTAGGGAGAAAAGCGAGGCGCAAGCCGACAATAAATGTGGAGGCACCAACAACCAACAACATGCAGCCCTTCGCGGCTCGATTTATTATCCACAATTCCACAGCGTGAGAGACTTGTCGAGGGGATTTTTCATCTCCTCCTCGTTTGTACCACCAAACTACGACGGCACATACTGTGAGAAAGTTAGAATGGAATGCAGTCAAACTACTGCCGTTGTTACAGCATGAGAAATAAAAACGAAAAAAAAAAAAAAAAAAAACACAAATCAAGCAGCTAAACCACAGAGGACGACGGGATACAAAAAACCATCAATGGATATAGAATTGGTTGAAAAAAAGATTGCTTGCATGGTACAGATTTCGGTCCAGAGTCCATTCGCTAGACAGAGATACAAGCAAAAGAACACGAAAAAAAAAAATTCTCTGGAATGCAGTTCCACCACTTAGTGTGGTGGGTTCAACTTCAAAAGAAGTACAAGAAGTACACTCTTGAGAATCGATGGTAGAACAAAAAAAAAAAAGCAACAGCAGCGTGATTTTCAACGTTTGTTTTTTTTTCTTGTTCTTTTGCTGCACAAAACGGGTTCTGGTGCATACATTGTGCTTACTGTGAGAATGGAATGCGGGCGCGATAGGAATCGAGATGCTATAAGTATGACCGCCGACCCAACAATGAAAGACGAGAGTTCTGGTCTTCGATTCTAAGAAAAACCTATTATCTCTCTGTGGCAACACCATTGCATTGCATTCCATTCTAGTTCTTCAGGGGGGACGGATACACATAGTGTATCTTTGTATCGGCAAAGTTCAATCGATTGGGAAAAATTGGAGATTTTCTTTTATTTTCATTTTTTCTTGTTGTTCTCCGTTCACCTCTTTCTTCGTGTTCTTAGGAATGTCTTTGAGAGTTTTTTTTTTATCTAAAATAGGCATCTCTAATCCGGCGGCTGGACCATTAATGACTATTGCGTTGGGATATAGTGGTGCGGGTGATACAGACAGAGGGGAATACTCTCATTCTCTGGGGTCTATGAATTATGTTAAGGTCGAATATCAGATGATTTTTCTTTCGTTTTTATTTCTAAATTTTCTTAAGAGATTCTTATTAGTTCTGGGAAATTTTTTTTCAGGAATTCCATTTACAAGAAATATGTATGTAAGTGACCACCAACGTGGTTGCTGGAAAAAGTGTTTCCAATGGATAGTAACTAAACAAGAAGAAATGTATGAAACAGTATGAAAGCTCAATTAGTCGGGCGCTAGAGTCTAGGGTTGGCACTTGATACCCTTAAAAATTACTGCAACTGGTAGTAGAGTTATGAAATAAATTGCCCTTTGAGAGTGCATGACCCCCAAGATGGGGGATTTACATTTATTTTTTGCTTTGTACGCAGACTTTATTACCAATTGAACCACTTTAGACTAGTAAATAAATGCAATGTAATTTGTTATCGTTTTTCAGATATTTATGTTACCAAATCAAGTACTTATGACCGGTAAATAAATAAAAAAAAGTGCCTTTAAGCACTTACAATGATATTTCAAAAAAAATTTTCATTATATAATCTTTTTTATTGTATGGAGACAAAAATAAGTGCGGATTTTGACTTTCTCGGCTATAGCTCACCCGATTTTAATTAAAATTAATATCTGAGCAATTTCCAACATGCGAGTATACAAAAATTGTATAAATACATAATTAGTGTGCTAAAACTTGCAACGAATGTACGTGAAACAGGAAAAATAGTTACTGCAGAAACTCTGGAAAGTATTATCAGAAGGTATGGGTAGAATGGCTTAATTGCACGGCGCCGACCATCATGTACATGAATCAAAGTTCTGATATCTGGAATAGTGTGGTATTTGCTGTCAAGTCTAAATTTAATATCTTCAAGTCCGATGGAAGAGTGAACGTGTGGAGAAAACTTTATATGAACTGTAATATACGGATGTAGTTCTACCATGGAATGGGGCTGTTTTCCGGCCATCGAGATTGGAAACCTACATTTTATCAATGTTGATGTTATTGACTCTTTTTTTACAGTCGTTTTTCCTATCCTTATCTATAGATATTGATGGCATTATGTATTCAAACAAATATCTCTGGGAATAAAAAATAACTTTGTATACTACGAAGACAATGAACCCAAGAACCTTATTAGAATACAATTTCATTTTGCATGAACAGCTTGGAAATTAGGAAAAAAAATACTCCAATTTTCAAGCTAAGGCTTCTCCAGTTCGAATTGACTGAATCATTGTTAGGGATGGATTTTGATGAAGAAGGCAATCTACGCCTTCCTAGGTTAATTCCCAACGTTGATATTCAAGGCACAATTAACCTGTTAAAGCTTCTTGGGCAGCCTGTATCAGCTCGTGAATTTGAAGTCTGGAATTCTGACGTTTCTTTTGATGTTCAATTAATTGAAGGCGATTCCAGCCTTGCACCTGATTCCGAAGAAGATGGGCTTGGAACGGGCATTTCCCATAAGGATGCAAATACGCAAGTGAACTGTTGACTTGGGGTCAGCGGAATGGTGTTTCAATTTCGGAAACTATTTCAATTCAAAATGTGCGGGATAGAGCGGTTAGGCTTTTGGCAAACGAAAGGCAAATGCAGTCAACATATCCGATTTATTCCAACCTAAGGAAAACAATTTTTCTTGTACTTGGTATTTGTTTTTGCTTTTTTGGTAAATAAACAACTCAGATGTGCACGTTTCGTGTTTTTTTTTATTTTACGCCGGACGAAAGACTGCGGGTTAATATTGTATCTCTTCTGTTAAAATAAAAAACTCTTGGGAGATTAGAAACATTTAAAAATTAGAATTCGCCGAAACATTTTTTTCTAATTTTCAAGCTTCTACTATATAAAAAAAAAAGTATAGATTACCTTATTAATCTGAAACTCATTATGTATGAACTTTTGAAGCAATAAACAAAATCTGTTGACGTACTTTGCTTATAAATGTATAAATAATGAGTGTACAAGTACGAGTGTAACTAGAAGTTCAGGGAAAATTTTCTTCCCTTAGTACACTGGATAAACCCATCGGTAACTCTGACTCAATTACACAGTTGATTATACAACCTTCAAGGTTTCCTCTCCTTTGAACTCCCCTGACGTGTTCAATTAGAATTTATCCAATTTCCAAATTCTTTTGGAACTTTCGGCAAAATGCATTTATGTACATTTCGTACCCCTGAATAATATAATCCATTTATGTATGTAAATCTATGAACATAAAAAACGGAAAAGTAACATTTCTTTCTACATACAATGATCTGAAACTTGACAACGTCGCGAAATTTTGTATAGTACACAGGAAAAAAAAAATAAGAGCGCCCAACAGCAGTGCGGAGAATACTCGAGCAGGGGGGGGATCAGAAGATAGAAAGCCAGAAGCTAATTTAGGGGAGAAATCTCCATTATTTGTCACTTTCCTTAGTTTTCCAGAATATGTTTTTGACAAATCTTTAATTTTCAAATTGAC
This sequence comes from Blera fallax, assembly GCA_946965025.1. NCBI lineage: Eukaryota > Metazoa > Arthropoda > Insecta > Diptera > Syrphidae > Blera > Blera fallax. Next base: position 74,489,689 of record OX337245.1, on the reverse strand, counting down.
TGAAATTAGCACATTGATTGTGTGAATATTGATTTTAACTATGTTCGTTGCCCCTTTACAATGGAAGTCAACGCGAAAGCAGCCATGTTTTTTTACACTAAAAACACACACACACTACACATATTATTATCGCACTCAATGGAAGCCAAATACAAATTTTTCTTTATTTTCATCTTTTGTACGCTAAATTCCCTGTGCTTTGTAGGTTAAATACTTATTTAAAGGGAAAACTTTTTTCATTCTTTTTCTTTTTTACTGTATAAATGGATCTCACCTTTTAAAATCCAAAATAATTCGAGATTCGATAGTCAGTGTAGTCTATTCCAGGAAAATATTAAAATTTACGAGATTCATGTTGCCAATGTGAGCCATTCGAAAAGATACTGCTTTTTGTTTTGGGTTTGTTTAGTTGCTTCTATTTTTTTTTTTTTATATTTACATAGAAATGTTCACAAAATACTTGACTTGATTGGTTTTTTTTTTAAACCTATCACACACGGTACAAACTAATTAAAGTAAATATCTGGATAAATAATAGATTAATAGAATAAATATAAAAAAGTGCAACCAGACATGCGCTTATCTAGAGTTGACGTTGTACTGAAAAGTGAAAAATTGAAATCTTTTGTAGTGATGACGACGACGACGAGCTAAAAATCGACCCTCAACCGATGGTAGTTTCCCGGATGTGTGCGTGTGTGTATGCGCTCTGGTTGAATGAAGTAAATTGTTTTGAAATGTGTCTGAGGGAGATAGTAGTGCGAGTGAGAATGAGATACTATATTGTGACGATGAAATACACATATGTAGGGAATACTACTGTTGTGCGCCGTTGTGCTTTGGCGTTAAAACATTCATCTTACAGCCAGTGGCGTAGTGAGGTACGAATTGTATATGATGGGGGCTCTTATAGTGTAAAAAGGAGTGCAGATGGAACTTTTTGAAATGTGCTTAGATAGTAATGATGTGTAGTAAACGTAAATAATTTGAATCTCGGTCTTGAATCTTCTGAAAAAAAATTCGTTTACACAAGGTTGTTCACTTCGTGCTTTAGGCAAAGACTTATTTGCAATTTTTGGACCTGTTCTAATATATGCCATTATGTATGAAATATGTACAAGAACGGTTATATTGCCGCCACCAGGATTTTTCTACACTTGGATTCTTGTGACGTAATTTTCGTGAATTTCCCACATTTCTGGCTGTATTACGTCTATATCTTCACGGATGTTGGTTTTTAAGTGCTCCAAATTTGGGCATTATCTGCATAGACACAATTTTTAGCAATGATCCACAAAAAGGAATCCAGCTTTTTCTGATCACACCATCACGGTGGCCAATGTTGGCAAATTTGAAAATTAAACGGTTGGGAAACTCTCGTGCAGTAGAGTCAAATTTGCCAGCGCTGTGTGGCACGTACTTACATATGTACATTTGTCCTGTTGGAACTACATGTCGATTACATCAATCTCAGGCAAAAATTGGTTATCATTTGACCATAGCGTAGATAATTCACCGTAACAGTGGCGCCTTCGCGTTGAAAAAAAAAAAACAAATTGCGTTGGATGCAATGGCCATTCAACGATCCTAAATGGATTCTTAGAACCCTATATTCTACAACGTAGTCGTCGACCGAGTAATGAACTTCATCACTGAAGAACATTTTGTTCAAAAAATCGGCATCAACTTGTTGAATTTCCATCACTCAATCGGCATATGTTTTGCGCATTCTATGGTCACTAAGCTTTATGTAGACTGGGCCTTATAGGGATGAATGATGATGATGCCTGCGTCGTGGAATTGACAATTCTGGGTCTTCGGCCACTGAAGCACATCGAGCATTAAGATGATGTATAGGCCTTACGGCGTCGCAAACACTACCAATTTGTTTGAATTTGGGGATTGTGCTTTGAATTGTTGTCTCGTTGGGCGGTTATGACCTCCATTATGGACGCAAAATACAGGTAGAATGCTTATTTTTATATATAGTGAGATGCAACAATTTGATTGCATTGAGCGTTGGTTAAACGAAATGTCGAAACCAATAATCCTTCATCATACAACAAACTTAACTTTTTTAATTTAATTTAATTTAATTTTAATTTTCCCAGTTATTTCCATCACAAGTGGAAGGAACCTACAGTTTGATGTCCTTCCTGAAAAATATAATTTAGAAACTTCTCGTGACAGTCATAACTATCAAACGTTTATCAGACACTGGCGAGAGGCCATTTTTAGGTATTTTTGTGAATTGAACCTTGAACCTCCTCCCCATTAGTCTAACGCACTAACAAATGATCCACTGTGTCGAATACTATATCTATGTACATATTTCCTTAAGAATAAGGATAAGTTTGATTGCTTTCGTGTTTGAGTACTTGGGAAAAATGTGTCTTTATTCTATATACATATATCGTAGAATATACGACGAGGTGAACTGATAGGCACTACACCAGTTTTATGAACACCGAAAATAATAACAAAGTCTACAGAGAGAACGCGTGCTCCATAATCGAGATCATCTACATATGTATGAATTTTAGTAGCTGCCTGGCTTACAGAGGTGTGTAGACCTCTACACATAGCGATCATCAGAGGATCATTCGCAACATACAGTGACAGAAAATATGTGAAAGGGGAAATGTAGAATCAAAATGAACGCTAGAAAGATAGAATCTTTTGGTGAGAAATTATTTTTCTATATTTTCGCCTGAAACGTGGTACTGCCGAATTCTTCAGGTATCAAGTCACAGCACACTACAAATGAGGCTTTAGAGCTAAATAAAGATAAAGAAGCGTCACATCAAATATCACAGAACAAGATGGCTATATACGCGCTCGAGGGCAAGCGCAATCACAAATAAATTAATACAGCAGTTAAGGCTACATGTAAGCAGCAGTATTACCAGCGATACTGTTTTCAAAAGCTCTACAATGCTACTGATCAAAATTCTTGTGAAGACAATACGAGGTTGTGATGAAAACTATCGATTTTAGTTTTCCAGCAGTTTCAAAAAAAAAAATGGATTATTCCGACAACAGGAAGAAATTTTAAATGTGGGCGAAATACCAGAACAAACCTGGTCCCCTTAGAAGGAGGCAACCGTCGCAATGGAACTGGCAAAGACTAGTTCTTTTTTCTAGTATTGATCTATTTGCATGCACCGTATTATTTGCAAGAAACTTAAAGCACGGGCAGGTACGGCTCCAGATTTTACCATTTTTTTGGACCTTAAACTTAAAAAGGGAAAATTTGCAATAAACGCTTTCTGGACCCCATGCAGGGTAAACATTTTTTTACCGGTTATTGAGCTGCGATTTAAAAGCATTAGTAATATCCAAGACTATCTTTCAAGCAATGTCCAATAATAGTTTTTCTCATAAAATTTTTTATAAATTGAAGATGGGACTTCAAAGTAGCAAGATATTGTTCTACTTCAGTCAAAATTAAATAGTGCCACGCCTACTTTTTTACAGCAGGTTAAAAAGATGAGGGATAGGGCATTATATGATCTGTTCTGTATGCATAGCTATAATTATTGTAGACGCCATGGCTCAAAATTCTGTCACATTGCTCTACTGAGTGTGATGTTTAGTTTTGAATTTCAAAATACTAAAAAAGGACGACCTCATGCGAACAAGGGTCTTATTTCTACAACATCTTAAGCCTTTTCTTCATGGATCTTTTCAATTATAATCTACACCATCTAAAGTGTTAGGAACAGAATAGTTTGGTGCTAATAAGGACTACTCCATCTTACCAAAAGTGGTTAATTTGTTGGAACAGATTGCGAGAAAAGGGAGAACAAGCAGAAAACCGCTATATTCACTATTAAAGATGAATCGGTGCAGTTTTGAAGAATTGTAATAAGAACCAGGCTTTTGAGATTTATGATGGGATCTGACAAGTGTGTACCTGGAATTTTGACTTTCCACTAAAAAAGCTTGTGCGCACTAAAGACCTAACAAACGAACATATTTCCTTCTATAGCTGGAAGTAGCTGTGAAGTCGCTGGTTCTTTCATTTTACCACTCAAATCTAGCCATAAAGTTTTTTTTTCCTAATATTTACTTTAAGAAAAAACTGTAGACCTCGCAGTGGCGGAAAAATGACAGAGACTTGAAGATAATTCTAGAACACTTATGGAAAGCAATCGCGCAAACTACAAATAAACATTTGATGGAGTCTAGGATGTGAACTAGATTGCAGCGTCAACTAAGTAAGTACATTATTTGTATTAATAATGATAATAATAAGAAAACAACGCATTGCGACGCAATTATAACAAGTTTTTAAAAGTGTGTCAGACTTTGGGCGTCATTGTTCAAGCTAAATGGTGCATTGTATCTGAGAGCTAACAGTTGCTGGGTAACCCCCTAAAACAGTCTCTCGCGGATACTACAGTGGGGTTACCCTTTTAATTAGTATCGTAGTCCTACTTAGCATGTTCTTTTTAATTTTTGATAAGACTTTTTAATGCTAATTGACCGAATTTAGGCTTTTCATGCTTATTCTCCTTCTTTCGAAAAATCCTTGCTCTCGTCTCTTTTGCTTACATAACTTGTTCAGTAAAGGCAATCTCTTCGCTCGTCGCTCGACGTCTTACCTTCACGAAGGATTCTGTGGAATACTGGGTATCCGCATACTTTGTCAGCAACTACGAGTAACTAGTACTCTGGATGGATGTTAACTGCTTAGAATGTTCTGATCATTTGGTTGGCAGTTTGTTGATCGTCAAATGATTGATGGCTTGATGATATTTCGCTACACGGCAAATTCGATTACCTCACGTGTGAGATGTGCTTTCCCACTGTACTACCCGAGATATCCTGATTTTAGAATTTCACGTTAAAAACACCAAACACGATTTTGACGTCGTATCTCGGACATTATTCGTGTATCCTATTTATGAGTTCATAGAAACTCGACAGGCTGATTGCCATCAACAACTTGCTCACATGTCAGAAGCTCATTACCTTCTGACTGCAAATTCGTAACCGAATAACATCCACTTCTGCTCTTTACGGCTTGTGCCATATAAAAGTGGCTTAAGTTGATGGTTAGCCTCTCTGAAATTGTGTCGCAATTTATAGTACTATAAGTAGCCGGGTATGTCTGCACCGATAGACTAGCCTGGGTATGCAACTACTGCCACAACTTTATTCAGTTCCAGTCAGTGTCTAAATCTATTAAATAAATCTGGACAGACTGCCCTTCTAAATACATGCTCATCTCAAATTTTTTCTTCAATTTTCAGGGGTATTGAGTGGCCTAAGTTAAACGGTCAAACGTAAATAAATTTATCAGTATCTTTCAACCTTTAAAAGTCATAAACGGTATATGTCGCTTAAAAAAAGCATTTCGTCAAATTTTGTTTCAAATTCTAAAATTCGATGTTGGTACAAAGTTGAAAAATCCTTTAGAAATGACATAGTGCTGACTCTAAGGTCAGAAATCTATAAAAGTGTCAAAAACCAGTCAATATCATTAAAGAAATCTATAGTATCAAAAAAACCCTGCAAATATTCAATTTTATGGTGACTGATTTTCGCGGCATATATGTAACTTATTTTTACAAAACAAAGTATCTTTAACCTTTTTCAATGCAATTAATTTTCCCATTTTTGTAAACTTAGTCAAAAAAAAACGTCGATCGTAGTCTAATCTGACCTGGTGTGGAAACATGTCTATTTACTTAGCTTTTAGATATTGAATATCTACCGCGACTTGTGTCAACACGAGGCGAGGTGGATAACTCAAAAAAGCTGACGCCGCAAGGTGTGTACTAGTATATTTAGAAAATGAGATCACTTTCTAGTTGTGGTAATCCAGATAGATCGTTTGCAACTTGGGTGTACTCGACCTAAGGGTATTAACAATAATCAAATTATTGCTTTCAATTAGAAGTAGTTTCCTATGAGTTTTATTGCTTAAAATGCCTGTTTAATTGCGATCACAAGCGTTTAGAAATCTAGAAAATAAGCAGAATATGAATATCGTGTAAATTTGCAAACTTCTTGATTGAAATCATGCTGGAAGGCTGCTCCAGCAGATGGTTTAACTGGCGACTGATTTCAATTACGGAGCATACACCAGCTTATCCCGTTAAATGAATAGTATCTTAATAAAGTTTTCCCGATTTTGCTTGCGTCGTCGCATGGATGGCCCAAAATGGACCTTTGGCCTAAAATTTGTTTTGGAATTAAATACATTTTTTGATGAATCTTAGCTCAGGAACATGTTCCTCGTAAGTCGTGCCGATATTCAAAGAGTGAGCTTTCGCTCCTCCAGTCGTAGACGTACAAATAGACGTACATACTTCGAGGAATGCCGACAAACAGGAATGTTGGTCCCAAGAACATGAGCCAACGCCACCTCAAAGCAATAATAAGTAGTCATCGCAGTTTTTACCGCAGATAAGTTGCATGTGTAACTTTTTCAGGCTTCGAAAAAATGTGCCTTTTTATAAAGCTGGAAAGAAGGCATTTAAAAATGGACAGGGAGCTGAGGTGAAGTTGAGAAGACGATTTAACGACAATCAAATAGCTTAGTCACGTGAAGAGTTTAGAATATCTTAAACATTTCTTTCTTAGACCATACTGTACGCAATAACGGACATACATATATGTAGGTATCCTTCTTTCTCCCAATGAAAGTATTTTCAGTAAAATTGTCTTCATATCCCTTTACTCCCGTCGTATTGAGTGAACCATAGATTCATCTCTAAAAACACCGACTGCCGAAAGCCCCAAAAATCCCCTTCGAAAACATTTTTAACTCCGCTACTGCCGTTAATCCCATCCCCTCTACGAATGTACATTATTTTTCATTCAACTCGAGTGGAACGTAAAAATGGTTATAGTCATGAAAAAAAAGGAAAAAGAAACAAGGGTTCTCTCACCCACTACGTGCATCTTGCGTACGCATTCCTCATCGTTGCAGTATGATGAACGGACAAAAAAAATTCATTTATACCACACGACTTTACGTCGATTACGAATACTACTACACTACTACACAATTTCTGTAGTATACTCACGCAAACACTAGTGCAGTTCTGCGCCAACACACAGAGGCTAAATGGTTGCGCCATAAAAGGATCCTCTCGGATGCACATACAACAGCGGATATGCACTAGTGAGCGGCTTGCTGTGTGTGGGGGGGCTTAATCGTTGTTCGCATCAACGTTGTTGTTGTTGTTGGCAGCATAATTATACAGCGGTACGATGGTGACAGCCAGCGATTCTATGGTGAGGTATGACGGTTTGGCGCATGCCAAACGGAACGTAGTTATTATGTTGGGCATGATAACATGGTGGTAGAGAGATGAAGGACCGTATGAGGGTTCGGGCGAAGAAGGCATCAGGGGATACTTTGGATGACATCACAGAAGGACGAACGACGAGGACGACAAAATATAATACTACGTAGGTATTCTATGCAGGGATAGACAATTTAAATGTTTTTCGATGTCAGTACATTGATTAGGCTACACCGAAAGACGAGCAGCTTATTAAAGTTGTTTTTGTTCCCTTTTGTTATTATTTTGGTTTTTGTTTCTTTGTGTAGACGTCCGGCACCTGGAGCAGCTGTTTTCATAACAGACGTGGTAGATATAGCGGAAATTGTGGAATATCGAGTGTAATTGCTGTTAAGGTCCTTATAGGGGAGTTTTTTCAGAAAGAGCCAAAAGCCATCACCATTGGCACTGATTCTGTATTTGGTAAAAATGTAATAAAGAGTTTGTTGAACTGGTTAGATGCGAGAGGATATTACTGAGGAGGTGGACAGTGATGAATGTAATCTAGTAAGGAATGCTGTTTATTTCGATTGGTATTGGTGACTAGTACCTGAAATGAAGGTTTAAAATATGGACCGTCATTAAAGTCAACCTATGGTCATGTGAATAAATGAAGCTGGTGCTGTAACTTTGAAGATATTTACATATGTGTGTATGTGAGCCCACGTAACAGCATCAACGAAGATGATCCATAATTCTTGTTGCTCCTTTGAATGCGATTTAATATTCAAATTATCCTTACGACAATAGTACATATTTCAAACACTTGGTTTTAATGCAGATGTTTTGTGTAGCCACTGATCTTTTAAATATTTCGAGGGCACCGGTTCAGCAAAGATCTGGGAGCCCAAGTATAGCACAACACAATTAAAGCCACCAAATTCTGAGGTGACCAAATTACATAAAACTAGGCCAGGATCTATGTACCTACTATGTCAAAAATTCAGAGATATCTTAACTTCCCTTCTGTAAGGCTTTGTGTGCTGTCAAATACGATTCGAGTAAAGACATTAGGTCAACTTTACTTGGAATTAATTTAGGAGAGGATATGAGACCCTTGAAGGAAACTTTCTAAAACTAGCAAAAAAATGAGTCTCATTAGCCAAGTTCACACTGAACAACTTGCTTGACGGCCATAATGCTTAGCGTTCAAATTTTGGGAAAAGTTTGACAGATTTCATTTGTGATAGAGATTTTGAACTGTGGATGTTTTAGTTACAGCTCTTGTTAAAACTCTTTCCTCACTTTGATGTTTACTCATCGAAATCGCAAACAAAAGATAAAATTGGACGACAAGCTTTCAAATTGAACGACATATCTGTCAGGCGAGGCAAAAAGTTGAAAAATTTGAAAAACCATACTACAGATTGGATGAATTGCTAGACGAATGTTCAAATTGAACTCTTTTGTATGAAACCTTTAGAGAATTGCGAGGAATTCAAGAAGAAAACCAGCTCAGAGCATACTAATAGAGGGTCGTTGGGTTTTTGTGCAGGTGAAGTTATTAGACCATCTTTTTCCCCAAGATAATGCGTCGGAGATGCAGTAAAAGTGAATGGTACCATGGTAACCTAATTCTTATGGCCTAACTGATGGGTACCAAACTTGATGACATGTAGTTCCAGCAGAACGCCGCAATTGTAAATACTGTCAACGTTAACAGCCTGGCTCTGGATTTCGTAGTCATCGGGTCAAGGCTAGTATGAATCTACAAGCAGTTCTCATTAGCTCTGTAAATATGTTCTTTGATCATAATCCAATTGCCTAGTTTTGTCTCTATCTCTGAGATTGAATTAAATTGATGGAATGTTTTTGCTGTTTCATCAAACTTATATTTCCCTGCCAAGTACGACTCAAGAGGCTTGATAGTTTATACGATTAAGCTTAATACTGATAATACACAAAGATTGAAACCCATTTTCAAGTCGCCATCGAATCGAATTTACCAAAAAGTCCCCAAACAATGTTACAAAGTCACAAAGGCATTCTTTTTAAAGGCTCGTTAAATCCATAAAGCTTTTATCTTTCACGTCAATTTAATGGAACAACTTATTTTCCCAGCCATTCGAAATCAGCTTATTTTTAATAACATTCGTTTAAAAAACCCTTTTTTAATGGTACTCTGCGCGCAAGTGCAGCATCACCGTGTGGGAATTTTATTGTTAACACTTTCTCAGTACCCTTCCACATGAAATTATGAATGAGTATCTTAATACTTCCGTTTGTCGTTCTTCAATGAATTTTTTTTCTTCATAACAGGAAATATTCTTTATATTGTCAATAAAAATGATGATCTGACTTTATTTTTAGTACTTTTAGTGATTGTGTGATATTTTAAATTTCTAAATGCGTCAAAAAATCGCTTTGTTCTTCGGTCTTGATAACCATTTCCTAGAAACCTACTATCTACCCAAAGACTAATATCGTAAATAACTAATCTAAACATTGCAAAGTCCAAAAATAAAGCAACCAAACAAAGGAAAATTGGAATCAAAAGGAATAGAGTAATAAATAATTCCTTTGAAAGCATCTTTATAAGGATATTTCTGGTTCTCTCTGCATGCATTGACAGAGTACGGAGAAGAAGATTCAACGGCAAACTTTACGAGATGTTTAGAAACATCGACCTAGCCAGATGGATTCCAATATATGGATTTATTGACTAAGTTGACTTGGTTATGTAGAGCGAACGCTTTGGCGGACAGAGTCTTCGACCCCACTCAAGAGGGATAACGCGGTAATGGCAGACCTTACATTCTGTAGCACGTGCAAGAAAACAAAGGCCTCAATCGGAGGTAGTCAGCTGAGAATCAGCGATAGTAGATAGTATATTTTGATGTATCTAAGATTATGATAAAATATGGTTTTTGGTCTGAGAAATCATTACGTAGAATTTCGACATCGGTATTGATAAATTCTTAATTAATAGTTGTCGAAATCTAAGGACGACTTGATCAAAAAAGAACTTAAAAGCCAAGCAAAGCTGTGATTGAGATCTATGAAAATGTCTCACAAGTCGAATCACAAGGAAACCGCCTAGCTGTTTTAAGTCTTTCAGAAAGATAATACACCCAAGAGGGCTTCACTCCGAAGTATTGAAGGTTCTTTAAATACTTCCGTACAAACAGTCAACAAATTACAGCCTGCGGTGTGCTATACTCTGGGTTCTTTAATGACATATAGACTTTTTCAGCTTTTAACAATGCTTACATTGAGTAGATAAAACTCTAGTGAGATTAGATATATCGCCGTAAAGGCTGTCATATACTTAACGTAAAAATTACAGTTGATAGAGTTTAGAGTTTTCCACTCTGTACAGCATTTTTATCAATGGAATTATTGATTGAGGACCAGGTGAATTCCATGGACCTGTAGCGCCATGGAAAATAAGCAAAGTAAGAATATACAAATTCTAAGAACTTCCACAATTTTTCAATAGTTTTAGAAAATTTCTCACGTTTTATTAGGCTGACATCACGTAAACTCCATTGTTCCAACTTTAACGTTCTCCATCCAGAAGTCAACTATTTATTCATAGAATAAACTTCCGGTAGGTATTATTCAAATATTATTCAGAAGAATTTGCGTGACTCACTTTAAACATGTTCCGCCCCATAACTACTTCTAAGCATTTCCTCTCTATTTATGACAATACTTATTCTAGTAAACTCAAGACCTCTAACTTACTATTTGGCAACTCCGCCCGAAAAGCAAGGCCACATGACTTTCTGACGTTTGACTTGACGTAACATCTAAATTTAAACTCAGGTTATGATGATGAACCATTTTTTTTTTCATCTTAAAGTAATAATACAACAAAGTTTAATTACTAAAATTACTGAACAACTCACCCGGGAATGCAGGAAAGATGATAGATACTCAACACAAACATGCGGATTAGTTTTAATTATGATTGCCACACGAAGTGTTCTTTTTATTATTATTATTGCATTAAACTTCACACCAGTTAAGCGAAAATTCTTATACACACAGATTAATTTTAATTCAAAATAAAACAAAATGCAGTGGAAAATTTCTCCAAACGACTATACAGCTCCTTTGTTTTAGATTTAAATAAGAAAAATGTTTGTAAACAAACAAAATCAAAACAAAAGCCGAATAATCCTATGCAGGGAAAATACGTACTAGATGTTTACAAGTTTAAAACCGCGGACTCGGTTGGATACGTCAGATGAGAATGACAGAACACAACAGTGTGTTGAGAGTATACTGCCAGAAACGAATTTGAAACTCAAATAGCGAATGTATGCTAATTTAATCAAATTCACACAATCACGTATACAAAGTATGGCATCCGGAATGATTCAGATGTTTTTTATTATAAGAATACCGATACGTAGATAACAATGAGATGAAATAAATGTGAGGCGCAACAACGCACACTTTAGCAAACTAAGTGTGTGTGGTGCTTGTTGTTCGCGTAATTTGGTACCAAAAACCTGCTCCCAAAACTTAGTGTTTACTTTACCCAGCAATAAAGTGCCATTGTTTATGTCTAAGCACATGGTATATCTACAAGATAAAGTGCTGCGCGATTAAGAGTGAGAAGGAGTATGATGTGCGGTAACAGCAATAGTAATCGAACGACCTTGCAAGGCCTTTGTTGCAAACACCGACCGTTCGCAATAGAAAAAAAAATCTACAGTACAAAACTGAAGCTTTACATGTGCATAATTGTCATGGTGTGGTGTTAGGAGGTGCCATACATCATAAAGCACTTCATCGGGCAACAGCCCCTGATACACTGTCTCAGAGATGGTAATGGTGGTGGCGGATTTTCTTTGTACAATGATAATGCCAGTTGTACTGCTTTTTTTTGAAGAAAAGCAGGATAGTTCAATGAACGATAAAATGATAACCGATTACAATGGGTCGCTGTCGATTGACCGATTAAAGTAAGACGGATGTCTGAAATTGTGTAGACACAAAAATGTCTGAGTTATCACTTTGATGTGTGACTCATAAGGCGCATGTGATTTCAATTGGTTGCAAACTGAAACTGAATTGAAAAATACGTCGATGTGTAATTACATATGTATGTCATTGAACTTGTGACAGTTCTTAGTCAACAGCTGGCGAAAGACCTCCCGTTTCCGAATGCACTTTTTATGACATTTGATACCACGCTTTTGCATCCGAGCAATTTGAATTGGTATTCTGGAAAGATTTGTATTTTCGCGTGCCGAGGCATGAGGTAAGGAAGACAGCTTAGGAAAGAAAAACAAAAAAAAAAAATAAAATTTAATCGGGGAAAAAAGAAGAAATTGCACCTGATAGTGCTCATACTTTCATTTGTTAAGAAAATTTTACTGGCAATTGCAGCGTGTTCGCTTTTGGATCCTGTCAAGCAATTCGGGCATTTTCTTAGATGCCAGTTACCGAGGTTGTCAGCAATATGGATTATAAACTGAAGTAGGATAACGCCATTGGAGACAAACATTTAGAAAATGACGTTGACCTATTTTCTTGCTTTGTGAGAAATTCTCCAGGCTGAAGCGGCTAGTGAAACAACGCGTTGAAAAACGGATAAACAGGAGACACGGTCCAAAATAATTAAGATTTCAAACTAAGTCTCACTTGGAGAAGCGTTTGCTTAAATTATCTCCTTGGACGTTTGTCAAACATCAGCGATAGAAGGGACCATGAAAAATTCGTTGGTGTATTGATAGTAGGGAAAAAGCCACGAGTCGGCTCGTTTGCTGACACTGACTTGATTTTCGGTGATTTCTACTCGACCTCAACCCTATTTTACGATAGCCGACCTAACAAAAGAGTGCTAGAGGAAAATATACTCGAACTCAGAGCATTAGACGTCATAGTTTTGGCAAAGACTCACGCAGTAAGGTCGCTGGGAAGCCTCTTTAGTCCAAAGTCTGTGAGCATTTCACAAAATCCTACCACACTCGGTTATGTGTACAGAAAACCCAAAGTTAATGAAAGCCCCTATCTGGGCACGCAGGACATCCTAACATACGTTCAGATTCGGGGAAATCCTCTTTTGCGTGTTCCCGGAGATTTCATCTTACGTGATTTCATTGACCCCATTGACCTAAGAATCAGTGATTTCAGTTAGCTTAGCTTCATACTAGCTATTCATAAGGGACATTAGGATATCTTAGGATGTAGGTAGGAGTTACATATATAGATAAGCCTTTGGCAAGTAAATTCATTTTTCAATTCAAATATGCTTTTATGATCAACGTTATCACCATTTAGCAACATTTTAGCTACGTACATACATATATATGTACACATACATACTATAGATACCTACTTACTATACCCATCTCCAACTTTTTGTGAAGTGATTCCTTCCTCCCAGTGAATCAGACCGTGAAAGGAATTCTTCGTCAGAAACACAAGACAACACAACACCTGCGGCAGATGCTTCAACCATCACATTTAATAAAACGTAGATTCAATCGAAAAGAATTTGATCAAAAAAGAGGCACCTCATCCCAATTTTAAGAATCGAACATGTGCGCCAACAGCACGAACCTGTAGCACAAGGCCTCGGCACGCTGCAGATGTTCCAAGAATAAAACTCCCAAAAAAAGATACAAAAATACCTACAAACAATGCAAAAAAAAAAACATCGATAAGAACAATAAAAGATCTTTCAGAATACCAACGACCCGCTACTCTTTGTATTCATTCTTCTTTCCTGCTCTGTGTGGATACATACATATGTATGAATCATAATCATGTTCGGTTATAACAAACGTGTGCCGACAGCTGTTAATGTAGATGTCTTCCCAAATGCGTTCTTTTATCCTTGTCAAAGGACGAGGACTACATCCATACGCACATACATACATATGTACATCTCCAAATAGTGCGTAAATATACGACACAGGGTTTTTTTAATAGCACTAGCGGCATCAAGTGGTGTGTCTACAAAGTTTTCAACGCTCTTCAATCGTCATACCGTTTGTGTGTGCGTCTTGGATAAGAGGCAACTAGCGTGTACCTTAACCACAATAAGAAAATAATATCGAAGAAGAGGGAAATCTACGATCTTCAGTCGGGTGTGTTTTTGATGGATGTGTTTAATTAATGTTTTATGAGAATAAAATAACATTCAAAGGAAAAGAAAATGCCCAGACATACATAACACGTTAGGCAGGAGGTGTTGAGCATTTTCACGAAGGGGTATCTTGTGCTAAATGAGCTCATTATTGTCATTTCCTCTTACGTTATCGTATATCTTGTGGACCGAAATGACGCAGTTGAGTGGCGGGTGGCGAGTGTATTTATTTTTCAGTGTTTAATTTTCTTGCATTTTGCTGCTGGAACACATATAATAATAATGCACATGCATTGCAATTCTTAAAGAGTAGGTAGGTAGAATAACAGAGTTCTCTTAATGCAAACAGGTATGTCACACTTCTATTTAGAAAAGGACTAGGCTGGTGTAAATCATGCAGACGAACGAATTAAGAAAACAGACTGAAAGCAGACAGAAAACTTTATGAATTATTCTCAATCGAAACAATTTATATTATCAAAATGAAACTACAAGTTAAACGCGGAGATAACAAGAACCTTATTTTTGAACTGTTGTGGATTATAAGCTCCTGGATCTATCAGAAGGGAAAACAGAATTCCAAAATTATAAATCAATCTTAAAAATATGCGAATGTGACAAAGGATCCAAGCACTTTCATCGAAATAGAAGACAGACAAGAGGAAAATAGAAGACAGACAAGAGGAATACAACTGTATTTTTTCGCAATAAAATTGAGCCATTCAAGGGCGAAAGTAGTCTTAAATTTACTTCGAATTCGCAAAAGTATGGATGAGAAAGCCTGACCTCTAGACCTCATCAGCATTTAAAGTGAAGTACGCAAACTTCAGGGTTTTAGTCGACCACCACCAAGAAACCCCTGGTTTGGCGAAGAATGCCGGCAAGAACATGTAGCTAAACAAGGTGCGTACAAAGCGGCTCTGCAAAGAAGGACGAGGGCTGCTCGTGAGCTCTACGCCAATAAGAAACGGGAAGAACATCGGCTTATCCAATAGAAGAAAAAAGAGCTTGAGATGCGCGCGATCAAAGATATTGAATGATTATACTCCAGAAATAATGTACCGAAGTTTTACCAAAAGGTAAAAAGAACGTGTCAGGCCAACAAGACCCGTACGAAAATCTGTAGAGATGAATAAGGCAATCTGGTAGTAGAATCACAGTCGGTTCTGAGAATATGGAAAAGCTTTTCCTGCAGACTATATAACGGCGATGAAGACCAACATACCGCTGTCAGGCAGAATGCACCATTCAACATAGACAATGATAGCCAAAACTTCCGCCCACCTGACCAAAACGAATTGAGGTTAGCAATATCCAAGCTTAAATCCAACAAAGCAGCTGGTTATAATTGCTTACCGGCCGAGTTGTTCAAGGCAGTTGAAAATGACTTGGTAGAGAGCATACACCAAAATCATTTCCAAGATTTGGTCAGATGAGTGAATGCCTGATGAATAGAATCTCAGCACGGGTTGGCCGATCCACAAGAAAGGAGATCCCCTCTACAGAGGCATCAGTCTCATCAGCATCGTGTACCCTTCGTCAGCAAACTATTTGGCCCCTATCAGGCTTGAAAAGTCCACAGTCCATCAAATTTTCACACTTCGGTATCCCAAGAACACTTAGACACAATACGACCCATTGTACTACCAGGCGGCAACTCCTTTTATTGTTTATAAGGTGGAGAAACTCAGATCTCATTCGTTTCTCTCTGTTGTGCTTGGTTGCTGTGATTGCTGCTGCTGCGGGGTTTTGTGCTGGGTTCATATCTGTTTCCACAACTACACGTATTCTGATTGCGCCATCTCTTATTACCTTGTTGGAGAGTTAGTGTAAATATTCTGAATTTTGGTGTTTATGTCTCGTGCTCGCTTTTAGTGGCATTTCTGGCTACTTCATCTGCCTTACTTTTGCCTGAAGTGTCACTATGACTGGAAACCTAGTGAGATTGAAACCATTCGATATACCATCTAAGGATACACTGCTGGTTGACAGTTGTGTGTATTTACATCCGCTAAGAGTGCACTGCAATGCGGGAACTTTCTATAGAAATGTTAGATGATAAAATGCTGCATGGTTACTCCTGTCGTGCAGCTTCACTAATAGTTTTGTTTTGGAAAAAGTAGTGTAAGTCTTCTGAAGTCGACTTTGAGTGATCTTTGAACAGTGGTTTGTAGCGATCACTGAGTCCATCAAGTAGTCACAATCGTGCGATTTTACTATCGATAGCAATAAGTATTAAAGGACAAGGACAACGGCAGTTAATCCGATCACTTACTGTATTTCAGCTCTTCACCAGGTAAATGCGAAAACTCTGACAGGTAATTGAGTAGTTGCTTAAAAAATTCGAAAAAACACTCCGAGAAAAACAAATTTTCGTGCGATTTATGTATAATTTTCGCTGTGTTCTCGGCATGGCAAAAGGCAAGTCTCTTGCGAAAGATCATTAACATTAAATAGACAAGGATATGCTAAGTAGATTGATATTATTTTTGCCGCTTCTAATGAAAGGACGAATACTGAAATTACATTTACATGTAATTGGCTATAAATAAGTGATTGTCGGCCATTCACTCGACTGACTTGTATATCAATTAAATCAATTCTTTTGCTAAGCACCGCAATTTATAATTTTTTTTAATAATATTAAATTGCATAAGCCCGGTGCCAATTGTTATCTGCAATAATTTCCATTTGTGTATAGGAATGCCAAGCATGTTTTGAAGCCAGTTTGCGTTGCCATATTTGTTTCGACGAACCACGCAATTGCAATTTGCATATCAAAGTGATTGACTCACTTGGGCGTAAAAAATTAAATGAATAATTATAATAATTAAAAACAAATCGTATTTGTCTGTTTTATTATTTTTATAGCGACAGCTGTTTCTTATGGGAAAAGCTTTTTTTTTATAGAAACGCTTCTATTGGAGTAACTAGTTTTTTTGCAACCGAAGATTAAGCCTTATGTTAGCTACATACAAGCTAAATGAGGCCTACATTGCCTTTGCAAGAAATAGACGGAAGAGCCTTCTTGGTCAGAGCCAAAATTAATAGCATAAATTTATACAGCTGCTATGCTCCGTCAAGTATGTCAATCGACGAGTTCGAAAACTTTCTGGACAGATTTACCACCGATGCCAGATGGAGAAGCCCTGTGTTAATAGCTGGTGACTTCAACGCGTGGGCTGTAGAGTGGGGTAGTCAAAGGATGAATAGGAGAGGAACTACCCTATTAGAGGCCTTTGCAACTCTAGATGTAATACTTGTAAATACGATGAGTAGAAATGGCGTAGTCTCCATCATTGACCTTACCTTTGTAAGCGGCACCGTAATACGGAAAACAACGTGGACCGTTAGCCATCATTATACTCATAGGGACCACCAGACAATACTTTGCAGGATTAGAACAACACAAAGACAGGGTACTCGAAGAGGCATTCAAAACTATGTTTACGAGCTTAGCACTCTCAGGTCCAGCTACTAGCAATACAGAAGGGCATGTGACATATCCACGCCATGTAGAAGAAACATCGGTTTACTGCTGGAATGAGGAAATCTCACGCCTGCGTTCTGAATGTCATCGTGTAAGAAGGCTGTGCTAATGCGCTCCAGGGGTAGAGATGCCTTCACGGAACTACAACAGCAATAAAAATCCTTGTGTAAAAATCTTAAAGCAGCAATCGTGAATAGTAAGCGCAGGAATTTCAGTGAACTGTGCAACGAAGTTGAACAAAACTCATGGGGGATTGCGTATCAGGTGATAATGAAGAAACTAAAGAACTTTCCTTTCCAAGGTTCCTGGAAATCATTGTAAGTGGTCTATTTCCAAGGCGGCAGGAAACCCCAGTAGAAGATTATATACCAGGAGAAACGTGTCCAATTCCTGTAGCCACCGCAGAAGACATAGTCGGTGATCGCAGTTATCCTGGCAAAATCTGCTTAATAAGGCGATTGTTTTTGTCCTGTTATAGCTTGGCCTCATCTTTCTGAATATAACACAATTTGTCAACCTAGTCCAATTAAGGTCGGACTTTTTAAGACAATTTGAGGAAGGCTAAGCCTTGCCTGGCCAGTTCATCAGCATGTCCGTGTCCATAAACGTTGTTGTGAACACGAACCCAAATTATAGTTACCATAAAATGGCCACCAATGGATTTGATGGCCACTTAGCTATTAACGAAAATTGAAATTTTTTACCCTGGTAGTATGTTTGTGCGTAACTTGATTTGACGACAGGCCTCGCGGATAGCGGGTAATTTGGTTTGGAAAACGCTGTCAGCGTATGGGAGTTTAAAAGATTTTGAAATGTTTAGGGATTCCGAAAAAACACCCGCACTGACTCCACAGTCCATCCTTAGATTGTTACATCGAAATCCTTAATCACCTAGCCATCTTGCCATTCTTTTCTTGCAGTTAAGTCCATTGTGGGGATAATGTATAATATTTGGGGCCATATAAGTACTGTTGACAGAGAATCCAGAATATTGCTGTGTCCATAGCGTTTCGCAGTGCAAAACTTGAACTCCCTGAGCCTAATTGCGCTATGCGATGCATTGCTTTTAATACGTAGATCTAGGGATAAAAGATGCATCAAGACTGTTAGAGCATCTGACAGAGTTGACCGTAGAGCGCCTGAGGTGCGTGCATACAGGTCTTTGTATCTTATTCAACTTGATTGTATTGTAGGCTTTTTTAGGGCCAGCCACCATGTTATCGACCCATAGGTAAGGACTAGACGTGCTACAGCTGTGTACATCCATAGGATCAATTTTAACTGCAGGCCCCATCTTTTGCTCAAGGTTCTGTTACAGCTATAGAAGGCTATGCATGCTTTCTTTACCCGTCGGCCTATGTGTAGTTTCCAGTTAAATTTGCGAGATGTGAAAAACTTTTTGGTATTTTCTGGGATTCGAAACTTGAACCTCCCGCTCAGTAATTCAAAGCACTACCAACTTAGCCGCGGCGCCCACTCATTGATTCTTTAGAGGACGTAATTTACGGGGCAGATGATTAGACCCTGAATTGAAGAGAAAATCGTTCTCTGATTAAAGGAAAAGTGTTCTTCCACCATAACAACACATCAGCTTACTCTTCAGCAATCATGAGACCAAATCATTTCAACTTACGCTACGAATTACTACCTCATCCAGGATATTCAAATTGTTTACGTACTTAATTTTAATTTAGAATATTGGTTCCATTGTGACATCTTTTTTTTGGCACAGAGGTGATGTGTAAGTGAATTTCCAGAGAATCGACTCTAAACATATTTCAAGGCCAACTACCTTGCACATTAACAACGAACTAGAACCGAAAATCTTACCATTTTGATTCCTATCACTCAATGTTAGCTAAAAGCTATATTTTATGTACGTGAGCATATTTTATTATCTACTCTGCCGAGGTCGAAATTTAATGAGTTTAATTAACGAACCGTAAAATAAACAAGCCGAAATTACTGCCAGTAAATCGTGATGCATTCCATCAGAAGTGAACTTCCGAGATCTTATAAAACAAGCCTGCACTACATGTGCAGCGAATGACATCAATCACGAAACGATTGCATTCGTTTCTGGCAATTGTGTTCGAAATTCGTTGCAATTTAAAATTGTTGTTGTAATTTTTTATCTGCTCCATTTTATTTTTCAACCCCTCAAAATGCTCGCTCATCACATCCTCTGCTCGGATGATTCTGCTTCCATGAGTGATATCATCATCCCTCTGGGGAATAACATCAAACTACGAAATAGTTTCATCAGTAGGCGGTTGTTTATGTGTGGTTTTTCTTATAGTTGATGCAATACTCGTAGAAATTATCGATTATATTCCTCAACCCCACTGTGCACAGCACATTCTCAGTAAATGTAATTAAAAAAAATATTTGTACTACATGTGAAATCCATTGATGATGATCACATCGATGTTCCATTTTTTTAGAACGCAATTCGGGAAACATTTAAGAAAAAATGCGCAGTTGTGTGCATACATATATTTTTTTTTTGATAACATTTATTTAGCTAGCAATTTGGGGCGTTTAATTAAAGTCAGATAAAAATTTGTTGGTTCGTTTTTTTGAGCAAACAATGATATTTTATTGTTAACCTACGTTTTCAGCAGCTTTTGTGGGCTAGTCTTATACAATCTGTTCAGAAAGAAACGGAACACGGGTTAACTGAAATTCAATCAAAATCTGTCCAGCATTTTTTGGATTACGCATGTAATCTCGACACTCTTTATCACAACTTACCTCCACTACATCCAATTTTGAATTAAACTACTAATATGTCACCCAGAACTAAAAAGTCAAAAATTTCGAGGTTAGGTTAGGCGGCTGACAAATATGATTCAATTGTTGTCAAAACCCCGCTGCATCAAATTGTACATTTAGCAATGAAATTACAGACACGCCTACACTTAGCTGCCAATAAACAAACATTTTTGAACAAGTTTGTGAGAACGATCAGATAAGCAAAAGTTCAAAATGAAAAATACACCGGGTCAATTTGTAAATAACCTTCATTGGCTTTATGGAGTTAAGCTGCTTCATCGTATGGACATGTTTCTGTTCAAAATTCCTAGTCCAATATCAAATTTTAGGCAATTGCAGTGCGCCCACAATCCTAGTACTACGGCAAAGATTGAGTAAAGTCAGAAAGTTTAAGTATCCCAAAAATGGAGCTGGCCATGCAAAACTTCCTGAAGAGTTTTTGAAGCCATCCGCAAGAGAGATCATTTTTAATTGCATGCCTAATGAGGTTATTTGATCGAGGTGCGGATTAACCCTGAACTGTAGCCAGATATGGATTGCATATTTCGGATTTTATCCACATGCTTTCCATTTCACTCGTAGAGAGTAAGTTCAAGCAAGTTGAAGGTTCTACCGCTTAAACATGCGAATTAATGTACGAATTTCGGACGAATATAAGCTTTATAGGTCGCAGCTAAGTCAGTAGGGGAGAAAAACCGTTTACATCATTTAGGGAATCCAAAGCAACCGAAACGCAGATCTGAGTTAACAAACATGCCAATTATTGTCAATCGCTTAGATTCTTCAACATCCTCCCCATTAAATTTAGCCTGGTTACGTTAGTATTCTACTTTAAGGCCGAACTATGATAATAAAATGGGTGCGTACGTCGACGTACATACGTAATTGTGCGAATACAAGGAACTTGTATTGTATGTACGACTATAATAGCTTCTTGCTTAGATTCGTCAAGTTTTCGTTCACATTTGCTCAGTTACGAAAAGAGCAAACACATGCGTTCTTTCGTAATAGGCCCCCATACACGATACGATAAGTCTGACAGACATTGAAGTCTGTCCGACCGATCCCATTGTTGGATGGTCTGTCCGACGGTCGGATGGATATCAAGCAATATTTGATATTTTAAGGCGGTGCCAAGTTGTAGTCCAACTGATTGTATCATGTGTGGTAAAATCTGTCCAACCGTCGTATAGTATGTGGCAAAGAAATGCACGGTCGGACGGACTATGTAGGATAGACAAATCGTTTCGTGTATGGGCTCTATCGCTTCCGTTCACATACGCCTGTTATGGGCAACTTGAGCAATTTACCGCGTTTGTATGGCGGATTGATTCCGGATTCAATTCGCGTTGAGTGCCATGTAAACTCAGATTGGATTGAAACAGGATTAACTCGATTCGATCACAAAATTTTCTGTGATCGAGTTGAGTTTTTGCATGTAAACGCGGATAGAAAAAAAGAGTTAGAGAAGTGGTGTAGACATAGAAGAACAAGCGTAAAACTCAATCCTTTTTCGTTTCGATTGTATCTCAATCCCTCAATCCGGTTACAGCAAAACTGGACCTGGGTCCAAACTTAATCCTTTTTCAATCCGATCTCTCAATCCGGTCATATGAACGTTGTAATAGTTGAGCCTGGGACACAAGGGATGGCACTGATATTTTCGTTGAACTGAACTCAGCTTAAGTTCGGATGACATTCGTTTTTGTGAAGCCAAGAATACTATCGTGCGGGAGGGAATAAATTGGATTGCGTAAGTAAGACAAAGTCATTGACAAATAATAGAAAAAAGGTCGGAGAAGTTTCTATAATAAAATAAGTGCACTAGGCTTGGCAATACACTGAACCAAGTGGAAAAATGTGTTCTTTGTTGACTCTCCTTATCGTTTTGCAAGCACTTTTAGAACTCAGATGGACAGGGTGATAGGAAGTGACAAGAATTTTAGGTGCAGTAGACCGAATTGCAAATATTTTTTGACTTGTGCCTGAGCTAATGGAAAAAAGTTTAAATATTCACATTTATTTAAAAAATCCTCAATCCAACAAGAATTACTATTCGCTGCGTTACAATGTTGAGCAATCCTAACGCAGTGGTACATCCCCCATTGAAGCTGTACAAATGCCAATAAATTTCGTCAGAGTACGCAATATAAGTGAACCAATACCACCCTGTCTTAGCCTTGCAACAGGGGTGTATCATCATTCATATGACACAGCGATACAACAATACAGGTTACGTGTGCAATTAGTGACAATGCAACGTAATTACAATTCACGTTTTCCCTTCCATTTGCTTTACTCTTTTTTTTTTTTTTTAATTTTTTGTAAGCGAAATAAGAATGAAAATGTACACACAGAACCCCTATGGAAATATAAGGAATATTCCCGAAACTTCCAGATACGAAACTGTGAACAGCCCATGGGAAAATTGAAAACGTTTCCTCTATGTCTATACGAGTATTCTCTCAGTCTATACGAGTATTTTCTTCTAAAGGATCCTCTTCTCAATGAAAAAAAGCCCCCACCTTATCCACCTCCATCTTAATCTAGAGTGTAAGAGAAGAGAAAAATGCACATTTGGTGCTCCTTAAAGAAAAGTACCTATCTCATCTCCATGTGTTACCAGAAAAAATCCTTAAAAAAATGCACAGGGGTTTTACGTGTATGAGTGTAGGCTATAGAAAAAAAGAGTTGCTGATATAATGAACGTCGTCATCGTCTGCAAAGGAAGGATATGGGTGCACTTAAGGAGCAGCAAAAGAACGATTTTTCTTTTCCTCCTTGAAAATTCATTGCACTGTATGTTTGAGATGGAGCGGTGTAGCAGAATTCCCAGGATTTTCCCATGAGAACTGAACTACACCCGGGCCAAAGTCTAATGCATATTTATTTGCCTCACCAATACTCAGTTAGGATGGATACCTGTGCTCTGGTGAGAAGGGACATTCACGGAGGGTGAGCCTGTGATTACGTTATATTACATTCAAGATTTTTTCCTCGTACCAGATACAAGGAGTAATGACAAAGGAAAACACGAAAGAGAGAGAGAGAAAGAGAGAGATAGAAAAAATGAAATATAAAGGACATGTGTGTGATGATGGTGATGAATTCTTTGCGCGTCTTCCTGGTTCTATGATTGTCGTCCTCTGGATGGATGAACGACGCTTCTAGGCTGGATAAATGAAAGCGGGGTGGCCGGCTCCTGTAACTGTGGGAACAACTGTGTGTGGGAACGAACTATGAATGCCTACGAAGCGCCGTGCAGAAATGTGAATGAACTGTCGACGCGCCGCGTCAAAGGACCATTTTTCAACAAGTATAGTATTTTGCTTTTTTTTTCATCCTCTAGTTAGCTGTCTATCCTGCTTTGGTTTTATACAATGCAATGGAACGCCATCTCTGTCGCGCCAAAGCAATCCTTACCTCCGGGAGGGTAGTAAAATTTTATTTTTTACAACTTACCATTTTGATTGTAATGTGTAAATATCCATGCAGTTAAAGTAAGGGATGACGTTGTACACAAGGATTAGCGCGTAATTCTTTCGTTTTTGTCAATGAAAAGGAGTGGATTTTTGGAAAATGTTTAACAAAAAATTTATGCACAATTTTTGGAAGAGCTTCGAATCGCACTATAGTGTCACTGTCACTTATGTCACTTTGATGTACGTGTATCTGTACTTAGTTTAGATAGTTTTATTAAAACTCTGAGGTCCAGTTCTCTTAGCCTCTCTTAAAAGTCGACTAATAGTTATGCCGTCGTATAGTAGACTGATAGTGTTGGAACAGCCAGACCAGGCCATTCAGCTGAGTTTTGTGTCTAGTGTGTTGGTTGGTTGCTGGCGCGTTACGAAGCAGAGGGGATGGGTGGAAAATATGTGAGAAAAATAAAACAAGAATCGAGCAAACGAAAACAAACAATTTTCCATATAGATCTGAGAGTAGATTGTGTGTTTTTTTTTTTTTGTTTATACTGGTGGTGGTGAGGAGGAAGATTTGGATATGATGTTGGGTAGCCCACCTTGACGGCCGATACATACATATGTGTGATGAGATAGGATGTTGGAAAAACTAGTGAAACAATGGCGTAGCTAGCAGCGGTTCACTTTGCGAAATAGAGCGTAGAACATGCATAGTGTGCTGAGCATACACTGTTTCCAGGGGTTTCGGGGAAAGGGTTTCGAAAGCTTTTTTTTATACTGGCCTTAATGGGTTTCTATGAGATGAAGTATCGTGTTGCGAATTGCATTGTGATGATAGAGTGGCTGTGATGCAAGTTCGGATACACGGCTACACGCAATTCAGTGTTCGAGAATGCGGTGGAGGGGGATTGTTATTTTAATGTGGCTGGTGGATTGTGGTGCACTGGCTTAAAAGTGATTTATGTTGAGGTGTTACAAGTTACATAAATGCATGTATGACTTTTATTGTGGTTTTCATTGAACTTGGAGGAAATATAATGGGTGTTGCTTACGTAGGTGAAGTCTGGTATCTGAGAGCTGTTTAACGCCGACTTGTCTTTAAAATGTGTACCTGTTCGGATTTTATACAACATTTCATTGTAATTAAAAGAACTATAAAGGAACAAGAAAAGAAAGGATTTAAAATACATATGTATGTACAAATATTTATGTATTTGGTAGGAGAGCATTTGCTCCTAATTACTTACTTGCAAAGATTTTGTAGACTTTCAACCAAGCACTTAAATCTACCCGAAGGGATAGTATTTCACCCTGACTTGATGACTCGCCAAAGTTTATCCAAATTCTTTGAATTTTAGTCCCTCACTATAAATTTCACATCTCTCCAAAGCTTCTTTCTCTATTGGATTTAGATCCGGGCTTTGTCCAATCAAATACCGATGTTTGCTGTTTCGAAAGCCGCCTCTTTACAAGTTGCGAAAACCTCATGCATAAATGTCCTTGATACAGGCATAGATTCATCAGTGTTTGGCTCCATATGGCTCTGTAGAATGCTTTTGTTCTGATGTTCATCAAGAATGCCAGCAATTTTTACGATGGGTTGTCCAACACCATGCCATGACATCGCTGGCCACGCCATTATACTCCCGCCACCATGTTTGACGATCTTAATGGTGCACTTGAGATGGTATTCCTGGTTCGCTGCTCACCTTATGTACTTTTTGCCATCCGATCCCAGGCGATTGAACTTGATTTCATAGCTCCACAAAATGTTTTTTCTAAGAAATCAATGACTTGTCCTTGCATATGCAAATGCAAGTCTTCTCTTTCGGTTCTTCTGTGACACGAGAGGTTTCTTTCTGGCAATTCTTTTGTTGAGCTGGAATTCCATCAGATGACGACGCACAGTTACTGCTGATATTTGGACATCATGCTGACCACGAATGTAATCCTTAATTTCCCGAAAGGGGTCACTGCAGGTTATCCTGTGTAAAATCCTATCAGTGTTTTCTGAGGTTTTCCTATTCCTATTCTTCCTAACGGGTTTCGCTAAGGATTGAGTGTACCGTATGACCTTCATGGTATTCGGTATCTGCTTTTTGAAAGATTTTAATATCCTTGCTAACGCCGAAATAGTCTCCTCGTCCTGTATCGAGGAAGCAATTATTTCCCTCCTTTCTTGGCTGTAGTATTTTCGTCTTCCCATCTTAAATGTTGTCAAATTATGTAAGCAATTTGTCTAATTTTGAGACTTATATAAAAATAATAATAGGTATTCTCCTTGCCAAAAAAAAATACTAAAACACAGAATATTTGGAAAAACCAAAGATGTGCTATTTATATGAATACTCACTTCGCAATGAGAATCTCGTTGAACGATCGTAAAATAGAGAAGGACCCTACGATCTTCTTTGTTGTATATTTTCACATTCATAATGGTGCAATTCTTCTTAAATTATCGTTTCACTGGAGTCCAAATATGTAGTACATTGCAGTGTAAATTGCAAAAAAGAGATATTCGCATTAGTGTGTACTATTTATGTGAACGCCACTGTATGTGTATAGATTTATATACAGTGGTACTACTGAGCGGTAGATTTGAGATTCGAATCCCAGAATACGGCCAAAAGATTGATCACGGTTCACTTTTCGCGAATGTCTGATAAGCGTCCGAGAGTGATAAAAGTATAAAAAGTCTGAATTATTAAGTCCTCAAAAAATAATTTGATTTTTCCGTTGGCGAACCCTGTTGGTAATCCACACATTTTTTCTAGTTCTCTAGACCACTGTATAAATGCAAGGTTAGTGACCGAGTGTTTTTAAAACCGATTAAAAGCAAACAAAAGCCTTGAACTCTTGACATCAGAAGATGCTTTTCGTTGAAGTTTTGTTGGCTAAATTTGCAAAGCGAAAGTAGCAGGGATAACCGATGGTGAAACGTATGAGGATCGCGATGATAGTTATGGAGCTTATGTCTGCTCAAAAGTAGATTAATTCCATAACTATTTTGAAATTATAATTGTCAACAGTGACATTTCGAAGTAATCGATAGACAAATGCCCCCTATTTACCAGCAGCATATATTTGGTTTTTTATTATTTGCTTGAAAGACCTTTTTTATTTTGCCGGGTTTTCAATAGCCGTGAAATCTTTTACAGTGACACACTTGGAACGTCCCCTTGTTCTCTACAATTCTGTCTGACTCAAAAAGTTGATTCCAGCTTAAGAAAGATAAAAATATTTACTATCCATCAGTACTTTGGCCGTTGGAGAGGAAGGTTTAAGTTCGAACCTCAGAAAACACATTTTCGACCAGTTGCACTCCCTGAATCCCAGGTGGGACCTGACTTATCAGACAGTTGCTGGAATAATGTTCAAATTGAAGAGAAAGGCAGATAAGCACAAAGTACAATGTTGTATCCTAGTTCTCCAGACAGAATAGTGCAAGGAACTGCAACATTCGGAAATAAGAAACGATATTAGAATAAATGATAGTTTTTGTAAAATTGTTTTCCAAATTAAAGTGGGTTAGTCTCCTTCAGCACATATATTCTGGTAAGCAACGCGTTATTGGCTAAAACTTACTTCAAACTTACTTATATCCTGTGTGGGCCTCTACTACGCCAACGCGCCATCGTGTACGGTTTTTAACAATGATTCGCAGCTGTCCCAACTTTTTCCCAACTGCCGTGCTTCCGTCTCTACTGTTCTTCGCCATGATTTTCGTGGTCCAACAGGTCTTCCACCTACCTGGTTTAACAGATTCCATTGCATTGCTTGGTTTGCAACGCAACCGTCACCTTTTCGGAACGTGACCCATCCATTGCTACTTCCTCCTTCGAATAGTTGTGCCTGATGGTTCCTGACCCTTTCTTAGATAAATATGTTCGTTGGATATCCGATTGGGCCAGAAAATCCTTAAGACGTTGCGTAGGCACTTGTTAACAACGGTTTGCAGCTTTTGTGTGTTGATAACAGTCACTCTCCAAGTGCTGCATCCATACAACAACACAGACTCAACGTTGGATTGGAACAGTCTAACAGTCTCAGTTTGGTGTTTATGCTGATTGCACTACTACGCCAGATTTTGGACAGTATCCCAAACGCAGACTTTGTCTATTTGGCTGGCAATATCCAGTTCAGTTCCGCCATCGGTAGAGACAATACTCCCAAGATACTGCAAACTTTCTACTCTCTTTTGGTTGCCCAGCGATACAAATTTCAGCCGAAATTGAACTTCAATTGAACTTCAAATACTTCTGTGTACGAGCCACGGTTTCTAAATCAAAGATTTGTAAACTTAATTTGTAAATTTATCTGCTGAACATTGAATTCCTGTCTTTAATATTCTAATCTTGGTCTAAACTGAGCTAGACTCGTTATATTGGACCGTAAAATCCTTCACTACAAACCTGTTACTGTCCGCAGAAGAGTTAAAACAGGCGAAATCCTTATTAGAACTATTGCAACTGTATAGAGAAAGTATCTCAAACGATTTTATGCAAAATAAAATATCGCTTTCAGCAATTAGTGTTTTGCAGCATATGTATCATTGAATAACAGAACCCTCGCAATATAATAAAAACCAGCTCTATCAGCAAACATTTAAATTTAACTGCTGGAAACAGCATTTCCGTTGCAATTACCGCCATCTATCATTCCACTGTACAATTACTTGTTTAAATTTTCACTTTCCAACGTTGCCAGCACTGCACTTACCCTCCACAATCCACAAATATGGATTCACTTGTGTGGATGAAAAATCCGCACAAAGCAAACTCACCCAATTCGGGTAAAAAAATTATATTTTGATGGTAGATCGAGGAATGTGAGTAGAACTTCGACAACGTACTCTCTCTCGCTTTCAGTGTGTGTGCAGAGCATAATATGGAAAAACGAATTCGCGTTCTCGTTTGAAATTCAATTTGAAAAACCACATAAAAACTTCATTTTACAATTGCAGACCGCGACGATAACGACGAAAATTTCCAAAAGTCCCCCAAAAAACCAAACAAACCCCTTCAAAACAAGAGGTTTTCCCGCGACCAAAAAATAAGAGTGACCGCTCCCCAAAAACTCCCAGAGTTCTACATTTCTTTTCGTCTTTTTTTTCCCTAATAAAAGAAATGAAAATAAAAAAAATTCTGCAACAATATGTGAGGTGAATAAAAAAAAAGAGAATTTCCAAAAAGTGTAGTTGTGGTGATACTCTACACTCCTCAGTGTGTGCGAGTTGGAAAATTCATTAAAAAAAAAAGAAGAAAAAAAAATTTTAACAAAACCAAAACCGAAAAAAAAGTTTTCTAAAAATATATGAAAGAAGAATCATTGCTTTCCGAGAGTGGAAAGTGCAAAGAAAATTCAATGAGAGTGTGTAGTGTGTGCGTGAAGTGGCGTAAGGTTTTGCTGCAACAATTTTCCAATTTTTCACAACGAAAATCCTATTCGAATTTCTCGTGAATGTTTTTTTTTCTTTTCCTTTTTTTTTTTACTACTATAGCGCACCGTAGAGCGTACAAGTGCTGTAAAATGCTACGCGAAAATGTTGTGTAACTTCGTTTGAAGGATTCTCGGCATTTATTTTGCGCGGCTGTTGAATTTATGTCAAAAGAAATAATAAAAAAATCCTCTTTCTGTGAAAAAAAGGAAAGAAAAACGCAAAGGCAAGAAATAGAAACGAAAAAAGAAGAAGAGAAAAAACTACGGCAAATCTGAGAACGTAACTACGAGGCACAGAGAGAGACAACAGGAATATAACAAGATTTATACTCGCATCCCACTCGTCCACATGCAACAAGAGGGAAATTCGCCCGAGCAAAGCAAAAAAATTTATGTAAAGGAATTCCTTTCTTTTATCGCTTTGTCTCACTCTTGTCGTTCGTTTGTGTTTGTGTAGTTGATGGCAATTATTTCGGTCGGGTCCATATTTACCCGCAAAAAATTTTACAAATTCCCACGATTTTCGTTGTAATTTTTGACAACGAGAGTGACAACTGACATGAGTGGAATTTATCAGAATTGAACCGCGAAAAAGAAAGACGAATACTATTACTACTGTACTGTCGCGCGCGGCGGTGGGAGTGGAAAGAAATCAATTTTCTTTTCTTTTTCCTTTTTTTTTTTTTTCTTTTTATGTCATCTCCCTCATTCGGTTGTGTCTCAGTGTTTTTGTGTGTGTGAATGTTGGGTTTTATGTGTAGTCTTCTCGTATATTTCTACGGTTCTGTCCAACAAGTGCGTGAAAGATAAATAAAAAAAAAATTATCAGAAAAATCATCGTAAAAAAAGAATAATAAAAGAAAAAATATAGAAAGAAAAATGTCGTTCGATACGCGAAACAATTCGGCGATGATGAAACGGGCCGAACAGCTCAAACGCTGGGAGGAATCCGAAACAAATCGCGAACAACCGGTACCGAAGAATGAGAAAGGTCGTAAAATCAAATTCTCATCGGGATGCGTATTCCTGGCCGCCTGTTTGTCCGGCGACAAGGAGGAAGTTGTTAAATTGCTGGAGAATGGCGCCGATATTAATACAGCGAACGTGGATGGATTGACAGCATTGCATCAAGTGGGTATCTTGATTGATTTTTGGTTTCAAAATCTTTATTAAGGATTTCAGGATTTCAGGAGGATTTTTATTTTATTTCTTGTTTGACATTGCCTTTTGCTGGATACCAAGATGATATCATTGTTGGTGTAGAAGATAGTTGCTCCTATCTGCTCACAAACTGGCAGATAGTATCATAGTTTGATTATACTTCGCATCTATCGTATGTTTGTTTCGATAAAAAAAAAACAGGTTGTCGGGATTACCATGTACATTCTTCCAAAAATGGGGAACATCCTCGGCGAACCCCACAGGCGGACCAGTAGGGATGCAGAAAAGTGGGAGGGTTGTGATCCTTATAATCTTGATCATAACCTCGCCGAACGAACCTCGTCGCACATATGTATGCCTACGACCTATAAACCTTTTAACTTAAAAACGGGAACCTATACAATGGATGCCACTTTACTTGATCTTGTTTAGCGCATACAGACTGCTCGATAATCCGGCCATTTGAAATCCAATTCCTTCACTTAAACACGGCCAAAATATTGGATACGAAAAAGAAGGGCTTCCTTTGTTATTTTCCATAGGCATCATTTCTCAACAACCAGTAGGTATCTAATAAATTAGTATTCTTACTATTTAACCAAATTAAGTACCAGAGGGAATCTAATTGTACCTCGCTTGGATATTTGCAATACGACAGGAAATTTCGTTAACTTTTTAGGACCGCAGTTTCATAAGTTAACCTTGGCTGGGTGTGATCTTAATACACATTTTCGCATCTTTCGCATATTCATACATCCAACAGCCTGTTTCTAGTCTCTACAAGGGACTCGAGTAAGTCTGCTGATAATAGACTAAAAACAGCTGTGTAGAATAGTAATGCTGCCATACTACCCGCAGATTATCTTGACGGCTACGATAAGCTTGTTAACAAGGGTTAACTTGCTCACTAGTTAATTAGTTTTTCTTTGTAAGCTTGACCACCATTTTCTTTTATTGGAAAGTCACACTAGTCTAGAACGTTTTTGGTAGTGCAAACAGAGGGTGCAATCTTTACCCTGAGGAGGTCAGTGCAGACAAATTGATGTCTTTTATCAAGGTTAGTTGGGCATTTTTTGGAGTACGATGGCAATTTAATCGTGTTGGTGTTGCTTCCTTGAACTGCTTTAATGCATAGTAGAAG
This sequence comes from Blera fallax, assembly GCA_946965025.1. Taxonomy (NCBI): domain Eukaryota; kingdom Metazoa; phylum Arthropoda; class Insecta; order Diptera; family Syrphidae; genus Blera; species Blera fallax. Next base: position 74,457,915 of record OX337245.1, on the reverse strand, counting down.
GATATAAGTCATAAGATGTTGGTCTGGTTTTATTGCGATATCAGCTCCCTCGACTGCCTCAGACAGCGAAAAGTAATTTTGTACAGCTTCGATTATCCGTCATATGTTCATTTAGTTGATATGTCTCAGTTCAGTTTTGATGTCATCTTCAATGTCTTCTTTTTGCGAATAGCTATCTCACCTTTTAAAGTGTTGAATCTTGTATTTTTCTTTATAAGACATAGTCAACATTTTTTAACGACTCACACCCGTGAAATAAAAAGCTATTTATAGTGCAGCATTCACTAGCTATCTCTATGACAGGACAGAAAAAGTGCGGGAACTTTATCCACAACGCGTGTGCCTGAGCGTAGGGGTTAAAACTGTTGAGAGTGTATGGCAGCCACTCGACATGCTTGCATTGCTGTAGGAAACGCAGAATTCACATACAACTCACGGTTACAACTCAAAAGGTTTTCCTTAGGAAATAACGTAGCAGTTAACTTCAGTGCATATGCCACAAGAACTCTTCCAGAGGTGGTGCAATCGACTTGCCTGTTTAATAATAAGAAGAAAACAGCCTCTACATCTCTATACCCTCTAATCAACTCTTTTATTTTCTGTGCGGTCATCTCCAGATTGACCGTCTCATGTGTACTTAGGTATATAGCCATCAAGTCCCTATTGGAATCTGCGATAGACCTGGGGTTGTTAAGAAGTGAACTGGATCCAGTATTGACTTTTCTGGATTCAAATAGCCTGTTTTATAAGTCAAATTCTTTTAGACCTGGCTAGGTATGTTCGTAATGGACGTAAACTCCGATCTGATCTGTGTTGTCTTTAAGCCCAGCTTTCCACAGCGACTTTAATGAAATCCTTAGTTCGATGGCGTGTCCGCATGCATTTAATTACTTAATGAGTTTTCGACCCATGAAGAGACTACCTCAGATAATGCATATTACATATATCAAGTTTACCGCCTAGTTATTAATGTAAGTCACCCAAGTTAAGGTCCACGCTGTGCTCAAGCAAGGGTTGAGCTGAGCTCAAATGTATGTGCTGATAAACTCCCTTCCCATCAGTTGCCTTTTGCTAAGCAACCGCAACTTGCCACGCTAGAAAGGCGGAGATTAGCTATTTTTTTTTTTGTACATAGTAACTGATTCATGTACCCGGAAACAAAGAATGAGTGGCTTTTTAAAGAATTCTTCCTTAATCTCTCAAGTCAGCTAACACCAAGGGTCCTTTCTGCGTGTTCAATATGGGGGTGTGTATAGGAGCTAGTTGGCAGATAGTATTTAGTAGTAGTAGGCAGAAACTTGCCTGTGTCTATATTGATTGCACATACATATCTATTACTAGCACTAGTAGTATTGTCTAGCATGTCTTTGACTACTTATATACTTAAAATAGATGGACAGTAGTACCAATAAACACCTCGGTATCGGGCTTTAAAGTTGATGGCAAATTACAAGCATCGAAATGTACTACCAATTATACAACTTCCTGCCCTCTTATCTTGATATTATTCGGTATATCCTCTCGTGAATATCTTCTAACACACTTGACAAAAAAAGATCCCCATTCTAAATTTTCGTTGCACTCCTGAAAGTTGTCTGAATAATCCAAGAGTAGAAAAGTTAAACGACAAACAGCAAATACGAGTACGAGTGAATTGACCTCACTTGTTTTGCACTCATACTGGCCGGCCCTGCAGTCAGTCAATTCTTTTATCGACACTGTCGCATTATCAGAGGCGAACATTATCGCATTCATGGCACTCCACTAAATCGTATATGTGACTGAAGGCAAGCGCGCATTGTTTGTCCCTTAACCTTTCTACACTGTATCTGTCGATTAAAGTCTTCCATCGAATTAATTTTTTTATTTTCTTTGCCTTTCTAGTGTTGATCTCGTTTTGTTTTGTTGTGCGTTTGCAAAAGTTCAGTGGCTTGGTCCTTTTTTTTGCGCTTATGGGAACAATGCGCATAAACGCGTACGCACTCGCTCGCGTCCAGAAGAGATTATAAATCAGCTGTGACATTGCCGACGAGGGTATGGTATTTCCTTTCAGTACTCGTATTAGGTATAGGTAGTCTCAGATCACAGATAGATTTCTTTGGAGTACCCTTTTGGATGGACTACTACGGCGACAACGACAACTAAGATGAAGACGATGAACCGCGCGTTACACACATCTCATATTCAATGCTATTTCTGTTGCCTGGCATCAATTAGTCAAACTCTAGGTCGAGATGCTGCCAGAATAGCTTTAGATACTATTTTGTTGTTATCCTTGTCTTTTTTATTCGATTGTGTGTGTAAGTAGTTGTAGTTGAAGAATCTATTTCTCGCCCGTCCACCACGCATTCTATTTGCGTGTGCAATTTCGTGCGAATTTAAATACGAATGTCGATGACTTTTCAGTTTTCGCTTTTTTCTTTGCAATTTCTCTTTCTTTTGATTCAGTTTCGACTTCATGAATTGCAGTGAAATGAAAGGGGAATTTAATATTTATAGGCTTGTACTAGTTTAAGCTACCATTTTTCGGTCTTGTCGGTCTTTCTCTCTGATCCCCCCGGTCATATAATTGCGTCTATAATTAGACATCAAAGTGATTTTTTTTTTTATATTATTTTCACTTTTTTGCTCTTTGCTTGTTTGTATTCCTTGATGTATCGTGTGATGTTTGTAATTTGTTTCGACACTCGAACTAATTTTCCGATGTCAAAAGCGATTATAAATGCTGGTATTTGGCGGCTTTTTATCGCACAAAAGATGCCCGCCTCGGTTGGCTTTGTTGCATTTATGTAATTATTTTAATTGATTGACTGAACGTTATGTTCTCAGGACGGTTCTATTGAATTTGTAAACATTTTTTTTGTTGTTTTCTTTTTTTTTATTCCCACAGTATCGTTAAATACAGCCCTGGTGTATGTTGTCATGCTTTGACAGCTGTTTTTCGTTCCAATATGTCACTCTTTCGAATACTGTTTACATTATGTTGCGAAATTTAATTTTTTTTATTTTTTGCAATGCCATCAATTTGATAAAAAGATAATAACATTTTAAGTGACCAAATGTCCTGATTGTAGATAAATTTATGGAATATAATCAATCAAAAGGTGAAAGCAATTCATTTCGCAATGAGTACTCATGGAATTCATATGTAAAGAAAATCGTTTATCACCAAGAAGAAGTAACGAGTGGCGTTTGGAAGGATTGTTATGGACATAAGAATGTAGAAAAGTTGCTGATTAATTTATATTTAAGAACGATTCTGTTAAATTAATAAGTGTCACTTCTGGACGCACTCATTATGAATGAAGCTTGTACGCATTCGTGTAATGTCACTTTCTATTTAAGAATTGAGGTTAAGAGTCTGTACTCACACAAAGTTTCGGAAATTATTAAATATTTCGTACTATTCTTGTTACAAGCCTAATATAATTGTTTGTAATGTATAATAATTTCTATAATCTTTTCTACCATAAATAATACAATATTTCAATGGCGCAAGCGAAAAGTTGAAATTTCATATTTTCCACTTGACCACTAGACATAGCCTTGAATCCATAAATAGACTCATGCAACAATATTAAAATTATTATTTAAATATTTTAAATTTTCCCCAGAAAAAAAAGAAACGAATTTAAATAATAACCGACGCACTAAAACAAAGACCATAAATTAAATAATCCTCAAGAACGAGAACAAACATTTCTCCTTGGAATACGAATCCACTGTCGGCCATGTCATTGTGCGGGGTTAGTGTCTTTGACAAGGCGAATTTTGTTGTGCTTGTGATTTTCTTGGTCGGATCTGAACACTTGTACGGATCTCTCCGTTTTCGTCTCAGATGGTTATGGAAAATATTATTAATGCACAGAAAAATTAATTTTCAATTTATTTTTAACAAGAATTTAAATGTTTCATTTGTAATTCTTGGGTTTACAGATCATCTGTATATTTTTCTTACAACCTTTCAAGTTGTTAAGCTTTGGAGATCATTTTCTGAATTTATTCGCATTGGTTAATGGTGAGATAAAAATATTTGTGTGTCCGTATATTTTTGAACATAACGAACAAAGAAGATCTTAATATATTTTGTGTTTTGAAACGTCTCCCATTAAGAGCGTCTGTCTTTAAAGGATGTTGTTGGGTTATCATGTATCATGAAACAGTCTGTCTCGCCTGCTTGGGCCCAGTACGCCTGACTCTGTTCTAGGAGTGTAGTCGCATTTTTACGGACGGGTCCAAAACTGGACAGGGATCCAACGCTGGTGTTTTCGTGGAATGCGACAACATGACTCATTTGGAAGACATGCATCTGTCTTTCAGACAAAGGTGACAAACACTTAATGGCTGCGAACTATATTGTAAAAAAACAGGTGGAAGGGAAGAAATATCTGCATATGTAGCGATAGCCAGGCTGCGCATTTAACCTTCTCCAAAATAGTTTGCGAACACAAAACCTCCTTGATTTCGGTCGAAAGGCTGAACTAATTGAATCTCGTTTGGGTCCCGGGCCACAACGGGATAGCAGGGAATGAGATCTCTGGCGAGAAAATTTTGCCAGCGTCCTTGGTCAGGGCTTCTATTGACGATTGGGTTTTTAATGAACACTATCGAAGGTGGCATAGCTCTCCAGGATGTAGGCAGACTAAACAAATGGTCCCTGACGTTTGTAGGAAATCGGGAGTTTTCTTGCTGTCCCTTAGCAGGAAGGATTAAGTGATACCCCTATTTGCGACGCCCACTCAAGAAAGGATGCGTTTAATTTAAAAATTGCATTGTGTGGCATTATATGCTTACTTGTACTACTCTTAATTCCACAGTAGTTCTGACTACAAATTAGTCCATTAGAGAAACATTGGACACATATAAGTTAGAGCTCCCTGCTAGTGATCCTGGAGTGAATGAATGGAGTCGAGCTCGATCAGGAAGTCTTCCAGTCTTGCTGGAACATCTGTAATTTGAACCGAATGACTCACCAGACAATGGGGTCAACATTTTTTAATTATATTTCAAGCGATAGTGACTGCTGGCGCTATCAACACTGTTGCGTAAAACTTGCAAAACAAAATAGAGAATCTGCACTGTAAGTGTCAATGGTGAAGGTTTAAAGATTAACCACGGAAATAACAAGCAACTGTGCGTCAATAGACTTCTTTTGTAGACAAAGTCCATTCAACTAAACTTAAGATCACTTCGAGAGCTCGTGATTATACGATTTGACCCGTATTTGATAAAATCTGGAAACACCTAATCGGGTACTATACGCTCAACATTGGCTCATGCTTCGTCTGGGCTGAAAATGTTTTTTCCTTCTTGTTGGCTTTATAATTCTTTGGATTGCAACCATGGTTGCGTGCATATTACAGATTTGGTTAAAGGTTAAACGCTTACATCAAGGCATCCTTTTAAAATTTTCGGGTTTATAATCCCTCCAGTCGCTTGAGGCGATTACCTATTGGAGCTTTTTTAGACATTGCATGCCTTAATTTAAATGTATTTTCAACTTAATTCTGGTCCCTGGCCTACAATGCAATCTAAAAGGTCTGTTGTGTCTTATATACCTAACTATACAAATTTTGTCTATGCATGCGAGTTGTTGGATGTTAACCCTCTTAGATTTGTGGTTTTTCCTGGGGCTAGACACGAGACCACGCAACGTATGACAGGAGCTGCACGCATACAACGAATAATATTTTGTTTGTGACCAGTCTTCCTGCTGTATAGGAAGAAAATGATCGACGCTATCTTTATTCCTTGTCTGACTTCTTTCCATGTCATATTACGGTATTATTGGAGATTTAGCCCAGTTACAGCAGTTTAGTAACGGCGGCTTGGACAACATAGTGGGCATAGCTGCTTGGATCCAAGGTATGTAATAGGGTCACTAGCACTCCTCATTGCGGAGTACTTCCAGCAGTCAAGACTTATGTTTGACTCCCTTCCAATCCCGAGCTTATGTGTCTTATTTTCAGCATGTGACCATCTAAATACAAATAGTTGGCGCAACGGACCGTATGTGGTCCAGGGCCTAGCTACTTGCGACCTATATTTTTTCACACAAATTTAAGGGACCTACAATTTAAAGGCGTATCCGAAAGGCAAATTGAGAAGCTTTCTCATGACAGTTATTACTCTCGGACGTTTGTCAGACATTCGCGAGAGGTGGGGCCGTGAAAAAACCTTTTTGGTGTTTTCTGGGATTTGAACGTTGAAACGTTCCGCTCAGCGATTCAACGCACTAACCACTTGAGCCACGGCGCCCACCGTACCCATCTATTCAGTACTAAATCCAAGGATCTACATATGCTTAAATGTTAAGGCAGTAGAATGTTGGAAATTTTGACGCACAAAGGGCAAATTTGTTCTACAAACTAGCTCCATCCTCCGTGATCCAGTAAAACGTTTAATAATTGCAGACGGAGTCGAGTCACACACACACGATAATCTAAGTGACCTCACTCACTCCATGTGAAAGATTCAAAAGGATTATGTACTTTCCATCTTGGTAATCTTATAGTCCGCTTGTTATTTGAAGTTTCTACCTCTGGGCTAATGGCCTTTGTACTTTCATTTGTTCGCAGGATTACGTAAGCCTTTTATTATTTCCCACGTTATGCAGAATATTTTTCACTTCTTTTGAATGAATAAAGCTTTGGTCCAATGAACTTTAATAAAGCAAACCCTTTACCTCCAGCATCCTTAAAGGATTACTCCATATAAAATATATCCCACTTGAAATGTTTTCGTTCTACTTTCTGCATACAAATTGCCTGTATCTGAAGTGTAGGTGCAGCATCTTTTATATCTCAATTATATAAGAATAAAATATGCATTCTTGCTTCCCTCTATTGTTGGGAAAGGTCATTCGACCTCTTTCCTTCATTCGGTTGTTCTTTTATGTGTTTTTCTTTATTCTAGCAACGCTGCTTTGCTGGCAAACTTATGAGATCCATTATCTATCTATCGTTCACATCCTCCACTGCCCTAGTTACGAGTATTTCCTGTTCGTCTTTTATTATATTTTATATATGTTTCCAACTACACTTGAAGCAGTTTTTCAATTTTCCACACAAAAAAAAAAAAAAAAGAGGTCAACCTTGAGATAAATGTAAATGTTTTCTTTTTTTTTTTTTTTTTTTTTTTTTTTTCTTTTTGGAGGAAAATATAAACTAAACTATTTAAATAAATAAATATCTAGTGACATGTGCCAGAGCCTGATGTTTATGTTGAAATTTCTTTTATTTTCCTATAAAATAAGGGAAATTTTGTCGGTTGTCTTTCGAACGGCGTCATAGAGAATTCCGAAAAAGATTATTTTTTAATAAAATAAATCAGCAAAAAAAATAAAATATGAGAAGGAAATATTTAGAAGATGTTATCGTCTGGGAAAATCTATTTTAATAAAAAATTTCAATAAAACAAATTCGAAATGTTTCAATTTATGCGAAGAAATGCAGAAAAAAATACTTGCAATGAACTACATAATACCCTAGTACGATATTGAATTTCGACAGGTCCTGTAAGCCTGGAATGAGGGTGTATCAGGGGTAACCGTGCTGCGAACGTAAAGGAAAACGTGCATATTTTTGAAAATATAACGTGTTTGTACCTTACTTGCACAATTTCAGACAGAGTGGGCTTGCTTTGAGTTTCGAAGAAGGCAGGTAGGAGTTCGAAGATCAGTATTACTTAGGAAGTCTATCAATGTCAATTTTATGTGCGATGAGGTTGAAATTTTAAGAGACTGGGAGGCCCGTACCCCTCAGCATATGGGAGTTTTAGCATCTAGCTCCTCTCTACTGTCGTACACCCACCGTTAGATAAGTCATCGCGGGTTAGCGCTTCGCATTCGATGCCCTTTTATGAGCTGTTCTCGTATTCATGGCAATTCCTTATTTATCTTTGACGTTCTACTCTCTGGAGTTCGTTCATCACAATTGTTCACATATTTGTAGCCCCAACCCAGTTTGCCTGTGATATGCTTTACATTCACCTCCAATCCGTTGCACGTTCGGTAGAAAGAGGATTTGTCATTTGTCAAATTTGTCATGTTGTCAATTTGCCATCATTTGGCAGAGGTAAGCCAATCTGTAAGCGATCAGTGCACATCCTTTGTACATATTTCTTATCAGTCGACGATAACTCTGTCGTCCTTTGGCTCAGATGTTCCAGAATTTCTTGTAACTTGGTAAGGTTTTGTTCTTTTCCCTCTTGCAGCCATTCTCTGCAGACAGCTTGTGTGCCTTTTCTACTCTGTACAGCTGCTGCGTCTGGTAGGCACGGATATTCACTAGTGTCGTCCTAGAAATGACACATTTTCGTTCAGTTGCGGATGCATTGATTCGGTACACAGTTTTTTTTCCTCGCACACTTCAAGCGATTGGGGCTCCATATAGCACGATTGACCGGATTAGTCTTCTACTGTTTCTGCGATTGCTATGTCTGGCATTGTTCTAGATTAGATGACACTTACTCGTCCTGCATTATGCACTTGTTTCTGAGACTCCTATTGATTATTTGCTTGCTTGTATTTGCTTGCCGCGAGACATCAACGTGCCTACAGGCTCTTAAGGTGCAGGTTGAGAAATGGTAGACTTCTCTTCCACTGGCCGCCTATCTAGTCGAGACCAAAGAAGATTCCTCCATCTCGTTTTCCTTCGAAATTTTGTATTCGAGATACAACGTTTGGAAAAGGTGATTCTATGTTTTAACCTGTGCGCTGAAGTCTTTTTTTCGAATTCATAGTGGACCCTAGATACACAATGTTTCAAACCACTTCAAAGTTGCAGTTGTCTATCGTGATTTTCTGTCCTCTTTGATTGGCAGGATGTAATTCGTTTTGCACTCGTTTATCATAAGAACCATTTTCATAGCTTCTTCCTCTATAGTCACTAAAGAACCATTGACAGCAAACTGCGTTTTACTTACCTTACTTTCGCTGGCCCTACAGTTCGGGGTGAACCAGGGCCTCAACCAGCAAACCTCTCCAGCCAGCTCGATCCTTGGCTAGCTGTTTCCAATTGCGCACGCCGAGTTGGTTGAGGTCATCCTCCGATTGCGCACGCCATCGAAGATGTGGTCGTCCTTTTCTGCGTAGTCATTCAAGGGTGGACTCGAAAACTCTTCGTGCTGGAGCACCGGTGTTCATCCGCTCTACATGACCTACATATGTACATAATTTAGGCGCTGAATGCGTATCTTTTTGACAAGGTCCTCCATGTGTCGTCAAAGCAGATAGGATCATAAATCGAACGAAGAACTTTTCTCTCGATTATTCCAAGGGCTCTTTCATCCGATCTTGTTAAGGTCCATGCTGCTGCACCATAAGGCAGGACGGGGATGATGAAGGTCTTATGTAGCGTCTTATTGGTTCTTCTTGATAGGGCCTTGCTATATAGTTGTCTTCATGTCATGTACATGTACATATGTACATAAGTTCATGTTAAATTTGTAGCTGTAATAATGTTTCATTAAAAATAGGAAACATCGTACCATTTTCAGACGAAATTTCAAAGAAATCGGCTGTTTATTGCGCTTCATAAATTAATATCACCTTCGATAGATAGAATAAGACCTTGGCAAGTAGTCGCGTCATTTACTTATTACATGCATACCTACAGATTTTCTGTGTCGCAAAAGAAACAAAATATTGACAAACAGACAGTATAGTGTGACCACAAATATAGAATTTCTATTATTATGTACATATCTACTCAAGTGATTAACACCACCCCCGAACTATCGATAAATGCGCTTCGTCTGAATTTTATAATTTTTATTGTAATAATCTGAAAAAAAGAGAGAAACAACTCAGAACAATGTTTGAAAACTACTCAGAAATGCATTTGTAAAATAAAAAGTTTCCCGGACAACTTTTTTTTTTTTATTTGCGATAGCGAAATACGATATTACTACAGAGTCCATCGGAGCATTGCCTATGGTTACGATATCAACGAGAGAACAAAGCCCCGTTTACACTATTCACTCAGCTGACATCTGTTGTGTTGTTAATAATATTTTAAGTTTTTTTTTTTTAAGTATAAAACTCTCCCAGCTGCCTCAAACTTTCTTTTGTACAGCTGCACACACAGTCTGAAAAGTTTCAGTTCAGGCTGCATTGCTGCACAAACTGTAATGCATTGTGTTTCCGACTTATTTTTTTTTTCAGTGATGACAAACTTTTAAAAAAATTGGATTTAAGCCAAACAACAAATATGTATAATCCATCGTGTGAAATCGATACGTATCAATAATTTTAATTGTTGCTGCTGGCACAGCAGAAAAGTTACGTAGAAAAAGCGCAGATGAAAAATAAAAAAATAAAAAAAAAAAAGCAAAGAAAGAAAGAAAAACGTTTTATTTCTCTGTGGCCCGTATCTAGGGCAACTTTTACTACCGCGCGCACATTATACAGTCGGCAGTACTGGAAAAGCGATTAAGCAAGACATTAATTTTGGAAATAAAATTCTAAAGCCAGGCAGCCATCGTTGGGTCCCATGTGAATGGGTGTGGGCTTATTTAGTACGCAAAACAAGCGCGCTGATCTTCCATTTTCCTTTACAACATTAGCGAAGAATGGCGATGGTCCGCAGCGTACTGTAGCAAATCGCCGCCTAGAAAACACGAGGGAAATTCCGAATTTTTTTTTTGCTTGCTGTTTTTTTTTTTTTCTCTACCAAAATAGAAATCTTTCATTGCGCGCGGAGAACCCAAAATAGCCAGTATTCAGCACCAAAAAGCATTTGGATTTTTTTTTACGTATTTCGGTTTTTTTCTGAATTATTCGCGAGGTTGAACACACGAGTGATTATTTATTGAAGAATGGCTGCGTTTTGTTTGCTTTGTTGGGTGCTCGAAGGGATGGGGTAGTTGAGAGGAATACACTCGTGAAAGCTTCCAATTTAATTGATTATTCAAATTGGTTTGATTTGTGCCAAATGCAGTAGGGGATAAAAGTATCAAGCCACTTCAGTCAGAATCACTGAACTGTAGTTTTTCTGTACATAAATTTATAACATAAATAAATTGTTTAAGTGGCTTTGACACTATGATTTCGTTAAGATACCTCTTGCGTCAGCAATTGCTCTCCTTCCTTTCAGAATTATCGGGATCATAACGCTCCCACTTTACTGCATCCCTACTGGTCCGCCTGTGGGGTTCACCTGGGGGTTGACCCCGAAAAGTATCTGCAGGCCTCCCAGTTTCGGATTACTTCGTCACTGAGGCCAATCAAATTCTGCAGTTTTTGAATTTGGGTGATCCAGGAGATTTTTGACCTGCCTCTCTTACGCGTTAGTATAGAAACGTTGATTGGCAATACTAACTGAGCCGTGTTCTAATTTTTTCTAATGGGTTCTTTGACGTGAAGGCTTTCTCGGATCTTCGAACTTCTAATTCGATCAAGCTTTATTACTCTTGCTGTCATGCGAAGCATTTTAATCTCAGCTGCCGTTATGTGAGCGTCGGACAAACAACTGCGGTGGAAAGCCTTTCCTTTCCACTTAGGGACATTTTTCGGTCACAGAAGAAAGCAGAGTTTTCCTGCCACTTTATCCACCCTACGTTTACGCGATGGTTGATGCCGTCATCATTAGTTGCTTCGCTATTGATCATTGATCGCAGATACTTGAAATTTTCGCACTTGGGAATCACTTTTCCATTCAAATAAATGTGTGGACTAGGTCGGATTCGATCAGAGAATAGGCAGCACAGGTACTCTGTCTTTTTGGGACTAATTCGATATCCATTTCCCTCCAATTTGCGGACTATCTAGGCTTGTATCTTTGTTTTTCACGAGAATAGAAATAGAGAAGCCCCAACAACATCTATAGAACACGGTACCGGTAATGTTTTCAATTTGAAATTATTGATATTTCGCTTCTTCATTCACGGACTACATAGACAAACCGAGAGATTTTCTAAATATCCAGAATTCCTTTTACAAACATCCAACCCCTCACACAAAGATTTTTTTTCGCAAAATTTCAGTAAACTTCAGGGTATTAGCACATAATCAACAGGACTGAATGAAGCAACCTCTCCATATTTATAATTTTCATAATTAATTCACATTATCTGTTTTTATCCACAGAATATACAATCTCTGAACAGAATTAATTGAAAAATAAAATACGAGTATCTCCTCCTGCATTTGCTTTTTGTATCGTACTCCAAACACAACGTCCATTGAATTTATTTATTTAATTTTGTATACAAAATATACCCAGTAATACAGTAGAATGCAGAGCTCAGTGAAGCTTTCATCGCCTGCAATAATAAAAAAAACACCAAAGACAAAAACAACCCCACAAATTTTTAACGCAGCAGTGGAATTGCGTTCTACAAGAATACTTCTACGTACGTGCCTGTTCGAAAAAAAAGAAACTCTACCGAACCCCCAAAAGAAAAAAAATCCAAAACTCAACCACAAACAAAAAAAAAAAGTGAGAAAAACTGAAAACGAAGGGCGGAGAACGATAAAGGGTGGTATAAGCCCCATAGAGTAGAATTTTCTAAACAATTCACGAGAAAAAAATATTATACTTATCCAAGAGTCATTAAGAAGCGTTTCGGTAGCCGTCTTCGTGCAACAGACAAAGTTTGGAGCAACATATATACGTATATACGTATACGTATGTACGTGGTACCAATTGGTATAATGGGGCAACATTTTCGAGTGGAGATGGTGGTGCTGGTGGTGACGGCGATAATGGTGCTTCATGTGGAGCAAGGCGATGAAATTTGCCAATGGAATTGACAATGCTTTCCAAAGTATTCAAAAAGAAATTTATTTTTAACACTGAGTGTAAAAAGTATTACCACACCAACTGAAATTGTTTGGGAAAAGATTTCATAATGCGGTTTGGGTAATTTAAATTTACTTGTTTAAAGAAATTCTCAGAATGCAACCCCAAAATGCATGGGAATACTGTGAGAAAGTTTGACGTCAGACTTCAGAAAGTTTAACTACAAACCCTTTTTGGAATTCTTACTTTAAAGGTCTCCCGACCCTTGGAGAGTCTCTGCCATAGACACGGCTGCTCTCCATCCTCTTCGATCCCGGGCACGTTGCTTCCAGTAAAGACCAAGACCAAGTTTTCTGGCATCGGCGACAACTCGGTCTTTGTACCGGAGGTTCAGTCTTCTTCGCCGTCTCGAACATGGGGGCTGTGATTCGGAAATTCTCTTGGCTAAAGCATTGTTGTCCATTCGCTCGATGTGACCGAGCCAATTAAGTCGTATCTTGGCTTTTTGGACTACATGCACATCCTGGTACAGCTCATAGAGATCGCGGTTGTATTTTCTCCTCCATTTGCCCACCTCGCATATGGGAACTAATGTCCGACAAAATCCGATCAAAATCAATAACGCGCATGCGTTGATGATGTTATATTTGACAGACATATTCGGCGAGTATTGAGACGAGAGCTACGACAGTGGATTTGGCGGTGAACAAGTGTAAAGTGTCGACAAAGAGTAAAGTCTTTTAAGACGACAATATTTTCAAGTTATATTCACTTCGAAAGTCTGATGGCCCTGTGATCAATTTGATGCTGAATGTCAACGATGTTCTGCTTGCGATGCACTTTCCAGATTGTAAGAGTTGAAAGCCTTGACTGAAACCTCTAGTTGCTTTATAAGCTGTTGAAAACTATAAATAACCCGATCTTGATGGCATGTATCTAGTAGTGCTAAAAATATGTGGTGACATCCTAAGTAGGTCTCTAAGAAGGGTTTTTAGGGTTTGCTCATAGGAATATGGAAATAAGTCGCTTTCATTCCCAAATAAGGTAGAGAAGGCTACACTTTGTCAAGAGTCTTAAAGCTGAAGATTGATATTGAAAAGAAGTCCCTGAGTATGCCTGAGTATGACACTGATCTTGGAAAGGTATGTGTCCCTCATTAGAGTTCTTTTCGCATCATAAATCTTTTCCTAATTGTGTTTGAGAGTCGTGTACTCTGTCCGCCCTGAGAAATAGGAGACTGAGAAGCGGGGTTGTGATTGGTTCATGATCTTTAGTTTGGTCGCATGATCTTCATCTGGAGTTCAGCTCCAATTGGAAGTGTTTGCACTTGTTTCAAAGTGATATTTAGAGAGCTAAGCTTCGTTCTCATATGGATGCCTTAAGAACACCTGGATGGAATAGTTAGTTACTTGATCTCTTCTCCAAATTGTCGACACGATCAATAATGTCTTCCAGCAGATCAATTTCAGAGTTAAGACCTAGCTTCCTTTCACTGTAAACTAACTCGGACACGGTGTTCTTTAGATGTACCAGGCTCGGACGCTGTGGGCATTTCATTTGTGTGGTACCAGCATTTGCCGTTGCTCATTTCCGTGGCATGCGAGGATGACTGATCTTCTAAACTCATCCCTGTTTACATGAAAACTGAAGTAGAACACCGCCTACTCTGAAATATGCCTATCACGTCGAATGGAATGCCATTATTTCCTTTCGAATTCGCTTATTTTTCTACTACAATTTCAACAGAATTCTTCCATCCGATTACTCGCCGCCGCCGTATATGAGTTAATAGATTATTTTTAACAAAAACGGGCTCTAGCGCCGCCCGTTGGACAAGGGCAGCCGAACAATTTCAGTCGTCGTCAAAAGCCATACACTTTTCGATAAGAATACTATTTTCTAAACGCTGACTTTGTTGTAAGCGATTTTCTATGTTTTTTATCTTTTGTTGTTCCTCTCGTTTTCGCTTCGTATTTCTTTCATTTATTTGCGGTCGAAGTTGCCTTTTCCCGATTGAATAAGTTTCGTTTTATCAGCGATATACTCGTACTCGTAGATACATAGATTGCAAAAATAAAATGCCTGGTTGTGGATGAAAGATTTGGTTAAGCTTGGGGAGGGTTGGTGGGTGGGTGGTCGGATTTTGTTTGGCGGTGAATGAAATGTTCTGAAATTTTACGTTTACAAAATGTTATTCAAATAATAAATTTTGCTGGGAACATATATTCCCCTGGGGAGGGAGGATTATTCATAGTTTTGTGGTTTGAATAACGCCTTCGCTAAAATTTTCGGGGATGAAAATAAAAATGTGAAATTTATCATCGTAGCGCCATGCGGATTAGTTTCGTCAGATCTTATTTTTTCTTTTTTATCGTTTATGACTGTACGAATGTGAATTTTCAAAAATTTTGATGACACTGAGTTATTATTTTTGGTGTCTAGAATTTGGAAGTGAATGAATGATTATGACGTGAAACAAGTGGTGGGGTATCGATCAGAGGTGGCTTTTGTTTGGTGCGAAAAATATTTCAAAGGAAAGTGGGATGTGATGGGGAACTATGCTGATGACGCGTGATTTTTATCGCACATGATCGCCCACCGAGTTCATGGATCTGCGTCAAATAATGATGTCGGACTTTGAAAGACACGTGCAGGTAGTGGGGCTTAAAGTGATGATATTGGTCAAGCATTACAAGTTTATCTACCTCAACCGTGCGTGAATATACATACATAGATAAATTCGGGGTTGCTAAGGAGAAAAATAGAACTGGCGGAGAAATAAATTATTTTGTTGAAACTTCCTTTTCCTGTTTTTTTTTTTTTTGTGCCTATAGGCCGTCACTACGCCTGTCAGCTATTCAATGGAATCGCAAGGTGTTCTGCTCGTTGGAGCCACCACCAATAGTGGGTGGCATGCTGTCTGTTGGGCTAATGGTTAGATGGTTGAAGATTTCATAAGACGGTAAGAAGACATCATCGGCGTAGTCCAGATATTTAAGTGAGAATGTTAGATTCTACCGAAGCCTTCGCGTGCAGCAACATCAACAAAATGGAAGAACATGCTTTTGCTGGTTTCCCCAATCATTGATTAGCGCTGTGGCGGAAGCCCAGTTGATGTCACAATTTTGTTCAGGTCTTATAAACGCAGATTCCGAGCCAGCTATAGCTAGTTGCCTGCGATCCCTTGATGACCGGGGACCCATCCGTTTTACGTTGCTGTGTCTGGCAAGGGTCTGCAGTGCATCGTAGCAGCATTTCACTGATATAGAGTCCATTAAATTGACAACAACGCTTTGAGTGCTGCTTGGCTATCTGAAAAGATTTATATCCTGGTGCCCTTAATACCCTTACTTAGGGTACCTACCGCAGATCTCAATGGTATGTAGTTCAGCCTGAAATACCTTGAGACACATTCCCATAGGTATCGAGACTTTGGTGTTGGGTCCCAAGAAACCAGCTTCAACTCCAGATTTCATCTTCGATCCATCTGTGAACCAGATCAGGCCTCTAGGTTCTAATGCCGGAACACTTTAAGACCAATTTGCATGGTCTAATATTTCTACTTCAAATAACCTACCGAAACTGTACTCCCTGACCATGATGTCGGGGATGGTGCAAAACATGTTGCTTTTGGAAATTGGGAATTTTCAGGTGTACCACATGGTCACCTGGTTTATACTTATATTCCAGCTGCAGCTTAATAGTGCACCTAGCGGCCGCCTTCCTAATGAAGATTTGTGGGGTTGAAAGCCCAACGATTGCTTCTAATGCTGCCGTAGGGCAGGTATCTACACCTGTGATGCCGAGACAGGCAATTCTCTGTAACTTCTGAAGCTTAGTTGCCGTAGTCCGTTCAAGAACTTTCGGCCACTAGACGATGGCCGCGTACGTGATAATGGGCCTCACCATCATTGTATACATCCAATGTATCATTTTTGGATTTAGACCCCAAGTTCGGCCATAAAGCCGTCCACATGTTCCTAGTGGCACGCTCGATGGCACTTTATATGAGAATTCCAGCTAAGCTAAGTTTGTCGAGGTAACCCCGAGGTATTTAACCTCACTGGAATAAACTAGGGTGCTGCCTTTAAAAGTGATAGGTCCTAGATTTGCCAGTAAAAGGCACTAGAACGGTTTTGCATGGATTGATAGATTGATTGATAGTCCTTCTCTACTGCACCATTCTAAAACGTGTAGTAAAGCACCTTGCATGGCGCTAGAGATGGTCGTGCTGTTTTACCGCTGCCCAGCATAATATACATATAATATATTTTTCTATAAGCTTTACAACTGCAGGAAGGACATAAACCCTTTTCTTATTTTAAGAAGCTCGACTTAAATACATTCACCTTTTTCCAGAGGAAGCTGTTAGCCCTTTAAGCTATCTCTAGTGGATGCGAATATTCAGCCGGCGTTTTAGTAAAATCTCAGCAGAAATAGCATTAAGCCCCCTTTATTATTTTGAGCCTTGTTATTATCACATCCTTAATGGAAATACTCAAATCCATGGCGAATCGTATAGTAATAATCCTAAGCTCGGATCCTACTAAGTCTTTCAGCGGTTGGCTATAGGCTCTTTTTGTGATTCTTCATAGCTACCTCCTTTTTTCTCTGCCTCTGTAGCCCACGATTTGATGTAATTCCTCTTTAACGTCGCATGGCACGTCGAACTTTTCTCATTTTTATAAAATATTTTAATAATAAATTTATCATTTCTTCATGATTATATTAATTGTTAGTCATTGAAGGGCAACTATTTTTTAATGACTAATTTGGTTTTATTTGCTAAGGACGATTAATTATTTTGCTTGCATTCAGTTGCGACTAATTAGTACAATCGTGGTTGATGACTGACAGTTACCAACTAATTTTATGTTTTAATTTTAGTACCCAAAGGAAGTATGGATTGGTTATTCGTGTCAGTATGTAATGAACTAAATTCAATAAACAGACGAAGCCTATGTGAATAATGCAATAACTACTCTCTAAACATGCTCGTGTTACAAATTGGTTTTCGTATACTCATAAACAACGGTCATCATATGCACTCTAATTGCTACTAACAAGCTGTCTCTAAGCGAAATTCTTCGAGCAAATGTGCAAATTCTACTAAACATGCGTATAATTGGATTACTCATGTAGTAGCCGTTGTCTATTAACAGCCATCAGTGAACTAATAAGAAATTCAAATTACTTTTCTTTACTATGCAAATTACAACACAACGCGATTACCTAATTCTCATAAAAAGTTATTCTTGCCAATAAAAAGAATATTCCGAGCTGAAATGGTTCTTCTCTTTTGAATGGCCACCATGTTATGCGGCCTGCAAAAGATTTATCGCTCCGATTCGATGGAAATTAAATTCATGTAAAATTCTATAAATACTCTTATATCAATAAACAGAGGAGCGCAAATTTCACATAATCCGCGCGCCAACGCCGTCGGGACGGCCTTCTCCGATAATTTGGCTACAAAACAGAGTACAAGACAACGCGCCGCGCCGCGCATTGAAAGAGCTTCTAAAGGATCACCAGCAGTGGTGGCAATAGCCAACAGATACTTTTGTATCTATTCTGACTCCCGTCTGAACTGCTGACGGAGCTATTAGCAGATCAACGATCGATTTGTATGCCGATGTATATTCAGTAGCGAGTTGTGTAGTACACCTCATTCCGCACAAGTAACGACGACGGACTGCCATAGAGTTGCGTTATGTGCAACATATCTGATGATGACGTCGCGTCCTCCCATCACTTTCTTTAGTGTATTTCTTCTTTCTACACTGATGGCTGCTGCCCATAGTGTTCCGCTTTCTATTTTTAGATTTTCTTTTTAATGTTTTTTTTGCTTTAATATTTCATTTGGCCGTTTTGTGTAATAGAGTTCTATACTGTTTGCGCGCCGTGCCACCAATGTAATGAGTTCGTCTAAAAGAGAACTATGATGAAATAACTAAATTCAGTTCAGTACCCGTACATAGATGCGCGCGGCCATGTGCAAAATTTGTTTTCGCCTCAATTGTTTAAACTTATTTTGCTTCTTCTTTTTTTTTTATTATGATATAAAATTGTATAATGAGCGTAACTGTATGAATTGAAGAAGTTTCTGTGAAGAATTCTTGATGACTTTCTAATTAGGTGGGGGAGTTTTTAGCAAATTTTTTTTCATAGTCCTTAGTTACGATATATTTATGAAATTAGTTATTCTTTGAAAATTTATATTTAAATTGTTAATTTGAATTTGGTGCAAATTGAACGTTGCAACTCTGAACGCACCCATTCTGGATGACAGATCTCACATAAATATATGAATATGCCTTGTGTCATTGTCCAGTTGACAATTATGTAGTTGAGGTTAAGAATTTATTTACAGAAAAAGTTTTAAAAGTTATTAAAGATTTAATAATGGAATGGGTCAATGGTTAATGATGGGTGGCATAGTATTAAAGACTGCAAAAACTTCAATCGTAAATACACCATAAGTAATGAAAGAAGCCTAACTTAAGATGGGGTGTCCGCTTTGGTAAGGCGCTAGATATAGTATTTGGAAGACCTTGGAAGGAATAATAATGTGGACACCGACTCATAAAGCAAAGTCGTTGCCATCATGAGTCACGTGACTATATTAAATGATGTGGACACTTACACCAGAACGGGAGTGCCAGGGCATTGGGGAATTGGGACTAGCTCATTGTCAATTCATTCCACTTTGCTGTATGTTCACTGATCTTAAATTTATTTGCGGTCAAAGCGGAGAGAAAAACAATACAAAAAGGAAAGCCTTGCCCAATTCCAAAGCTTTTTCCGCGTGTGAACGATAGAGGTCTTACAACGGATATTCGATCTAGCACTTTTACACTTCATCGCAAAAGGAGGCAAAAGAACAAAGATATGAATACTAGCAGCTAACTGCTATGTTCCTCTATAGTTTTCAAAAAGATGTTTCATAATTACTTGTGACAGAACCTATAGGTGTTTAGGTTCGATCTCTTGGTTTGAAACTTGCCTTTAAAGAACTCAAGACATAAAAGATTTAAAGCATGCCATGATGTTAGGACTAACACATGAAAGTATGTAAGTTGGCCATGTAACGATCTATGCGTCGGTCGTAAAGCACGTGCCTCTATTATGAATGCCAGGGAATGCGATAATACCTTTTCAGTTACCTGGAGAAAGTAGGTTTTATCAAACAGAACAAAAAAATTAAATTCTTCTAAATTATGGTGCCAAGTGTTTATGAACGCTATGCTGCATAATGCTTCTTAGCCCAATGTAAAATGTTGAAGTACTCAGAAGCAGTTGGAGGAATTAAATTCTATCCGGGTACAATGTTGCCATGTACATATGTACATATGTATGCTCTGCACCCTTAGTAATTTTGAAATATTGGGCTTTTTAAAGTGTAATGTGGTTCATGAAAAACTTCGGCATATTTCCAGTCTTATTCGATGAAAAGTGTCCAATGTATGTATGTCGGAAGAAACGAAAAAGCAGCGTGTGCTGCAAGGAACGCGGCTCCTCAACAAGTTGAAGCATCCGAAAGATCCATGCCTTTTTTGGTTTTATTTTTCGATGAAAACAAATTTCTACCAGAACCAGAAGTTTGATAGAAGGGACGACAGATGAAGTGAACAGTAGTGAGCAGTGCAAGACGTGTTATGCTTCCTTACTTTTTCCCATAAGGTCCTCGAGTGAATTGTAAATTCGAAGTTCTAGATGTATTTTTTAAGCACTGAATAGACAATGTGAGTGAAGGTGGATATGTGTTTTAGCAGGATGCTGCACCAGCTCACAAAGCCGCGATGACAGGAGTGAATGGCGATCAATTTCCATGATCACATAGCACCAAACTTATGGCACAGAAACATTTCCAAGTAGATTAGATCGAGAGATGGAGGTGACCGATCCAAAACAGAAAAACTCATAAGGGTAATCAAATATCAAAGGATGCAAAAACCGAAAATGGGGATCCCCCTTTTTTACTTCCTTAAATTTTTTCAAGTTTGTCATCAGGTAACAGAAAACTAAAAGTTTTAGAAATGAGTCCGAACTTTTTTTGCGTAAGTTATGAACATTCCCATGGAAAACTCTACCCACAGGCCGTCCTACAATAAACCTATGCGTTTAGCTGTAGAAAGTCAAAGAACTACTATTAGCTAAGCATTTAAAGCCGACCGTTAAAAAGCCATTACCGCATCAGCAAAACATATTTTTATGGTTTTCAGAGTTTAAACATACATTATGCGCAAACCAATAAAAAGGGTCGTCCTTAAACACACTTTAAAATAAATGAAATAAATTTTCAAATTATTA
This sequence comes from Blera fallax, assembly GCA_946965025.1. Taxonomy (NCBI): domain Eukaryota; kingdom Metazoa; phylum Arthropoda; class Insecta; order Diptera; family Syrphidae; genus Blera; species Blera fallax. Next base: position 74,436,859 of record OX337245.1, on the reverse strand, counting down.
AACTAAGCCATAAAGAATGTATCGCTATAAAAATACATATAGCCACTTAAAAAAAATTAAAATGAACTATAAAATAAATTAATAGCTTTTAAAATAAAACTTGCACTCCTTCTCTCGTATATTATGAGTTGCCTGGCCATCTTTTTTTTAGTTAATTTAATAGTTGACTTGCTTACTGTGGTAGCAGCTTAAGTGACCGCGTGATAAATGATATACACTTGTGGTCATACAATTAAGCCACAGGATGTAAAGTAGCATTTTTTGCGAAAATATATCTTCGTTTGTTGTATGGGAGAGGAAAATCATCTGGGAGTCTTCCTTCCTGAAGGTGACACCTGAAAGAAAATGATTTGAATGGAAGAATTGCGAGACGAGAATGTTACAATTTGCCAAAAGAACATCTCCTTAAAGACTTAAATTTTTGGAAATTTAATAAGTCGTCTGGAGCGATGAATCAAAATTGAGTGTCCTTGGGAACGATGGAAGACCATAATGTAAAGCGTCCTCCATTCAAAGAAATGGATCCCAAGTTTACAAAGAAAACGGTCAAGCATGGTGGCTCTGATGGTGTTGGAATGCTTCATCTCATTCAGCGTTGGTCTGATTGTCGTAATTATGGGGAAAGGGCAGGTGAAATTTATAAAGACATCCTAAGCAATAATTTAAATGGAGAGTTCGGTGACAATTTGCCAATAGTATGAAGCTTTCAACAGGCTAACGATCTAAAGCATTACTCCAGGGTATTTAAATCTTGGTTGGAGTGTAACTACATCCACCTCTTTCACTGGTTAGCTCCAAAGTCTCCATTTAAACCGGGGCCACTCTGTGGCAAATTATTCAACAGGTGTGGAATAAGTTCACACCCACCCAGTGTAGAGCGCTGGTCAACACTGTGAATAATAGATTCGCTGAAGTTATTAGGCAAAAAGGTTTTCAACGAAGTACTGACCCTCAAAGAGGTAGGACCTATTTCAATAACTATAGTAGCTATAGTCTTGTCATGTCAACCGAGGTCAAACAACAAATATCTCAAAAATTTATATTTTATAATCCAATCCAAGAAGAATTGAATTTTAGAAATACTGATAAATAATCCATTTAACTCAATTAACTGCAATTAGTTCGCAAAATGTTGTTTTACACAAAATATTGTCATCGTGTTTATGTGGCTTAATTATATGAGCACAAGTGTATGTCGTTTAATCGTAAATAAATTATACGCTGATATGTATTCTTCTGGTCTTTAATGTTCTTTTATATGTTTCCCAAAATAAAAAAAAATTAATTTCGCCCAATTCAACTTAACCACTCCTAGCACGTGAAGAAAACTATTTCAAATATTCACCAAAGTATCTGAATGAAAAACATGACGTAATCGTATAAAATGCCTCCTTAACGACAAAACACGCGACACCAACAAGCATCGGGGCAAATAAAAATTAAAATTTTCTAGACAACAATTCCATTTACTTGCTTATATAAAATTGCAAATTAAAAAAAAAAAAAGAAAAAAGTTCAAAAATATGTCGCAAAGCTCTGCCGAAAAAAATTCAATCTCGGAATGTCGTGTCAATGACGTGACTAGAAATATTTTTGCATTGATTTCTTTTCAAGTGAAAATTATTGGCCTTAAGTGTTGATAATATTTGTAGCGTAGGAATTTGTAGGAATTTTTCTATACGAATTAAAAATGGAATATGTACTCGAAGAGGCGACTTTGTGACCATACTAAACGATTCGCGCTGGTATAGGCAAACAAACAAAGAAACGAACGAAAAAATATGTTACGTATACGCCACACCAAATGTTTATTCTTAGAAATTTGATAAAAAAGTATTAAGGGTAATTGCGTTTGTGATTGATTATGACATACACTTTGTGGTTAACACTGACGTTTAACATGATTTAAGACGGCACGGTGAGCAGAATAGAATATAATATTACGCGCGGGGTGCTTGAAATGTTGTATCTTTGACACTGTATCTCAACCACTAGATGTGGTATCGGATAAGCTTAGAATGTCTTAAGTTTATCTAACCTAGTATTAATTAAAATAGTTTTATCGCATGTTGAGTGGAAGGAACAACTGCAAACTGCTTACACCCATGCTTATGACTTGCCCGCATGGCATCGACACTGCGACCTGAAAGGTCTTTTGTATCGAGTGGTTGGAGTTAATCCAAAAGACGTAATACCTCCCTTGTGAAGGTAAATAATTCCTTGGTAGTGGATCCTTTCAGTTTCACTGAAGTAGGACGTTTCCTTAGCCAATGTAGCGCCGGACACTCGCAAAGAATGTGTCCAAATGTTTCATCTTCCTCGAGGCAGAGTCGACAATCCTTAACCTGGCACAAATTCATCTTGTTATTGTGGTATCTCAGGCCGCAGTAGTCAGTTAGGAAGTTTGCTAGTTTCCTAATGCTTTCCTTATCTAAGTTAATGATTTGGTTATAGGAGTAAGGCTTAATTAGTCCCTTGGACTGTCTTAGTCCAGGGATATTTTTCCAATGGTCAAGAAGAGGTACATATGTAGGTGTTCCCTCAAAGTTTAACTTTATTGTGTCTGGCCAGGGTCTGTAAGGCAACGTAGTAAGTAGCATTTAACTGTCATAGAGTCTATTGTGTTTGAAGGCAGTGCTAGCAGTGCTGCTGGACTATCCGAAAGGATAAGAATTGTGGCGCCTTTAATACCCTTTTTGGATATTAAGTCGGAGGTGGGAAACTTTCAGCTCCAACTCCAGAATCAATTTTCGATCCATCAGTGTACCAGATCAGACTTTTGGGTCTCGTGTCAGAGCACCATTGGCCCATTTGGCGCGATTTGGTATTTCTACCTCAAAAAGTTTCCCGAAACTGTATTCCCCAACCATAGTGCCTGGGATGGACAGAAACATATTCATATTTGGAATTTTCATGAAGGTGTCTTTTGTGGTGATAGGTTCAAGATAAACCAGTCTCTTTCTAGTAAAAGGCGCTAGAACGGTTTTGCTGGAATTGACTGATCCTTCATCAGTGTACCATTCTAAGACGTTTAGCAATGTGTCCTGCATGCCACCAGTAATGGTTGCGCTAAGCTTACCACTACAAATGGTCGCCAGGTCATCTGCAGAACCGATGGCGCTATAGCCTAGACTGTGAAGACTGACTAAAAGATTATCGATGACTAGTGTCCACAGTTGGGTAGAGACTATCCCACCGACGCCCCACCAGCGGCTATAATTTCGACTTTCTAGGATCGCTCAGTAATCCAACGTACTGAACATTGAGCCACGGTGTTCACGTTGAGTAGGGTTATGCCTTCGTAATTGGCGCAAGTCAGTCGGTCTCCTTTTTTTACGATTTGGGCTGAGTTTCTAATCATCTTGATTCTTCCCATAATACTATGGACTCACCACTTGGAACAACAACACTTTAAGGCTTCTCGCTATACCACCTTATAGTAAGGGAAAACGTTAACGTGTAGGCAGTTTGCCATTGAACAAGCGGAAGTAACTAAGCTGAAGATGCCTTCCACACTTTCTCAAGTGGAACCGAATCCATTTAAGTTTCTTTCATTCATAGATCTTACGATAAAAAAAATATAAATTCTCGGATTGATTCCAAAAATTTAAATTACCAAATAAAATTAAATAAAATGCCTTAAAATTGTTTACTTTGTGTGTATTTTTAATTTTAAACTGATGCAACAACGTCAAATAGTATTTTTCTACTCTGGCAATTGATGTTGATTCAGGAGGAGGTCACTTTAAATAGAGAAAAATTACCAGCAGGCATGCTTAATTAATTAATTGGCAGACACCCAGATTGTTTTTGTGTGTTTGAGAGACCATTTCTGCCATTTTTTTTTTTCAATTACACGATTCTGTTTTGTGAAAATGCGATAAGACACGAGCAATAATTTATTTTCTCTCATAAATATAAATTATTACCAGTCAACATGTAAGGAGAACGAAACGCCAGCGCCAGTACGCCATACGGCCTTTTAACAAGTCTGACGGCCTTGCTCTACTAAAATATCACAAACGATGAACCAAATTGATGATACACATGCCACAATGACCGAAGGATGTGCGAGTGTCATTTTCTTTGTTTTTTTGCGCAGTTCAAAGGATTTTTATCAAAGAGAAAAGGGAAACTTCCCTTTTCAAGATGGAATTGTTTCATTAGGGTATTTCACCATAGATTTGGAGTACAAAGAAAAAAACATCGCCAGGGGAATACTATCAACAACCATTGCTGCATCATTCGAAATGAGTCAGTGGCACTGGGACTAACTAAAAAAGTGAATTTGTCAGTCTTCAGGCAGGAGGAGGAGGGAGGTTGGTAGTGCTTAAGAATAAAAAAAAAGGAAACAAGAGTACTATAATCGTCTCAACTGTCAAAAGAGACGATAAATGCTTTGCGATGTTTTTTGTTTACACTACACAACTTGAATGAGTCATTATTCGGGAGCTTTGGCTGCTACTCCACTTCACTATCATCGCTACAACACTGTGTATGATATCAAATTGCGACGATTCGTGTTGTATACCTACAAATGTATGTATGTACGTACGAGTACTTCCAGCAACAACGACTTGCAGTCTCGTAATAATTGTATGTAGCATCAGTTTATAATGGCAATACGAGGGTATAAACATTTTGTTGTAATCAGCAGTTTATTATTATTCACAGTCTCCACTGCGAGTCTACTGGGGTTAATGAGTATACAAATGTTGTTGTTGCCATTGTTGTATAAGAATGAACTAAATATGGAGTAAAATGCAAATTTATTGATTGTTGTTGATCTCTCTCTCTGGGCATTAAGATGAATGTTATCGCTGACCAAGAATGAGAATTATCGATTGAATAGACGTTTCTTAAAATAGGTATATTCATTCAGTTGAATACTGCAACAATAACAACAGAAATGGGTGAATGGATAGGTCCACAAACAACTGGCCGGTCAGAGGGATTGAGCCGGGATAGGAAAACTTCACTGGATCACTCAGACGTCAGTGGTCCAAAGCAAATATTGTTTTCATTTTAAAGCATGGAATATGTGCCACCTATTTCGACCGAAGGAACAGTATCGTCGTCATCTCCACAAGCAGCACAGATTGTAGTGTCACTTAAACTTGGAAGTGCTTAGCATAGTGGCTCGTTAGATCGCCAATAAGTCGTCTGCCGTTTTTGCATCTGAGAGACAGCAAGCAGCATTGATACAGATGTCTACAAAGTGTTCACCTAACAAGATGCCTAATATCGTTGTCCTTCACGAAGACATCAGCACCAGATCCTTCACTGATTTCGGAATCTGCTATCTGGTAAATTTGACTACAATCCTTTCTTGACTTGACAAATTCTGGCCGGAACACAACTATAGTGAGTGTTCAACATAAAGTCGACCACTATGCTACCTTGCGTTAGTTCCTATTAATGCCTGTTTTTAGATACTGGCCAGAATTTAAATGCATAACCAAAGTTCTCCTCATTCGCCCTACTTTAATCGACAGCACTAATGTTTCGTCTATCCGGCGTTGTTTGGCAGAATCACGCATTTACTCAAATTCTTAGTAGGGACACACTTATACCAAAAGAAGGTCCATTGTGATACCACTATGGAGAAAACCCGGAGTACTAGCACCGGGGATCTACATGGAGACAGGGCAACTGGTTTCGGTGTGAACCCGTGCCGAAAAAGTGTGATTCGCCGTTTAGGCATTAAACCATTTTGACACGGAGACAAAGATTTTTATTTAGCTCAAGTCGAGTCTAGCAAGATCGTTAAGTTCTTAGAAGAAGTCTTCCCCTAGGGGTTTCCTTCTCAAAGTCGATAGCGCAGGACAGGTACACAGAAGATGTATCATGGTTTTCTCCTCTTCCTCGCCTCTACAGCTTCTACAGAAATCGTTGAAGTGAGCACCAAGTCTTCTGGCATGTCTGCCTACCGGACAATGCCCCGTGAGGGCCACAACTATCTTCTTAAGATTTGTCCTATTAACGGAAATAAGTTTACTGGTTTTCCTACAATCCAGCTTCGACCAGATAGCCATTGAACCCTCTAAATGTTGCTTTTCTTGTCCAGTGCCGTCCACCAAACTAGCACTCCGTACATAAGGATGGGTCTGACGGTTGTCGTACACATATATGCACAATCAGCGAATGGACCTATAGCCTTCCTACATGAACAGAGGGCAATCAAGGCCTTCCTAGCACGATTTTGAATATTCAGTTTCCAACTGAGTGACTGCTAAGTCCAAGATTTTCTCTCTCTCGTATTTCATCCTGACTACCTACAGATGTACGTACATATGTGTGTTGTAAATTCCATAAATAAATATACGCTAAGATTAAATTCAGAACTCACGTATTTATAATCGCACTTCGACTAAAGTTTCGGAGATCAACAACCTGACACTTTCATAGCGCAAGTGATTGAGCTTCGTTATGCCTTGTGTGCTGCGTCTGTTCCACTGATAACGAGAGGAAAACTTTATTTCCTTCGCACCCGCCTTAACCTCCTCTGCAAATCACACACAATTTTGTTTGTTTATTTGTTCTGTTTATTACACAATCTTAGATGTTGAATTCAAATAGCTAGAGAAACGAAAAAACTACACACACACACTCCCTTATCGAATTGAATTTATTATCTTACTCTGCTGTGTGCCTTATGCGCTAAACAACACAGTGCTCTAGATAATGCCAGCGATGACGATGATATCATCAACGGAAATCCAGCGCGCCAGTGTTTACATATCTAATTTTTTCTTCTAACGAATTTGTTTATAATTGAAAAATCGATTTTCAAAGGAAAATTTCGTTTTTTTTTTTATTTCATAGGCCTGCATCGATGATAACTTAGAAATGGTTGAATTCCTTGTGGAACATGGAGCCGATATTAACAGACAGGACAACGAAGGTTGGACACCATTGCATGCGACAGCATCATGCGGGTGAGTATGAGTAGACTATCTTGGTAAATGCGTATACTAATCTCCGTTTCCCTTTTGTAGGTTTGTTAGCATAGCTAGATATTTAGTAGAGCATGGAGCTGATATTTCTGCGGTGAATAGCGATGGTGAATTAGCTGTGGATTTAGCCGTTGATATAGCCCATCTTAGTCCGATGATAGAGTATATGCAAAAGCTAGTAGCCGAACATAACATCGATTGTGATAAAGCACGTCGTGCCGAAGAGGAAATGATGCTGAGCGATGCTAAGCGGTGGTTACGCAGCGATGCCTCTGAGGCAGATAATCCACATCCGAAGACAGGCGCCACAGCGTTACATGTTGCCGCAGCAAAGGGATATAAGAAGGTTTCCATACAAAAGACAGCATCTCATTTTGTTTTACTGATTTTTGTTTGATTTTTAAGGTTCTAAGCCTACTCCTAGCTGGTCGGGCGAATGTCGATAAACAGGATAACGATGGATGGACACCATTGCATGCAGCAGCACATTGGGGCCAAAAGGAATCCGCTGAAATGTTAGTGGACGCAATGGCCGATATGGATATTCGAAACTATGCCGGACAGACATGCATAGATGTGGCCGAAAGAAAAATGGTAAAATTCCTTGAAGATTTGCGAGCGAATAACAAGAGAATGAAACGAAGACCTTCTAGTCAAATCAGGTAGGTCTTAGTAAATTCAAAAACACACGCCCCATTTCACTAATTTTTTTCTATATCACTTTTCAGTAGAATCTCAGATACAATTGAAAACCACATCGAGAATACAACACCTACGAAGTTTATTCGCGTTGAAGTGAAACCTGATACGAAGGATCCTGTTAATGGTAAGATCTCCCATTCGAGTCCTATAGTACGACTTAATTTATTGTAATTTTTATTTTGTCATACACAACCGTTCAGGTTCTCATTCGCGTTAAATTCATATTTTTTTTGTTTATTTGTAAACTTCAACTAAAAAAAAAAAATTTGTTTAATACTTCCTTGCTTCCTGGACTATCCACGCTGATTGTGCACATATTCCCCTATCCTCCACTGAATTTTTAACACAAAAAACCTTAAAACCCCACCCCGTCATCCAAACAATAATTCTTTTAGAGCATATCGAAGAGGATGGTTTAAGCAGGATAACAGAATCGGACGAAACCGATTCTGAGCTAACCGATTCCACAGAGAGTTCCCACTCGACAAGTATATCAGAGGCTGAAGGTACTAGAAGTTTTGATGGTGTTCTATTTACGTTATGTTAGTTCTGTTTCTTTTTTTTTTGAGTTGAAGAAGTCTATCGTTCTTTTTTTTCATGTTTAGATTTTGTCTTCTTGTTGTTATTTCTTTTCTGGCACACGTCTGTTTAGTCACTGTTACAAGTTTGGTTTTGTTTAGTTATATGTTATGTGTTTAGTTATGTTCTTGAATTAATTTATTTTGTTATTATTACGAGCATAGTGTAGATGTGACGCAAAAAGTGAATCAATAAATAACTTACACTCTTGAGTAGACAGATACTAAACGGTATAAAGGTTCCAATTGCATTAAATTTATTATGAATAAGTCCAGTCAAGTCGAAGTCGCTTTTAAGATGTCTTATTAGTCGCAAACCTTTGGCCTCTGAACTTATTATTATTATTTAATTATTGTTCCTGGAGAGAGAGAGGGAGTAGATAATCAGCTCTGGCAGCGTAGTCTCAATAAAAGACTAACTAACCGATTGAGGCTCTTGAATATGTCTAAGAGACTAAGAAGGCCCGAAGTTGATCGATGAATTCGCTGCTTAGTACCATCTTTCTGACGTGAATAAATGCGACGCATTCTGTGGGAATATGAAAATAGATATCGGTACTCTCAAGACAGCCTATATTTTTGTTCCGGTAAAAGATTTTGTATAGAAAAATACCTAGATAGCTGAAGATACCAGAGATGATTCTAATATTCACAATCTTACGATATACAGACTTTTTTTTGTGATAGAACGGGGAAAATTAATTTAAAACAGATCTATCCTGGACTGTCGACTTAGAATGCATTGGGCTTTATCTTGGCGAAGTCAAATGGTTGAGGACCGGTGAAGAGGCTAGTAGCGCCAAGGGCAGAATGATAAAATTTCTCCTTTTTTGATTGCAAGAGTAAAGTGACGATTCCGAGAAATATTCTAGATTTTAACGTGGCTTAGTCAGCCCATTTCAGAGCAGTTCATCTCTGCCCAGATGATGATGGTTGATTTTTATTTTTAATTTTTTTTTTTTTTTTTAGCTGAAAAAGCAAAATCGATTTCTAAAGCCACCCAGACTCGATTTCAGTTCATTGTTGTACCAGACAACAACTGTTTTTTCTAGTGTACAGGACACCTGCACCTGCAAATATGCAACAATGCGAATGTTCTCCCTGTTGAGAAAATCTGTTTATAGTCGAGGGTTTGATACATCTGTTTGATTTTCCAAAGAAGAAGGCTTAAGAATCTCAACACGTAATTTACCGAGAAAAGTACACATATGCTATCTGAGATTGTATAAAATAGGATACCTGCTAATTTCCACATTAATGACAACAGATTAATGTCAAGACTTCCCAATCATTGAAGTTATCAGTGGCCAAAAAGACTCACAACACGAATGTTCGAGACAAGCTAGGCCCTGGACCACATACGTTGCGTCAAGTATGTACATACATATGCATGTATGTAGAAAACTCAAGAGAAAAGTTATTATCAGTTCAACAAGGATTTAACTTGTCGAGGCGTGTGTTTCACTTAAGTGTCGCTCAGCTCGGGTCGGAAAAAACGAGATACTGCGAGTGTGAGCAATATTGCTGATAAATCATTGAGTACTATTTTCTGCCTTTATCAATTAAGTCTTACTAATATGCATTGAACACGCCTTGAGTGTAACTTATTTCTCGATTTGCCCTATATCTATGACAACTTACATGCCATTGGTCATTGATGATGCAAGGGTATTTTTTTAATGACTCATTGAGTTATCTTAGAGCTTTACATTAATATACTGAATGATACCACAATGTTAACTTGTTGTAAAACATATTTATTGCAGTGCATCACTCGAAAATAAAAAACAAATCTAAGTTACAAAACGTTGGTATTTTTGAAAAGATGCGCACGGTTTAAATTTGTTCATTTTGAGATTGGTAGTTAAGTATTAATTTAAAAAAAAAAGTATTATTTCCTAACTATATACGTAAACCTTAATGTAGTCGTATTTCTTCATAGTTTCATGAATTTATATCTGTACAATAAAGGTAAAGAATCGTATTAAGAAAATTATACTTAAACTCATACCCTTGGAGCATTTTCTTGATTTCATTTTCTACTAGAAATAATTTTTTTGTAGCCCATATGTACAGATATAATAAAAGTTGTATTAAATATAATGTAAAATTGCTGGGTAGTTTAATTATAGTGTAACTAATCTATTTTTACCTATTTATCTGAAGTAGATTAATACTATTGATACATGATTATGGTTTTACTTAAGTTCCCTGTTTAGTATTGATCTTCTGTAAATATCTCTCTCGTCTCGCTCTCCTTCTAGTGTGCCCTTTCGAAGGACATAACTGATCCATCGCTACTTTTTTTCGTCGCTGTTGTACGTTAATGGCTTGTTTCTATATTTTCACTAGGTTATTCACAATATATTTAGGTGGGTTAAAGTTGTGGTACCACCAAGACAGAAAGATCTCAGGAGGAGAATCTTAGAAGAAGTCTCTCAACTTGATTCTGTTTTAATTTGTACTTTCTTTATTATTTTTGAAGCGTCCATTATTGTCATTGGGTACACCGTCCACGACTACAAATGTTGCAGTTTCCTCACGACTATCAGAGAAGATTCGTGCATTCCTGCGTCTAAGCTTAGTCAGATAAGGCACAATTTCCTTCTCAACGGTTTGTTTCTGTTTCGTCCTTAATGAGTTATGTGACCTGACATGGATGCAAAACAACAAATTTTTAATTGCAAAACGCAAAACGAATCTGGTCGGTCTTTTTTATATAAACGGGTCAGTTGTTCTAAGTAAATGTCTGCTATAACCGTTTGCGCCGTCTCCAATAACTCCCATTGGATTGCGTAGGTATTCCAAAAGACGCCATCCTCAGTTTTTTGTTTGCACTGCTCGGCAGGCAATCCAAAAAGTACCAACCAGTGACGACGGTGCTGCTTGTAAAGCTGTTCTTTTTTTTAACGTGTACACAAAGCATTTCGAATCTAAGTAATCACTTATGAAAGGTGATAAGCGTTTGGGCTATGATTTCAAAAATTTCCGCATAATCATTTAATTTTATGTAATAATTCAAAATCATCTAATAATTGTCAGTATAGCTTGAAATATTTTCCAAAAAATTAAATTTGTTCAATAAGTATAAATCAATTACCAAGAGCACTGAAGACTTCACTTGACTACTATGGCCAGAACTAAATCAGAAAAGATATAACGGACTTTTGTTAACCGAGCATTTTATTAAAAGTAGACATGCTCTAAAGTTAACCATTTCACATAATGACTTTCCTTCAAGCTGCCGAAATAATGAAGGGACCTTGTCTTGGGTTCATTAATATTAAAAAGCTTACTTTAGGTGATTGCCTGTTCAAAAAATACAAATACTTGGCGCAACAGACCGAATTGGTCTAGGGCCTAGCTTCTCGCGACCATTTGTATTGTGCGTGTTATATTTTTCACACAAATGGAAGGGACCTACAGTTTAGATCCATATCCGAGAGGTGTTCATTGATTGCCTGTTCAGTGTTTCAAATAATCTCTATAAGATCAGTATGGCGAGGGTTGCCAAATGTTTACTAAGAGTAGGCGGTGAAACCCATTTGTCCCTATTTTAATGGCAACACAATAATTTGGATTAAAAACGCTGGGTCGATATGTAAACAGATGCCAGTCGTTGCTGGCCTTATATTATGTTATGTTATTGTAGATTAAAAATTTCTAAAATAATGTCACCTGAGAGTGAATTATAAAAACTAATTTAGTACGTCGTCTTGCGTTTCCAATTTTTGGAAAAATGCTCATAAACATAATTCGACGAGGGTGTAATGAACACCAGTGCTACGGAGGCCCCATATTCGCAATTATCAACAGCTTTCTCGCGATCAACATAGCTGGTGAGAATGTTACGGAGATATGTCGAACGGTTACCGCTTATAGTGCCAAGCAAAATTTAAACCACTAGAATGCAGCCCGTTGCCTGTTTTTTCCCATTTGACTTAATAAAAAAAAGCGGAATCATTATTTGTTATTTAAACTACGATGAACGTTGCCGTAAACCTGAATAAATCCTTTATAAGAGGCACTTTTAAAAGGGAAATTATATCGATAGCAAATAAGAAAATTAAATCTTGTGTAACCCCACAGTATCTTAGTTATTTACATATTGGCTTTTGAAACTGCGACGTTCTCCAATTTCTTCAGCCAAATATTAACACGATTCCTTTTTCTATTCAAACTATTCCACTTTCTCTATTATTTTTTTATTTTCTCTTACCTAATTTAGTTTTTATATATTTTTTCCTTACTTAAAATTGGTTCCTTAAAAAATTGATTGTGTTCTTAACTGTTTAAGATTTCATTAAAACTTTTTTGTTTTTTGTTTGTTTGGAAAGTGTGTTTTATTAAAATTTATTTCTTTTTGTATTGCTTTAGATGAAAAACCAAAACTCGTATCAGAGTCTAATAAAATACATACAGATACCGCCATCGATGAGGATGCACCATGGCGACGTGGTAGTGCGGCAAGAACACGCAATCAACCAGAGAGTCCACCTAAAAATCGTAAATAACTTATTTATTAATTATAATGCAGCAGGCCTAGTCTTGTTAACCATCGAGCTGTAGAGTAGTTCTCCATAATTTGTTAGAAATAAGATACAAAAAAAAGTTCACGAAAGTAAAATAAAAGAAGTCAAAATGACTGTTTCACTGGAAAGTAAATCTATCTAAGGAAAATGACACAACTCACTTAATAAAGCTAACCGATTAGATTGACAAGACTACTGTGCTCCCCTTAGATAAGAACTAATTTATTAAACCCGTCTTTCTTTTGCAGAAGTTCCTGAAAAAGAGGTCAAATCGACGGAAACCGATGTTATCCTCAGACGTACTCAGAGCTTTGAGAATGACGAAAAGTATGTAAACGCTATCAGATCTCAGGGTCTTTACTTTGAATTACTTTTTGAATCATTTTCGTTCATGCATTAATTTTTGAAATATTTTTTTTATATCATTCCTATGAGAAGCGCCTGATGTTGTTTATTTTATTTTGTTTACTAAATCGTTACTTTTTTTTTTTTTTAATGCTAGAGCACATTTCAATTTATTTGCACTCTTGTCATTCGCATTCATAGGCCCGCAATCTAATAATAAAACCAAATAAGCAGAAATTCTGCAGAATGGAGAAAACCAATCTATACTCAACTGATTAGATTGGAAAATAAAAAAAAAATGAACTAAAGGGTCTTAGTCATCATTAAAAGTATATCAGAGGAATTGAAATAACTTTGTATTCACCAGCCAACAGTCTCTACCTATTACACTGAGTGTTAGGCTCATGTACAAGTTTCGCTGGTGTAATGCAAATTATTTATAAAATTGAAATGTGCTCTATATATTCTTTGCTGCCGCCAAAATAATCACGCAAATACATTGATAGATACACGGAAAAATAAAACAAAATTAAAAAAAAAAAAAAAAAAAACGCACAATAATTAATCGATCGGTGAAACGAAAAACCAAAAAACCAAAAATTATGCTTGAGCTTGATAAAAAAAACAATAATTATTATCTTTTCTTAATTTATTTATTTCATTTTGACTAATTGTGTTCTTTGTTGTTTGCAAAATACTCATTCTATTCACCACATAAATCATAAAAAAAAAGATTCTATCAAAAATACAATGAACTACGGGCTAGAATAAAAGCCAATTCGTGTCCAATATTACCGGCAACACAAAATCCAAATGTACTAGGAACAGTTAACACGCCCATTCAAAATTATTCAGTACAAAGATCGGCCTCACTCAAAGATCATAGATACTTCAGGTTTGTTTTTTATATACACATGTTATATTTCTTTTTTTCACTGTACATATATCTGCTTTACTAATAATAATTAAGTTAAATTAAAAGTTCAAATCACTGCTAGTACTAAACAATAATAAAAAAATATGTAAACAATCAAAAAAAAAAAAATATTCCTCTTTTGGAATTGCATGTAATCTTCATTCTTTTAGATATTAATTTCATTTTTCTTTAATTTTCCAATGTTCCAGTAGATATGGATGTAGGAAGTCTATTAAAATGTGTTTGAAAAATATTTTTTTTTAATATAAATTAATTAATTTTTAAAGGAAACCTGTTACGTCGCCACCAGCCAGTCCGAATGCACCAGTTCCAACACCAAATACTACTACAACCACCCCAACGACTCCTACGACTCCAAATACGACACCAATTCGAAGGTTAGTTTAGTGTTTTTGACAACTTATTTGATACAATTTTTAAAAAATCTAAATCGTTCGAATGGGAATTTGGCAAATCGAAATGTTTTTTTTTTTTTGTTACGGTTGTCATTTTTATGTTGAAGTGGTGTAGAATGGTTTCCACTCTTCGCTCACTCAGTTTTTTGAAGGTAGTTCCAGTGTGCTTAATCGATTTGAAATATAGCTGGATCAATTGGTTTCTTTACAGGAAATTATAATCTTTCTATAAAGCCGGTATCAAAATCAAAGTTCAGACATCAGACAGACAGGTAAGAAGTAGTGTTGAACGTGGACGATCGGATTTACTGTATCCAAAGTAAACAAACGGACGTCAATAAATTACCATCCGCCCTGATAACCATCGTCATCGATCGGACGCAATGTACATCAGATAGAATAGGAACCACAATTTTTCTTTACTACACGCAGAGAATATATTCTCGCCGTCACGCATCACTTTTCGTTTTTATCTTTGCAGCCTTTTTGTCCTTAACTGTGGAAAAATATTTACCAATACCCTGCGTGCATGGCTAGCTTAAGAAATAAAATCAAAGTGAAAAGTGAAAATATTCATTCATTGTCTCCTCCTGTGGGTACGTGGCTCAGAGTATAGTTTTTTTTGACTTCTGAGCTAGAGGTTCGACATCTGAATTCCAGGAGATATTAAATTTGTAGGAGACGACATACAGTTTAATGCCGTATCCGAAAGGAATTGTCAGAAAACTATAAGACGCATGGCGGGGACGGTTGCTTGGCCCTATGGCCACCTATGGTTAAAAAACTGCTCATAAGTTTTTTTCGGTCATGAATCGTGTGTTTTCCTGCCTAATTGTAAAAAAAAATTGGACACCCACTTCGGTGACACATTCGGAAAATTTAATTGGTTCACGTTAATGTTTTGCGCACGTTTATAAAGGAATCTCGACTGTCTTCCTGATCTTTAATGCTGAAAAGATAGTGTCGGTAATTTGTAGTCTCCTGGTATGCTACTCTTGTTATTTTTTTGGTTCTTTCGATGTTCAAAAAGTACCTACTGGATATCCTAGTTGCTCTTACATTCGACCATCATTGATTAGCTAGCTACTCGTATTTTAGTGATTTTGCTTAAGACTTGTGAGGGGTGAACGATGGTGGTTTGTTTTTCCTTACATTCTGATGAACTGTCACCAATTGCCTGTTTATTATTTTAGAAGTTCCATCCGTTGCCTTACAACCCAGAAAATGGCTTCCATGTGCATCCGTACATCCGGAGAGCTTTCTTTTTATATGTATAACTTTGATGTGCAGAAAATAAAAGATTATAAGTCAAAAACTATATTTTAAGTTTGTCTTTTCAACGCGAAATTATTTTTAGACAAATTCTTTGCCAAATTCTCATTTTGAACGCTATATACATATATAAATCGCAATCATAAAAGCAGTCATAAAACAACACCTACCCTTAAAAAAAACATTATAGCACGCCAAATCCTCCAGCAAAACAAATTCAGAACAACAACAATAATAATAATAACAACGGTGAAGTACACAATAAAAGTGAAACAAAACAGAAAATGTCTCCGGGAACAATTTTCAAAAATTTCTTCAAGTAAATGAGAGTTTCTTCTAAGTGTTGCTTTTTTTTTTATTTCTCTTGCGTTGGTATCTCCCATAAAAACGCATTGAAAACCTGAAAGTGTATTTTGCATAACAAATTTTCTAAATATGTATATCAAAATGCTGATAAGTTTGCTATAACCAACTTGATGTGTGTGAAAATTTAAATAAATCGACGTTAATTTGTGTAACCTTTGCAACGAATATAAACTAACTTTTAGCTACAAAGGACCGTGGTGGTGATGAAGATGTGTCTAAGAGGGGCCTTAAATAAACCTATTTTTATTTATACAAAATGCAGTTCTTGAAATCAAAGTTAGTCGATTCATATTTAGAATGAAAAACATCTGCCTGTCAATGTCCTTTGTAGCTAAGAAGGTAAATACAACCCACGCCTCTGAAAACACCAACTGCGTTTCCTAATCTACTAACATTATTTTTTTTTTTTTTACAAGAGAGTAACAGAAGCCTAAACTGTAAAATAAATCAATATCTGCAACGTTGTACACTGCTTAACTGAAGAGCAGTCATTAATTCGTATCTTCTAAACCGAGTCACATCGTGTTCTGAAAGTTGAGCAATAGAAATTTAAGTGACCAAGGAAAGTTGGTAGCTCGCATATGCACATCTTAAGTGACGCTTACGCTGATCGACTTAAAGTATCTGGAACTTCGCACCGGCCGGAAAGACTTCGTCCCAAATCGAGTTATTAAGTATCTACATTAAAAATATTTCAGTACTAACAACATTGCATATATGGGACCGTGGTCACTGCGTTGGACTACTGAGCGGGAAGTTTGAATTCCAGAAAACACAAATTTTCAATGGCCTCTTGTGAATATGGCTTTCAACTAAGCTAAGCCTTGGACCACTTACGATCTTTTGCGCTAAATATCTATATTTTGTAACAACGTTGCACAAAGAGATATAGATTAGGCTACTGTTACTCTAATCGCCTCATAAAAGCCCGTTTCTTTTTTATTTAACAACCCCACATTCTGTTTTAATGTCAAATTAAATATTAATCGCTTTTTTTGTAATTTAGATCCTTTGTTCCACCAGTACGTGACGAAGAGAGTGAAACTCAACGCAAAGCACACGCCAAACGAGTACGTGAAACACGTCGCTCGACCCAAGGTGTAACGCTCGATGAAATCAAGAGTGCGGAAGAGCTCGTCAAAAAGAAGAACTCAACAATGAACAATAATAATAATACTAGTGTAAGTACAATAAATAAGTTGTACATTTCAAAACTTATAACGAAAGTCACTTATATTAATAATATATTTGTTTAACCATAAATGACAACAACAAAAAAAGAAAATTATCAACCCCCGCCACCACCCCCCACACAAGATTCGCTTGGGAGGAGGTTTATATTTTTTTTGTTAATTATTTTAACCAAAAAAAAAACAAAACAAATACGGAAAAGGTTTCATACACCTAAGCGATACACTTATTTTTATTTTGGGTGTTTTTTTTTATTTAAACTTTTTCAGTTCAGTTTATTATAATTTTATTTTTTATTCTTATTCTGATAAAACCTATATTTTATGTATTTTATTATTTTTGAGTTTTTCTTTTATTTTTATTTTCAAATGAAGCAGATATTAATGAAATTCACAAGAGACTAAGATGCATTTTAATGAGAGAATTTTGTTGATTTATACTAATAGGAGAATTTAAGCGATTTACGCTAATCAATTAAAAAGTTTTTATTTATGTATTTGCATAACTAATGCTGAGTATGCGCAACTAAATGCTAAGGAATCATTTAACTCAATTTTATATAGTTTAGGTATCATGTCATTTGGTCATCTTTCGCTAGTTTATTGGAGGTTAATTTCGTGGGAGATACGTGTTAAACTGTTCGACACTCATCGGGAGTTAATTTAAATTATGAATATCTTAAAACCAGTAAATATCCTGTGAAAAAAGAACTTAGTCCTTTTTATGTCGTGAAAATCACAGACCATTATAGGAAGACTTGCGAAACAGTGTATGTGTTTAGAAATCTTAAAGGGTTATCTGGTGGACCTGAGCCTGAACCAACTTGTTTAGGAGAGGACTTTGCAATAAAAGTGAATTTTTAGCCTAAAAATGAACAAGAATAATTTTTTCTTTGATTTCTGCGCTGGTTTTTTTCGAGTTCATAGCGAAGCCAATATTGACCAAGTTCCTTACTGCGGTGTTAGACTTTTTTTACTGCTTTACGAACAGCCCACTGTGTTGTTCCATGTCAATGCCGGTGGCACAAGAGTATAACTCCTTTTGAAAGCTTATGCATCTTGTATTGATGAAGTTGAAAAGATTTTATGATAGTGGGTCGTCTTCATATTCCTTTCAAGAATAATGTTGAAAAAAATCACAATAACGCGTTGTGTAAACTCAGGACACATTCTCCCACCGTCGCACATGCGGACGAGTTTGCAAAAGAAGTCATTGAATGATAATGTTTTGGTGATATAAACAAAAACGCAAAACTTTTCGACGTTTCCAAGAGCACTTACTCACTTCGTTTATTCCTAAAAGTATTGGAAAATATTATTGACCATCGCGTTTCAAATTAAGCCCATTAACTAAAAAAAAAACAAATATCTAACGCAACAGACCGTATGTTATCCATGGCCTAGCTTCGAAGTCCAAGTCCAAACGAGGTCCGTCAGCTCTACATTTACCTAAGTCCTCCAATTCTGAGAAGAAGTAACTTTCGAGAGTCCTCATTCTTATAACGGGAGGACAATCATGCAGCAGGTACCGAACAGATTCAATTTCTTCTTCGTCGTCTGCAAAAGTCGTTATGCACCACACCGAGTCGTAACGCGTGAATGGCACAATGACGATGGCATAATGACGACGCGTGCGTTATAGCGACTATGTTTTACCAGAAAGGTTGATCTCTTCTTGCTGAAGGCTGGCCGTTGTGTATGTTTCCAGATGAACTCAGCGTCTTTTTGCTGGACCGGTGGCTTCATCTTCTATCTTCTTCCGTAAGGAACTGATTGGGGTTACTACAAAAGGGAGGGCCCGCGATAACAAGCTTCGATATCCATATGCGCTAGTACCCAGCAGAGGGTCACCGCATTGGCTGTAGATATCTCGTTTAAGAGTGATGTGCAGGTCCTCACAAGCCTCGACTTAATGCAAGATAGTCCTGTCTATATAGACAGTGATCGTTTTACCAACGATATTATTCTCGCGAAAAATTTCAGCACCCTTTACGATGTCTGTGACTTCGGCCTGAAAGACGTTGCAGTCGTCGGTTATTCTAAAAGAGTGGTTTATTCCTACGGCTTCACAATAAACTCCGGCTCCCGTGCCAATGTTTATGTAGAACGCCAGCTCCTTTTTTCTTTATGGTTCTTCGGTTCTTCCAGTACACTCTGTCAGCAATTCTCCTTTCAAATCCTAGCATTGGGTTCATTTCATCAGTTTCCGTCGATCCACTGGTAGTCCCCCCTCGGGATAAAATGGAGGCATGACCGTAAAGGCTCGATGACCACAATCGGGCTTCTCTCAGTCTTACAGCGGTTTTGGCCGCCAGACTGCTGCAGTATATATCAAGCGGAATGAAACTAAGCATGGTTTCCATTGTCACTGTTGGTGTTGTTCTCATTGATCCAATGACCCTAATAAACGCTGCCCTCTCGATGTTAGTGAGGTTCGAAAGCTGGTATTGTTTCTCAAGTACAAGTGAACCATATATGAGAATGGGTCTTACAACCGCCTCGTCTATCCAGTGCACTACAGCTGGTTTGAAGCCCCAAGTATAACTGAATAGAAAGCTAGGCTTGCTTTTTTGATGCGTTCTAGGACTAAGCCCAGGTATTGAGCTGATATACAAATAGTTGAAAATAAGAAAGATGATTGGTTTATAAAATAAGCAGATACATTTCTGGAGGATTTATTTTTGTTTTTTATTAAGAATGTTTATTTTAATTAAAACATAATACAACACCATCAATTTGACAAACCTCTCTAGGATGCAAAGAGTTATTGTTATAAAAAACTACAAGACTCCTTTTTTTTGTATTTTTTCAAAAGCGAACAAACACAAAAAAAGCAAAATCATTTAAGAAATATATACATAATGTGTTTGAACACCAAATACAATTTTAGGGCATGCTAAACATCTAAATCTACGCTCTGTGTGTTATAAAAAAGTCTGTTGTTTCAATTATTATTCTAAACTAAGTATTTTTTCTTTGTTAAATGTCTATATGTACGAATTATTTTGAAGTAGCACGTTGTGTTTTTTCCGAGATATATTTAAATAATCAGACTCTATGTATTATTCTGCTAAAAAAAAAAAAAAAACAGAGATATTCAGGCAAATGCCTCCAACCAAGAAAAAAACCAAACTTTCGTCTCTACTACTTGCAGCATGGATTTATCTCAATGTAGCCTTAAACTGAATGGCAGACCATTACATGTATCTGCTTGGTTCTGTTGTTTTTTGTTTACTCTTTTATTTTTCTGTTTTTAGTTATATTTCTTAACACATCCATACTTAGTCTATTGTGAATTGAATTTATATGTATTAATTTATTTTCTGTTACCTAAATTCTCAAAAAAAAAAAGAAGCAAGCAAAACAGGACTTTTTAAAAAAAAAAAACAAATTGAGATTCACATAAACAAAAAAAAAAATTCTTTGTTAACTAATAAATTTAACAGACCGAATCCCAAAATACACCACCATCATCAACAACAACAACACCATCTTCACCACAACAACAATTACCACCACCAATATCATCAGCTTCAGCTACTTCTGCTATTGTAATAACAACAACAACAATAGCGACAACAGCAGTACCGCTAGATTCGACGACAATCACAACAACACCAACGTCTCCAATATCACCGATAAATGATCGGGTACCATCAACGACGGTGGACTATGAGTCTGAATCTGTTCCTCCTCAAGCATCGAATGAAGATGATGATGAGGAAGAGATAAGTGCCACATTTACTCTGTCGTTTAATAGAAAGAAACCGACACACCTAACGGATGATAATAAGTTGGCGGAACAGATACATTCATGGTCCCCTACACCGCCAACAACGCCACCGCCACCACCGATAAAATCACCAACAAATACGCAACCACCACCTGCGATTACAATCGAGGAGCACAAAGATGTCGAAGAGGATGCAAATGATGGTGAAGAAGAGGAGGAGGAGGAGGAGGAGAATGATTATGAAGAAGAAGAGGAGGCAGAAGAAGGCGTGGACGAGGAAGCCGAAAAGGATGAGGAGAAACCAACATCACCGGTGTCTGCTGGTGTAACAGAAGTGCCAGAAAGTCCGAACAAAGTTAAAATTGAAAGTATTGAAGAATCAGGTGCTAATAAGATAGAAGTCCAAGAAGAATCAAGTGCAGAAGAAGAAGAAGAAGAAGAAAATGAAGAAGCAAAAGTAGTAGTAGAAGATCCAACGATAGTGACAGTGCCTAGTTTACCAACAAGGAATGCCAACGAAAAGACTGAAGAACAGGTGACAACAGATGATGAAACGACAACTGCCACAGCAACAGTGATCATCAATGAAAAGCCAGAAGAATGTCAAGAACAACAAGTGACACCACCAATGCACTCACCGAGAATGAAAGTTACGGCAACTTCTCCGGCAGACTCTCCAACGCGATTGCGTGAGAAACGTTCTCTCTTCGACATTGATAATGCGAATTCATTGTCGCTGGCTGAAAAGCTTCGCAATGAAGCGAATAAGTACAGCAATGAGGAGATGTTAGAAATTGGAGAAATAACAAAATTCACCAACACTATACCACCCACCACCAACACAACAACAACAACAAAACCAACATCATCGTCTCACGATAGTGACAACAGTGATCGCGACAGCGTTGTAATGCGAAAGAGCGAATCGACACCATCGTCGCCGCTGCATATGAGTTCAGCGGCCGATCGTCGACCATCGTGGCGTTTAAAATTCGATAGTGGATGCAAGGTAGGCCGCCAATTAAAAAAAAAAACAAGAAACAAAATAGATTTCAACAACACTACTACACCTACTACCTTTAATACTTCTTTTTTTTTACTATTTTTTTTTTATTTACTCTATATGCATCAAAATTAATTTTATTTATGGTAAAAAAATTTTTTTTATTTCATAAAAAAGGAACACAATGTATAAAACAAAATGCATTTTCGTTGCCTGCCTCTTTTATACGCCTTGGCATGTATGCCTTATTAGAAAGAGAGAACCAGAGTGCGCGAGCTAATTGCTAAAAAAATAAAAAATATCTCTCATTCAATGACTGTATATTATTATTATTGTTTTATTTTATTTCTAACATCAACGCATATGGTATTTATTTTCTTTGGTTTCTGTAAATATAAAAATTTATTGTAAATATATTAATAAAAATAACAAATAAATAAAGAAAAGATTAACAAGGTTTTTTTTTCATTTGTTTTACTACTAATGTGGTGTATATATTAATTTATTTATTAATTTTTAATGCCTCGGCTTTAAGTGGCTACTGTAGTTGGTTTTATTTGTTTTTTTTTTTTAAAGCTTATTTTGCATGCAATTATAGTTATGTAGTTGTTGTAGTAGATTATTAACTGGTGTAGTGTATATATGCATATGTATAATTTTAAATCTATTTTTATATTTTTTTTAAAGCTAAAAATAGGTTTTTTCGGTTTTTAAAAAAAGATTTTCAAGACTTATTTGAATTGGTTAAAATAAAGTTTGGTTAAGAAGGGAAAATCCTTTATGGAGACCTTGAAACATAAGACCAACTATTCAACAAAGGTTTGATGAACCGTTTGGTATACTTACTTACATACTTACTTAGGTGGCGCTACAGTTCGGGGTGAACCTGGGCCTCGACCTACAGGTCTCTCCAGTTAATCCGGTCGTTAGCTAACTGCCTCCAGTTGCGCACTCCAAGTTAGATGAGGTCCCCTTCTACTTGAGCGCGCCACCTTAGGCGAGGTCTTCCTCTACTGCGTTGTCCCTCCGGGTTAGATTCGAAGACTCTGCGGGCCGGAGCATTGGTGTCCATTCGTTCTACATGTCCTAGCCATCTCAAGCGACTCATGCGAAGTTTTTTGACTAAGTCGATGGCGCTGTACAGCTCTTAAATTTCACCTTAGGCGAGGTCTTCCTCTACTGCGTTGTCCCTCCGGGTTAAATTCGAAGACTCTGCGGGCCGGAGCATTGGTGTCCATTCGTTCTAAATGTCCTAGCTATCTCAAGCGACTCATGCGAATTTTTTTGACTAGGTCGATGGCACTGTACAGCACGTAAATTTCATCGTTGGATCTTCTCCTCCAAAGCCCGTCAACGCAAAAGGGGCCGAATATCTTAAGAAGAATTTTTCTTTCGAAACGACCAAGGATATCTTCATCCGGTTTCGACAGTGTCCATGCTTTAGCGCCATAAAGCAGGACTGGGATGATCAAGGTCTTAAACAGAGTCTCATTAGTTGTTCGTGATACTACTCGATTGCCTTCTCAGCCCAAAGAAACAGTGATTGGCAAGAGTTATTCTTCGTTTGAGTTCTGCTGAGGTGTTGTTTTCAGAGTTAATAGAAGGTGGACAAAGTCCCTTGCTACCTTCAAATTATAGCTGTCGACTGTGGCGTTCTGCCCAATTCATCGATGTTGTGTGTCCCTTCTTGTTGGTTTTGCTCTTATTTGCAGCTAAACCCATTTTGGCGGCTTCTGTTTTGATACTAGCGAGCTCACCAGTGACAGCCCGCTGTGTTCTGTCAATTATGCCGATGCCATCGGCGTAAGTTAGTAATTGCACAGACTTTTGAAAGATTGTGCTTCCTGTGTTGGCTTGTGAGTTTCGCACAATTCTTTCAAGTATTAGGTTAAAAAAGTCACATTTTTAACATCGAAGGACTTGGTGAGGTCATTATCAACCTTGATGGAGCACCGAGCGTTCTCCATCGTCATCCTGCACAGACCAACGAGTTTGGTAGGGATGCCAAAACTATTCATGGCTCTATATAACCTTTGGTATGACTGTTGATTAATGGAATGTTGTGTTCATATACAAAAATTGATAACTTTGTATTTTCCCATCGATTTAGTTGAATATATTTGGTATCAAAACCTTTAATAAGTACTACATATTTAAAGTATTTACAAAATCATAAAAATGTCGACACATTGCTCCAATTTAAGTCCTGACAAAGCTTAATTTAAGGCTGAATTCCATTAAATTGTTTTGTAAATGTTCAGTAGAAGTTGGACATACTATTCTGCTGGTGTTTACCAGTTTATTTGACAAGACCTAAATCGATTTAAGATTAATAGATTTTCATAATTTTAATCTTATTATTGGATCAGATCACCACATAAATACTGGTGTCGCCCAGTCCTCAGTTTTGTCTGCCAATCTCTTTCTAATTTTTATAAATGATCTCTTGTCTGCAACCTCTAATCCAAATCATTCCTTCGCCGATGACAGTACGCAGAAACCGAAAGAATTGCCATTCTCGGTATGTGTATTAGCAACTTTCTTCGTTGGAACAATCACATATTCGAGGTCGCTAAAAATGTTGCAAAATGTCTATAATTTCTTAAGCGGTGCAAGAGATACTTTACCCCGTCTGATCTGGCCACAATTTATAGGGCATTCATCCGCTGGAATACAACGCCCACATCTGGTCTGGTGCACCCAAGACCGTTTCTAAATAGAACAGAACCGCGCGATAAAACTTATTTCTTATGATAGAGACATTGTGAGCTCCATAGTCTAGAACATCGCAGAAATGTTTCGTGTATTTCCCTATTTTATCGCTTTTTCCACAAAAAATGTTCATCAGTTCACCTTCAAGCCCAACTTCGGAAGTAATGTCAAATAAAGGGATTCATTCATAAGCCGAAAAAGACGTATATGGAATGATCTTCCAGGCTCTGTATTTCTTCATCGTTACAACCTTCAAGAGCATTTTAAGCCAACATGCAACGGTACCTCCACTGTTCCTCTTCCCACTCTTTTCAAACGCCTGTGTCCTGAAAAATGAGCATAAGAGTATTCATTTTCTCTTTGGTGCGCGCAAATTATAAAAATAAGGTATCCACGATCTGGTTGCAGACTAGGTAGAGTTTTATGCCATTCTGGTATTGTTTTTTCGGCACCGTTCTGTGGATATTGCGGGGAACTCGATCTGCACTTAAATAGTCTTTTTCTATAACAAAGCATTTACCAGAATTCTGGCCTTTCGTGAATGACAATTTTTCTCTATCTTCAATCTCTATTCATTCAAACGAAATGCTATCAAGTCTTCATGTTATGTTTAGGCCAGTACGGTCTCTCTTTCTTATAAACGATAAGCACCAATGTTTTAAACAGCTACTCGACCTTGAAAATGTGCTTTTTGAGTTCTACATTGGCGTCGATTACTTAAATTTTTAGCTGCAGTCGAGGTAATTTTGTATAAAAAACGGATGTGTTTCAGGTGAAATTGCAGATTGAGGTTTTTCGCGTGATCATTTTAACTGATAAACAAGTTTAACAATAGTTGTCTTATAAAACATTGAGCTTCAACCAAGGTTCCCTTTCAGCCTTTATGTTATGTTAGCTTTAACAGGTTCCTGATACAGTCTCCTAAAGAATTTAGTACATCGCCTGTTATCTTCTAATTATCTTCTCATTATCATGCGAAACCAGCAAGACACTATAAAGTCCTTAATTCTGTGTTGTCACACCGTCTTCCTCGATTAAAATTACGTTTACCTTTTTTCTCAGTAGAAGACTTGAGGCAAATGCAACTCGTAACTGGAGCTTAAGTATGTTATACATGCTTTTGCTTTCTTCTTTGAAATGTTTTTAATTAAATACCATTCTTCGTGTAGACTGATCGCCAATTGGTGAAATCTCATTATCTCTATGACTTTTTCATGAAAGATTTGCCTAGTGAAAGTTGTCTGGCTTCAACTAGTGTCAGAAATGAAGAAGAGTCTTTTTCTCACTTACATTCCTTCTTAGAAGCCCGTTTACTCTGAACCTTAAATTAAATTGGTCCATAATGGAAAGAGCTATTTACCCTACTCCACCTGAGATTGTCATCCCCGCGGAATAAAGATCTCTTCTACGAGTACGAGAAAGCGGTAGTTTATGTTTTCGATTATTCGCATTACCTCTTAAAAAAACAGCAGAATTTTTCGATCTTCATTTAATGCATGTAGTCTGAGATGTAAGTTTCCAACTCATCCACTTTTTCGTTACAGATGCTGTTATTAAGGCCTGATATCTAAACACTTTTATTATTGTCCTGCCAAGTTATGTGCGACAAAGTCCATCATAAATCCTAGAACAAACTGCTTCAGTTAGCCCGTTTCTTACATAGACTGTTTAGTTCCGTTTAGGCAATAGGTTGTGCTCTTCCATTTACATGTATGTACTTAGACTTTTCAGAGACAGTGTCTCTGATGTTTGCAACATCTGTATTTCGAAGGATAACAATTTATTGATCATAGTTTTATGCAGAGTTCAAGTTTTAAATAACAAGTTAGGTCCTGGGCCACAAAACTTATCACCTTATTAGAATCCACCACGTTATTTATAATGGTTCCCTGATGATGTTAATTTTTTGTACTATGACGTCTCCTATTTTTAGGTCGGCATTTTTTGCAAACAGCATGAATTTGATTTTCGCAGCGTTAATCCTGATATGGCTTATTAAATCAAGTTTGTTAAAATTTCAGGTCCCATACGGTGTGCCACGGATTTCTTTATACCAAATTAGGTCCCAAAATATTTGCATTTTGCCAGTTTTTCTTCGGTGCTCCAAAGAATCTTGCCATTCTTATCTTTTAAATGCAGGTTGTCATTGTCCGAACAGTATGCAGGAAAGGAAATTCGGAACTCAATTACAAGATTTCCTTGTTTACTCAATATTTTTACGAGATTTGGGCAGCTCGCATTAAAAAGATAACTATCTGTGTATTCTGCAAAGGACTGCTCAGCTGTACTATTGAAATGTAGGACATAATTTCATCCTTTTCACTTTTTTGAAATTTGTTAACACCACGAAATTACCCAATTAAACATGTAAATAATACGCATGTACAGAACCCTTCCCCAAATTTAAAAAAAGTTTTTGGATCACGGTTACCCACTCAAATTTTTTTTGTTTTATGAAAATATTTTTTTTTTTTTTATCATTTTACGCTTCTGGTAGTCATTTGAGTAAACTCCAATTGCTTTGGAGCTCTGCACATCCTTTCATTTAACAATCTATGATTTAATAACAACAAAACACAAAATCTCTTGTAATTCAAAAGATACTATATCGTACAAATAATAGTTTATAGTTGTTTTTCTTTTATTAATTTACTGGTAAATGGTTTTTGAAAAACAATAACAATAGCATGGCAAATATATTTACAGTTCAAATTGGAAGATGCATCTAGTGGGACCACATTTCCGCCCAATAATAGTACAATAATACCAAGTGCACCAGCGGTTATAGCGGCCGCCAATTTGTCATCATCTATCGCACAACGAAGGATCAATACAACTAACGCAAGTAAGTTTAAACTAAAGGTTGGATTGGTTCGTATTTATTTAGAAAATCAATTTTTTTTTTGTAGTGAACACATCGAATCAACAGCAATCATCACTGATGCGACCGGTATCGGCACCAGTTGGTTCTGTGGTTAGCTCCAATTCAATTACTCCAAATGAATCTAATGATAGGAGCAGAGACTCTACCACAAATAATAGTGAGAGTACACTTTTATTGAGAAGGACTAATAATGGTGAAGATAAAGGTAACATTTTGAAGTTTTGTTGAATTTATAGAGAATTCGTGTTGATTTTTTTGTTTGCTTTTTTTGTTTGCTTTTTTTGTAGAAAATGACAAGGAGAACGATAATAGAAGTGCCCTCGCAACACAAGCGGTTATCCAGAGGAGAAGAAAACCAAAGCGGAGGTCAACTGGTGTTGTCCACATTGATATGGATGTAAGTTAGAACTGAATTCGCCCAATCGATTATATGACTCAAATTAAAGGTCTTAAGGGAAGATGGCTAGGCTGATAGGATTGGTATTTGTTAAAGAATTTTTTAATTTCATTAACTGCTTTAGGTATAAAGACCACTTCCTCGTTCCTGAAATTGTAACCAAAGTCTAGAGAACCGCTAGCGATTGAGTGGAACTGTGGGGTTAATATGTTGCTGGGTTCTGGAAAGTTTTAGTTTTTAACAAACCAGTTTCTGAGGAACGTTATCATTTTTTACTGAAAGTAAGACTCTACTGCTGCTTATCTACAAAGTGATTTATTACTGTTTAAATGCCAATAAAATAGGCATCCATGAGTATTTTTAGTTTATCCTTATAGACTGGTGTAAAATGTTGCTGGCATGAGGTCTTTCATGCCGCTAGAAGACTCGTTCGAGTTCCTCGAAAGTTTTCTGTCTTTTCCGCTTTCTAACTTTCACCTGCGATAGATCATTTTATCTGGTCTTAGAAAATCGTTATTTTTTTTTCTTGGTATCGAAGGTGAAGTGGTAGTGTGCTTTCTTGTGACGCAGGCACCCTATATTTGAGCCCTGCGAAGGAACAGAAACTAAAGCCACCGAATATAAACAGCAACGAATAAAACTTTCTTCAAGCAGGGAAGAAGGAACTGTTGGGTGGTAGTACAATGGTTATTCTGAGTGCTTCTGGGACTTTGTTCTAAAAAAAAAAAAAAAAAAAAAAGAGATAAAAAAATACCAACTTTAATAATCGTCAAATTGTCTACAGCATGCCTGTAAGTCAGAATATATTAGCATCTGCCCACAATTCCCCAGCTTTGCATATAGCTCACCCAATGAATGTGAATTAGTTGCCGTTATATGGAAATATTGGTATTGATTCCTTCGCATTAGCGCACGCGGTTTGGCGATTCAACAATTCCCCCGCATTGAATCTACCTCATTGACCTGCTCAAGGTGGCGTTCCCTTGCAACAGTTACAGTACGCTTCGTTGAAAGTATGAACTATCAACAAGCTTTTCCTTACGTCTTTCTGATATGTATAAAATTTTTCCTTATAGTTAGCCTAGTCTTTTTAAATGTTGCCTTAACCTTTAGTGTCCTGGGAGTTAGTAGTTAGGTACATATATAGGTAGAAGTGGTAGCTTCACCGTTCCACGATGAGACTTTAGTGCCATTTTAACACCACAAACTCACTACCTTAGTGATCTTTTTCCCTGAGATTTCGTTAAGGTGGTCAATGAAAGTTTTGGCCGGTATGCGATGTCTGGCCCTGCCTAGAGCCGGACAGAAACACCACTCTGCACGAATATTGATTCGAAAACTGAATTTTTTTTAGCTGTAACGTTATAGTAGTCAACGTGCGATGTACTTCCTGAAATATGCTTAAGCAAAGGCTCTTTATACGAGTAATCCTTATTATATGTATTTTCGTAGTAGCAGTGATTTAGCCAACGAATAATGTTGTTGTTGGTTTATTTCTACAAGTATTCATTTCCATTCGATAAAATAATAATTATTCGTAAGACCTTTAAAATTTTCTTAATATTTTTTCTTTCAGGACCTTGATCCAGAACGACAAGATTCAGCCGGTGACAACGAAGAAAAGGAGGTGAGTGTCGATTTCTTTTTGATTTTTCCTTCAAAAACTAGGTTACCTACGCAAAAACCGCAAAAAAAAAAAAATGCAAATTCCCAATACGACAAGTCGCCGTCACGAACGTCATCATCAGAAGGATCATCATTTGGCTAGTTTTCAAAAACCATCGGCTTTTCCTCAAAATCTACTTCTCCGCCTGTCAGCTTTACTTAAACTGCTGGCCGATAGATTGACGTGCCACAAATAGTAAAACAACAACTGACCCGAAAAATATATGTGTTCCTGAAACATTCGTGAGTTCTCTCAACACCTCCAATTGCAAGATTTGTTTTATTTGAATTTTTATCGTGTGTGCATAATAATATTTTCTCTAATTAATCGAAAAGAGAATTAATCCGACTGCACGGCGTGTGAACACGCATACCAAGGTTAAGGCGATGATTTATAATTTGCAAATTGTTTGTATTGTGCTAAACAAACGGGAGAGTGTATTCGGAATTAATTAACAGAACAATAAACCAGTTCTAGATGCAGCTCTGAAGTGGCGTCGACGGATATCATGATGAATTGCAGCCATATGCTGAAAAGTGCTATAAGTTTTGGCCTAAATCACTCTATACGCAGGAGGGGTCTCCTTATTGTTAGAAGAAACGCTGCTAAATTTAGCCGTTATGTAATTTTTTTTTAAATAATTCTGGCAGTTAATAAGTGCAATGCATTTGGGATTACAGTTGGGATTAGTTTAGCTAATGTATTGACCATAAATTTGTAAAATGGACTCGTGCGGAGGACAATTGTATATTTCGGTTACAAATGGTTGATTGACCATAGCAGATGCATTTAAATAATGAACCTCGGCCATAACGAGTGGAACGTAAACGATTTTTCATTTTTGAATTGGTCAATTAATTTTCGGGAATTTATTTTCGGGGAATCTTTCTCTTTTAATGAACGATTTGGAGGTTGTCACCTTATAAGGATACCCTTGCTTATGGGATGTTAGAAAGATAATTAGTGTGCTGACAGATTTATTTTTGAGAAATTTCTTTGTTTTTCATTACAGTGGATTTATTTTTTTCGAATTGGAAATGGAAATCTCGATAATTACTCTTTGCTTCTTGAACGAATTGACAGCAAAGGCCACAGATTACGGATTCCCAACAAGTTTAATGCGTCAACACACTGCTTTTAAAGAGGGATACTAATGTGATCAAAAAAAATGCTAATGTCCAGGAATTAAACATTATGTATGTATAGTATGTTAGCCCAGAACTTCACTGGAATTACTCGTAGTGGTCGAGTCTGCTTTTGGTTGTGCTCTAAAATTCAGAAGATTTATTTATTCAACACTAAAGTGAAAGGACTTTCCTTCTGGGATATTTGCGGAGAGGTATAACTTGCATTTATTCAAATTCAATGCACAGTGTAATTCTTAAATCTTTCCCTCGCCCTGTCCCTTGTCTTCATCATTGGGTTTAATACACTCTTAAGGACATTGGCCTAACTACTCATCATCATTGGGTAGTAGCAAAGTTATTTTTAAGCAAGTTAAGTGTTATTGGTGGATGGTTTTTACAAAAGCATGGACCCAAATTCAAATTTGCAATATTTTACGGAAGATGATATCGAGAGTAAGCTCCAGTAAATTGTAGTTTTTGCAATTCACATGCTATGCTTTGTGATTCCCAACCAAGTTTCTTGCTGATTCCTGAGCATGTTGATAAAAATTAGGGGTGACGTCTGTTGTAGAAGGGGACCTTTACCAAATTAGAGTGTGCAATTGGAGGAATTGGAGGTAGTTAGCTAAGGACTGGGCTAGCTGGACAGGTTTAGTGGTTGAGGCCGAGGTTCACCCGGAACTGTAGCGCCATCTAAGTAAGATAGTAAGTATCTGTTGTAGTTTAGTAGACACCAACCAATCGAAAGCCTTTTCG
Organism: Blera fallax; assembly: GCA_946965025.1. Taxonomy (NCBI): domain Eukaryota; kingdom Metazoa; phylum Arthropoda; class Insecta; order Diptera; family Syrphidae; genus Blera; species Blera fallax. The sequence continues at coordinate 74,405,308 of OX337245.1, read as the reverse complement.
AAAATTCATAAGGAACAAGTGTATGAGGTAGTCTGTACACAGGAGAACCTGAAACCGATTTTCCCATTATCAAAAGTATTTTCTAATGCATTGAGAGTTATTTAATCTTTTATTTTCGCAATCGCTAGTATTGAATAGCTTATTCTAACTTTGAGGCACAGCTCAATCCAAAATGCAGCTTACGACTACAGTGGTGGAAGAAAAATGTTCCTTCCATTTTAGCTAATCCTTATTCGAAACTAATAGCGAACCATTCAAATCTTTTACGGAATGCTGCAGTGAGCTATGGTCACCAACTAACTTTTTGATGACCTTGTATATGGCACTTCTGCCTCGTGCACTCGCTGCATCTTCGATTTATTCAATGAATTTGGTGATAGAATTCTTTGTTTTTTTTTTTAAAGCGCGCGCCTTATGCTGATTTTCTTAGGGAATTAGAGAAAATAATAAAATATATCACAGCACTTGTGTCTTTTCAGCCATCATCGTCATCACCATTATTTATTAGTTTTTGAGGACCCACTTATCTTTCACAAAGTCTAGGGGGATTGATGCTCAGCTGAACTTTATTATCCTCCACCATTGACTCCAATTCATTAGGACGAATCTTGAGCCAGGTTTACACAAGATATATTGGACAATAGTCTGCCAAGTGACCGTTCGATGGGTCACACATAATTCTCACAGGAGGCCGTGAGCATCACCGATGGATCCCGCACTGTATGGTTTTGTATTGAAGTTTTCAACGTGGCTTGCTACGCAGCTAAGCTTTCGGAACATTGTTCCGTTCAGAGAAGTGGCTGAGTAACTTTGAGTTCCTTGTGTACTCTGAAGTCGTTAAAGAAACATTTTCAACTCTGAAAAGTGTTGGTTACATATTCATTGGAAAAAATAGATCATCTTTGTATTTGACTCCATCAAAGATATTCAACTTGTTTTTGCTGAATCGTCGGATGGCCTACAAAAATATCTTGTTTGTAGATCTCTGGTCCTAATTTCGCGCTGTTTTAAGACTGTTGTTGTTTTGATAGCTAGTTTTCAAATACGCGTGTCGCTCCATTGTATCCAATGAAAGACAAAATCCTCCAAGTGTATGCATACTTTCAAGACATCTTATGCTCTTCAATGAACTTTGGGAGTTCTAAGCCAAACAGTTCTTTTTTCACGGCAATACTCCAACGCGTTCCGTGGGTTTGGTTTTGGGAACGACCTAACAAGTTCTATGGTCCGAGAAAGAAAGTGTTTTGCTCATCTTCTAGCGACATATTTTAATTCAAGGAAAAGTTGGAGAATGTCGGTGCGGCTATAATTGATCCGTCATCCCTCTCAAACTTAAAAAAAAACGATACAGGATACTAGTGCATAGCTTCCATTGTATCGTAGTAGGTAACCTTACTCATTACATTATATCAGTCCAAAAAAGTTAATCATTACGATCTAAAGGTACATTATTATGGCGCATCATTGTAAGCGTACAATTCTCGTGAGTAAAGCTAGCAAACAAGTACTTTTCCACACTCAAACATTTTAGTCTCCCTTTGTCGCAAGGTATTTTGTGCATTGCCTGACTTAAACATCGACAACGAATGCAACTTTTCTGTGTATTCTGAATTCCAGACTCTCTCTCTTCTGCCTGGTCCGTTTTACCATTTTGGTGCGATCTTTGGCTCAGTTTATTGCCAGAGAAATTTGTCCGATTAATGAATCACGCATCAAAAAAAAAACTGAAAAGTGGATTAAATAAATACCACCATCGATGCAAGCCCCACACGTCTCGTCATCACAGCATTTCCAGTATCTAAACACAACGCAATATTCTATTTCAAGAAAACAATAAGGAAATGTAACGGTTAAATTCTTTTGATTTATATCCTTTTATATTCTATTTGCGAATCTCACAATTACCTCTACTCTCTCCGCAATCGGTCCATCTACAGTGGTAATAATGCACATCAGCGCTCATTCTATTAAATTCTCGAGGCACACACGTCCATAGACGTCAACCGCACATCGACTTCTTGCTTTGATTGTAAAAATAAACAGAAAACAAAAGCAAGATAAATAAATTCGAAATAATGGCCTATTTACCCTGCACAAAAAAAGCTCTTTACCTTGCACCTCACGGCACAAAGACACGTGATACAATTACCAGCGGCACCTTCTCTCGTTCGTATGGTATTGCTTTGAAAAACATAAGACAGTTTTAGATACTTGTATCTTATTTTTACTCCTGTGATTTTGAATGAACTCATTATGAGTCCATTTCATGGAAGGCGATCCTAGTTTTATGCTAGAAGTACACCATTCGGTGCACTAGTAGGGGTACACATAATGGTGTGGTATTTGTAGAATTTTATATTTTTTCCTCCTTGTATTTGTTTATGTTCGCGGCTTTTAAAAATATCCTATGCTGCTGCTACTGCATGTGTAGGGGAGGCGATTGGTTTTTTTTTTTTTTGTATGCTTCACTTGACGGTTGATATTTTCTTTCTCACATTCATACTTCCTGATGTGCGGTGTTGTGAAATGCGCTGCCTTGTACCCATTGTGTGTGAGCGTGTGTTTTTAAAAGTCGTGACTCGCGAAGAAAGCGAATGAAGAATGCCTTTGAAGAGGCGTTGACCTATTCAACTTTTGTTCTGCATAATCATTGGGAGGCGTGCGTATGCGGTATTAGGATGCTATTTAGGTGAAAACGCATTCCGTAATGCCGGCCGTGACAGGAATAGAGTTGAATGGCTTGTAGGGAGGAAAGAGCTTGATAATAAGTATGTGTCCCAGTTTTTTTTTTTTTTTTTTTAAGGAAGCACGCGTGTTAGCTTAAACCATTCGAATTTCTGAAAAAAATGAGTTCTAAACATAAGTATGAGAAGTAAAATTAAGGGGAATCATGAATACCTTTAGAAGCCAAGTGCCTGTCATTGCTCTTGTTTTTCTCGTTGCTTCCGGCCTCGTGAGTGAGGTTCAAAGATCGTTTTGACAGTGGCATTATTTAGCTTGATGAATTTGAAACTTCTTATTGGTATACCAATTGAGTCACACCTTTTGCCAAATCTTGGATTCTTCATACAACATACCTCTCATAATCGGACCACTTGAGGGACAGCCAGTTTTTAGAACTCCTCCTCTTAATCCTTAAATGTGACACTCGAAATAAAAATTACCAGCTATGACTTTTCTAATAGGGAAATTATAATTCCATATACAAAGTTCGTAGCTAAATGACCTTAAATTCTAAAAGTGTTCTCAGTTGTTCATTCGGTCGTGTACTACGTTGGCATTGTGCAGTTGCAAATTTTTCTAAAAGAGACAGTTTCAAATTAATTTTTTTCAAGATATGCGAACCAGAAATTAATGGCGTCATTTGACGAACATTTCTTTCCCCTTAAGAATATTTTGAGCTATGGGATGGTGTGAAGGGTTGGAAGGGTTATGATCCTATAATCCTGATCATTGGTTTCTTCGTAGCCGAGCAAGTAGTCTCCTCGTTGTTTTGACCACATTTTCACTTAGGTCCGAAGTAGTTTATCCAAGTCTCATTTATTACAATGCCAAAATCAGCCCAGCAGTAATCAAATCTCTGGAATCGACCCCTACAAATTCCTCAGTAGCTCTAGACTGCCGATCGTCTCTTGCGGAGATGGCTGAGCACAAGGCCATTCCAGGGAATTATAAGGCTGATGAACTCGCCAGAATAGTAACAACTACATATACCCATCCTGCCGAGTAAAGGCACTTTAAGTACACTAATCGCTGCTCGCAAACTTAAATTCAAGCTGCTATCGAGAGTTCACTTAGGTGGACAAGTGGATCAACATGTCTAGCGACAAAACAGGTTTGGCCGAAGCTGGATCTAAAACGTTCTAAGAATTTGATTTCTTTTAATAGATCGCATATCGGCACTACAATAGGTGTCATCACTGGACACAGTCTAATAGGCAAGCATGCCACAAGGCTAGGCCTTTTTGCGAACGACTTTTGTAGAAGCTGCATGGATGAAGAAGGGGACGAAACGATTCCTTCTTTGTTTCTGCCCACCTTTCTCTCGTAGAAGAAGCTTCAATTACGAGCCCTCTATTACACCGATACAGGCGACCTGATAGATATCTGCCTGTTCTGTTCTATTTTCCGAGCAAATCCAATTTTGGCGAGTTCTAATTTCCAATATTCTCCCGTTTGAATGTCCATTTTCAACGATTTTTCTTACATTTTCAACGCGAAACTACTTTCGATGCGAATAGCATATCTGTACGGTAAGAGTCACGAGGACTATTTGATAAGTCAGTAAGTTTGACGAAAGATGGTGTTCAAATCGCAAAAAAGATTTTATTGTTGCTTTCTGCCATCTTGTTTAGGTGGTAAACGCATAATGTTCAAATCGTTCTGTCAAATGGAAATTTTGTAATATTTTTGTGATTTTTTGATCAAATGGAAAAAAGTAAATATCATGTACTGATTTATCAAACACTGTAGAAACTCTGTTCCGTCGCAGTTCATTGCAGTTGTACAAGCATGAGTGATGTAGAGCAGCCGGAACACCCAAATGAGCTCAAAGCTGAGGAAAACTATTGACAGGATGGGAACTGTGGTTTCTCAAAGTTGTATGAACATAAATGTCTGATGAAATGTTTGGACATGTTCAAGTGCGTTCATGAAACATGGATCCAACACTACTTTTCAGATACGAAAAGCAGTCGAAATGTTTGGACATGTTCAAGTGCGTTCATGAAACATGGATCCATCACTACTTTTCAGATACGAAAAAGCAGTCGAAATAGTCGATTTCTTCTAAGAAGAAAAAACCTCAAAACTTGATCATAGCCAGAGTTTTGTGGGATTTGATATGGGTACAATCGATTGCCTAAAATAATTAACAATCACTTGGCATTATTATTCGTCTTTCAATGGATGAATTTCATTGTGAATTGATGAAAATGCGAGCCAACAAAAAGTTGTCTTTCACCTCGATAGTGCACAGTTCAAAAGACTGCAATTGTCAAGGTCCAAATTATCTACAATCTACATATATATGTATGTACATACGATGGTGGGTCAATAAGTCCCTGAATATTGAAATAAGAAACACTCTCCCTCAAAATAGGCTCTTCATTCAACACTCTCCCTCATCGATGACTTCTTCATTCGACTTAAATCTCTTACCGCCGAGCCATTTTGCCATGTTTGGAAACAGGAAATAATCGCAGGGGGCTAAATCTGGAGAATATGCTGGATGAGGGAGCAATTCGTAACCTAATTTATGCAATTTTGCCATTGTGCGCCGGTGCGTTGTCCTGGTGAAAGAGTACTTTTTTCCATTTTAACAAAAATTCTTGGAGGCGTCAAAAATATTTGACGCATCTGTCTGAAAATTTGGGTGTGTTTGAAAGAATCTTCTTGACAAGCAAAATGTTTCAGTTGGCAACGACATTTGTTTCAATTTTCGGGGACTTATTGACCCACCCCCAAGTGTGCAGATATTTGTAGCCCGGTGGAAAAAAATCGTATTAACAGAACAGGCCGCCACTGAAATAAACGCCTATTTTGAAGAGTTCCCAAAATCTTAGTTTTGAAAACTTAAAGAAATTTGGGATACCCTTGGACAAAGAGACTGTGATGATAAATAAATTTAATTTCAGTCTTTTTAAAAAATAAAAAACATTTGGAAGTCATTGACAAATAGTTTTTTAAAAAAAGTTCTTCTTTCCAAATTCTGAACTTTTCCTATTTAAATTTCCATTTTAAACTACTTTGCTTGGATTTTTAATAGGAGCTACCCTCTATGTGTGCACTTTATGACACTTTTTTATATATGTAAAATAAATTTATTTTGCGGCTAATGTTTTATGAATACTTGTATGTATGTACATTATGCTTCTTGGAGAAAATGCCTTTCGTTTCATTAAATGAAAACGTAATGGAATACGAACAAATGTAAAAATAAAAATAAATTTTTATGACTTCACAATGATAAATGGCCGCTACATTACATTCGACAGATTACAATTAAACTTTAAATCGCATTAGTGAAACCAAAATTCGGCAAAATGCCAATGGATTGTCCCGTCTTTACGTAGTAGACAACTCGCACCTATTTCACAATAAATCGCCCCCATTCACACTTACCTGATACCACATGTGGAACACACCTCTAGTTTTAGCAAATTTTTACCTCTAAAAAATATTTTTAAATCCCCCGTAAATATAACAAAAGAATATTTACAAAATGAAACGAATTTTCTTTTGGCCAAAAACTTTACCTATTCATAGAAATTTTTAAATCGTTTCCTTCCATCGAATACGACATAAGGTTGTGTACTAAACTTTTGTCTAAAAATACATTTTTTATCGCTTATATATAAATTTATTCTTTTTTTTTTTTTAAGAAAAAATAAAATTTGTTTTTGATATTTCTTAGGTTTTTTTTTTAGTTTTTATGTATGTATCTCTCTCTACGTATGCAAAAGGAATCACCAAAGTTCAAACCATAATAATAAGACTTGTCGCCAAAAATATAAATAAATAATCAAAATAAATATAAATTATAGGAAAAAAGGTAGACGACAGCAGACAGCAAGACTCTTGTGTCAAGAACACTTTACATTGGTGGCTAGATGTATGTTTTTCTTAAGAGAAATCCCATCTCTCATCACATTTTGTGATCAAAATTAAAGAGAAAGGAACATTTTTCCGAAAAATTAATTTTCAAATGAAAAGGAAAAAAAAAAGTTGAAAATGCTCTGTGTTTGATGGTTTCTCTCTCATTTGCGAGGGTAGAACCGCATTTAGAGTCTCATACCAAAAATACAAAAAAAAAAGAAAAACTTCTGCTCCCTCATCCTAATGTATAAATAAAATTCAGTTCACCAAAAGTGTACGGATCGTTCAAGTCAATTCTGCTTCTCTCAATAGAAGTGAGATTCTAGTGGTTTTCGCTTTTTTTTTTTTTAGTATATCTCGGTGCCTTGTTATTACCTTTTTAAGGAGGAATATCGGCATTTTTTTTTTGCTATACAACTATAAAAACTCAAAACTCATAGTTTGTTGCATTGCACGTTCAATGTTTTAGCGCCTTATTTGGTAGTTACAAGTTTCTTGGGATTTAATTTATTCTGTTTAACATATTTAAAGTGAGTTGACTGAGTTAGAAGCTAGACTTTTGTTACACGATGTATCTAGATGATAGGAGATGCTTTATGTTTTTAGTGATGTAATGTGTTTTGTGGTGATCTGTTAGAGTTTAGTGTTTAGTGTTCCATTTTAATGGCATTACATTGTTCTTTTTAATACCAGATTTTAGTTTTGACAAAGTTTTATTGATTTTATTGTTTTATACGGTTTTGAGGTGGAATTTTTATTTCAAAAACATCACGTCCAGTGGCAAGTCAACAATTTAGTATTTGCTTTGAATTATAGCGTTTTTTATAGTATTTTTATGAACTAATCAAATTGGGCCCTCTTGAAATAAATCTGAATTTTAATTTATATTTAAATCGAAGGTGTTAAAGGTGTTTTCAACGCCTATTAAGACTTTTAAATTTATTTTTGTTTATATTGATTTTCTTTTCGTAGAACTCATTTGCGTAAACATTTTGCAAAATAAGTAGAGAGGCGTAGTTGTTAATTGGAGGGTGGTTCTCTTCTCCGAAGCAATAATTTTGACACTGACAGAGTACAAACGATTAATATGTTTATCTGCTAATTGGTGATTTAATTTGCAGAATAAATTCTCTTTGACTTTATGGAGTGTTTTCAGGATTTACAAATCCGAGTGAAGTAGTTATTTGATGTTGACAGTCAGATTTAACAGTCTTCTTAAACTTTGGTTAGCCTTGGAATTTTATAGATCCTATAAATACATCTGTTGCTATAAACATACTTTTTTGAGTTTTACTGCATTGCTGCTATGCTTCTGATGTGGTTGCGAACTTGAGTATCCTTCATCGAATCTGAAAAGTTGTAGATTTTTTGCAATTAATTTATTTTTCTACATTCCTTTTTCATATTTCATTCGACACTTGAACAACCATAGATGATCAGCTTGAAGCAGATTGGTTTCTTTGTAAAAAGGTCCTCCAATGAGGGTACTCGATCTTTGAAATTGAATAAAAAAAGCTTTGTCAGGTATGGCCAAAACCTTTATTCCGAATTTAAGTACATTCAATGCCATTGTGTTTTAAAAATAACGTCATTCAACTTCTCACAATGACTTCGTTGAAGAAAGCGATCCAAAAGTGAATACACTTCCTAGATCTATGGATTAATGGATCTAAGCATTCATAAATATAATTCTCCTTCAAAATGCTCCATTTGGATACCTGCACCTGCAGTTATTAATTATCAAAATGTTTTCCACGTAACTCCTTTTTCAAATTTGGGAACAAATTATAATCACTAGGTACCAGGTCAGAACTCAAAGGCAAAAAAGCTAATTCCTTGAAGCCAGATGACTTCATAGCAGCCCTGGCAATTTGAGCCTTGTGAAGCAGTGCGTTGTCATGAAGTAAAAGCACGCCTCTTGTTAATCTTGACCTTTTTTACTTTCATCGATTCTCCTAAATTAATCCTGTGATGCTGATGCTTTTTGAGTTTTTAATCTTTTAACAGACCTTAAACTGCTTGGGTACTGGAAGTAATTGGTAAATCAAGATGAAGCATAAAAAAGAAACAAATTTATTACCATCTCTATAGTTATCGTTGCCATTTACCGTATGTAAGGCATACATAAGTGCTCGATGATGCTGCCTGACCAAAATACACAAACATTGTGTATGCACAGGAAGAATTCAACCAAAATTGAATTCGTGTCCGCTTAGCGAACGTCCTAGGCGTGCAATGGTCTTGAAGCTTCAGTTTTTTAATCAATTGAAAAAATTCGGTGTGAATTTTCGCTTCTCATGTATCCCCGAGCGTCGTGCCGATGCACAGACATTGTTTGATAAAGGCTATACCAGTTCCTCGATAATTCCTCCTTTGACGAAAATTTGCCAAATTGATTTCTTAACAGGACGGTGATGTATGTATGTTGGTACATATATCATAAATTTCACGTAACTCGCGTATCGTTCAGCGAATAGAACACGATTTTTTATAAAAAAAAAAACTTCGCAATTTCCATGCATTGTTGAAGCGTTTCGTTTTCCATGATCGAATGGCAGTTATAACAGAACACAATAGGCAGAAAAATGTCCAATTTTACCTCAAAATTATTGTATAATAAAAAACATTTTTTAGCGCAAATATTTCGAAAACCAAGTGTTAAGCGGAAAAAATAGATTTGCTTTAAGGTAAATGTCGAATTTCTCAACATTTTCGAAAATGGTAGAAAAACTTCGGAAATATTTGTACGTATTCAACTTAACTCTGTATAAGGCTGTATAATGTGATTCACAACAAAACTATTTGACAGATCTGTCTGAAAATTTGGGTGCGTTCATTTGAAAGATGCTTCTTGACAAGCAAATGTTGGATTTGAGGTGGCAACGCCATCTGTTTTGAATTTCAGGGACTTCTTAACCCACCCTCGTTGTTCCGGGGCCACTATAGACCCTTGTGAAACTTCTGAATGAACTGTCTAGACTATGACAGAGTACTGTATTGTAATCTTTTATTTACATAAATATCTCGAAATCAAGAAACAGTTCAAATTTGTTTCGATAATGGATGTAGACCATGTATGTTTTGGCCTCGAACTATATAGATTGATTGATTTCTCTTATGAATTTCCAAAGCTTTTGACTTTGTAAAATATCTATTGATCTGACCTACTTCAAATGGCGTTTTTTTGTCTAACTAATAATGCAGACGTTTACAATATGAGTCCAAAAACACTTAATCTGCGGTAAGATAAACTTTGCAAACTTTAAGGACACCTCATCAAGTCCTAATGCATTGAATTTAATATTATTTATCGCTCTTATAACTTCATATTCCGAAATTAACTAGCTGTCAATATAGAAGCGATGTTTTCATTGTTAATTTCATGACGAACGCGTTTAACCATGTACCACTATTTATGATTCGGCCACAAGGCACCATTTCGTCTGTAGCTGCTTTGATTACGATTCTCGGCATCATCCATATCTATTCAGGCTCTGAGGTCAACCATAATAGACTTCAATTAGCTTAAGCCCGCTTAATGAAATGTCCCATTACATGCAAATAGTATCGCATGACCGTAATGGGATTATTCTCGGTTTCGTCAAGTTTTCGTTACTTCTGTGGGCCCATTGACATAAGGTTAATCCCACTAAATTCCATTATGGCTGCTTTTTACATCGAGGTTTTGACTTTTTTCTTAACCTTTTCGAATTTCTTTACTATTTAAACAGTAATATGATATCAACATGTTTATAGACATTTTATATAGTCTCTTGTATGTAGCTATTCCTAGTACACAGTAATGAGTTTTCTTAAGTTTAAACTTGCATAATTCAAACAACACCAGCGTTGAAATCAGGCACCGCCAAAATATGTCTAATCCAATCTATTAAAATGTCAGAACAAAGCAAAATAAAAACAAAGACCGCCACTGTGTATAGTTAACGAGAACAACTGAACCTGTCATGAACTGATTGACAAATAATTCATTTTTTTAATTTGTTCAACCACCCGCTAATTGACGTAGGTCTCACTCAGAAAATGGCGGAAAATAGAATAAAATAAATAAACATTTCCATTACGCGAATTGTATGTGAGGCCATCTGCTTAAGCTGCTCTGTGCAACTACTCAATCTTGTATTGTTTGGATCTACGCAGAAAAAAACAAAAAGAAACAGAAAAGATATATTATTTTCAAAATTTATGCATTGACTCTGACTCTGGCGTATGGGGGCGTTGTCGATGGTGCCCGTTCCGGGACAGTAAATAATTCGCGCGAGTGAATAAATAGCCTACACATATGTACATATACAATGTTCTTCTTTAAGAATAAAACTCATTAAAATAAATGTTATTTATATTCGAGTTGCTTTGAGATATTTATTACATACGAGTGCCAATACACTCATTGACGAGAAGAGCCATATCCATGTCTACGTCATGCCGCGCGCCAGCAAATACTAATCCATGCTCGAAATAAATGATGACCAAACTAAAATGTTCCCTTTTTCAAAATGCTAGTGCTGCACTGATGCTGACCCAATCCTTTCGTTTGGTCGTGCGCTGTGTAGTTTTGAGGTGAATGTACATATCTGCCAAACAAGCCTCTTTCCAACTCTAATGAGGAAGAATAATAAATTCGTATTTATTATTTACATTAAAACAGTGCATGGATCGCAATTTTGCAATTTTCAAAAATGAATATTTTTGGGCCTCCTTAGCTAGCTGGACGGTGGATGGAATTGTCTATAAATAGGACTCTAGGAAGTTCTGCTGAGAGCGTTGAATGGATGAGATGATATGGTACTCATGTGATTCCATTTGTTGGTGACTTGTTTCTAATTAGTGCGACAATTTACAGAAATTTCAATTAATTTTGGAATTCAGTTGAAAGGAAATTTAAAGAAATTGTTTTTTTTTTTATCTTGGTATACATATTTTGAAACAGACTCGGTATTTGCTTTAAGTGTACGGAAATAAATTTGGATCGCACTTGCACTATATTCATATCTACTTCAATGCGCTCAGTAGACTTGTGTCATAGCGCAATGAATGGAAATGTATAGCAAAGAAAGTAGTCTTTGTTTGCCTCTATGTTTGACTACTAGACAGCATCATTACGCACCATTTTTGGCCGAGATTGGCATCCAAAACCATCATCAAGCAGTTTCAACTATCTTACGAGAAAGACTGAAATTCTCTGGAGCCCTGCTCGATGACGGTGTGTGAGGAGGGTCAATATGATCTTTCAGGCTAAGAGTGAGTGAGGGCTCTATTGTGACTGAACTGAATTGTAATATCCACTCGGAGTATGTATTTGCTTACTTCGACAACTAACAATCGAAATATCATTCAGGATGATCACTGGTTGCAAATATTTCGTTAGATTTAAAAACAACCCCACCTCATTGAAATATTCCTTTAAGACAAGCTTTTAGAGACAAGCTGCGAGTAGTCGGGATTAAAGGAATTTCGCAGTTCTCTTGCAACGATTATCACATGTTATGTGAAGCTAATATATTATTTGTACACTAGATTGCCTATTAGTCTAGCAAAGCAGGCATTGAAAACTCAGCTTAAAAAGTATCCACTATAGGTATTCTTAAAATACACATGTCGTGCGTTAAAGTTGTCAAAAATAAAATGAATTTATTCGCAAACTCATACTTCTAGATTCGGAAAAAACTAAGAACTTTCTAAGAAAAAAATTTCGTAATAAAAATAAAATGTCATTTCGTTCGCGATCACGTACGACACAGCCGGTTTCGTCTCATCGGCGATCGTTATCAAGTTCGCGCCTACCATCAAGCACAAGTGGTTCTCTATATTCATACAACGGCAACTCCGTCGGTGGTGGTCCATCAAGTTACTCCACATCAACGCGACCCTTAAGCACCGGTTATTATCAGAACTCATCGAGTGCATATCAGAGTCCCTATGCAAATATCTACAGTTCCCGGGATAATCTCTACAGTAATTCATCTTCATCCAATCGAAATGGTGGTGACTACTATACAAACGGTAATCAAGGACTATCAAGACAAAATTCAGCAAATAAATCATACACAAGCAATTACAATAATAATTCCTCAAAATCATCTCAAAAACCCATGTCATCAGGTGGATCCAGTGGAAACAGTGGTTATGAATCCAGATACTCATCCAATCCTTACAATTCCGAACGTTACATAAGTCCATATTCGAGTTATGACAATGGTGTCACTACAGCTGGACTGAGTCTTTCGATGCCCGGTGGTAGAAACTATCAGAGTCCTCCAAAGTCGAAAAATACTAGTAATGCTTACACTAATACCCCATCGTCAAGATCTTCGGCAATGTTGAAAACAAAATCGTTGTCATCGTCAAATAATAGTTTGAATTCGTATCCATTGAGTTCTCAAATAAGTTCATCAGCGAATGGATTAAATAGCATCTCATCAGCAGCAACAGCTGCGGGAATTGTACCTCGAAGCAATTCACTAAGAGAACAGGAGCGAAAGGGTCGAAATCGCAGCCGATCAAGGAGTATAGCACAGAGATCATTGAGTGCATCATCAGAGAAGAGTGAGGGCTATGAAGTAAGATGGGAATTTGCATGGTTTTTTAAAGGGTTTAAAGAAGAATTCAACTTTTATTAAATTTAAATTGTTTTTCTTTTTCTTTGTTTCTTGTAGAGTGGCAACGAAAGATCGTCACGCTCTAGACTTGGCAGTACAGTTAGCGTGACAACGGACACAGATATTGGTGATACTAAGAGTAGTTCTAAGGATAAGACGGAAAATGGAGAACTCATCGACTACAAAGCCCTTTGGGAAGCTGTGAAGTAAAATTATTATTTTTAAGCCTTATTTTTGCATCAATAAATCTTATTCAAACAACTTTCTAGGTTAGAAAACGAGAAACTAAAACAACAACTAAAGAAAAAGGACGATGAGATCATCCAAGCCCGTGCAACAGTTGAACGTTTTACCAACGCAGTAAGTATCCATTATACAACTTTTATTCTTAATACTAAATCCTCACAAGAAAAATATGAAATCAAACCAAAAAAAAAAAAAACACCTTTAAACACTTGAAACTCAACTAATCGTAGCCAAAGGCAACATATTTCTACTTTTGCATTCACTCTTTATATCTTACGGGTAATACACTGTACAACTAAGCAATGATAAACCGTTTCCACTTAAAATATTGTATGTATATGTATATATACATAAAGAAAAACGGCACAACTCCTAAAAGAAATAACAAATACTATGTCTTAACGTAAAGTAAGGCCTCTGTATCGAAAGCAAATAAAATACCAAGAAAAATCCAAAACCAAAACCAAAACCAAAAAAAAAAAATATCTGTTCTTCCAGACTACTAAAAATTCACTCTCAGAGATTGAAAAACGTGAAAGAAGAGCAATGGAACGTAAACTTTCCGAAATGGAAGAAGAGTTGAAGGTAAATTATAAAAAAAAAAAAAAAAAACGCAAAAACCAAAATGTTTGTTTGCTGCAATCCGCATAGAAACAAAGAAACCTTTTTTTTAATTCGTACAAAAACACTTAACTTCTGCTCAACAAATTTTATTTCGTGCCACATAACAGATTTTTTCTTACTTACATATATCAAAGCAATCACACAACTTTGCAACCAACAATACCAAAAAAAATCCAGCTTTTGACATTGTTTTTATTTTTTTCTTTTTTGTACTTTAACACTTTTTGTTACTTGAAAAAAATCTCCACTTAACAATCCTTTCTTATATAATTTAAAAAAAACTATATAAACTGCAGAATATTTTGCTACAGTTTAACTTTTAGAATCAAGAACAATAGAAATTGTCTAAAATTAATAAAATCAGACTTGTTATAATGACATCTGTACGTTGTCCAAATTTTTGACGTTTACTAAACTTTTTTGACAAATGAATTTATTGCCAACTGTTTTTGACTTCTAAAAAGCTTATTTCAAACATTGGAGATTAGCTTTTTATTCAAGATTTTTAATTTTTCACAATTTTAGACAAATAGACAAAACTTCTTGAAAAAATTTGTTTATTTGAATTGCAATAACAAAATTATCAATGCTATTGTTTTTTTTTATTTTTTATTTTTTTTTTTTTTGAAAGTTTTTCTTTATCAATATTGTTCAATACACTGCAAAGAAAACAATGTTAAAATTGAATAAAACAAATGCCCAACTTTTTTGCACACATTTTTTGATTATTGTATAACTTTAATTAATGACTGTGAAATTTATTTTATTTTATTTATTTTTTATCCTCTTGAACACTGCAAATTTGCCCTTTTTTACAATTTTTATGTTGCTATGATAATTGTCACACTAATTAATATTTTGTAAAAAAAAAATGGAAAAACGTCATCATCACCAAAAACCATCATCAATCTGTCAGCAGCATCATCATGATCATATCATTTTTCAAAATCATACTCCAAAATTTTAGGTTTTTTTTTTTTTAATTTTTTTTACCTTAAACTGTGTAACCTATTTACTTTGATTTTAATTAAGATTTAATCAGGGATCTATTGACGAGTGGTTTTAAAAGCTTTTAAATATCTTTTTAGGAACTCCTTCTTCTTTCCTTTCGTTCGGCGAGGTTATGATCCGGATTGTAGGGATTATAACCCTCCCACTTTAATGTATCCCTACTGGTTCGCCTGTAGGGTTCACCGATTCGACCTCAAAAAGTATCTGTAGGCCTCCTGAGAAGAAGAATTTTCCTGCCACTTCATCCACTCTACGCTAAAGCGATGATTGACGTCGTTATCAATAGGTGCCTTGTTATTGAAAATAGATCCTAGATACTAGAACTTTTCCATTCAAAAAAATGTCTGGACTAGGTTGGAGTGGATCAGAAAATGGGCAGTACAGTCATTCTGTCTTTTCAATAAGCATTCAATAAACATTCTCATCAGTTTGGAGATGAGAATCATGAACCATCTAGACCCATTTTTTCCAAAACTCAGAGGGTAACTTGTCTGGCCCAACTGCTTTTCGCTTTTTGGAGGATTTGACCGCTTTCCCAACTTCATTGGCTGTTATGTCGGGTATTTTCCGATCGTTAGGAACGGCTCTTGGAAAGTATAGCCGGGGGAATTGTTTGTTTAAAAGTCCCCCACAATACTGTCGCCATCTCTGTAGAATTTGTTCGTCGTCCACAAAGAGTTGGCCTTGAGCATTGTTAATGAACCTCGTTGAACGAATCTCCTGAGCATTTCTTCTCTTTGGCCGCTATGTTGGAGGTGGTTGTAGGCTTGTTCAAGTTGTTTTGTCGCAACTCATGGATAGCCTGATCCGTATCAGCAGGCGAAGAAGATATTTCCTCCACCCATATTCTTTGCTTGAATTTAGGCGCACTTCTTCTTCGCAATAATGTTAATGATGGACATTGGACAACACTCGTAATGCCATTTATTCCATTCTTTTTTTGTATTGGTGCTACTAATACTTTTTTCCTAGTACAAAAAAACATTTTACCACCAGAGCACGAGACTGATTTTGATTTTTTTTTTTTTTTAATATTCTTCACTGACTATGACTTTTGGAACAAAACTGTTGCTCCAGCCTGTTAAACCGACAGCTCTCATAATCTTAAGCATATAAAATGTGACAACGTTTTTTTAAGGCCACAAAGTTCTTACGCTATACAAAGAGAAAGTTTTAATCTTATTTCTATCAAAGTACTATAGTTACATCAGTTTTATAAAGGGTAACATTTTTTTTTTAGTTTTATGTATAAATTCTATTTCACACACCAAATATATAAAATTTAAAATAAAACATTCCACACAAAACTAATTTACAGAATTTTTTTTTTTAAACTCCATTGAAACTACCAATTAAAAATTGAAAAAAACAAGAAATTAGAATAACCTTAAAAAAAAAAAATAAAAATAAACGAAGAAAATAAATTCGTAATAAAAATTAACCTATACTTCTCCTCTATTCATTATTTTATACAGCTATTGCAGAAGTTAAAGACTGAGAATGAACGTTTACGCGCCGAAAATCGCGCACTTACTCGTGTCGTATCAAAACTAACGACATCAGCCCAAAGTCAGCTTCAGAAAAAAATTTAAACAAATAAATATGAAACAAGTTAACAAAAAGAAAACAAAAAAAATCAAAATTATTTGCAATATATGGAATATAATATATAATTATAAACAATATATTTTAACTTCATACTTATATTAAAAATATAATATACATATGATAATTGATAAAGTTAAAATTATATTTAATCGATATATCAACGCGCATAGGATGACTATATTTGCCAAATGTGTCGTCAAATTTCATGCTACGTACTTAAGAAAAGAAAACTTAATTATTTAAAAAAAACAATTTTTTTGTTTTGTCTTAAAGTAAAGAAAGAAAAAAGTGTGTAGTTTTGCTGTGGATGTGGAAATTATATCCTTCGAAAACTGATTATGAAAAATTGTGTCGTCGTTATAAAAAAAGAAAAAAAACAATATGGTCACGCATTTTCCGGTATGATGACAGAATTTATTGTTGTTTTTTTTTATGTATTGTTAATGATTGATGGTTTAAATATTAAATTTTTTTTGTTTTTGTTATTCACATGTTTAACATTGTAAAATGTGAATTAATGCTTTTTTTTGTGAAGAGAAATTATAGATTTTCTGTAAAATGTCCTTGATGTGGTGATTGTTGTTTGAAAGAATTATCGTTTTTTTTTTCATATTGAACTCTACAATCGACAAGTTTTTTTCTGAATCAGCATGAAACTGTATCTGTCCTTTTTCAAATTCGATGTTATTTTCTTTAATTTTGATAAATATCTTTAAAAGTTTTTATTACTCTACTCGTACACCGATTTATTTGATGATGGTGACCAGTTCATTTTGTACTGCCACTTGTCGATGAATAAGTCGTACAATTTACACAGCCTTCGGTAGATGACAGTAGGAATTTATTACATAGAAGATGCATCCATTCATTTGGTTGTAGGACAGATGAATATTTTTTAATGTACTCGTAACTGTCGATTGTTTGTAAATAAAAGTAATTCTTTTATTCAAACAACAATAATAAATTATATTAAAGAGGAATTCAAAATTAAATGTATATAAAAAGAAAGTAAAAAAAAAAATCAATTAAAATGTGTGCAATGTCTGGTGTGATTTACTAAAACCTAAATTTTATAATCTAATGTCAGTATATAATGGCACGTGCATTACGCATGAAAAAAGAAAACTTATTAAATGAAAATGCATAGTCTTCAGTATAATTATATGAGTTGTCTTCTGTCTGCATCATTTGCTACTCCATCATATTGCTGAAAAATAAACATTTTGTAGCAACTTCTAGGTCCTTATAAAATAATTTACCTCCTATTAGTAAATTTCGGAACACACATTTAAGCATTTTTTTCAGTCATAATCAGTTCATTGACATCATGATTTGTCATTGCATTGCATTGTGACCATTTTTTTTTTAAAGAAAGAGGAAAAACTTCGGTACACGCTTTAAAAATTACTTTCTGTTAAAAAAGTTACTTGCATGCGTTCATTGTATTTGGCTTGGTTTTTTATTGTTCTGAAAATTTTATTTAAAATTTAAATAACAAAAAATAAATAAATCAGAAGTGCAATTTTGATTTTATCAAAATCATTTACTTAACAAAATGGTACAACCAGTATTGGATTCAAACGATAGGATGGAAACGGTATTAAATAATTATATGGAGCGGGGACTTCAACAATTGGTATTTACAGCTGATGTCGTTAAGAGCAGTATTGACTGTAAATATAATTTAAAAAAAAATTAAATTAAGTATTGTAGTTGTTGTAGCAACTACGTTGATTGGTATAGGTCCAAACATTGGGTCGTAGTGTGTAGGTTGCTGTCGGAACTTTACAGGCCCAAAAATGCGGCTGCTTGATCGATGCTGTCACATAAATGGTGTTTGTAGAAAGAAGCTCCATCCTGATCTCAGTTGGGATGATGTTGATCTGGTTCGCCTGGGGAGGCTTTCTTCGCTTTGATGTATAGGAGGAGGGCGACCACCCAGAACGATGTTATTTTGGCGACAATCTAGTGCGGTTGTGACTGAATCTTGATGAATCGCGTTTAGGGCCACTTTATAGAGTTCTCGATCTAAAGGTGTTTGTGTAATTGACCGATTTACCTCTCCGCGGTACGGTACGATATCCATCAGATCGGATTTGCCTGGGAGGTGTGTTGAGGATGAGCAGGTCACGGTTCGGGTCATCGGGTCGGTGACAGTAGGAATTGTTTGGCGAGAAGCTCACTGTCCTCTTTCACTTTTAGCATCAGGGTGTCATGGACGATGCCTAGAGCCGCATTCTGACAGGTTTTTAGCAGACAGATCTGGCAATCGCTTGATATGTGGTGCGAAGAGCTTCTTTGTCCTCAGCGCATGTACTGTTCGCCAAGGATTTCAGGACTTTATTTCTGGACATTACTCGTTTGTGGATGTTTATCGATTGAGTGGAAAATGTCAAAAGATTGTCGAATGTTACTCCCAAGATCTTTCGCTGGTTGTCTGTAGGGATTGTCCTGCAGTGTATCAAGATGTCGAGTTGTACGTTAATTTCTTTGGTCCAGGTGGTGAAGAAAGTAGCGGACGATTTTTATGGAGACAGGATTAGATTTCGACTGGTTAAGAAATCATCTAGTGCATCGAGGTAGGCGTTGATGTTTCTGCTGATGGTGGAAATATCCTTACCTGAGGCAAAAATGGGGCAGTCGTCAGCGTACGATATCATTTTGACTCCGGAAAGTGGTGTGGGCAGTTTCGCCATGTAGTGCTTGAAAAGGGTCGGTGAGAGGACTCCTCTTTGGGGTGAACCTTGCTTAATTTTCCTTGAAGTAAGATAATGGAACGTAATAAAAAAAAACAACGAATGACTATTTTTAAGTTTAAAAATTCACTTCAGTGTAGAGGTGAAAACTTCGTCATATTTCTTCACTATACACATTAATGTGGATACTCAAGCTATAGTAGACTTTTTTGTACGTCTTCTTGACCGGCTCTGCTTTCTTCGACTCGAATCGATTTTAATAATCTTGGACATCAATTCAACAATGGCATACTTTGGAACTTGGATAGTACTGTGGGTATATTTGTTTGTTTTAATTTCAGAAGGTAATCGTTAGCATTAGGTCACTACTTCAATGACAATTAAACTGGCAGTAAACATGGTGGGAATCACACAGGGGGCTCTCATTTCCTCTGGTCCTGGTGAACATTTTTTTATTGGAAAATAACCAAAGAATCTCACGGATGCTTCAACTTGTTGATGAGCCGCCTTTCCGAAGCACACGCTATTTTTCCGTTTAGATCGATATAAACCTGGTCCATTCTCATGGCATACGACTTAAGGAAGGTTTTCATGAACATCACCGTGAATCAGTCGCTCAGACACTTGACGATTCTTTGCAATTGATCTTATCGAAATTCCAGGGTTCTGGTGAATACAATTTTACACTTGCTGAAGAACTGCCGCACTTTTTTTTCTGTCCGAACGTGACAGAATATGTATATTGTAGAGACACTTGTCCAGTTTTTGATAAGTCTGTATCTAGAGATTGGTTGTCAATGCGAGCTTTTTAATAGAACGTTAAGGGTGGAACTCCAAACGTGAGAACAATCCTGAAATCCCGTTCTAACTTGTACTACAAGAGAAGGATCTGCGCCGATTTAAAGTAACTTTTTTAAGTTTTCTCTAATTACTTTGCCATGAGGAAATATGACTAGTAAGGCAGAATTAATAAAAATCACCCGATGGTTAAAAGCTGTTCAAAAATTTTGGTAGTCTATATTTGTGTTCATACATTCATATACATATGTGCTAATATCGGTC
The DNA here is from genome assembly GCA_946965025.1 of Blera fallax. Classification (NCBI taxonomy): domain Eukaryota; kingdom Metazoa; phylum Arthropoda; class Insecta; order Diptera; family Syrphidae; genus Blera; species Blera fallax. The sequence goes on along the minus strand of OX337245.1, from coordinate 74,384,847 downwards.
TACACTTTTGATATACATAAGTATAAATTTACCCGATTGATCGGAACATCGGTGTTTTAAAGCTTTTTTTAAGCCTTTTTAAAGCCTTTTTTGTGAAGTCCTTAATAAGCTTTGTCAGATTTGTAACCAGCGGTGTTATAATAATGGTATTCACAAGCACAGGCGTTTAATTGTCCATACTTCTGCAAATATCTTTAAATTTTTCAATAAGTTTTAAAATCAGCGCGCTTATTAAAGTGTTTGCTTCCTAATGGGCAACCGTTTATAATGCAGGTAAAAATTGTTTGTGCATTACTGAAGAAGGACGTTTTCAGACTGCGGTAGCAAATCGTGCACACATATGTACATTATTCTCATGAATTTTCCTAAAGGCCACTCTATTTTAGATCACATCATCACTGTCGCTAAGAATCCACTAATACTTTTCCATTTGGGTGATGCAATTATTTTTTCTTCGAACTTCGGTATCTTCATCACAATTTCTCTGCTTATTTACGCTTGCGCCGTATTATTTTCATCGCATATTTAAACGACTACTTCGTCCAAGAGAGTATCCGAAGTCGAAATTGGTTCAGAAAAGTGGCAATCCATATTTGTGTGGCTGATTCTTAAATCATTATCTTCTAACGTGAATTTGTTGCTCCATTTATTGTTGGCGCCTTTGACAAGTAGTCGATTAGAAATTTATCGTTTGCTTCCCATAGTATGATTCCATAACTTTACCAACAAATTTTGCACTAATTTTTGTATTCGAACCTCTAGGTGCCGCCCACCGTTCAATCCAAATACACTTGTGACATACAAACATATGTAGTGAACTCATCTTCGGTGTAGTTATACTCGTAAAGCGTATAGGATAGTGTTCTCGAATGCTATGTTTAAGCACTATCTCCTAATACACTTCAAAGATCTCTGTTAAGTGTAGATTTATAAAAGGTGCGATGGTCGCACTTAAGCACCAAGAAATTTATTGATCGAGAAAGTCTCGAACTTTCCAGCGTTGCCAGTTGAAAAGAAATATAAAGTTGTATAGTACGTTTTATCACACTAGCGATTTTTGTACCTTAAGCATAGCACCTTTGTATTTCATAACGATAACCCCAAAGTTTTCAATTTGGCTGACTGCGCTAAAAAGCAATCATCTCAGTTTAAAGGTATATGCCCCTTTATTACTGAGTTTTTGAAAACTAAAAAAATTATATTGATGAATCGTATTACGATAGAGATACAGTTGGACTTCTGCTATGATGCTTTTCCATGGCAACCAAGATAACAATAAATGTTTTCTTACTGACCTTGAAACTTTATTTAAGTGTTAAAGCTACAGTTTTACTGCAAAATGCTATAAGACAAGCAATGCTTTCGTTGTTTTTTTATGCTTTCTAATCACACTGCTGTGAGTCAGTCACTCTCTTTGTTTTTGCCACACTTGCACTTAATGTTTTTTTTTTTTATAAAATGTTCTTAACCAATTAATGCTCTGTTTTGCAAAATGAAAAGTTTTAAATGTTTTTTTTTATATGGTTTTCGTTAACTAGTGAGCACCAGATTTGTTTGATGCATCACTAGTGCACTTTTCCCCTTGTTTAAAAAGATAACCCTTTCTCCATGTTTTTTTTTTTTACCAAAATATGTACTTTTTGTGAACATTTATTAAATATATGTGTTGTTTCTTTTAAATTTTTACAGCAATTGGAAGTTTTCAAAACGGAAAATCAACGCCTTAAAGAAGAGAATGGAGCGCTAATTAGAGTAATTAGTAAATTAAGCAAATGAAATATAAGAACAATTATTATTTCTATAAACATTTACATATATATAATTTACTCTTCTTCTATTTGTTCTATTTCACTTTTATATACATTTTTATTTTCATCAAATTTATGACAACACTTGATTGTTAAAAAACATGAACTTTAAAGAAAAAAAATCAACTTGATATGATAAATTGATTTGTACGAAAAATAATATTAAATCACTGTAATTTTATTTTATTGTTTGTCCTCAAAATTTGTTAAAAAAAAAATCGTTAATTTTATTACAAAAAAACTAAAAAAAAAGAACTATAATGCAGAGATAAAAAAAATTATATATATATGTATATGTTATAGTTTATTAAACAAACAAAAAAAAAGTGAGAAATGAATTGAAAAAAAATGTAGACGTTAATTAAAAGAAAAACAAACACGTTACAACAACAAAAAAATGTTAAACTTAACTATTGATTACCTATTTATGTAAAAACAAAAATGAGAAAGTTGTTCTCTTAGATCTTTTTTTTTTAATGTTAAACTTTCTCTTTAGATTTAGTATTTTTTTTTTTAATTTTACCACATTGAGAAACCGATTTTTAATTTTTGTTTTTTTTTTATAATTTATATATGTAACTAAAATTGAGTAGACGAATGTAAAAGAAAATGAAAAGAAATACTACACACCTTAAACTAAAATTGAATGAGAATAAAATTAGAAGAGAAATATCATTGTCATACGTAAAAACAAAAAGAAATACAAACAAAAAACAAAATATTGTGAAACTATATTTAACGAGTTAACAGAGAAAGAACTATTAATATGAACTTTAAACATTAAAACCTATGAACGAGATACAAGATACAATTATTCATCGCCAGCATTTGTATGCATTGAAATTCATTTTTTTTTCTTTATTCTTATTTAAATAAATTTTCCTTTTGTGTCTTTATTTCTGTTAACATTATTTTTATTTTATGATTTAAAAAAAAAAGAACAACAACTTTGTGTGGATATATCACGATTTTATCACTTATTTTAGTTTTATTATTATTTTTAAATTATATTTTTGTTATTTATTGAATTTAATAAAAAAAAAGATTTCAAATTAACTATGAAAGCAAAACAAAAAATTAATGTATATGTGATCATAAAAATACATATTTGTGTTTCATTTTCCTTTTATTTTCTTATGGTCGGCGTGGTATAGTTTGTTCGATTTCTTTTTGTATCATTTTCTTTGTGTATTTTTAGTGGGCCAAACAATGACATGAGAAGAGTGATCAATATTGGTATCTACGACTAGTGTCTGCTTCTTCTTCTTCTTTCTTTTGTTCGACGAGGTTATGATCAGGATTATAGGGATCAAAAGCCTCACACTTTACTGCATCCTAGTGGGGTTCGCTGATTCGACCTCAGGAAGTATCTGCAGGCCTTCTGGTTTCAGATTACTTTGTCACCGAGGCCAATCAAATGCCACTGTTTTTGCATTTGCATGTGATCCAGGAGTTTTTGGGCCTGTCTCTCTTTCGCGCTTGTATAGGAACATTGATTGACATTGTTTTTGACAGGGTTTATAGGATCCCTCCTTTGAACATGGCAATACCAACTGAGCCGGTCGTCGCTCGAATTTTTTCGAGATGGGTTCTTTGACTTGAAGGCTTCTTCGGATCTTCGAACTTCTAATTCGATCAAGCTTTGTTACTCCGGCTGTCATGCGAAGCATCTTTATCTCAGCTGCCGTTAATTTGCCCTCATAGTTTTAGTTTACTTGCGCCGTAAAAGCGGTGTAAAGCCTTCCTTTCAGCTTAGGGGCATTTTTCGGTCACAGAAGATAGCAGAATTTTCCTGCCACTTCATCGATGATTGACGTCGTTATCAATAGTTGCCTTGCTATTGATCATAGATCCCAGATACTTCAAATTTTCGAACTTAGGCATCACTTTTCCATTCAAATAAATGTCTGGAATATGTCGGAGTGGATCAGAGAATGGGGAGTACAGGTACTCTGTCTTTTTTGGAGTAATTTGATATTCATTTCCCTCGGAAACATTCACCCATACATCAAGTGCTCGTTGCAGGAACGTTTGATCCTCACTCATGATGGCTCCATCGTCAGCAAAGAATAACTGATGCACTTTAGGGTCCGTCACTTTTCCTTCTAGTTATTTTTAAATATTAATGCCACCATCAAGTGATCCATCAAATTTTTGTTGTTCGATTAATAACGTGCATTTTATTAACAGTTTAGACCGTAACATTCGTAAACAATTTTTTAGTTCCAAGCAAATCCAAAAACTGCAAATTTAGTGCATTAAATTAAGTTCCACGTTTGAATCATTATATGAATTTAATAAACAAAGGAATTGAATGGAAAAATATTTTTTTAAACATCCTTTCTGTCGTCAGCCAAAAAGTCGACAATAGAATGATTGTTTTTTTCATTCATCACACATTTAAAACAAAAGTCTGTAAACAATTTTCTTATATGTTTTTTGAATATACATAATTATAACAAACAAAATCACTTTTCATAAAAAGTAGGTATGTAATTGAAAAAAAAAAAAAAATTCTTCTATTGAACTGATTCTTGCCATAGTAGTTAAATTTTTTTGTATCTCTACATCTAAATCATATCATATCAACATCTAGTAATGAGACTATATTATGTATTATTTTTTAGCTTTTGAGTGATCGCTTTAATTGTGTTTACAATTTTTCTAAGTTTCTGTCTATTTAAAATAGTTGCTTCATTGTAAGAATAACAAACAATTAATTTTTAACTTTAAGAAAAAGGAAAAAGAAAAAAAAACATTTTGATAGATCAATGTAGTAGAGTTAATATTATATATATATACATACATACATATTTATTAGTAATTAACATTAAAAATACAATTGTTGTTTATTTATTTAAATCTATGAATTTATCTCTAAGTATATACAATACTTAAACTGTGTTATGCTAATATATTTGATATAAAACAAAATACAAACAAAAAAAGAACATTTATTAAATACATTTACGAAATGATAAAATGCCTTATAATTCCGTCATAAATATCTACATATATGCAGAGCTTTTTTAGCGGTGGAAGATGGGCATTTTCGAAACTCGGAACTTGACCCGGATAAAACAGAATTAGACCTTGGGGACTTGTAGGCCTTTACGATTTACTTCAACTTTGGCTACTGCAACTTCCCCTCACGCTTTTATGCATCCATAAGCTGTTTAATGAGTCAGGTTAGATCAGGTTAATGGGTGCCCTTGTTGACAGAATTGTCAACGACTCACTTGGACCACTTAAAAATCCTGGGAACCTAAGTCTCAGTCTTCGACCGCTAAGTCAAACCACCCAGCTAAATGTATGAATCTCAGGAGTTTGCTTAGCTCAATGTTACCTAGCTCGTCCAGTTCTGAAAAGAAGTAACTGCCAAGAGCACGTCTTCTTTTGGTGGCCAGCGCTGGACAGTCACAAAGGGGGTGATGAACTGATTCTACATATTTCCTCTTCGTGTCTGCCAGTGTCCTGTCACCACGCTAATAGCTATTTGGATATCCCTGCGACTTACATAGTTCCGTAAGATTAGATTTTCGTAGACTGGCCATAACGATTTAACTGCTGCGCATGTATCTCATTGGCTATCTCCCTTTGCAGGGTACTGAGCGGTATACTCCTTAGAGAGGGCCCGTGAAGAGTTCATAAGTGACCCTTCTTTGGCTAGTACGTCCACTTTTTCGATACCAGAGATATCCCTGTGGCCACTGAGATGACATCCAGTCGCTTTTGCATATTTATCGATGTGGACTGCAATGCTTCAATGGCTGCTTGACTGTCGATATAGAAGCTGAGTATTTTTTTCGAAAATATTTCCCTCAATAATCATATCCGCAGCTTGTTTTATTGCAGTAACTTCAGCTTGGAAAACACTGCATCCATCCTTAAGTCTAAACGAGTGATGTGTATTTCAGAATTTCTGCTAAGAATTCTAATAGAGAATCTCCGGTTGCAGTTTGGTAGTGGGATGAAGTCCATTTCCGTCCGGAGACCCGATACATTCCATCGGCTTAGAATTGAGGCTTGACCGTAGGGTTTAGCTATCCATAGACCGGTCTCCCTTAATCTTAGTTCAGTTTTAGCTGCCGAGTTCGCACAGTGGAAGAAGGTTCATTATTGTTTCCAGAGCTGTTGTTGGTGTTTATCTCATCGATCCTGTCACCTCCAGACAGCCTGCCAGTTTAATCTTTGTAACGCTTTCAAGTTGGTATTTCTTATCAAGCGTTTTCCATCAGACAACCAAACCGTAGGATAAGATAGGTCTTACTACCGCAGTATATAGCCAGCATAAGGCTTATGCGCCGGAATTCAAATCGAAGAGTATCCAGTTCGAGATTGTTGCGGTGCTATTTCAAGATAAGAGTGTTATTACTCTAATATATTTCGAACTGTTTTGAAAATGACTTCCTGGTAATATAAGTTCTGTGACCCTAATCGAATTGCAAGAGACCCTCCCTAAAAAGCCAATGAGCCATAAACTACTTCTTGAGATAAGATCATGAAATAAAAGGAACCCACTGGATAAAGTATTTATTTAGTACAGCGACGTGATTGGATACAGGCGCAATGACATTCCGTTTTTTAACGGCTTTTGTAAGTCTACCAGTAAAGTGAATGACAAATATTGACTCCAATAATTTCCCAGATACTACTGTACTCATTGGCGGCGGTGGATAGCACCTGCCATACGTGTCAGTCGAATTTTGCAGTATGTCATGACGAAAGACGATTTACCATGTGCACCGAAGGTAAGGTATGAGCACTTCCTGTTTGTCCAGGGATTATAATCCTAACTACCTCTATTCAGGAATATCCGGTGATGAAATGCAAACATGTCCCAATGGATACGTCTGCACGGGTGAAACGCAAATATGCTTGCGAAGTACTGAAGCTAATCCTGTGCAATCAACTTGTGAAGGGGCATGTGGTTTATGCAAATCGGCGGAGAAACTATTCGCTTGTGTAGATCCGAAAACTTATGCGTATTGCTTTGGAGCGGATGTACCTGATTATACTGCGACAGGAGTATGCCCAGATGGATATGTGTGTAACCTTGGAAGTGCACAAGTCTGCACTTCAGCTTCTGTTGTTTATGTGAGTTCTAATAGGTTTTAATGCGAATGGAGTTATGAAAAGATTTGTTGTAGCCGTCCTGTTACGATGGAGCCTCTAGTGCTCCAACAACATTACCACCAACCACTTCTACTGGAACGATTGGAAATTCAGATTCAACTGGTGTAACTTCAAGTCAGACTGATTCAACATCAGTCAAGACCAGCGATAGCACTGCAGTTATAGATACAACAACCGTAGGAGGAATTGTTACAACAAATACAGTTGCAAACCCTTCGACAGATCCAAGTTCATCGACTGAGAGCCAGACAACTGTATTAACTACCACAAATGCTCCAACCACAACTACAGTGACTATATCAACACAAAATCCACGGGATGAAACGACATTTTGTAGGGATAAGCAAAATGGCGGTATCTACAGGGCTGAAAATGATTCAACTTGTCAGGAGTACGTATAGTTGCTTCGGCTTAGTCATGAGCCAAGTTCTTTAAATCAGACAGTATTTTCATGATTTCTTTCATTTTCAGGTTTGTTTTGTGCTACATTTTGTCTGGACAGTATTTGGGAATTAAATACTCTTGTTCTGGTTCTGAATTCTTTAACGATGATACGAAGACCTGTCAGGTTGAAAAGCCAGCTGATTGTACTTGAATTGTTAATTAAAAAATAAACGATGTACATGAGGAAGCCCTTATGCATACAAATGAAGCTTATGCAGGCCATACCTAGTTCCTTAACCCGCGATCGCTAGGTTTTAAAACGAAGCATTGATTTTTATGGATGTCTTAGGCTTCAGAGTCTGGGGCTTAAAGATCGTTTAAGCTGGATATTGTCAATTCGCTCGCTATGACCGAGATGTAGTCGTCGGGGGTTGCCTTTTTGACATATTGATTTAGCTCGTGGTTATCCTCTTTTTTTAGAGAATACACGAGTATGTCCTCAGCCTCAGCCTGCCTAAAGTCCACTTCTTGTTAGCCTATAATATACATACACATACTAGAAAAATTAACGTGTTGTAAGGCATCCATTTTTTTAAGTCCAGTAGTATTCTCAATCGAATTAACAGTCTTCCAATCTGTACGAGAGTTTAAAGTTAAGTTTACTTCGAGGTAGGTGACCTCTAATAGTTCTTAGCTGTCGATAGTGACAATTTGTCGTAAGCGGTTTAGGGATGCTTCTTTGTTTGTCGACAGCCTATGTTTTGTTTTATTTTTATCACATCGAGGCCAACCATTTTTATCTGTCAGGGCAGGGCGGCACCGTGGATCCCGTTTATTCCTTCTCCTCCCTCGGTAGTTTTCTCGTGCGAACCTTGCTTTGCACTGAGGCTGACTAGCCTCTTTCGTTATTTATGACGTCTGTAAGTAGTGGAGGCAAGGTTCGAAAGTCTTATATGAATCAGGGCACCCAACGTTTATTTTTTTGTTCTCGATGGAAAAAAAAATCTGTGTTCTGCGCTATAAGGATTATTTGTTTATGCTGCAAAGGATCGTGCTGTTTTAGTCTGGTCTTGGAATAAAACACACTTAGCCAATATGGAAGAAAAGTAGGTTGTCGCCAAGAAACGTCGCAGGTGATATTTGAATGGAGTTCTAACAGGGGAATCGAAACGAACTACAAATACATTATCAGATACATAAGTCTCACAAACTCCAATAAACATAAATCACCCAAGGCTAGTCTAACCACACCTTATTTTATAGAGCCGCACTAAATGATTCACCAAATTTTCTAGAATCAGATTTCATTACATCAATTACGAGTAATCGATAAGATTTATCAATTAAAAGACTATTTTCGAACAACAAGTAATTCAGTGTCGGCAAGACTTCAGCTAGGTAAACAATGATTTCCAAAATCTCCGTTCTGGTAAGTGATGATATAAGGCTTAGCTATGGAATTACTTATAAGGAATGCGTGGGTATAGGGATTATTTTTGCTTTCAGCTTACGCCGACGGAAGTTGTGGCAAATGCCAATCAAATTTTGTGGCATGCCATAGTGAATGGACATTTTCACTCTGTGTCGAAGGTAAGGATTTCTAGTTGCTAAATTAACTAATTTCAGGACGAGAATTTTTTCTAGGAAACCCTACTGATTCGGTTATCACTTGTCCTGTGGGTAAGGTGTGTACCGATCAACCAGCTGTTTGTGTATCAGAAATCGATGACTCGGTGAAACCGACTTGCGTAAGTGGCTGCGGAATATGCAGCTCTTATGGAAAAGTATTTTCTTGTGAGAGTCAAACAACATTTGCTTTTTGCTTTGGTGGAGAACAACCATTTTATTCGTCGACGGGGAGTTGTTTAGATGGATATGTGTGTGATCTAAGTAGTCGAACAATTTGCGTCAAGGATACCGAAAGCAAGCCATCTTGTAATGAAGATTTTATATCAACAGACAGTCCAACAGAAATCACTGATCCATCGGAATCAATAAGTTCTTCGACAACACAATATCCATTTGTGACAGGAAGCGATAGTTCAACCACAACACCCGGTTCAACTGTTTCAGATTTCCCAGGAGGCGGAAGTACTCCCACAACTCAAGATCCAATTGCGACCGATATCCCTGGAAGTGGCAGCTCATCAACAACACTAGATCCAACTGTGTCAGAGATCCCAGGTGACGGAAGCACTTCTACAACTCAGAATCCAACTGTATCTGAGATCCCAGGAGGGGACAGTTCTACTACAACATCAGATCCAACTGTGTCAGAGATCCCAGGAGGTGGAAGCACTTCTACAACTCAGGATCCGGCTGTGTCAGAGATCCCAGGTGACGGAAGCACTACTACGACTCAGGATCCAACTGTGCCGGAGATCCCAGGAGGTGGAAGCACTTCTACAACTCAGGATCCAACTGTGTCAGAGATCCCGGGTGACGGAAGCACTGCTACAACCCCGGATGCAACTGTGTCAGAGATCCCAGGAGGTGACGGTTCATCAACAACAATAGATCCAGCTGTGTCAGAGATTCCAGGTGACGGAAGCACTTCTACAACTCAAGATCCAACTGTGTCAGAGATTCCAGGTGGCGGAAGCACTTCCACAACACAGGATCCAACCGCATCAGAGATTCCAGGAGGTGACAGTTCATTAACAACACTAGATCCAACTGTGTCAGAGATTCCAGGTGACGGAAGCACTACTACAAACCCGGATGCAACTGTGTCAGAGATTCCAGGAGGTGACGGTTCATCAACAACACTAGATCCAACTGTGTCAGAGATCCCAGGAGGTGGAAGCACTTCTACAACTCAGGATCCAACTGTGTCAGAGATCCCAGGTGGCGGAAGCACTTCTCTAACACAGGATCCAACTGCGTCGGAGATTCCAGGAGGTGACAGTTCATCAACAACACTAGATCCATCTGTGTCAGAGATTCCAGGTGACGGAAGCACTTCTACAACTCAGAATCCAACTGTGTCTGAGATCCCAGCTGACGAAAACACTTCTACAACTCAGGATCCACCTAGTACCGATCCAACAACTACGACCCGTGCTCCCCGAGATGCCACTACCTTTTGCTCTGACAATGCGATGTCTGGTACATATAAGGCAGAAGGGGATCTGACGTGCACGAAGTGAGTAACTTGTCATTTTATAGTATAATACTCAAATTTTTCCTTGTTAAGGTATTATATCTGTACGGCTGTTAGTGGTGGCTACAGAGGGTACGAATACACTTGTCTGAACTCAAATTATTTCAATTCGGATACCAAACAGTGTCAGAAGGAGAGGCCAGACGATTGTCTAGGAGATGACAGTTCATCCACAACACCAGATCAGAAAGTGTCAGAGATCCCAGGAGGTGGAAGCACTTCTACAACTCAGGATCAGACTGTATCTGAGATCCCAGGTGGCGGAAGCACTTCTCCAACACAGGATCCAACTGCGTCGGAGATTCCAGGAGGTGACAGTTCATCAACAACACTAGATCCATCTGTGTCAGAGATCCCAGGTGACGAAAGCACTTCTACAACTCAGGATCCACCTAGTACCGATCCCCCAACTACGACCCGTGCTCCCCGAGATGCCACTACCTTTTGCTCTGACACTGCGATGTCTGGTACATATAAGGCAGAAGGGGATCTGACGTGCACGAAGTGAGTAACTTGTCATTTTATAGTATAATACTCAAATTTTTCCTTGTTAAGGTATTACATCTGTACGGCTGTTAGTGGTGGCTACAGAGGGTACGAATACACTTGTCTGAACTCAAATTATTTCAATTCGGATACCAAACAGTGTCAGAAGGAGAGGCCAGACGATTGTCTAGGAGATGACAGTTCATCCACAACACCAGATCAAAAAGTGTCAGAGATCCCAGGAGGTGGAAGCACTTCTACAACTCAGGATCAGACTGTATCTGAGATCCCAGGTGGCGGGAGCACTTCTCCAACACAGGATCCAACTGCGTCGGAGATTCCAGGAGGTGACAGTTCATCAACAACACTAGATCCATCTGTGTCAGAGATCCCAGGTGACGGAAGCACTTCTACAACTCTGGATCCACCTGGTACCGATTCCACAACTACGACGCGTGTTCCTCGAGATGCCACTACCTTTTGCTCTGACACTGCAATATCTGGCACATATAAGGCAGAAGGGGATCTGACGTGCACGAAGTGAGTAACTTGTCATTTTATAGTATAATACTCAAATTTTTCCTTGTTAAGGTATTACATCTGTACGGCTGTTAGTGGTGGCTACAGAGGGTACGAATACACTTGTCTGAACTCAAATTATTTCAACTCGATAACCAAACAATGTCAGGAGGATCGGCCAAACGATTGTCTAGAAGATGACAGTTCGTACACAATACCAGATCCAAAAGTGTCAGAGATCCCAGAAGGCGGGGGCTCGTCTACCATTCAGGATTCACCTGGCACCGATCCCACAACTACGATACGTACTCCTCGAGATGCAGCAACGTTTTGCTCTGAAACTGCAATATCTGGCACATATGAGGCAGAAGGGGATCTGACGTGTACGAAGTGAGTTATTTGTCATTTTTCCAGTATAAGACATATTTTTTGTATACGTCTCCAATTTCCCCTTATTAAGGTATTACATCTGTACGGCTGTTAGTGGTGGCTACAAAGGGTACGAATACACTTGTCTGAGCTCAAACTATTTCAACTCGGCAACCAAACAGTGTCAGAAGGAGCGACCAGACGATTGTTGACCAATACTAATGACAATTGCCATAAATGAACAAATATGTTGGATTAAAACGTCTTAAACAATCTCTACAACACTTAACTTCAACAACGGCAATCAATTGCTAATCGTATTTCTGGGCTAGGTGGCCTGAAATCACCATTACTATCTACCTACCTTCGTAGGACCCTAGTAAAAGGTCGTCAATATAACATTTTTCCATATTCGAGGCTGCTTTGTATCTTTTCGGTGTAATGAGGCTCGGTTATAGCTTGCTGGGCCACAGATCAACCAACAATATAATCTGGCGCAGGGTTCTGGTCATGCGTGACAGATGGCACCACTTGAAGGTGGTTATTGATCTTCCTAACAAAGCTGGTAGATATTTAGCTGCAGCGGAATTTCTCATTCTTTAGCTAACCACCGTCTATCGGGAAATACCACTTCTAAGGGGTGTCTGTTAGTCTTTTGCCATTCGTGTTATGGTACAGGGTCTTTCAATAGCCATATTTAAACTTTGGCGGTCGATTATGGTTGTTTACAATGACAGAGCTGTCAGTCTGGAACGATTGTATTCTGTCAGATGCTGTCATTTAATCCTAGAAAATTGTGTGCTTCAGAATTGCGAGAAATTACTTTACAAATTTAGGCTCTATCCGTGTCCTGCGGAGAACTTAATCTGCCAAACTATTAGAAAACTTGAAGAGACCAGTTCAGTTGTTTATCTAACAGTGCCTGTGCGCCGAAGCAACGTTTCCTTTACCAATCGAGTTGTGCGTGTTATATATTTCGCACGAATGAGGGAACTTACATTTAATGGCATATGCGTAATTGAAAAGCTTTCTCATGACAGTTATTGCTCTTGGATGTTTGTTAGACATTCGCGAGAGGTGGAACCGTAAAAAGGCTTGCAGGTGCTTTCTTGAATTTGAACGTTGAACCTTCCACGCACTAAACACTGTTTTGCGGCTTTTCCGTAACCTCAACTTGGAGACTCGGATTTTTATCCATAAAAGATACGCTCATAAACTAAGCACACAAAACCACAGCACGTTACGGAAGTTTGTTGATCTGCAGTTTGAAATAGATAAAAATTTTAGTGAAAATATCATCTTCAGCGACGAAGTGAATTTTTTGGCTGAATACCTTCGTAAATAATCAAAAATATCGGACGTGGGATGACGCCAATTCAAGAGCTTCAAACGATGGGTAAATTCAGAAACGCGTCACTGCATTGATGATGCTGAATCAGCCCTGAGAAATGTTCATTAACGTAAATATTTGGCATCACTTTTGTAAAGCGTTCATTATTGCAAAGTAGCATCAGCAAAATTTATGATTTGTTGTTGATACTTACACAATCGAGGCTTGTAAAATGGTGGAGGAGAAGGAAAAGTAAATAAAAACAATTATTAATTAATTGTTGTCAGTTAAAAGTTTCAGTAAAATACGTCCACAATTTCCTAAAACAATTGTAAATTGCGCTCTATAACGTCAACAAAAAACGCATCGATGCGTTTTTTTTACGTTTTTGAATCCACCCGATTTCTTTACTTTCAAAAAAACTCACAGGATGACGGCGTTACTATGCCATATGTCTTTCGAAATAAGACGAGGCGATAACTGTCAACAGCGAAAGGTATTTTTACCTGAATTGGATGATATTGACGCTACCATCATGGGGTTCCAGGAAGATGGTTTTGCATTTCCAAAGTAGCAATTGGCTGGGAAAATCTATCCTATTCGTAATGAGGACGAAATCCACTACAATCTAGGAAATCTTACTGCTAGTACTTTACACTCGTACATAAATAAGTCTGAAAACAAAGATTTCTATGTCACTTTATTTACTTTTGTTACACTAGATTTCGTTATATTCAATGCTAATTTCTAACAATCGTCTGGTCTAGCTTTTTGGCACAAAAGCGTTTCTGAATTAAAGAAATCACTACAAATGTACTCGTATCCTTTGAAGCCGCTTTTATAAGTCACACAAATGTAATATCTTTGAATGGAAAAAGTACATACATATTTAGCATTTCTTTGTTTAGACGAATCGAAAGTTACTCACCTCCTACACGTCGTATCGCCTTCTGCCTTAAATGTGCCACTAACTGCAGTTTCAGAACAAAAAGTGTTTGCATCTCGAGGGGCGCTCGTTGTGTTATCAGTAGTCGACGGAAGGTCAGTTGTTGATTCTGATGGATCATCTGTAGGCGTGACAAAATCCCCATTACATGATGGTTTACTGTCTACATCATTGACACAAACGTTGCGACTGCTCAAGTCACAAACAAAACCATCGGAACAGTTGGCGCTGGATGCATAAAAGGGTTCAGCCTCGCCAAAGCAAAATGCATACGTTTTTTCACTGAGACAGGAAAATACTTTTTTATAAGAGTTACATATCCCGCAGCCTGTAACACAGCTCGCTTTCACTGAATCATCTATTTTTGGAACACAGATAGTAGTCTGATTGGTACAGACTCTATCAACTGGACATGGGACTACAGCATCGGTAGGAATTCCTAGAAAAAAAAAACATTTCTATAACTTGTCCCATCCATCTGTGACAAAACTTACCATCCTGGCATAAGGAAAAGGTCGTCTCACTATGGCATGCCACGTTATTTGATTGACACACGCCGCAACTTCCGAAGACGTTGCCTACGGCGAAAAGTAAACACTTTACGTTTTCTGTATTAACTTTGTTTAAAAATCCAAACAGAGCGGGCTTACCAAGAGGAAAATTTTCAAGACCATTGCTTGTCTAATAGTCTTATGGCGAACACTCAGCGTGTTTTTGCTGCCTAATACGCTTTTTAATAGACAAATCTTATCAATTCGCCATAAAGTGATGCGATGATAAACGCATAAAACTGTCTTCAATGAGACAAAAACCGACAAATTTTAATCTCTTTCCTTGTATCTAGGTACATATTTCGCTGTAAATAGACCAAATAATTAAGCATAACGTTATTTTTTTAACGTAAATGCTCTTTGGAACAGGTCGGCGACAATGAATATTTTCTTGTGTTGGGAATAAGAGATGGGATTTAAGACGAGCCTAGGAGAGTGGTGCACTGAAAACTACTCCCTCGGCGGTACTGGACATTTGTTCAACCTTCAAGAGATTGCTGCTTGTGCGGCCATCCGTCTAAAAGCCTCCTCTCAGTGGTCTAATTATCACTTTGGCCCCTCCTCGATCATTGACCTTCTCAACTTCAAGCACGAAAATACGGACTACACCCCTGAACGGGATGAATGGGACAACTCGCGTGCAGTTCGGTTCACTTCTTTACAGACGGCTCTAAGACCGAATAAGGGGTGGGGTGTGGTGTTTTCTCCAAGAAATAAAGTGGGTTTTCTACCTGGTAGTACAATGGACCAGTATTTGAGTTGAGTGCCCGCCCCGACAACAAAAAAAGACTGTTGCGGTCTGATGCGTCATCGCTGTTGGCAGCAAGTGCTTGACGGTTTCCATTTCATCTTAACAGCTTCTGCCGTGGTCTGGAGAGTTTGTGCCTAGCCTATTGGTCACAGTGCCGATCGTGAATTTTCCTTTTAGTGCCCGTATCAAAATATGGATTCCCTTTCTAGGAAAGGAAGCTTTTAGTTCTTCCTTCAATCAATTGCGCCCCTAGAGTGGGATATAGCACTATCACCTCACGATCTTGGTTAGTTTCCTGGTCCTGAGATCTGTCTTCCCTTTCACTATTTCGATAGAAAAATTTATTTAGATGGGAATTATTGTTGGCAGTGCTGTCACTAATCACCTACACTTGATGCTGCCTCCAAAAACCTATATTTTCGTTGTGAGGTTATTGTGTTTGTGGGTTAACCTATTTAAACAAAGACTAATGAGTCTTTTCTTTGTTATCAATGCGCATGATTAGATCCAATTAAAATTTCTATTTTTAAAACCAACAATCAGAGTTAAGCCTCATAGTATTAGTTTTAAAGGCGGTTGTTAAATCTACCGGTGTTACTTCCATTAAATGAGGCCTTTAAGCAATAATTGTTCTGCATAATTTCTGACAAATATTTTGTATATCTTTTTATATCTCAACAAAAGCACTAATAACACGTAATAAATTTATAAAGTAATTAAAAGTTACCATACTTCACACTCAGATGTACAACACAAGTGGTATTTACCTTGAACTAAATATTGGTCTCTGCCTTTTGATATAGCCGTCTTCATAAACTGTGCTGGAGGGATAGCTTGGGGAAACTAATTTTATTCGCAAATTTGAGGTGTGTACTGTACTAATTTTGGGTTGACCTTGAGTTTTATTAAGATAACAAGTTAGAAGGAAATATTTTGTTTTTTCTTTGCTTTATCGCACGATTTGATTTATTCCTAGCACTCAGTCACGAAAATGGTTTATTCTACTTAAGCCTTTGAAGAAAAGATTTAGTAAACATTTTTGCATTCTTAACGAAGCGCAGAATCTCAATCAGAGAATTCCAAACCAACTTCCGTGAAAGTGTAGACAATTCCGTGCTGACATGATGAGGATCAGATAAGGAGGTTGTATGAAGACTTTGCCACGGTTTTGAGGCAACTTCGTCCATGCAAATCCTCATCCGACATCCAAATCCTCATCGAATCTTCCAATAAAACCGAAGTCATAGCAGCGATCAAAATGCTCAAGAGAAATGAAGGCGTGAGGATTAATGGCATTCCTCTTGAACCTTTCTAAGCAGCGTCAAGTACGAAGACTCCCACAAGGATGGAAAGAGCTGGATGGGCGCCAAGCTCCTTAAGGAAGGAAATCTAAGAGAATGTGGAAACTGGAGCGGTACGTCTCTGTTCGGGGTCCTCCTAAATCGATCACCAATCCGACAAACCCCTTGCGGATCATTGTAGATCAGCCGAGTATAGGTCTACGCTTCATGTCCTGTTTAAGGAATTCGATATCATTTATCTGGTGTTTTTGTGCAGAATAGATACTCCGGGAAACCTGTGGTGGTCCTGTTTCTGAGAAGGGCAAATGGAGTATACAACCGCGAAAAGAATTTAAAAGAATCCAAATGTCAAAAAGCGTATGAACAATTGCCTGTAACCCACTTGAGGAATATTACCAATTAGCCATGTCCAATAACTTTCCAGATGCCAATAAGCTACTATTTTGCCCCTTTGTTACATTTTCACAAATATTTGTTAGAAATCCGTGAACTCACACCAAGATGGTGGAGCATTAATGAATTGACCACTAAAACACGTAAAACTACCCACAAAATGGCGGATTCATAAGCAAAGTGAGGGGACTGTTCAGAGAGTATCAAAATTAATTGTTTTTCCAAGTCGTAAAGATTTCATACTAATCGTGTCCTATTTGCAAAAATAGGCTCGCATGATGACTAGAACAAAGTTTACTTAAGGCCCTGTTTGGTAGAAATTGTTGCAGAGATTTATAGGTTTTAAGTACTTTATTCAGCTAATCTACAATAAGAGCTAATAATAAGATTACTTTATTTATTAAAATTTCCTCAAATTTAGAGAAATCTGCCACGACTTCACTTGCACTTGCTTGGCTTTGTTGCAATGCACTTTTTATCAGCTAAACTGAAATATCCGTTTGTACTACAATTGTACAATATCGCATGGATAACACTATTCAAGTCTTCGCAGTACACATATCTGAAAATGAGACGAACTTAGAATCAATAGTCGGCTGACAGCTAGTAAAACCTTTTCACTTACGTTCTGCATGTGGAATCGTATGTATTCTCATAGAAACCCTTGGATTTTCCCATACAAAGCTTAGTATAATCCGGTTCAGGTGCTGGCGTGGGTTCTTTCTCTGCTGCATAGCATGTTGGTTCGTCCTGTTTGTGCAAATATTTTGTCAAACCTATTCATAAAAATTTCAACAACACATACCAGACACGATTTGATGCAAATGTTCCCCAGTCTAGCAAAATTCACTACACTACAATATTCATTATCTGGACATTTCCCAATAATTCCAATTGGTCCGGTATTATCACAAAATTCAAATTCTGTTTTACTTATACAGGCAAAACGGGTTACACACTGCCCACAAGCACCGCATTCAGGTTTATCTGTATCACTGGGCTTACAAACTCCTTGCTTACCGGTACAAACTTGATTTTCAGGACAAATTCTTATTTCTTGTGATACGTCCAATCCTTTAATTCAAATATGAGTGAAGTTAAATTTGTCTTCTTTAACACATACCTTTATCATCAAAGCAAATTTTGAAAGCTGTTTCATTAATGCATACAGCATAATTTGTTTTCGAGCATTGCTGACATTTAGCGTCAATTGTCATTGCAAATATCAATAGACCAAGCTCGATGCAAAAGAGAACCTTTAAGATCAATATTTTGTTATTCAATTATATTTTCCAAAAAAAAAAGAAGAGAATATGGAAATTCTAATTACTTTTTGAGAAAACATGTTTAAGGCAAACCGAAGGTTCTTTTTCACCAAAATTCTTAGAGAACTACGCTGATATGATATTTCGCTTAGGTTTTATAAATAAAACACAACTCCAATGACAGTTGTTTTCCCAAGTCAAATAGTTTACATCCAAGACCAAGACATCATGTGGATTATACAAAAATAAATAAAGATAAAAGAGATTTACCTTTTTATATAGAATGTACCTGTTCTATGAAGGTTCAAAGTAGCGATAGTGGCTCGAAAGAGTGTAGTGATTATTTCGTCTTAAAATATAAATAGCTCGAATCTTCAATGCAACCTCTGCCACCTCTTTCGCAGAAGAAGAGATACTTATTGCTGTCAATATCTGCACATTAATGTACATACACCACTTCTGTCACGGCTCTTAGGGGAGGGAAAGAGGGAAATTAAAATAATCACAGAATTTCAAATTCATGTTAAATGTTAGTCTATTAATTATATTATATAAAGGGTCATCAAACAGGAGGTGTCATTTTTCATTTCACGCCATTGGTGAACTGTCAACAATCAACTGTCATTGCGATGGCTTGACAAGTAAAAACTAGCAGATTGTTAGCTATGCATCGATAAACACTCACACGGCCTGTTGAAATAGTGAAAATTCACTGTGAAAATATCGCGGAAACGTTTCGTAAAGGTCATATTGGTTTTGGTCATCATCAAGCGCTTTTTCGCACAGCTATAGTGAATTTAACCGATAAATTTGACCGTCTCAGGCAGGTAAATATTGTGAAGACTCCAACTCGTGTTCGTCCGGCAAGGAGAGCGGAAAATATCGACGACGTAGCTGAGAGTGTGACTGAAAATCGAGGTGTATCCATTTTGAGACGATCACAGGAATTGGGCCTATCCGTAGCCCAACATTGGTTTACATGTCCAGTTGACGTGAGAATCGAAGCCAGCAGACCACGCACAACGCCGCACGTTCGCTGATTGGGTGCTGGCTATGAATGAAATGAACTAGATCAGATTTTTTACACAAAATTATTCTGAGTGATGAGGCTCATTTCCATTTGCCTGGGTACGTAAACAAGCTGTCACACCTGGGACTCCGAAAACCCAAGAAAAATGGTGGAACAACCTCTCCATCCATAACAAGTGACAATTTGGTGAGGTTTTTGGGTTGGCGTGACGGTATCATTGGAAATTGATTGCGTTACCGAACGATGTTGACTGACTTTTTTTTTCCTGAAATTGATGCTTTGGACGTGGACGACGTTTATTTTCAGCAGGACGGCGCCATATGCCACACAGCTGGTGAAACAATGGGTCTATTACGTGACAGATTTCAATGAGGTGTGGTTTAATGAAATGAAGACTTCAATTCACTGTTACATGTTAGACATTTTATTTGGAGCTATGTAAAGAATAAAGTCCACGCCAATGCTCCACCCATAGTTCATGCACTGAAAGAAAATATCAGAGAGCTGTTATTCGCGAAATACAGCCGCAATTGTACGAAAACGTGATGAAAATTTCATCACGTGAGTGACTATTTATTAGCAGAGTTGAGGCGGACATTTGGCAGATGTTGTAAAGCATTATTAACCCCAGAGTTTGTACTTTAGATTAAAATAAAAGTGTCACCATCTTTCATAAAAATATTCCATTTTTCTATGCACTGAAAATGACACTTCATGTTGGAGAACGCTATATGTAAATACTTTGGTCCTGAAATGGGATCATTCGTCATTTCGCTTGGAAACTATGGTTGTGAAAACGAAATAAGCAGAAAAATGTTTATTTATTTATATTTTATTGAATAAAATTTATTCTCCTTCAGGACAACCACTTAAAAGCTCATGCACATTTGCTTGGTTTTGTTGCAGTGCATTTTAAAGCATCTTCGTCGAAATAGCTGTCTGTGCAATTGAATACGATTGCCTTCGTGTCACCATCACAGTAAAGATAACTGAAAATGAGATCAATGTATCAATGTTAGCTTAGCTTAGCTTAGCTTAGATCTTTTCATTTACCTTGTACATGTTGGATCGGAGGTATTGTCATAGAAACCTAAGGTTTTCCCTTTACAAATTTCTGCGGGCGTAAGTATAATTGTGGGTGGATCATCTGGTTTAAAGCACGTTGGATCATCCTAAATATACTTTCCAACATAATTTTCAAACTGACTTATAAATTTTCATTGCAAACATACCAGACACGATTTCACGCAAATATGCCCCTTTGCCACATTACCTAGGTTACAATATTCACCAACTGGGCATTTGCCAACTACTCCAGTTGGTTTTGCAGTATCTAAAGGACCATCACATACTTCAAATCGTGATTGGCTATTGCAGGTGAAACCGTTAAAACACGAATGGCAGCTCTCGCATTCGGGTGTTGTTTCATCACTTGACTTACAGGTTCCATCCCGGCAAACTTGATTTGGGAGACATACTCCGATTATTTCTGGTATTGATATATCCACTCCTTTTTTTAAATAAGAATTAACGAATTTGGTTACAAGAACTTCGACTGGTATTTTTTTATTTCAAACTTACCGTTAAAGCAATATTTGAAAGCTGTATCGTTAAAGCATGCAGCATAAGATGTCTTCGTGCATATTTTGCAGACAGCATCACTTGTCGCTGCAAATGTCAGTAAGCCAAATGCAATACACAAGAGAACCTTAAAAATTGAAAAATCCTGTTGAGATCACAACAATTTTTAAACAGTTATTCTCACTTTTCGGGAAACCATTTTTAAAGTCAATCAAAAGGTTGTTGTTCGCCAAACGTCCTGGAAAGTTAAACTAATATGATGCACAGCTTGGGTGCTTTTATAAGTTCAAGAAAATTTGCTGTTCATAGAAAAATTAATTTGCATACTTGTCATGGGGATTGTAAAAAAAATTAATGGAGATAAGGCGAATTCGTGCAGTCGTATGCCAATTTAGATTTCGTGTTACCAATAAAAGACATGTACCGCCAGAGAATAGCAATTCAGATAAATTGTTGTCATCTACATAATATGATCTGCAAGACACGTTTTGCTTCGTTGTATTTGCTGATCCTTTTTCTATCGACAACTTCACACTGGTGGGCCTAGTAAACGCATTAAAGACATAAATATAAAAATGATTCACTGGACTTACTTTACCAAACTCATTCCTGTAGCCCGAATTTTAAATTTGGTGTACCACTAGGTCACAATATTTCTAACACCCAATCAGAGATCTATGCTACAGAGCTATGTGCCGGAGGATCTATAAGAAAAATCTTCCGTAGATCACTCGTAAACGTTTTATCGGATAGCAAAGCAGCTCTAAAAGCCCTGAAATAGAACAGTTTTGAGTAAAAATTTACGCTAAAGCAGCATGCTACACACTCATCTGGGTCTCTGATCACGAAGGCATCGCTTGCAATAAGATCTGGTTTCCAATCCAACTTCGTTGGCCCTTTTGTGGCAGCCTGTCCTAAAAAAGACGAATCTTCTCCTCCGATGGCATATCTCACCAAGAAGTGGAACCAATCTCTCCATCACTTAGGCGAAACAGAGATGGTTGCGCTTGATATTTCATTGCATTTGACAGAATTTGGCATCAGGCTCTTTTATCGAAAATGCGTGCATATGGCATCGATGAGTCTCTTCTTCAATGGATTATAAATTACTTTTCAGGACGTTCAATACAAGTTACATTGGACGGCTTCAAGTCTGATATCCACCACATAAATGCTGGTGTCCCCCAGGGCTCAGTTTTGTCTCCGACTCTCTTTCTTATTTTTATAAATGATCTCTTGCCTGCAACCTCTTATCCAATCCATTCCTTCGCTGATGACAGTACTCTCAGTCTTTTCCTATTCGTTCCCTAACTCAAGTCCCTGCCCCTCGGCCGTAGAAGAAGGAACGGCTACGTGTACTAAATCCGACCGTGACAGCATAATCAAATGGGGCTCAATCAACAGAGTGGAATTGCATCCAAAACGTAGCAAAAACCTAAAAATCATCTTCGTTAGAACGATCAGATATTCGAGGTCACTAAAAACGCTGAAAAATGTCTAGGATTCCTAAAGAGGTGCAATAAATTTTTAACCCCGTCTGATCACAATTTATAATGCATTCATCCGCCCAAAGCTGGAAAACAACGCCCGCATTTGGTCTGGTGCACCCAAGACCGTTTTGCACATTCTAGATAGGGTCCAGAACCGCGATAAAACGTGTAGGGCATTGCGAGCTACATAGTCTCACTAGAACATCGCAGAAATGTCTCGTGTCTTTCCCTATATTGTCGGTGTTCCAACGAAATATAGACATCTGCAATCTTCCCCTTCAAAATTTCATCCATCAGGTTGTCTTTATGTAATTAATAACCAACAAGTCATAAATAAGTTCCAAAATTGTTCCTGGAGATTTTCTTATCATCGTAACGATGGTATCTTTCTAAACCGACTTCAAAGATAAGATTGAATTCTGTGAAAAATTCTTATCGTTTTTATTGTCCTTGTTTGCAAGTCATAAGCTTTGCAAATTCTTAAATAAACTAATAAAATAAAAAAGAAAAACAGAAACATCAGCTTATTATGAATGAAAGCACATAAAATATGCTAATCACAGAATTCTCTAGCGACAGGCATTTCATTTTGGAAAAAGTTGTGAGATACATCCATCAACATGAGAATTTATCACTTTATTTTGGTTAGTACTTAAATTTCTTGTTAACCCTCTTCATTTTTAGAATATTCCATCTCAGATTCCAATTTTGATCGTCATCCATATTCAAAACAGTGAAGTGTCAGCAGAGTGTAATGTCTGTCAAATAAATGGGGCAGCATGTGTCAATCAAACATCATTTCAATTATGTTTCGGAGGTTTGTTAATAAAAATAAAGAAATCAAACAATATTCATATAATTTTTTATTAATTAACACAGACAAGAAACCACACACATTCCAGACATTCAACTGTATGACTGGTCTGGAGTGCACAGATTTGCCAAATATCTGTTTCCAAATTGGCGGCTGGACACCAAGTTGTGTGTCAAAGTGCGATATCTGTAATGGCAGCAATGTATTTGCTTGTAAAAGTCGAACAACATTTGCATTTTGTTTTGGATCAACATCTGCATCAAATGTTTTGGGCACCTGTCCTACCGGATATGTTTGTGATTACTCATCGAATGAGATTTGTGTTCCAAGAGATAAGGTAACACTTGCATTCATTTAGGAAAATTTAAAAGAAAAATTTCTTTGCTTCAACAGGCTAAATCAATTGTGTGTGATATCGATGCCGAATAGTAATCAAAAGATTTGTTTATTGAATGATTGTTATGAAAACAGTGAAACAGAATTTAAACGACTTTTATTTAATAATTGCATCACGATTTAGGCAGAAGACAGAACTGATAGTAATTTCGACGAAATGATGCAAGGAATACCCTTGAAAAAGAAGAGAGGCCAGCTTGCATTTGCGGAACAGGAGCTACGAGAACCTGTCCCACAGCAGCACTGGAAGTGATAATGGGACTCACCTCCCTACATTTAATGCTAGAACGAATCGCCAAAGAAACCATACCAAGGAGGACGTCGGAAAAAGAAAATCCACGCACACAGACAGGGAGAAATACTTTCCAATCCAGTCCCCCTTCTGAACTGGCCTAGAGATGATATGGTCAAGAGATACTGCCTCGAGAGGAAATTCAACAGAAAGCTGAGTAGCACAAGGGAATGGAGTAGTAAAGGCGGGATATACGAGTACACAGATGGATCGAAAACATCCATAGGAAGCGGAGCATGTGTATACGGGCACAGAGTCCAATATTCGGAAGCCCTGGGAATATACCCCAGTATCTTCCAAGTTCATCGATATCGAAATCGATATAAAGTACCGCGGGCAAGACATCGCGATTTTGACGGATAACCAAGACGCAATCAAGGTTTTAAGCTCCTATGAAATCAGGTCTACACTGGTGCGCGAGTGCCTTGACAAAATAAAGCGACTTAGTGAGAACAACAGAGTCACTCTCTACTGGGTATCAGGTCACGTGGGAGTAGATGGGAATAAATCAGCTGACAAACAAGCTAGAGAAGGATCAAAAACCTTATTCACTAGGCTGGGGTCACATGCGATACGGGAAAAACTAAGAAAGGAAGAAGGCTGCAAAAGAGTAGAACTTTAGGGGAAACTTCCTAGACTTAGACAGGTCAAGCACCTCTTGAGAACTACAATCGAAAAAGAAGTAAGAGCTGTGTAAACATCAACAAGAAACTGCTGCGTATCCCTACAGGCTTTCTAAAGGGTCACTGTAGACTAAAGAAGCACCTTGGGAAACTATGTATTACGCAATCCTAGATTTTCCGGAGATATTGAGAAAATTCCAGGGCACCTTCCAAAGGAATGTGGAGCACTGATCCACAAAGGAAGAAAACACCTGGAAGTCTACCAACTATTAGAAGCAGATCTACCATTGTTAGATCCACTCTAGGTATTCCGATTCATTAAGGAAATCGGACTGTAGGAGTTGCTCAGCCGAGTTAACTCTAGCACGCGTGTGCAGGACGGGGCATCACTTCCGGACTTGACCCGCATTTTGTGGATCAGGTTTCTAACAAGAGGTCGACGGAATCAACGGTGACGTCCACAGACAGGCTGGCGGAAGTCTTACTTGAGCTACTCCGACATATTTGGAGCTCAGGTCAGTAAGGGACTTTCGCGACTAAGGCAGGGTCTTAGAAAAGAGATGGTGACGGAGGAGCCCTTAATGTGCCAGCGCTCGCATCCCCGAAATGGGTTACTGGCACCGGGTTAACCGGCCCCTCGTTTTAGGGATTGTATAAAGGGGCCTGGCCCTCTTCGTTGGGGATTGTGCGTCGGGGCATCTTCCCTACTACGAAAAATATCCATAGTTACGAAACCATAAGTCTCAGAAGTAAATGACCCTACTGTTGACGACCCTGGCAAACGAAATAAGAACAAAGATTTTGGGATAGTCACGTGGAATGAGCGAAACCTTAACAGATCACGTGCAGCCGATCAATTAGCAGAGACCCAAGGCTCTTATAAAGCAGACGTTACAGCCATCCAGGAAGTGCGATGGGATGGGCCGAGCAAAAGGAGGATAAAAAACTGTGATAGCTATTACGGTGATTACTACAGAGAGCAGAAACAGCGCATATTCGGATGCGAATTTGTTATACGCGGTAGACTTAAGCAAGAAGTCTTGAGCTTTCGACACGTCAGCGAGCATCTTATAACGATTCGCCTACCTTAACCTATTATGCGCTCACGTCCCACAAAAGACAAGAACGATGGCACCAAAGAATGTTTCCACGAGCTCCTCGACAAAACCTATGAGCAATGTCCTAAATATGACGTTAAAATCGTGCTAGATCTACCATATTATGCGAATTGTACAGAATGTCACAGTCGACAGGTATAACTTCGAGATAGTAAGGGACTTTGTCCTTATTTCAACACGGATATTCGCTTTGCTTGAAAGAGATTTTTATGACGCAGTCTCTCCCACCATCACTTTGAAGCAAACTAAACGGCTTTTCTTCTTCCACTTTCTTACGCTGCTGTACGAAAGTTTTAGCTCGCCGGTACTTAGAAAGGTCAAAGATCCCTTGCTAACTCACCCGAAAATCACTTAATACATTTATAAATACTCCATTCCTGGTTGAGCTATTTACTTTTACTAGGTCAATTATGGCCACCTAACACGGCAATCTAGACTAGGGACACGAGAAGTCAAACATCGTCTTGGAAATTAAGTAAAACATCACATATTAAGTTTGCCAAATTTCAAGTGTATTTCCTCAATTTTCTTTCCAGAACAAATACTAGTAAAAAATTCTAATCAAGAGGAATTGGAATGTCACAAGTTGCACCCCCTTTGCAAGGCTTTACGCAAACACCTTGCGAAGAATTAGCATCGCAAATTAAGCCGTCTTGACACTTGCCACGAACATCGGTAATTTCAAGTCCTAAACAAATAGCAAATGTTGATCTACTAGTGCAGGCAAATCCATTAACTGTACAGACTCCACATTGCGAGGTATCACCGCAAGCGGGTTTTGACGAGTTTTGTCCACAAATATAATCAAAACTTGTGCACACTTGGCCAGAAGGACAAGTAAACTCTTGTGTATCCACAATGTCACTATTAGCTAGAAGAAAAAAAAACGTTGATAAAGTATCTACATCCCTCTTGAGTTCTATGAAACTTACGTCCATAACAGATACTAAAACTCGTCTGATTTATGCAAGCAACACCGTTGGACATGCAAGTGTTGCAATCACTAGAACACAGCCTAAAGCTTACAGCAGCTAGAAGTAGCACAATCTAAAATCAAGCAGACTTTACAATTTCAGCATTAAAATACAAAATTTAACTGTCACTTACGAATGCTGTCAAATGTTTCATCTCCATTTTGTATACGAACTTCACTTTGTTGAACTAAAGTTACTCTTAAGAACCACGTTCTTTTATACACCACCGTACCCTCTTATATTCTATTCTATTCGACGATAAGTGCTCGTTTTTATTAGTTTTGCATAATACACCAACAGAATATCCAAAATCTGTTTACTTAGATCTGCAATAAACCTATTTTTAACGCACCTTACATGTGTCAATATAAGGTGCAACCATCAGTTGTCAACCTAGACTTCTGTTGATAACTTATGAAGTACCGCTGAAGTGTGTCAAATGGCCCATTTCGTTTCGTTAGAAGTTAAAAATCATTGTTCACACCTTTGCCCCTATTCTTATTGATACGAGTATGCTATAAGAGTTTAAACAAATATTGAAACTTATTAAATTATAGTTTGTTAAAGAAATTTTGAAAATTTTAGAGCGAAATGTTTACTACTTGGATAAACTTCACGTTAGCCCCTGCCTGCTAATGGATGAATTTGAGTTGTCTTCTCAGGAATTTAACGACTATGCACAGAATGTTTATATAAAATCGACATAATTGGTACCTTACGATGTATTTCAATGGCATTAGGGTATCTACATTTCCACCTGAAAAACTGACACATGTATGCTTCCGTAAAGCAGCAGATCTTTCATTTGGTTTGCAGCAATATATGAAGATTCCCTGCCAGTCCTGATTACGAAAAAAATACAAATACTTAGCGCAACAGACCGTATGTGGTCCAGGATCTAGCTTCTCGCAGCCATTCGCGTTTCGTGTGTTCTATTTTTTGACACAAATGAAAGGGACCTACAGTTTGAACCCATATCCGAAAGGGTTCTGTTTTAAGAAGCTTTCTCATGACAGTTATTACACTCGGACGTTTTTCAGATATTCGCGAGAGGTGGGACCGTGAAAAAACTTTTTGGTGTTTTATGGGATTCTAACCTGGAATCTCCCGGTCAGTAATCCAATGCACTGAACCACGGCGCTCACGATTAAGATGAAATTCACAGTCAAATGTGGACGATAGCTAACGTCTTGATGTAACTGCAGGATATTCATTTGAAATATTGGTCGGAGGATAATTGGTACGGATATAGCAAATGTTATCTCTTCTAGGACAGAGGACCGATTTTATAGCGCTGCTCATTATATAGGCACAGCATTGAGAGGAGGCATTGTAAGTCTGCAAAAATTCCTTGATGCAAACACAGGCATCGTTACATTGCGTCACGTTCCAAAATGCGTTGTGAACTTTTTTTTTAAACAAATGCAATGCCCATTAGCAATGCGCATTTTTTATATTTAGGAAGTCAGCCCTAGTTTCAGCAATGCATCCTAAACAGTATATGCCTCGCTATGATCTCGTGTAGCTAAAACGAGTCGTCCTTTGGCGATCAATTCATATGCTACAAAGGCCTTATCATAGCCGTGTAGATTCATATGACGGACTGCATGCCATATCTTGTCGAAAGTATGCTTAAACTGACTGGAAACTAAGAGCATTTTGGCGTATGGCTTGACCAAAAAAAAAGTCTCCTCAATATTTGGCTTTATTGGAAATTCGGATAGTGACTCCTCATAGCACTAGCTGAGTCGTAAAGACAACATGGATTGAGACTAATAACCAAAAGCTTTTTCCTAGTGCATCCCTTAACTATCATACTCAGCAATCCCTTAGAAAAGACAGTCTCTACGCACAAACTCAGAATCCATTTGCTTCCACACCACTTGCAAGGTCTTACTAGCCCTGTTCTTCTCACCATTGTATACCAGAACCTTAAGAGTGTTGGAAAATATTGATCTTTCTGCCATTTGGAAGCCATTTTAAAGGAATCATTAAGTGCTAGAGTTTACCAGCAAAAATCAATACATGCAACGAAATTCCTTTTTGGGCAGAAATTTCAATCATGACGGCTTACCATCATGTTCGCTACGCGTATCAGTTTTTTACAACTTATCCTTGCATCCATTTCTCTAAAGTTATCATCAATCTCGTGAGCTTCGTTTCTAGTGACTGTTAACTTAAGTGCCACCCACACGGGGTCCGGGCCAAATTTAGGGTGTATTAAGGATTATGTAAGTTCCTGGGAATGCGCAGTGTATTGGTGCTATCAGCGCAGATGGTTGCTGTGCGTAGACGTTACTGCGGAAGCTATCAAATAAGTGGGATCGCGTGCCATTCCAATGTCAACTCTTTGTTTGCTCTGCACTTCAAGGAGAATACTTTTAAAGCAACTGCTCATTGCCAAGTGGTCGTTCATAATTGACGTTCGCTGTCTATATGTGAAAGCCCAGCTCACTTTGTGGCACGAGGTCAAAATTAGAAGCTCCAAAAGCAGTGCTATTCAATTTGCAGAAGACGACATCCTGCTCATCTTTGTCTTTCCACTCTTAGAGCCCGTGGTCACCCCTTACATGGATTACACACACACTCTACTTACACTGTACTATAAAAATTGAGGCCGTAGACTGCTTAAAACCTCGGTCCAGGGTGGGATTTTAAAGCGTTTGGAACGTCATGCATGCAACGTCTGAGGTACAGTCTTTCAAAAATCTCTACAACTACATGCATACGCCGATGACAGTATCATTCTCGAAAAAGCACTGATGCATTTGGCAGTTCTGAGATAGAAGCGGTGAAAAGTCAAGCTGGAAGAAATGGTGCAATAAATTCCTTATCTTGGCAATCTTTTGCCATCTTGATGGTTCGAACTTTTTTCCACATAACTTTTAAAATCTAAAAAATTGTGTCATCACTTCAGTTGCCAATCAAATTGCCTTGACATTCCTTTAGACTGGATAGCCTGAGCTTTTCCAATTTTATCCAGTTATCACTTGAACTCCAAAGTAACGTGGTGAATCCATGTTTCATCCATGGTTAGTAATCCCATACATAAACTCCTTTAGGTTAGCCTTATGGAGCTATAAACAGTCTAGTGAAATTCAGACTCACGTACGTTTATGCTCAACTAAAATGTTGCATGTACTTTCGAAAACTCTTCCCCGTTTCCGATTTATAAAAAAAACTCCCAACAATCTCGCATACATACATACCTTCCCGATCTTGTGGTTTACGGTCACTTAAGATGATTTTTCAACGTTTTCTGGGGTCTATGACATTGAAGGCCGCCTTCATAGATTTTTCCCAAATTATAAACGACTGACCATAAACTGTTTAAGTGAAGAAGCTACAATATTGTCCCATAATTCACCCTCCTATAATTGACAAATACGTTCTAACGATATGAGACACCATTTTGGTGGTGAAGGTGGCAGGGATATCTGAGGTGTAAAACTGATATTCAGTACGCATGAATTTATGACTTTAACGCAATTCAAAAGGACTTAATCTGATGTAGTGAAGGCACCTTCTTGCCTCTATTGACAGAACTGAAGATGTCAAACGCCTATAATATTTTTGTAGCTAAGAAAATTCGGTGTCAAAGTACATTATCGAATCGTTAAGCTTCTATAAATTATGTACATACATACATATGTAGCATATGTATAATGCAAATGGATATTCCTTCAGATTTCTGCTTGTTTATTCTACCGGAAACATCAAACAGTTTATTGCAAAATTACTATTTAATGCAATTTTACTATTTTTGTCGAGGTGGAGCTTAGATTTCATAAATATTTTTTTCTAGAATTCACCTTAGGGAGTGTACCTTTTTTTAGTTGATTTTCTTTTATGAATTTCATTTATGACGCACGTGATTATGGCCATCAGTTATTTATCCGCACCTCAAAGGCTTTGTTTTAAATTTCATTTTGAAGTTATCAGTGCCATTTACCGATTTTCGGTAATTGTCACTTATCAACAGGGAATAGCAGAATTTCAAATATAAATTGATGTTCCTTTTGAGTTGAGTTTAGTTCTGAGCTGGTTGTCAATTGACTAACATCGCCATGTGGTATTTACTTGTAAGAAAGTTTTTATAAAGTGAACTGTCAAACTTGTGATTTACCTTATTTTTTTTTTTCCATTTTTGTAGACAATTTTGATCGCTGCCATTTGTATTACAAACGTCCATGGCAATTGTAAGATTTGCAACGCTAACGGAGTGTCATGTATTAGTGAGACGGACTTTAATTTGTGCTTTGGTATGTAGATTGACATTTCCATTCTAAGTTGCTTTGAACGAATTAGATACTTGCCTTTGTGTAAAAATGGTAAAAATGGAGGTAATGAATGAAAGCTGTCAAAGAAAGCATACATGTATTTGGATTTTCACGGGTTGAAAGCAAATTTTGAAAACTGGCCTAATATAATAAAACTTTTATTTATTTTGCTTTTTTTTTTAGCTGGAATAGTGGATGCAACAGCGAAATACACTTGTCCAACGGATTATGTTTGCACGGCATCAACACCATTTTGTGCGCCCAAGACTTCAAACCCAACAATTGCATGCGTAAATTCATGCAATGAATGCAAAGCTGGAAGAGGCTTTGCGTGTACAAGTAGAACAACGTTTGCCCTATGTACGGGTGTCGTGTTGACCGATGTTAAAGGAGTTTGTCCAAATTCATTAGTGTGTGATACTTCTACAAATGATATATGTGTAGAATCATGCAAAGTAGACTCATTAGTATGCGATGTAGACCCACCCACACCTCCACCGACAGCAGCACCCCCAACTGCTGCTCCAACACCTGCGCCGGCTCCAGGGCCAACTCTACCGACTCCTGCACCGACTCCGGCGCCAACTCTTTCGCCAAGTGCTTTAGCTACTCAAGTGTGTGTAATACAGAATACCATCGGAAGGTTCCCATATACGAATGATAATGGGTGTAGAAAGTAAGTTACAACTGTCCAAATGACAGATAGGTACATGTGATTAAAATATTTTTTTTTTTTACTTCTAGTTACGTGTACTGTCGTTATTCAGGATCTAGTTTAGTGGGAACTCCAAGCACCTGTCCAGGAGCAGAGTATTTTAATAAAAACACTCAAAATTGTGAGGCAACCAAGCCTAGCTGGTGTGCTTAAGATGCTTAATTATCCTGCAAGCTCAACTGACAGTTGAGCTCTATATATTTTTTTCTTTATTTGCACCCATTGTGCATACAGAATAATAATAAAATAAATCACTATTACATACTTGCAGCCTCAAATGTAATTTTTGTTATTAATGTGTACATCTTCATGTTCATACGAGTTTACGAGTATAAACTTGTCTTATAAGCTCCGCTATTGGGTTTCTTTTTTACTTCGAAATTGTCGTCTTTCTATTCTATCTACCTTTTCTTACGTCCAGGATATGGTGCAGATGATATTGACCTATGAAAACGGAATAGTTACTGATTTGTATGAAAGCCCCGGAAATTAATCCCCAGAGGGCAGCGTCTATCAGAGTCATGGGATCAATCGGAACAGCACCAACAGCGGCAATGGAAACCATGCTTAGTTGCATTCCGCTTGATATATACTGTCGCAGTCTGCCGGCCGAAACCAAAACCTGTGAGACTTAGAGAAGGTCGATTGTGGTCATCGAGCCTTTACGACATGCCTCCATTTTGTCTCGATGGGGGGCTACCAATGGATCGACGGAAACTGATGACACGAACCCGATGCTAGCATTTGAAAGGAGATTCACTACGAGAATTCCTGACAGAGTGTACTGGAAGAACCAAAGAACCATAAAGAAAAAGTAGCTGCCGTTCTATACCGACGGCTCTAAGATGGACATTGGCACGGGAGCCGGAGTTTATTGTGAAGCTCTAGGAATAAACCACTCCTTTACAATAAACGACGACTGCATCTACTGTAATTAGGTCGAGACTTGTGAGGACCTGCAAAGCATTCTTAAGCGAGATATATTATAGATCTATAATTTTAAAAATTAAAAACTCAAGGCTTAAAATCAACACCAACCACAGCCATGCCTCCACTGAAGTTAACCAGTAAGAGGTACCAAACTGGCTATCGCACAAGAGCTCTAGGTAAGATTTTCCGTATCGAAACTAATGGCGCCAAATGTGGGGCCCGAAAACATTTTCGTATTTTTCACGAAGTTTAATTTTTTTGTTTTACCAAGCAAGGGCGTAGTGTTGAAAATTCAGAATTTTGCCTTTGAACGGATGAAAAGCTTCGCCAATTCGGTATAAATAAACCCAATTTTCTCCCATATGACGACTTGTACTCTTGCACGTGTTATGTACCCTCAGTGAATCGTGTCAAAATTAGTTCAAAGAATTTTTATTTCTCTGTGACTCATCGACGTTCAGGTGCCAGAAAACACCAATAATGTATTTCTCAGTCCTATTCTGTTGTGAAAATTTTCTAAGTTACTCCTTTCGGATACGGCACTTACCTGTAGGACCCTTCAGTTCAAGTAAAAAATATAACTCGCAAAAGACGAAAGCTGCAATAAGGTAGACCCTAGGCCTCACATGGGATGTTTGAGTGGGATGTTTATTGTTTTTTTTTTTTTCAAATAAGTTTATGGCATGATTGTACGTCAATGTGTCTTTGTATTCTTCTCGTTTATCAAGATGGTATTTCCCTATCTATTTTATGAATCCAGTCTGAGGTAAGGTAGTTGAATTCAATAGCAAAGCCATCAAACACAATATAAAG
This sequence comes from Blera fallax, assembly GCA_946965025.1. Taxonomy (NCBI): domain Eukaryota; kingdom Metazoa; phylum Arthropoda; class Insecta; order Diptera; family Syrphidae; genus Blera; species Blera fallax. The sequence continues at coordinate 74,351,389 of OX337245.1, read as the reverse complement.
GCTTTGCTATTGCACATTGCAAAGATTCACCATTAAAGTAAGTCCCCGTGGGACACTGCGCTAGGCTACCGTAAATCACGCCCTTCTGCATGTAACACCTGACGTACCTGAATTTATAATAAAAAAAAACAACACTGTTATCGAAAAATTATTCTCATAATCACATTACTCACTCTAGACAGCTAATATCTCCCGGTATCTGATAAACGCCAACTTTTTGCTCAACATCACACACCTCCTGTGCGGTTAAGGGAATTCCCGTTGGAAGTGGCTCATCCGTGGATGGACCAATAGGATCGGTGTCTTCGGTTGTCGTAGCTCCTGGATTATCATTTATAGGATTTAAGACATCACACGTTACATCTTCAGCTTCCGTTGACTGAACACAGACGTTATTCGATTTAGCATTGCAAACGTATCCATCCGGACAGTATCCGAGGTCGCTTTTAGGATGTGCTGATCCATAGCACATACGGAATGTAGAACGACTTGTACAAGCGAACAAATAAGTATTGTGTGCACTGCACAATCCACATAGGGAAGTATCACCACAACTTGCTGGCCGGCCTGCGATACTTTGAATACAAATCGCAGTATAATGGCTACAATCGAACCCATTTTCACAGTGATAAATGCTGTCATAGTTCGGCACTGTATCTAGAGGGACAAAACAATCTTGTAGGCTGCGAAATTTAAGGTTATAAACTTACTTCCATAGCATAGGTAAAATGATGTCGAATTAATGCAAGCGACACCATTCGCTTGACAGACGTTACACTCTGCTTTGACACTTGGAAACACTGCAATGCCAATAAGCGTACTAAGTATCTAAGGAAATGAAAAATTTAACTTTCTGGTAGAAATGTGGTACTTGAAGGTCTTACACTGGAGATTAGCATATTTTAAGAGTTGACTTTGTTGTTTGCCCCAAGATCTCTAACTGATATTTCTTTCGAAAGCCTACCGCTAGTTTTATCTTTTTCTTATCTCACGTATACATACTCTTATATGGCAAGGTTGTGCTCTGATCACAAGTTTAATTTGAATTCATTTAGATTATCAAATGAGTAAATAACAATTGCGAGAAACAAAATGATTCAACAATGATTTCCTGGAAAATAGAGTAAGGTGAGAAGTTCAATAAACACTACTGGAGTTTGCATTAAATTTTGTAAAATGGGCGGAGTATAAATTGAGGAAACGTGCCAATAAAGATGAACAGACAATGTTATGTATATAAACATACAAATTCCAAAGGTGATGCGAGTGTTAACCTTTCTTCTTTCGCTGGCGCTACAGTGGGTGAACCAGGGCCTCGATCAGCCAACCTCTCCAGCCAGCTTGATCCTTGGCTAGCTGTGTAAGGGAGCATTGGTGTTCATCCCCTACATGAACTAGCCACCTTAGGCGCTGAAAGCGTATCTTTTTGGCAAGGTCAATGTCGTTGTACAGCATATTATACAATAGTCGTGGTTGAATCTTGTTGCGTTGAGCAACAAAAGCTGCCCACTTTTAAACGTCAAAAACATATGTTGTTTAAAAACAAATTGCAGTTGTATATTTGTATTTTCTACTCTGTGTGCAGTTCTATCTACCTACATAATTTTCATTTTCCCAAAATAAAGAATTTTAAAATTGAATCAATTAAATAACGAAGATAATCTTCCATGTTTTTCTAAAATAAATTAATTTTTGCATTTAAATTGACAGATATCGGAGATTTGACAGATCTCATAAATCTACCCAGAAAAATTTCTTACTCTCTCTCTCTTCTACGAAAAACTTCGAAATTTTGCTGTACGGGAACAGAATTTCGTAGTGTTTCGTAAGATTTCGCTGTTTTGGGCAGTTACGGGAACAGACCTATTATTACCACACAATAAACGGTTTATCATGCTTTATTTCCCAACTTTACTATTAGCAAAGAGTATTCCACCCCTACTTTCAGTATATTTTTAGAAAGGTACACACTTAGAAAGACAAAACTTATATTCATCACTGGAAGCCCAAATAGATTTATTAATCGTTTACGATTTCACAAAAACTGTAATTTAATCATGTGCTGCGAATTTTCTAATCACAAACCTCATCCGTGGTTGCACACCGGGCGGGTACAGTGGTACCACACACTTGCGTAGTTGCATTGAAATACGTTGAAAGGGGACAATAATAGATGTTACCATACCAAACGTCATTTGATTTATAACAGTTGATGTACCTATGTAGTTCCAAACAAAAAAGAAAGATTCCCGAATGCAAAATATTCAATTCAATACCATGTTCCCACCGAACGAAATCGCGACGTTTCGTCAAATTTCTCCAAATGTTCGACGTTTCTCCATACATTTCTGGGGTTTCGAAACCTCGTGATTTCGGCGAAATCTAGTTGAGATCACCTTGAGTTCATCCGTCCGTGAGAGGACGGCGTGAACTTCGGTTTTTTTTTGGTGTTCATTCATAGACATCAAAATATTAGGTGCCAAAACAATTGTTTGCCAATGTACATTTTTACATTTTGCGTTTCAACAAATTTACGCTGCAGAAACCTTCTTTTTAATTTTCACAGAACTCATTTTCACTAATTATTTTGCATCAACAAACAATTGTCTTGGCAGCCACTTCAAAATTGACAGCTAATGACATTTGAAATCACTTCAACTCGGTGGGGGCTGTTGAGGTTTCAGTAAACGTTTATCCAAACCTCGCGATTTTGGTTCGGTGGGAACATGGTATAAAGGGTCCTTACTGCGTGCAAGTTAAGTCCGAAGGAATATCATAACGACCACGAGCACCCTTGGAATTACAAAATTCCTGAGGGCTAGTAACTGGATTAATAGTTGTGGTAGTTGTTGGTGCCGGAGTCACAGTTGTTGTTGTCAATGTAGACCACGAACAGGTTGAACCAATCTGAAATGAAAATTATTTTTCAGCTCTCTCAAGTCATTTCAAAATCCAATCTCCTCATTACTCCAGTTATATTTTTATCGACACAAATATTTTGTGCATCAATGTTGCACACCAAATCGCCGCGACAAGTATAATTTATACTCAAGTCGGGAACGCTATTTCCCATACAAAGTGCAAAAGTGTTATATCCGGTGCAGGCAAACGTCTTATTTTCATTGCACGTGTAGCACATGTTACAAGAAGGTGTCACAGTTCCTTCTGCACTACAAACTTGTGCATTTGGTGAACATACAGTCCCAGTGGGGCATTTGACTGCCGGTGGCTGGGGGAGACCTTAAAAATAGATACTTGTTACTTAAAACCTGAAAAGGACTCTTTTTTTTTTCTTTGTAAAGACTTACCACCTACACAGACTTTAAACTTATCCTTGTCAACACATGCTAAGTTGGTTACCGATGAGCACGTATTGCACATACTGTATGCCATATAAATAGCGGTAGCAAACACAAAAATTTCCTGAAAAGAGAAGTGAAGTAATAACGATGGAAAAAGGCTTTCAAAAGTAGAAAAAAACTGTCTCATCAGTGAAGTTAAAAATTACACGTAGGAGTTAAGAGGTACTACGCTGCTGCTTGGCACCTCAATATGTTTGGCTTATCTGACACTATAATCTGCGAGGCTTGCGAAACGATCACGTTACCGCCGAGCAATTCCTCTGGGATTCTTCTATTTTCTATTGTCTTAGAAGACAGACCTTGTATGCTGGTATTGTTCATCGTTGAAGCGGATACTCGACGAAGAGATTTAAAAAAGTGAGAAATTAAAATATTTTTCGCTTTCTGGCACTACAAAGGACAAGTTACCCCAGTGTAGGCATTTCTTTGAATTTAATCCAAACAGCCCACCTTAACCATTTGTATGTTTTCACGTTTCCTCCTACCAAATTATTTTAAATTATTCCACCAATCACTTACCATCAACGACCTCATCGTTATTGTAAAAGCCAGCAGGTACAATCCACACAATTGACACGTTAGTAGCTTAATTCGTACTAAAATGCATTTCCGTTACAATCCGACTTAAATATAATTTATCTTATCACAGTCGCTAACCATTACTTAAGTGATAGTTGGTATAATAACGTTAAATTTGCATAAACATTGTAAAAGTTTATAGTTGGTACTACAAAAGTCTGTTTAATCAACAAGTTGTAAATGTAAAGTTGATGTTTACTCGACGTAATTTAAGAGTGGTTGTCTCTAAGAGGTCGATAATAAATACCTGACTATGTCGTTTAACCTTGTTTAAACGCGTTAATGATATACGATATGCTCGTGGATTAGTAACTACATATGTTGAAAGGATAGCCTTTTCCTTAGATAAGATCTTGTATAGACGATATAAAGCCCTGACAAATGGAACCCAAACTAACATTGCTCGATCGGAAATTTATTCTTTAGTTTTCGACTAACTTCGTCGTCTTCTTCTTTGTCCTCGCCATTTCCCTCCCTGGGGTCGGCTTTTCTCGTACGTAAACCCTGGGTTGTTTGCAGTGACGTTTATTTATTCTAAGGAGCGCAGGTGTTCTCCACACACCTCAACGAAATCCGTCTTAATACAAAATTTAATAGGTACGCGGTCAAATGCCTTCTTCAGATCAATGAAAATACAGAGTAAGTTTTACTTATTATGGCGGTGCTTTTCAATCAGTGTCAGAAGAATGTAGATGGCATCTCTTTTTGAGTTGACGCTCACGAAGGCAAACTGATTCTCAGTTGCGTCGATAATGCTTCTAATACGTGTGTCAAGTACTTGTTCCCAGATTTTTAGGCAGTGCGACATTAGTTTTACACCGCGGTAATTGGAGCAGCATCTGAAGAACCAGATGACTATTTTGCCATGATGATGGGATTCCATTTTGCACGAAAAAGTACTGCCAGCCATTCGATACCTTTATCCCCGAGATGTTTAAAAATTCTGATGGTATGTTGTCGGATCCTACAGCTTTCCCGTTTTTCATATTACTTAGGACTGAGTGTATTTCGTTTTCAGTGATTTAAAAAATGGCGCCCCCTACTGAACTTATTATGGGTTTTCCCATTCGTTTCTCAACTGGGAGAATTTCGCCGAAATACTTGGTAATTTATCCACACAAGATTCAATCGACGGAAGAACTTCACTGACGAGACCCTTGAGCAGTTAGAAACTGATCCTAATTTTGGCTAAAAAAATCATCTTTGGTCGAATGGCTTCGTAAATTAAATTACTTATTAGGTACTTGTGTGTGGAACAATGCCTATCCAAAATAATTTTAAGAGCTTCTTTTGCATTCAAAAAAAATCACTGTTGGGGGTGAAGAGAGATGAGGCACTTTAAGATGATAACCACACCTTTTTTTTGGCCCGAATCCGATTATAAATACATAGACAAAATGTGGTTCCAGCAGAACGGTGCTACGTGCCAGCGAATCGGGATAAATTTCCTGGCTGCGCTATTTCGAAAAGGAGTGATGTCACGTCAGCACTAGTATCGCGCGATTTAACAAAGTAGACTTTTCCTTGGGGGCTATGTTACATCCCTGGCCTATGCCAATAAACCAGCAATAATTCACGACCTGGGAAACAACCCTAAATAAATCTCCCGTCTAGTTTCTCAATCCAATTTTACAGTACATTGTCGACTGTTAGTGACTCTATTTTGCGAATAGCTCAATGGATTCTTTCTTAAATTTGTGGATAAACACTTCCCCATAAAAGAAAGTCTAAATTGCAGCTGCGTGGTTGCCAAGGTACGCCTCTAATATGACCGGATTGGTGGCTGGTGTGGCTTGTTCCGCCATCCCGCTGGAACTAAAGCCCATCCAAGAATAATTCCGGCAACAAAGTATTAATATTGCACTCGGTTCGCTGTAATAGTTTATTTTCAAAGAAGTGAGGACCAATAATGCCACTACTCTCCACACCAAACAGTCACTCTTTAAGGATGTACTGTATTCTCCAAGTGCACATTTGACTTTGGATCCAACAGTTTTGTTTGTTGAAAAAGCTTTCGAAATGAAAATTAACTTCATCCAAATCGATGTCATTCTCCAAATCATTTAAAGCCCGTACATCTCTTTAGTCAGTTGGGCCTTGTAAGCAACTTACTTACATATCTCCTGTATCCACTTATGGGTTCTAGGGTCTCTACAACGCCTACGCGCCATCGTGTGCGATTTCTGGCAATGTGCCTCAGCTCCATGTCGTTGGATCTTCGAACGGCAGCAGTGCGTAATTGAACAGTCGCTATCATAAGATGGTGATCCCGTACCATCCCCATGTCTGCTCCTCATTTGTTTCGGACGTCTAAAAGACTGCTTCTAAACAGCGATCCTTCTGTGATTCAAGGAGCGACTTCACATTTCAGAAACCAATCGTTGACCATGTTCGATAGCCAAAAGTCGTCAACAAATTGTCATTGCCTGTTTCCTATATGGCGGAGACAATGGTTTTGAAAATTTTGAAAATTTGACAATCACATAACAGCTGCCTGATCGTCTCTATTTCCTCTATATCTTGACAGCTCCTGCAGTGGTCGGATGAGTTGATGCCCATTCTAGCAGCCAATTCTCCTATAGGGCAGTTCCCTATTAGCGGGCCTATCAAGATACAAATATCTTTTTCATTCATCGCCAATAGGTTTTGGGTTCTGTTTTCATCAAATGACGGCCATAAGCTGCAAGATATGATACAGTCCCTTCTGGCGGACCACGCGGAGTTAATCATTTCTCTTGCTTTGAGGTCTATTTTCCCTTTTAAAATACCAATTGGAACTTCTACAGATACCTGAGTGTGTTGAAAGTCCAATGCTGATCCCTTTTTAGCCAGTCTATCTGTCATCTCGTTCCCTTCTATATTTCTATGTCCAGGAACCCAGCATAGAGTAACATCATGGGTGTTGCATATTCTGCTCAACGTATTACGGCATCTGAAGACTGTTTTTGATCTAACTTAACTGTCTACGAAGATTGTAATCCTGGAAGGATTTAGTTGCTTACTATGTATAGTCTGTGCCGCCTTGTCAATGGCGAAGATCTCAGCTTGAAAGTCGTTTATTTTAAGTAACTCACACAAAACTCCGGAGCCAGTTCCGATATCTATTTTCGACCCGTCAGTGTAAAGTTGGATATCCTGTTCATTTATTAATGTGTTGGAGTCGAATTCCTGTCTTTCGGGAATAATAGTGGAAAAGTTCTTGTCGAAATCTGTGTAGGGTGTGATATAATTTTTTGTTTTGTCGAGATCAGTTATTCTATACCTGTTGAGTATAGATCCATGTCCATAGGAGCTCTGCTTCCATGCGCTCGATTTTTTGAGACGTATCGTGGCTTTGGCAGCTGTGCATCGTATGTACACATCTAAGGAAGGAGATTTTGCATCACTTCTAAGCCCGCTTATGGAGTTAGTCTCTGCGCTCCTGTTATGTGAATGCATGCTAATATCTGTCGCACTCCACCATACAATATTTCCCTAGGTAAGGATAGGTGTTCGGTCTGTGTTGAGTGCTACATAAATTGTAATCGTTGAGACTAATTGGTCTGAAATCTTTTGCGGAAGTATGTATGCATGTGTTGGTCTTCCCGCCTTAGGGATAAGGCCTTCTTTCATCTTTCTCCAGTAGTTTAGTAAGTAAACTAGCCTTAAACAGTAAAGCAAAGTATAAAAGTAACTTCAGTCACCATATAGCTAAAAGGCCTAAAAGTCCTTATCCATGATTGAAAACTGCAGCTCTATACAAAGTCAATTAAGTGTTTTATTATTCATAGCCATTGCAAAATAACACATCAAATACATAAATCTTTCCGAAACGTTACATTTAAGCACATCGCGCTGGGGTTGTTGTTCCACATTGCCCCGAGGCGGCATTGAATAGTGTTGTCCCAGGACACGTATAAATATTTCCTATCCAAGCACCGTTTAACTTAGAGCAATAGACATATCTAAAATGAATGAATAATACCGTTAATTTCCAAAGTCTACAGTCTTAGAAAAAGAAAAATATGATTACGTGCTGCAGGTAGGATCTGTAGGGATGTCATAACGTCCAAGTAAGGCTACATTTGCACAGTAAGCTTGTGGGTTAGTTGCCGGATTAGGAGTTGTTGTTGGTGCCGCTGTGGTTGTTGTTGTCGTTGTTGTCGTTGTTATTGGTGGTACCGATGGGCATGTACCTCCAAGCTAAAAAAAAAAAAAAAGAAAAGAAATTCTCAAAAAAATTCTCCAAACAACTTTAGTTCACTTTCTTACTCCCGTTGCCACTGGATCTACACAAATATATGGCGAATCAACATTGCATACTGTTCTACCAGGACATACATTGCTCACGGTGCCAGGAGTATTAGTTCCATAGCACAAAGCGTAGGTATTTAATCCAGTACAAGCAAAGGTATTAGTTCCATTACAATTCCAACACCTGCTGCATGCGGGCGGAACTGTTCCCACTGGGATACAAACCGGATCCGTTGATGAGCATATTGTTCCACCGGGACACTGATCTGCACTTAATGTTGGAACGCCTTTTGTAAAAAGAAGGAGTGTTATAGTACTTGTTAAACCTTTCGTTGAGAACTTACCATTTACACACACTTTGAACTGATCATTTGCAACGCACGCCAAGCCTGTTGTAGGCGAACAAGTATTACATATGGAATGGGCTCTGTAGATGACAGCAATAAACACCAAAGCTCCCTGAAAGGATAACCAAAGAAATGTGTAGGACACGATATTTCGCGTATTTGGTAGGACTTACTACAATTAGCTTCATGACTTGACTTGTTGATATCTAGATGTTAGCACAACTAAATTGCAAACAAATTTCTGCCTAATATAGGTCTTTTTATCGTTGGATCTTATCACCGAAATTTTTAGGTCATACATAATATTTGCATGGTATATGGCATCACATGGGGTTAGCTACTCTAAAAGTGATACAGTGTTGTTGACATAAGAGAGGTAAACAAATGAAAACATCCTTGGCTTCAATTTTTGACAATTTCAGAGAATTTTATTTCTTAACTGCAGGATTAGTAATCGCTGATAATGAGAAATGTACATGCACATTTTTTTTGACACAATTTATGTTTGCTTGTATAAGGATTAATGAAGCTCATTGCACATTAGTATTAGAGAATCGTTCTAACATTTACATTATGTGAATGAAAGTAAATTTGTATGCTTCGAAGCAGCTACAATCTGCAGTCAGAGGTACTTATCAGTAGAACTGCGAAAAGTCATTGTCATCCAAATCTTGAAAATCAAAAGGGGAACCAGATTGATCATACCAGATACGCCTACGCCGTCCTGGATAACCGAATAGTCCAAGTAGCTAACATAGTCTTGGTCATAACTTGGCTACAGCCACAATACAGATGCGGATGTGCTGCATAAACCACAACGCCAATGGACTACCATGAGAAGGTGGGACGCCAGAAGGCTGCAATCGCAACAAACTGCGACAAAACCTTTGATTACAGCATGAAGTACGAGACTAGGGACAGCGCTACCAATAAGCCTTAATAAATAAATCCTTACACCTCTCGATGGAGTAAAAGGCCGTCAACCATGCCTGCCTACCATCTTGTTTGGAGTTCTGCAACGCTTTTGAGCTACCTCCAAAAAAATCCTTTTGCAACATGCAGCAAAGCAAAAGGATTACAAAGCACCACTGCAGAAGAAAACGAGAGCTGCTACCGAAATCCAAAACCAAAAGAGACGGAAGGAGCATCGCCTTCTTCAAAAGAATAAGAAACAGCGAGAAAAGCGTAAAGTCTAGTCAACAGAAATTTTTTTACTATAGAAAATGACAAGGCTCCAAGGCGTAAACAAAAGCCTGCATAGTCAAACAGAGTCAAATTGTAGTGGACTTCCAAGCGTTGCAAGGAATCTTAAAACCAAATTTTAATGACAAAGTGCCAACGTACAGGCAGAATGAACTACTCAACTAGGGCGATGTCAGAGCACACATCTATCTACCCAACCTGCATAAAGTGTGCACAGCAATATCCAAGCTCAAAACAAACAAAGCACCTGATTTGGCTATAAGTCAAAATGCAGAGGTATCTGTCCCCTTAATATCGCTGTTCAGTATGAATTGATCCTTTTCGCTGTGATTTTATGACTATAACAGATCTTGAAGAAACTTGAAGAAACGATTTTCGGAGTGATAATCATCACCTCTATGTAAGCTTTAAAATCGTCCACAGAAATGAGCAGAGGTGAAGGCAAACAACATTGACAATAAAAGAAAGATTCCCTATCCTGTTTTTCAGGAGATTTAACTGAAAAACAGTTTTTTGACAGTCCCACCTCTCACGAATGTCTGAAAACCGCCCGAGAATATTGACTCTCATGTGAAGCTTGACCTTTTAGATACGGCATTAAACTTTTGGCCCCTTTCATTCGTGCGAAAAGCATAACACAAACGACTGCGAAAATCTAGGACCGAATATACCAAATATGCCAAATATACATTTTTTCCCCCTGATTTAATATTTGGCAGGGACCACCAACATCGGGAACAGTATGTCCAAGGCCAACCTAAGCGACAAGGCAGCCGTGTTTGGTGCGAAATGAGTGCTGATAGGATGATTGGGACGCGTGGCAGGCAATAAAAATATTTTGGAGAATATTTGGAGCAAAACAGCACTATGGCACACACAGATCGTGAAACAATCAACATTTTTGAGCTTAAATATATTCGCCTCTTACGTATATCACATTTAGTCGTTATAATATGACCTAATAAATTTATCAATTTGACTTACTTTCGTGAGTTACGTGAAGGACAAGCTTGTGTCAATAATTCACAGACTCTGCAGTAGCTAAAAAAGAATATCTGACAATGTTCAAAAAATGTATGTAAAATGCCGTAAAGGACAGCCTTGTGCAACATATTATTTTCTATTTAAGACGTTTCAAATTTTAAAGGATCCAAACATAAAATACAAATATCTGGCGCAGCAGACCGAATGTAGGTCCTATGCAGCTTCTCGCAACAAATTGGAGGGTCCTACGGTTTAAAGCCATCGGAAAGATAAATTGCGAAGTTTTTTTTTATGTAATTCGCAAAAGGTTGGAACGTGGAAAATCTTCCCGCTGAATAATCCAACGCACTAACTACTGATCCACGGTGGCCACATAGATGTTCCAAGGATCCAATAAACAAATTAAAGGAAAATGTAAAAGTTATTAGCACACATCGTACAAGACTTCATTTAGACCCACTTAGTTACATTGGAAAAATACTAAAAATTGCATTGTATACTTTTTGGCTGCCGGGCTCTATTACTTTCTGTCCTGAGACACATCTGTGAGTTCTTTGCGGAACACAAGTTACGTCAAAGAAGCGTCTGTGCTACAGTACAGAGTCTTCGTTCTATCTGATCACCCACGAACTCAAGTTCAAGATGGCAATGGTTGGTCCTTTTCACAACCGATTCGTTATCGTGGCATTTACTCACTCTTGATTGGTGCTCAGACATAAATGGTATCATTCACGTTTTGTACTGCTTTAAGACTTTCTTCATAATTGGTATCCAGCCACAACTGGTAGGCACCTACCTGGCCGAAAATCAATATAAGTCTCCTATGACCAGTATATGTATGTATTTACAACGTATTCTGTAATGGGACTCATTCGGGTTGATGTACTAAACCACAAGTACACATAAAATGTACTAGATTTATTGGTGTCTACCTACCTTTACTAAAACAATCCCCGCAACTAAACTAAAATGGCCTTTCACTGTGAAAATAAACAGCAAATCTATGTATGTACGAATTGAAAAATAATTTTATTACATGTTCTCTTCATTCGTTAACAAAAATTTACAATGAAATCAAATTACAAATTAAGCACAACGTTCTGGTTTCTCTACGCCACACATTTGGCTGACCGGATTGAAATATGTTTCCTTAGGACATTCATAAAGATTACCCATCAATTTATCGCCCGATAAAATGCAACTGATGTACCTAAAGAAGCGCCGCAAAATATTAGTCATTAAAATTAATAAATAAAAATAAATCCTTACTTCTGACATCTGATATCTGAACTTATTTCATAACGTCCGGGGAAATTCTTACTTTCACAGAACACATTCGATTGAGTTTCTGGATTTGGAGTTGTCGTAGTTGTTATCTCCGGTATCGCAGTTGTTGTTACCAGTTCAATCCATGGACAAGTAGCACCAAGCTAAAAAAAAATAGAACTTCTGTTAGCTCAAGAACTGCCTTAATATTAAAATGTCTCTTTTTTTTTACTCCAGTAGTAGCCTCATCAACACAGATATTTGGCGAATCAATGTTGCACACTAAGTTACCGGGACACTTGTATGTTGTTGAGTCAGGGTTGTCAGTTCCAAAGCAAAGAGAATACGAATCAATATCGGTACACGCAAAATTTTTGGCGTCATTGCATATATTACACCTTGCACATGACGATACGGCAGTGGATTCTGGGGCACAAACTTGTGCATTTGGTGTGCATACAGTTCCGGCGGGGCAAGAGATAGGAGTTGCAGTCGGAATACCTTTCGAAAATAATTTTCATTTTTAATGAGATTTAAGAAAGAAAATATTATTTACATTCTTACCATCCACACAGACTTTAAATTTATCTTTTGCGACGCATGCTAAACCACTAGTAGCTGAACAAGTGTTGCACAAACTATTTGCCGAATAGATGACACCAAAGAATACAAAAATTATCTGGAAAGATACTCATACTAAAGAATTCTTAAAAGTAACTTTAAGTCAGGAATAAACATATATTTAGAGCCGACTCCTTAATTCCAAAATGTTAAACAAAATGAATATAAATTCTCTTACTGTAGTAAACTTCATCTTGGCCTGGCTTAAGGAAACTATAATTTTAGAATGCACCGCGCTGCAACTAAGCTTGTAAGTTACGATGTCCACCTTATTTATGCGAATTCTTATCAACAAATCTGTAAAACAACTGGTGACTGCAGTTTATATGGTAAATATTATTAACTCAATAAATGGATTAGAACAGATGTCAGTACTCGTATTTAGTTGGCATGAAGTTGATGAAAATTTTAACTATTTACTTGAGATATTCCTTCCATTGTAAGACGTTGCTGGTTGCAGTGCTCAAACGTTTACTGATGCGTTTTATTTCAATTCTAAATGTTTACTCGAACATACTCTGAACATTCCGCAACAGAATGTTTTTGAGGTATATTTAATTATTTCCTGGTAAAAGTGTTTTCAATTAGTCCCGGATGAAATACACTAAAACGATGTAGATTTCCTTATGAAACTATTGGTCTTAGTCATACAAACCATGGTCGTTTGCGTCTACTTACTTGCGCTATGATTTGGTGAAGCTTTCTCCACAAAAGGAGGGAACTCGTTAAGTGCTGAAGAAATAGACACAAGTAGCCTGCGGAAGGCCCAAATAAATCCGAGTATATGTAGGTGGAGATATAAATGGCAGAAGATAGTCATGCGGGGTACCTCCCAAGGCGGAGTCCTATCGCCGCTTATATGGATCCTAGTAGTGGACGACTTGGTCAGAATACTAGAAAAAACGGCTTCAATGAAGTGGCTTGATGTCACCAGGAAAATTCCTTCCCGGAAAATTCCTTCCAGGAAAATTCCTTCCCGTGATCAGCAAAAGATTTAGCCACGCACTCTTTCTAGTGAGCGACTGGGTCAAAGGCGAGCGTTCGGAAAAACATGGGGATTTAAACCTAAACTTGTGTACTGGCTTTGCACTGCGATGGTAAGACTCATTTTAACTACGGTTCGGTTGTCTGCTGGAAAGCGCTGGAGAAGAAATATCAGCTTGAAAGCGTGACAAAGATTCAACGGGCAGGCTGCTTGGGGGTAACGGGATCGATGAGACCAATAGCAACAGCGGCCCTAGAAACAATACTGAATATTCTTTCACTTGACATCTACTGCACTAAGACCTAGAGAGGCCGGACAATGGTAAGCTAAACGGACCGCATCAATCCACTAACAAACTGCAATCGGAGATTCTCTATCATAATTCCCAGAAGGGAGGAGTGGGATGAAGCGTTAGTCTGTAGCTGTACCAGAAATTAACTGGCAATCTATACCGACGGATCCAAAATGGATGTAAGTACTGGTGCTGGTGTGTACTGTGAGTCCCGAAATACAAACCGGTCCTTCAGACTTGATGACGATTGCAGTGTTTTTCAAGCCGAAGTTGCTGCCATAAAACAAGCTGCGGACATGAATAACGAAAGTAACAGTCAGTATCTATGTTGACATTCAAGCAGCCTATTAGAGCGTTACAGTCAACAAACTGAGTGATATATCAGTGGTCAACAAGGTGAACTTCTGTTGGGTACCGGGCCAAATGGATATACCTTCCCACAGGTATAACGTAAAGGCGGGTAAACTTTCACATCAAAGCGTTTCGCAGGTCCTTAGTACTTTGAGCAGGAAGATAGACAAAGAGAAAGCTAACAGGCGTTGGTATCGATTAGATACCTCTGCCATAGCCGAATCGTTATAGCCAGTTTATGACAAAAGAGATCTGGAAATCTCGTGAAGCACCGCGTATAGCTGTCGGCGTCGTCACGAAACTTTGTGTGATAGGCAATCATGCAGCACGCCTAGGACTATCCCACAACGACTTCTGCGGGAACTGCAGGGACGAAGAGAAAATAAAATCCATTTGCCACTTGCTTTGTCCAGCACTAGCCACCAAAAGGAAAGACACTCTTGGGAGCTACTTCCCTGCTGAGCTGGATGATCTAGAAAACATTGAGGTGACAAATTCCTGAGATTCATACATATATATATCTAGGTAGTTTAGTTCAGCTGTCGATAATGAAATTATCGCCAAAAATTTCATACCATAAGGCTGGTTGTCCTCTTCAAGGCTTGGCTGTCGACAAGGTGACCTTCAATCTCTTCTATTACCGTCATACGGATGATGCTGCTACATTTTCTTCTTCGGGACTGTTTGTGCTGTCATGAGGATGTACCTAGTCATGATCGTTAAAATGGTGCAAGAGGAATGGGTTTCTATCAAACCTCCCAAGACTGTGGTTATTTCTTTTGAAAGATGGATAATCTTGACCGATCAGACTAAACTAATGCTCAGCGGTGTCACTGTCCCTACCTACAATAAAGCGAAATATTTACCAGTAATCCTTCACAAGAACTGCTTTATCAAAGTCGGTAAAGACACCACAAAGCCTTTCGATGTCAATAAAGGTCATAGACGAGGTAACGAGCTATCATGTTTCATTAAAATGCTTGAAAGGATTGTACATTATTTTCAAGCCAACACCAGTAGCAAAATATTCTACAAGTCTGCCCAGCTACTTGCCTACATGGCATTGATATTATTGGAAGAACTCAGCGGGTATTTGCGAGTGCTGACACAGAGGCAGCTAAGATAGGCTTAGCGGTGAGAAAATATGTGCTATCCATAAAAAAAGAGGCTCACAGACACAAGTGTCCAGATACAATTACTAAGATGCCTGGGACATGCAGAGTGGATTGACATTTTCTAATCTAAAATCCACCCCAGAGGGTATAACGCAGTAGAGCAAGAGCTCCGAAAAGGAAGCGCGAGCAAGTGGAGTGAGACCCCAACCAACTTGGCGTATGCAATTGGAGGCGCCTGGCTAATGAGGTATGTTAGTTGAGGTCCAGGTCCCCGACGGACAGATTTGAACAAGAAACTTCGTTCCGTTGTCAAGGCCCTGTTGCATACACATCTTGCTGCAGCTCGTAGAGTTACTGATAAATTCAGGACCAAGACTTCGAGGAAGAATTTTTCGCTCTAAAACATTTAATATCTGCTCTTGTGCTTTTCGTCCTGCTCCTGCTTATCATTCAGCACTTAGCGGCATATATTACATTTTTGGCAATAAGAAAAGAATGTAAAGAAATTGTGTGCAAGCGAAACCATTCCCAACTTTTTTCATTAACTTGTGAGAATAACCAATCTGCCGAAAAGTTAACAGAACCGATTTTCATTTTTGCGCAAATGAACCGCAACGAGTTGTTCTTGTTATTTAAAATTCTTCTCTACGAACATTCCCTGGCTATTCGACCCACGACACAAACCACTAATGTCAGTCACCAAAAAAAAAACATTTCCCATCTATTCTTCCTTCTCGCACATACACCATCAAATAAGCGCATCCAACTTCACATCAATCGTTAAGCGTTTCATCCAAAATCAAAATGGTCGCCTGTTTTGTTAATAGTTCTGTGTGAAAGAAAACTTTTTTCCTTTTCAAAATATTTCCATTTTCCCACTAAAACAATACAAAAACATTGAAAATTTCCATCAACAGTGCAACCAAGTGAATGTGTAAAACGAATTCAAGTGCCAAAAACTCAGTGCTCCATCTGGAAATGCTTTAACAAAAAAACACCAAACTACCTACCACCAACTAATATAAAAGAAAGAAAGAAAGAAAAAAAAAAAATGAAATGATTAAGAAATTTTTTGTTTGTCAAGTGCTACTCAAGTGAGGGAGTCTGCTGCTGCTGTAGGTAATAATTATTACACTGCACTGCTACGACTATACCTCTTTGAAATTTGAAATTCAATTAAAAATTTTGTGGAATAAAACGAAAAGAAAAAAAAAACAAATCAGCAGGGAGTGTGGATAAAGCACCATAGTGCTACGATTCAGCAGAAGGAAGAGGAGTCTCGGCCGCCCCCTTTTTTGTGCGCCTATCAAACAAATCAATCATCGCCTTTTCATCATCACCATCATCATCATCATCTTCGTTGTCGTCGTCGTCGTCGTTGTCGTCGTTTCGTCTTGCTCTTTCACTTGCGTACTCTCTACACTTTGCACTCGTTCGTCGCCCTCTTCACGTTTATTATTCGCAAGGAAGCGCATTTCAAACTTCCTTTTTTTTTGTTTCTTCTCCCCTATTGTTGTTTCAAGCATCCAGCGGAATACTTAACAAATAGATTAATGGTAATATATACATAAATTTTCTTTTATTTTTAATTTAGTGCACAGATTTATGAGAATTATGTAATTTCTTTTGTTGATTTTAGCGGGCGGAAGGAGGGAGTAAATTTATTAAGGGAAATGGGGTCCTAATTAGAAGCTCTCATTACAATTAGTTCTAAGAAATTAAAAATATTTTTTTTTACCACCACCTTTTCTCAACAAAAGAGATGAATGGCAAATGAAATATAGAAATTAATATTTTTGCGAAAGATGAGTGGGCGATAAGAACGCTGGTTGATGAAGGGGTGAAGTAAAACATCATATTTAATGCGCGATGCTAATTTATCTACAAAGTCAAACAACTAATAATAGTGTGTAGTAATAATAACAATAAACAAATTTTGCTGTCGGCAGTCAAAAAGAAAAATCGAAATTATTACACTTATATCTCAAGTGTGTGCTGAATGAAATACACACAGCACAGAGAACAACAGACGGTTGAGCGGTCGGGCGGGCAGTCAGTATAATAGTCGAATAGGAAGGCATCGCGCAAACACATGCTGCAGGTATACAGGCAGTCAATTAATTAATTGACGAGGGATGTTAGTGTGAAGCGTTAAATTAATTCTCTTTTTTGTAATTAGAAAGTAAAATTTGTGCGGTTTTTAAAAATAAATCTCATCTAATTGGGGATTTAGGTTAGTAACGTTAGTGGCACAGATAAAAATAAAGAAAAGATGTTAATGCAACTGGATAACACAGCATGTGCAGTCAAATCTAAACCATCTGTTGGTTTTTTATTAAAACTACATCTTGGGCCCCGCGCGCAGTAGACCGTTGGATGGTTAACCAAAAAGTTTTTTTACGATCCAAACTCGTAAATGCCTGACAAACATCCGAGAGCAATAAATGAAATGAGAAGCTTCTAAATTATGCCTTTTGAATGTGGTATTAAGCTTAGGTACCCTCAGCCAAAAATCTAACACGCGTAACACAAATGGTTGGGAAAAGTTAGGCCCTAGGCTCTGAAATTGTACGACAAGCGTTCACATTAAACGAAAAGTCTGTCAAGCAAAGCAAAAAGTTGAAAAATTTGAATATCCGTACTAAAAATTGGATGACTTGCAAATCGAACAATTTGAACCTCGCTTATTGCTTCATAGAGTACACATTTCGATTCTTTTTGGAAAATAGTTTCATTTATAGCTGCCACGGACCATCTTTTCAATCAAATTTCGAAGTACATTATCAATTGTTTCTGTTCCTATTTCATGGAAGCTCGACAGTATCCTTACGTTCGTCAATTGTTTGTATATCGTTGAAGTAACAACGTTTCTAAACATTTGCCCGTCTCCAAAACAACTGATAGTCCTTTGTGCGAAAAGATCGATTATTTGACGGCAAGTATAACAAGTCGCGAATTGGGGATCAATGATGCCACCAGTCCAAAACCCACACCTTGTCTTTGACTACGTTAGAATTTTCGGAACTCAAAATCTTCAAAATCTCAAAATCTTTCCGATATGAAAATTAGATTTGTCCGAAAAGACAAATTTGGGACCGAAATCGACATCATTTTCCAACTTTTAAGGTCCATACAGAGCAAGAATTACGCGGACGATAATTTTGTTTCCAACACTTTTGAGTTGCGCCTTGTGCGTACACAATCTGGATTTTATTCAATACCTTGTTGTGCTCTGCAACGAGTTGAGGTTCATCCACATTTTGGGCAACTGAAGCAATTCGTTTGTCTGTGTCCACCGGGCGAGCACTCGAATAACATTTGTCATCCATAAGCATGTCAGTTTCAAGAACTTAATAATTTTTCAATAATTCCCAGTGTGGTTCAAGCAGTGATTTATTTATTACCACGCGGATCTGATACTACATATCGGTCAATTGTTGCCAGTTTCGTCTATTATCATAAAATGAAAATTCTCCCAATCGAACGGACAACAGAGTATAGCTGACCTCGTTCTGTGTCGTTTACTACCTACATACATAACCTATTGTTTCTATCCTATTAGCGACAAAAAGTCAGATGAGAACATAAAGTTAACGTGCCGGAACATTTGCATTCGACATATCAGATCTACATTCATATGTACTTTGAAATCCAAATTGCTGTTATCACTCCTCTGCCATCTCTTAGCAATGAATTAATTGAGTCCAAAACAGATCATTGATTGTAACCCGATTTTCAAAAAAGTACGTCCCTATCGCTCCACCATCCCAAATACCGCACCAAAGAGTGACGCTTGGCTGATGCCTTGTCTTCTCTTGAATCACACTTGGGTTTTCCGCCATTGAGTTGAACATGTGTCTCATAGCTAAAGATGATTTTTTTTTTAAATAAAATTGCCGGTCAATAGCTGATTTACCATCCACCAATAAAATTCACAAACTCTATTCGCTTAGAATGGTTGCTTTGAGTTATTGGGTTTTGCATTTCTACCGTTTGCAAACTTTATCAGCAGATCTTTCGTGCTCTTATTGGGACAATCATCGTTCCTACACAAGCGCGGAAGAGAAACAGGCAAAAAACTCCTGGATCACACAAAAACAGCAGCATTTGATTGGCTTCAGTGACTAAGTGATCCGAAATCCGGAGTCCTGCAGATACTTTTTGAGGTCGAATCGGCGAACCCCACACGCAGACCAGTAGGGATGCAGTAAAGTGAGAGTGTTATGATCCCTATAAACGTGAGCATAACCTCGCCGAATGAAAGGAAAGAAGAAGAAGTGGAAATCTTTATATTTGTTAGTAATCTCGTAAGACAGAAATACATTCGAACACATTTACTTTTGGAACGGCAAAATTGTTCTTTCGATATGGCCCGTGAATCACTGTACTCGTACATTAGCTATCGCTTTGTTGATTTTACAAATTAGATTACTAAACGCTTTGCCTAATAATAAATATTTCTTCTGAAATTATTTTCCTTTTATTATTGTTTTATCGCTACATATTTCGAGGGTGTTAAAATCTTTATTTAATTTATTTCTCTCTGAAATTAGAGAGAATCATTTAGATTAGGCATTCACAAAACACCAGGAGTAAAAGGAAGTAATGATATTAATGTTTTGTGATGGCAGCATGCAGGGTATATAATAATTATGGCCCCATAGTGACATGCCTCATTAGAACGGTTTACGATAAAAGAATTAGGCAGCAATGCCGAGAACTACTGGTTGCAGCACCGTACACATTGAAAAGCGACGACAAAAGGCCCAGAGCCGTCCATCAATTTAATTGTAATTAAAGCACTTTGTGCTTTTATTATTATTTCTTTTATTAATTTATTGATTACTAAAGTGTATTGTTAGGCGGGTCGATGTGGTGGAGTGGAACAAAGCGGAGAGATAGACCCCTCTAATAGCAGGTCTCATAAAATTTATTATTGCTAATTTATTGGAGTGATATGGAGTGTAATCTACTTGATTTTGAGTAGTATATGAATCTTTTTTTTTTTTTTTGTAATAAGAACAGGAAATCTAACCGTGAGTGCTCTGTTGTATTGTTGTTAGATTTGTTGGCTGGCTTGCAATGTATTTGAGGGTCGAAGCACGTATACTTAATTTTTATAACTTCGGCGAATTTGATTGATAAAATGCGAATGAGCAAGAGATGTGTCATTAAGTTGGTTGATAAAAAATAAATGAATACATTTTTTTTTCTTTTTTAGGGGGATTTGGTAATTGTAGAAAAAAAACTTGACATGAATTTTAAGTGAGAAACTGTAGTGCTTCCTTTTTTTTTTATATACATACACACACATGTATGTGTATACATACATATATGTATAAGGTGATAGTAGAAAAGTTCAAAAGCATGAAGTATTTCTTTAGCATATGTTTAAATGTGAGTCACATGAGGGAGGGAAATGGAATTCACTCGTTTTTCGATGTTCAAGTGACATTTGTTTTTTTTTTTCTTTTTTTTGCTCAATGACAATCGTATTTTAGTACAGTTTATCAGTGAAATGTTTCGCTCTTAAAGCTCTTGAGGTGTAAACAGAACAGTTTGCGCCCTGCTTTGGGGTTGATCCAATACCTTTATATTACATGAATGGTGAAGCTTACACTGCCTAAGGTTATAAGGCTATTATCACCTCTTTAAATAGTAAACTCTACTAATTGACGTTTGTAGTGATGTTGCTGTGTAAATCCGATTAAAAAATCTTTTTCTTAACAGATTAGTGATGAATTTTAAATCCGATTACTTTCCATATTGAAATAGAAATTACAGAACCTCTTATGTGAAAACGTTTTACAATTGGCTGCACCTTAGAATATGAGATGTCTGCGATCCATGTAACTAAGTGCTATTGCAGAAATGATGTTTTCAAAATAAAAGGTTTCACTGCAAATCTTGTCGCTCACTTGAAATCTGTGCTTACTAAAATCTTGGAAGCATGCATTTTACCACACTTGCTCTTATATTTTGCAAGTCAATTGTAATCCTCTTCTATCTAACGAAGTGACGATTAGGCAGTCAAAATTTTCCAAGCATTTCTCTTACGCATACGTAGTTCTGCTACAGGCACACCGAAGGTACATATGTCCTGAATACCTTTCTTAGTTGACATAACAAATGAGTTCCGGAATATCTGCAAACGTATTTCATCTGCTATGCAATTGTCTTGCATAATGCTCATCAAAAAGACGCATTTGAACAGAACCGTTATTGATGATAACAAATAAGAAGTTAATTCTTTCATCTGCTTCAATTGACGGTGTGTTAAGAATCTTCTCTTCAGTTTCAATTTGATTTCTTTTCGGGAAGCTTTTAAGGTCAAACTGTAATGAACTTACTCAAGCCTCACACAGCGTCAAAATTGAACGAAAAGCCCTTTGGCTGTAGCTTACAGAATCTATGTATGTATTTCACTGAAAAGTTATTATACATATCTCTGGCCTTGGCTCTGACCGCAAATGAAAACCGCCTTCGTACGACGACTAAGGCGATGCAGTTGGAACGTCCTTTTGATGGCTTTTGTGTTTTACTCTTCAGAGTATATACAGCTTTACGGTGTATGTATGTAAATTAAATCTAGCTCTATTTTTGATTTGAAGTTCCCTCATCATCGAGCAAAAACCGGAGAGGAAGTTCCTTAGGAGCTGACGTGCTTTAAGTTGTATCAATGCTCAAGCAGAACTGTTCCAGTTGAATTAATATAATTGTTCCCAGAAATTGAACCTTAATTAATAGGTAGGTAATCCATATAATGTTTTAGGTACAGTGAAAGGCATTAATAAGCTTTGTCGTGCGAGTTTGCTACAAACTCGTTGCCATTAATGCCTTAATGTGCGAGTTCCAAAGGAAGTAAAAACAGTAAGCTGCTTCAAACAGTTGAAGCAGTTCTCTATTGCGGTTATCTGAGAAGATTTTTATTTGAATTTGGAGAATATTGCGTTTGATGGCACAAAATTCTTCGAGTGGAAAACCTTTGATGTAAAAGCAGCAAACTGTTTCAAAGGCATAATATAGTTTCCTAATAGTTTAGCAGGAGTTTAAAGCCTTTAGAGCGGTAGGAGTGTCTGAGAAGATATTAATTTGCACTCTGCAAATGTTGCGCCTAATGTACATAAACCTCTCTTACTCTGAAAAATGGGGGTTTAGCTGTCGACTAATTTAAAATTGATAGCGAAAATATCCACAGTCTATTAGTAGTTTTGATATTCCATGTTTCTCTACACGAACACTTATTTCAAAAATGACTCTTTACGTAAAGCATTTTCGCAGTTTGGCTTTCAAACAAATAAAAAGTTGGCCTGGAAATTTATCGACGTCTTCACAGTTTGGCAAAGCTTTTAAGCCGATAAAAAGTTGACCCTTGTTGACTGGAAACTTATCGTCGTCCTCACATTTTGGCAAAGTCTAAAAAATTGTGATGTTCCAAGTATTTCAAGTCCGGATATCTAAACTGTATAAACTACTATTAGGGCTCTCAACTATCGTCTTTTTTTATGCACCATAGATACTACCAAATCCTGGAAAAGACAAAAAAAACTTTCACGAGCCACCTCTCGCGTCTGACAAAGATCCAAGAGTTAATAACTGTCATTAGAAAATTACGCTTTGGAATATGCCATTAAACGAAGATCCACTCATTCGTGCAAAAATATAACATGCACAACACGAATGGTTGGACAAAGTTAGTCCCTATATGGGCTATTTGCGCCAAAAAAAATGTTAATGTTTAACCCTAGCATTCCTTATGGCCTATATATACATACCTATACCCGGGAACCTGGAAACCTACAATTTAAATACGTATCCGAAAGGTAGAATGAGGAGCTTCTTATGACAGTTATTACTTTCAGTCGTTTTCCAGACACTCGCAAGACTTGAGGGCGTGAAAAGCTTGTGTGTGTTTTCTGTGAATCAAACCTCCCGCTCAGAGTAGTCTAACGCACTGACCATTACATATATATCCTAATCAAATTGTGTCTTTTTACTTAAGCATTTTTTTTTTCTATTTGCAGAACATAATTTTGAAATCAACAAAGGGCAACAAAAGGCTTAACACTGGACGTGAAAAGTGTTTTTAAAGGGTAATGGCGGCCTCCACTCAAGGAGAAATACGAGTGGGTCCCGGCCACCAGGTAAACGATGTCTATGTACGTACATAACTCACAAAATTCACGGTAACAAATTCTGATTCAAATTCAAAATTTTTCCTCCTATTCTCTTGTTTTTTTTTTCTAATTAAAATATTCTTTATCTAATTGTCAATTAGCGAACATATTTTACAATGATGCTTATATATGATTATATTGCTGTTTGCGCATATAACTTCTGCAGTCTAAATAAAAACGTATGTTGTAAATTATAATAAAATGTTTATCTGGCACATACTGAAAAGGAGAAAAAGAATATCTTAAAATTCTGATATCTTGTGCTAGATAAACTGATTGGACAGATAACTTGAAAGAATTTGTGCGTTTTAATGTAGATTGCAGAGGTCTTAGATTACCTTGTACCTTATTCTTTCCTCTATTTGGTTTTATTTCAAATCAATTGGCTTTTAATTAATTGCAGTTATAGACAATTTTGTGATAATGTTACAAATGTATTCAGGTGGAATCATGCATAGTTTATTTTTTTACATAATATTTTTATACATATTTAGTTAAATATTTAAAATTAATCTTTCAGTTTTAAATTGTAAATAATTTAAGGAATCGAATTTATAACAAAATTAATGTAGAAGATGATTTTTGTTTATTTAGAAACGCTTTTTGTGAATGCAAACAGAAACAAGTTGTTCAATTTATCAACATTCATTAATTGTTTCTCGTCCTAAAAATGTTTTCTTTTTTTATGTTGTTTATGATTAGAACTCAGGGATAATGATTAGGTTTTGAAGGTTAGATACCAAAACATTTAATAACTTTCTGTTTTACTTGTGGGACATTGAAAGGTGTGGACCTCAAAAACTCTGACTTGCCATCAAGCCTTTCTAGTAGTGATACTTTCATAAAAAGAAGATTCTGCCGCTGGTTTGCGAAAATTAATGCGGCAGAGTGATAAGTCTGATTTGGAAACGCATAAGCGGTGACAACAAATGCACCTTAAACTCTACAAAATCGTCAGCCATCATTTAAACCGACGGATCACCAGAAGCCCCAAATACGGGTTACTATCGTAATGAGGCCTTCCGTCAAAGAATAAAGTTAAAAATCTTGGTGAACATCCCTAACTGTTAAAAATCGAAGAGTAGTAGTATACTCGTATAGTACCTACTTATTACCACGAGATGTAATGAATTGAATTCTATTCTAATTCATTCGCGAAGGTACACATAGGACCCGTTATTCCAAGCTGAGCTAATCTTACTCACCCATACCTATACTACAAACCTTGTTATCCTGTAGAGAACGATGAGAAGAAGATAACGTTAGAGCAATACTATCAAAATGGTGCAACAGGCAACAAGGCATACAGTGCGAATTTTTTATAACGAAGTCAATCAATTGATCTAGGAGGTAAAAGTAAGACTATCAGAATTCAGCGCTTTAAAAATGGAACAAAATTCTTAAAATTCATTAAGAAATCTGAATAGCTGACTAAGAGCTTACGCGGTCGGGTCATCGGAAATCGGTTGATCGAAAGGAGATTGTATATGTACCATCGTAACGAACGAGATTAAAATCTTTTGCCGAAGGAAGTATATTGAACAACTCATCCAGTAACTGGTTGTTAATATGTATTTCTATCAAGTGTATATTCAATTAAATTTCTTTGGATCTAAACTTGAAGCCGAAGCAGCGAGGGCTGCTTTATAAGTCGGTGTCTGAAATTAAAGGTTTTTTCTAACCCGATACACTTTGCCAGGCTTCCAAAAAGTGAGAACTCTCGAATTCTTCTAAATGTGCGATGCGACACATGTCTTAATATTTGGAAATAGGAAAAAGTCACAATGAACTATACCTAGAAAATATTTTGATTAAGAAGCTAACGCAAATAGATAAGTTTTGTCGTGCCAATTGTAGACGTGTAAATGTGTATTATCATCTGAAAGAGACATTTCTTCTTTGCCACATAGGGTCGCTTTTTCCAATAAAAACGAGTAATATGATGTACCAAGCGAATCTCATAAAACCGAAACCCTGTCGGTCCCAGTCGATGGAATCGTTTTGAAGTTTTTAAGACAAAGCTCTCCAGGAAAAATACTCTGTTTTGACTGCACTTTCGCTTCTTTAGTGTAGTGATGGGTCAAGGTTACATAACGCTGCAAGAACATATATAATTTGCGTTTGTACTATTCCAATCGTTACTTCGAAATGGTTGCTCGATTCCGTTTTTGATCAACTGAGCAAACGCGGCAACATGATAGCTTACATTATTTTTCCATATCTAAACCAATTCACAATTGATTCATTGAAAACCGTTAGCACGTTTAAAAAATATTTTGAAGTTTGTACAGGTAGTACTCTGTATCGTTGTCTTATCTCTTCCTACAGTTCAGATACGTTTTAGTTTCTTACAAAATTATTTCGATTATCCGACAAATAGATTTTTATTACATAACTAGTGGGATCGAAAATCACATTAAACCAAAAGCACCTATCCAATTTTATATATGTACATTCTAGCACTCGCTGAAGAGTAAAAATCAAACGACATCTAAAAGCCTTTCTTTTGGGAACGATTACATTGGTTTTGCGTTATTTATTTTGGACTTTATTTCACAAACAAGTTCATTAATCTGCTCATGCTCAGAGGTTACTAATTTATTAGGTTAATGCCCTAAAATTGTTGGGGTATTAATTTAGGCCTGTAATAAAAGTTCCCCTGATTATACAAAGTTCAGAATTAAATTTCAAATATAATTTATTAACTCTGCTTAGTTCAAATATTGTAGATCTTTTTTTATTATTTTCATTTAAAAAGAATTAAGTCTTAACATTTAGTGCAGCATGCATGATTCACTGAGATCTCACTGCCCAATGTAAATAGGCGATTAAACTCTACACTCATTAATCATTCATCATGCATATTATATAATATATATTAAAAAAAAATACACTTTATATGTATATATCATTGTATATATACTGTAATGGTAAATAAGACAATCAAACCCCCCCTAAAGAATTTCAAAACTAATCAATTGCTATTTTACAAATCAATAATAAAACGCTCTTGTGATGGGATGAACACAGGCAAAACTGCCCGATTATAATCCAATTTCAAGTTTTCCCGTTGATAAAGAAATCGATGAGCGTGAATTAGAAGAACCACGATGGAGTCCTGGAATAGTTGCCGATGGAGATTTAATAATGTTTGTACGTGCAGCACGTTCCATGGCAGCATTTCAAGGTAATCATGTGGAATTTGAATACAATTAACATGTAACGACGATGTTAACAATTTTTGTTATACTTTTTTGTTCTCTTGACAGGCATGTGTGATGGAGGTTTAGAAGATGGTTGTTTAGCAGCTAGTCGTGATGATACTACAATAAATGCACTCGACGTTGTAAGTATTTACTTGTTATTCTGTTACTTTTTTTTAAGTTAACATACAAATTTCTTGCATTAGTAATGTTCTTTTAATTGGATGAGCGTTCACTGCCTTCGGTTACTTGTACCATTACGAAGCCTTCTTGTAAAACATGATCATGAATTTGACGACTGCAAAAGTAAAAAAAAACGTATACCTTTTACATGATTTAAGAAGTCAAACAATTTTTTTTTGAACTTAGCGCTTCTTCTTCACGATCGCGTTATGTTTCCATGATATACAAAAAATAGAAATTATTTTTACTTAATATAAAAATTATTTTTAACATATGTATGTGTGCTGAAAGCACTGGGCTCAAAGTTTCACACCCACCTCTGAAACAAGATTTTTGTAGGTTTCTATCGCTTCTTAAAATTTACTAAATCCGCGCTTTTTATCCTTTAAGAAAAGAAATAAAAAGTAGACAAGGTGCTAAGTCCGGACTCTCATTTATTTCACATTTGAAGCAGTCAGAAGTTCGATAGCTTGAGATGCGTTGTGATGGAGAAAAAATTGTCCATTTTGTCATTTTTAATTTTGCAAACAAATGGTGGTTTACCATTGAGTATTGACCGTACAACAATCATCCAGTGGAATAGTGGCAACATGACCCGTACGCCCGAGTGGCAACCTAAAATGGCCAGAGCCATAATTCATATTTTGCGACCCGTAACAATGTTTAGTACTTTTTTGACGGGGTTTGATTGCACTTCTTGAGTTGTATTTTGGGCCTTTTTTAGGTACGGTATCTACACATTTTTCCGATTTCCAGATGATCATTTTGAGAATTGTTTTAATTCAGGTCATGTATGTATATGCTCAATAATGACTCGATATGCTTGTCTATGCATCGGTTCACCTCTACCATCGTGTTCCGAATGACGACTACAGTGGCATAGCGTTGCTCTTGTGGTTCTTCTCTGAGCGGAGTACGATCATGTTGAAACTATTCGAACCACCGTTCTACAGTTGCCAAGAATTATGATTAATCGCTTAATAATCTCTTTTCACTTCTCCCAGCATTGTTATACGAAAAAATGATGGTCCGAACATTTTCGCGAGTTAAATCCGTAATATGGAATTTATCCTTAGCACCTACCCTACACAGCTTATTGGTTTCTATTTAAAGAACCACATGACAACTACTCTTGCTTGCCAAGTAACTACATTTTAGTTGATTGTTAAATCTCACGGGAATAGCATTTGAAAGATGATGTCCCTACTAAGTGTGCATTTTTATTACATGGAGTGCATGCTCGTGAATAAAGTACTCTTATACCACAGTTTCATTTTGTGATACAAGGATGTAACCAGTGCCGTCTAGATAATGATTTCCTGTCTTTCGATGAAGTTTGTGGAAGCTGGTTATTTAGTTAGTGAAATCCACCTTCTATTTGTTCTTATTTTCTGTTGTTAGCGCACTCTTCATTATACGAACTATATAAGCATATATACATGAGCAGTTTACATTTATATTTTCGTGGATCTCAGAATTCGTCTGCTTGCGCCCGGTCATGTTTTTGTTCTTTTATTATTTGTGATCCATGAATTTTTTTTTGTCACTCTTTCCTTGAAATTCAATACATAATGCCTTTTTTACGG
This sequence comes from Blera fallax, assembly GCA_946965025.1. Classification (NCBI taxonomy): domain Eukaryota; kingdom Metazoa; phylum Arthropoda; class Insecta; order Diptera; family Syrphidae; genus Blera; species Blera fallax. Next base: position 74,322,902 of record OX337245.1, on the reverse strand, counting down.
AGTTTTCGAATGGTGGTCACCTTTGAACCTGCAATATTCACTGATTCTGGCTGCTTGGAGCTTTTTGACGATAGACTTATTCACATAAAGACTTCCTCAAATACTGGTAGATATGGCACAGTTGCGTTTTGTTAGTCTTACCGACATTCTTACCAGTTTTATGCCTGTCGCCGTATTTGTGCTTGTGTATGCCTTTACCCTTATTTTCTAGTAGATCTTTTGATTTATCAAGAACACTTTGTAAATTTAAATCGTCTCCGAATCGTCCGAAAAGAATATCGAAATTACGTTTGGTTTGTCTGCTTTTCGTGTTCTCATCGCCGTCTATGTATACTAGATATCTAGGAAACCTATCAAGCAATTGATGAAAACCATGTTATGCATCATGACAGCATGCCACTGTTTCTTAACAAGGATCCTCACTCAGTTTGACATTCATATCCTCTCGCCGGCTTTATTTCAATTAAAAATACATTATCGTCTAGTGGCATTGCCACCAATAAAGCTTATTTGACGATTACATACATAAATTTAATGTACCGAATGTTCTAAGTTCAGGTAAAAATGTAACCGAGTACAATTTTTTTTCTTAACTAACTGTCATGTTTTCCAAACTAACCATTCACAACTTATTTACAGTTACATGATTCTGGTTATGACACAGGCACAGCCCTGCAAGCCCTAGTTAAATGTCCAGTATCCAAAGGAATTGACAAGAAATGGACAGAAGATGAAACCAAGAAATTCATAAAAGGTCTACGACAATTTGGCAAGAATTTCTTTCGCATTCACAAAGATCTATTACCGCACAAGGAAACTCCCGAGTTGGTTGAATTCTACTATTTGTGGAAGAAAACTCCAGGAGCTAATAATAATCGCCCACATCGTCGTCGCCGACAATCGTCGTTGCGTCGCAATCGTGTTACACGCGCCAGTAATACACCACCGAAAAAGGAGGACACACCAGAGCCTCAGGCTGCTACCGAATCACGACCTTCGCCCGTCTCAAAGGAAGAAAATAGCTCTTTGACCGAAGACGACGTTAGCGAATGTGATAGTGATTCGAGCTTAACAAACAAAAGGGATGAATCACCATCTAGGATGAGGACACGCAATAAACAGCAACAGAACAATAATAAGGAACAAGTGGCCAATGGTAAGAGACCAAAACGAGGTGGTACCGAAACGCCAGAAGTTACCGATAGCAGCAGTCCAAAAACACCAACCAAAACGGAGAGTAATAACAAGCGAAAGCAGGCGAAACAGGATACGCCTAACAAGAAGAAGCGGTCCGACACGGACGGTGATATCACTGATGATAATAAGGAGAAGCGTAAGAGATCAGACAGCCCTGTGGAGAGTATGAACTCAGACAGTCGGCCCGATTCGGTGTTGGACGAGGGCGAGAATACAAACGATACACCGGAGCCACCGCAAATAGTCAGTGTTGGCGGAGTTACTCCAAAGGATGTTGATGATAATAAAACGGTGGACGATAAGGTGATTTCTGCTACAGTGGAAAATCCTGTGAAAGCGGAAAAAGAACTGGAACAGGATGAAGAGACTAATCAGCAGGCACCAATTGTGCCTCTACAACCACTGCAATTGGTGGAGAAGCAGGGAAGTGGTGATGATAGCGCTTCGGACGGTAAATTATCTCAACAGGCAGCGGAGGAGCAGTTAAATGAGAACGATGTATCGCAGGAGATTCCAGTGCAGTTGCCTATAATTCCTTCATCAGAGGAAATGGTGAACAATAGTGGATATGTTCCAAAGGAACAGGAAATGCTCTCTAAAATCGCCAATATGAAGCAAGAGACGAATATTTCACTGCAACAGGTCCCTATGGGAGTACCACCACCACAAGCACAAATCGCACCTGTGGGACCACCTCAACCTCCTATAGAATACTCACCAAAGGAGGTGTACATCAAGAAAGAACCTCTGGAAGACTCATCTTCCATGGATGCCACTTGTAATCAAAATAGCAATGAACCACAGGACCTGAAGGTTAAGATCGAGGTAAAGAGCGAAGATGCAAAGCCAAATGTAAATATTTCACCTGCCGGCATGCCAGTTGGGTTGCCACCATCCGCCCTTAATCCACAGACATGCGTGAACGAATCGCAGGAACACAAATACGAAAGCCAGCCGCCTCCGTTCGATGGTCACATTAAATTCGGGAATCCTGGCAACGAGGTCAAATATCCTGGAGATATTGACATGAAGTACAACGATGCCATCAAGTACAATCCGCCGAGCGAGGTTCTACCGAAATTCCCCCATGAAATGAAGTATCCGCCACCCTGCGAACCAATGAAGTATAGTCAAGAGATGCCGGGAAAATACGAACTGAAATATGGCATTGAACATGGGCTACCACCGAAATCATTTAATGAACCCATTAAAATCCCAGATCTCAAGGCATATCAACAGCATCCACCGCAGGAGAATCAAATGAAGTATCCTCAGCTGGGCGGCGATCCCAATCAGAATCCAGTTGCCATGCCGAAACCACACTATCAGGCTGATGTGCATCCGTTATCGCGTTCACCATACGATTCCAGCATTATGTTGAAGTACGGCGATCCAATGACTGCTAAGTATGGACTGGGCCCACCCCCAGGACATCAACAACCCCAAGATTTGAAATATCCTCCACCGGATAGTGCGCTTAAATCAGCATACCACGGGGAGAACTTAATAAAAAGCAGTCCTTACAGTGACCCTCAGGGTGGTGGGTCTGGCGGGAAATATCCTCCATCAGAAAGCCCCATTGATGCGTCATCTAGATCTACGCCGAATCAGGACAGTCAGGGTAGCAATAGTAATTCACAACAGTCACAACAATTTCACTCACCACATCCCTCACCCCATATGCCTTCAGCTGTGCCCGCGGGCATGCATCCACAGAATTTGGTTTCACAGCATCCAGGAATGCCACCCAATTCATCACTGCATCATCCAACGCCCACACACCCGGGAATGTTAAATTCTTTGGCTTCGCAACAGCAACAGCTGCAACAACAGCATCAGCTCCAACAGCAACAGCTGCAGCAACAACAGCTTCAGCAACAACAACAGCAACAGTCACAAAATTCGAATTCGTCGAACATCCCGACGTCTTCAGCGAGCATGCTGATGCCGCCCTCGTCAGCACCAAATATTCTCATGCCACCAAGCTCCCTGCAACATATGCAAGCTGGTGGACCCAGTCATCTCCCACCATTGCATAGGCCGCACCAGGACATCCCTCCATCATTGCATCATCCAGGGATTCCTCTCTCATTGCAAGGCCATGGAGGGCATGGTATTCCACCGCCTCCGCAGAGTCATCATTCTTCATCAATGCAACAGCCATCGCCAGCCGGTCAACAGCAACAAGGTGTGCGTACACCATCACCAGCTCAGCAACGCTCCATGGAGTCACAAAATAATTCCAATTCACAGAGCAACAACAGCAGGGAGCAACAAATGCAGCAGAGTCAACCGCCACACCGAACATCACCTCTGCCGGGACTATCAAACCCTCCACCTGGAATGATTGGTCACCCGATGCCAATGCATCCGCACATGCATATGCAAGGCCACCCGGTACATCATCCCGCCCATATGATGGGAGGGCCTGGAATGGGTGGTGCTGGAGGTCCCGGTGCTCCACTTTCTCTGATCGGTAGCTCAATGGGTGGCATCACCGATTCTGGTATTAGCAGACGAACTCCCCCAGTTGGCGGTATCCCATCATCGGTGTCATCCGCTTCCTCTGTGCAAACTACGACAACGGTGCCATCGTCAGCATTTAGTCGAGCTAGTCCTAGCGTTCAAAACAGTTCAGCACCATCTTCCGGCTCGCAAATGCACAACAATTCCTCGTCTGGATCTTCCTCCCATCGCCCGCCATCGCCGTCATCGAGTGGAGGCAGTATTAGTCGACAATCTCCTCTCCACCCAGTGCCACAGAGTCCTCTTGGTCATCACCCGTCTGCTTCGGCTCTCTCAGCAGCCGCTGCAGCTGTTGCGGAACGCGATCGTCATGCTCTGCTGCGCCAACAATCGCCGCACATGACTCCACCTCCGGTATCGAGTGCCTCGGCCCTGATGGCCAGTCCGCTGAGTAAAATGTACGGCCCACAGGGTCAACGAGGTTTGGGTACCTCACCGCCACCACATCTGCGACCGGGTGCATCACCACCGGTGATACGTCATCCGCAGATGCCACTACCTCTGCCGTTAATTGGCCCCGGTGCAGGCATGCCACAAATCGGAGTACATCCAGGACAGGCGCCATATCCGCACCACCTCCTGCACCCGTCGATGTTCTACCCACACCATCACAATCCGTTTAACTCGCCCTACCCCTACCATCCGTATGGACCAGGCTTTCCAACGACTTACATGAAGCCGCCACCGCCAGCGGGACCACTTGATCCCGCGGCGGTAATGACTCACCACCAGGGCATGCCCCCGCAATCGACGGCAACCAGACCCGAAGAGAGTTCTCACTCCTCGGCAGTAGACAAGCAGAACTCACAAAGTATGCAGCACAAAATCAAACCACCCACACCAAAGACGCCACAGGGCAGTAACAGTGGCAATAGCGCTAGTTCCACGCCAACCGGTGGTGTAGGACCCGGCGGACCAGGCTCAGGAGGTGGTGGCGGCGGCGGAGGAGGAGGACCGCAATCTCAGTACCCAGGTTCTCATCCAGCCTACCCACCACAGCAGCATCCAGCGTTCCAAGAGAATTCATCCACGCTCGTGAAGCCCACCAGTCATATGGACGCTTTACGGGCGCATGCGCATTCAGCAAGTAGTAGCCTCGGTAGTCATCATTCAACGGAACCTTGTAAGTTTGCAACAAAACCCATGATAAAGTAGTGAGTTTGATGAGTTCGTTGTATTTCAGTACCAATTGATATTGAACCGGACCCAGAGCCAGAGATTCCGAGTCCAACGCACAACATCCCCCGAGGGCCTAGTCCCGAGGCGAAACCTGATGATACCGAATGCCATAGATCACAATCGGCAATGTAAGAGGACGGCACTTATTTATTTTTCAGATAATTTCGATTATCTCGACTTTATTCTAGATTTGTACGTCACATTGACAGAGGAGACTACAACTCCTGCACAAGAACTGATTTGATATTCAAACCAGTTGCTGACTCTAAATTGGCCCGAAAGCGAGAGGAACGTGATAGGAAAATTGCTGAAAAGGAAAGAGAACGTCGACAGGTACGGTTTCCAAAGATTCCTTTCTCCCATAAATAATACTAAACTTGTCCTTTAGCAACAACAGCAGCAGCAGCAACAACAGCAACAGCAGGCACAGGCAGCCCAACAAGCCGCTCAGCAAGCGAAACTCAAAGCTGAGCTGAAGCCCCCCTATGCAGACACACCAGCCCTACGACAGCTATCGGAGTACGCAAGGCCGCATGTTGCTTTTAGGTTTGTAAATCGATTTTAATTCACTCCTCCCCCACCACCACCACCGACCTCTTTTTGACTCCTGTTTCTTGTTACACACACACCTCTACAGCTTACTTTCTATTGGCTATCAAGATTTGACAAGCAAAAAAAAATATTTAATTTCCCGAGAGAAACAAAATTTCGAAATGTCAAATAAAAAATTTCCTTTTTCCGTGTAAAAAAAAAAAATAAAACTAAAAACATAAACAAATTTCCCCATACTAATTCTATTCTCTGAAATTATTTAAAAATAATTTTTGAAAATCTTATTTTTAAATATTTCAGCCCTGTTGAACCGATGGTAGCACCATATCATCACCCAATGGGGCCAATGTATAGTAGAGAGAGGTACAGTTAATATTTAATTACAAACAAAAAAAAAAGTTTTAAAATGAAAATGAAGCAGAAGCGCCTCCTAAAGCTAGTATTCTTTTCTCCCACGCACACAGCCTGCATAGTTTTCCTCTCCACATACACGCACTCACAACCGCACATTAGTTTCCTCCCGCTCGGCTTAGCTCATTTTATCAGATTATTAATAAATACTTGTCATCAGCATTTTCATATTAATATTCATCTTCATACTGCATGATGCTTCAAAGCAGATTAGCTCTTCATAACTACATACATAAGTACTACTTCTTGCTTTTTGATTTACGCTTAGAGTAGATGCATGTGCACAACACTAATACTACAATACATAGATACACCAGTGCAAGAAAACAACAACGTTTACTACTCTTTCTTTAGAACTATTTTTTTTTTTTGCCAGAGGACGCTCTCATCTCATTGAAATTATTTTTCTGCGGAATTTGATCAGAGAAAAACACTAATTGAAGACAACTTTGCTTCTTTTTGGGTAATTACAGGGAACTGGAGGATCTGAAGAACGCACAAGCAGCAGCCGCTGCTAGTCAATCACGTTTGGACCCACACTGGATGGAGTACTATAGAATGAGGTGAGATTTTTTTTTTATAGCAGACATAAATAAAAAAAAATTAAAAACTTAAGGGGCATAAGGGTCCTTTCGCCGTCTTGTTAGCTATGAACCTTGATTTTGTTTATTCATAAGTGGAAGTAAAATTGCAATTTAACTACGGATATTCACTAATCGTCCACTACTCGGTGATTGACCCCGAACATGCACTCAGCAGCTTGTTTTATATTCATTCTCGATGCGTATACAAAAATGATTTACCAGTTCAGCGTCCTTTCAAATCACCACTGGTTTGTAGCATCACCTTCTTTCGCGGTAGCAACCCAGACACTAACACCGGCCTTAATCAGACGCATAAGCCGGATTTAATAGCGCACATGACAGATCGGGTTTGCGAACAGCACACATTGTCATATCTCCTGCATCGATTGCTTCAGCCTCTCCTGGTCACAACCATAGCTTGTTTTCCACGAAAACCTTTAATTTACAGACTGAATGTGAGGTAGTTATCTGCGTTGGACGCTTAATCCAATTTATTCTACCTAACTCTGTGAGTGCTGTGGCTCAAGTGGTTAGTGCGTTGAATCGCTGAGCGGGAGGCTCGACATTCGAGTCTAAGAAACACCAAACGTCTGACAAACGTCTCCGAGAGTAATAACTGTCAAGAAAAAGCTTCTCCCTTTCGGATATGGCTCTAAACTGCAAGGCCCTTCCATTTGTATGAAAAAAAAATAACACGAATGGCCGCGAGAAACTAGGCCCTGGATCATATACCGTCTGTTGCCCCAAGTATTTGTATTTTCTTTTTTTTAAAATCTTTTTCACCAGCTTCTTTCTCACCTTCAATTATTTCCCTCGACCAGTATTGTCGCTGAACAGCTTCACGCACACTGATTTCCAAAAAAAAAAAAGGCGCTCTATAAACCAAAGCGGAGTCTCGCCTTGAACTTCCAGCTTACGCAGCTATACACAATCAATGCATACATACATATATGTATGTATGTATATATGCACGATGTTATCCGGTATCCAATCCAATATCCGGATTTGAACCTTTTCCATCACATCTTTGGCTTACCACGACATACTTAGCAAACAGCTGCAGCATCTTTTTTAGGTCTTTGAGGTAATTTGCTTCCCCCCCGGGGAGAACTGTTAGAAATTTTAGTCACTTTCCAATTTATGAACCCTTTCGAGACTTTATTCAGAATGGAATCGAAATAAATTTTCGTCTACAACCATGTTTCTTAATGCAATAAATTGCTGCGTAACATGCAGGCAGCAGATGTTTTCCATCGGCTGACTTTATTTTTCGAAAGAAAGGGACTCTCATTTGAGATTTTACCTGGATAAAGACATTTCCCAAATGTAGAGGTATAAGAATTAGATCCCAATAAATTTGTCTTTCGATTGCATTTAGCGCACACCTTTGCTATAGGCTTAGACCACCAGTAAATCCTTTAGAGCTGTAAAATATAGTTTTTAATAAAAAGGCATGAAGCTTAGAGAACTGGCAGAAACTCTGCACCCATATATTGACAGATATCGAGATTAGAGTAATTATCAGCGCGATTTATGTGGAGGAATCATCCAAAGTTGTAATTGCCTTTTGTAATAGAAGCCGTGGAGGCCATTTTATCTAATGTTATTTCGAAAACATAATGACATTTAATGTCATAAAGACGGGTCATACCTCACATGAGGCTCTTTTTATTAATATTTTTAAGATTTAGCTCCCTTATCGAAAGACCCTTTATTGTGTTTTTCTTGTTAAAGTAAGTATATACTTGTAATCTCTTAGCTTCGAATATCAGGAACATTCGAATAATTATACGGTTATTTTGCTATTCAATTTATACTAAAACGAATTTTCTGTTTTTCCCTTTAACTTTGGTTTAATTTCTATAACGAATATTTTTTTTTTTACAGAGGGATGCACCCTTCACAATTCCCGCTTTATGCAAATCCCGCTGCAATATCACAAATGGAAAGGGAACGCTTGGGAATACCACCGCCACATCACGTTGCCATGGATCCCAATGAACACATGGTAAGATGTTACGTTCTACAGTATTTTATATTCCTTACGGGAGGAGTGTGAACGACCTCGATTTTATAGTCTTAACTTATCAATCGTATTTGGAAAATCAAAATTGCGAAATAACCCATAACAACCAACCACCTACAAATCAATTATTGTCTGCTCTCTTTCTCCTAATTGTTAATTGCTTGTGTTTGTTCTTAAAACATAATACACTCCCACATTATACATATTATACAACACACCACCACCCACATTTATTTGTAATAACAATCATCAACAGACAAGTTCTGCTTTCTGGGACAAAAGGTGCGGGAATTCATTTAACATTCCACACATTTCATTTCGATATCATTAACAACAACAAAAAAAAAAAAAAAAGAAAAATTCAACTCAGTGTGCAAATTAATCTCTTTCACGATATTTGGCTTATTAACGCTTTTTGTTACGTACACTCAGAATCCTCGCGCGCTTTCAGTCTGTTGAATGAAACGAATGAATGTAAAGAACAAAAAAAAAATCGAAAAAAACTAAAAAAAAAAAAAGAAATACACTGAAAAACTGAACAAAAAATTCGCTTTATTGAAACAATTTTCAGATACGATTGACCCGAGAATATCATGCACATTCTCATACTCATTTACATTTGCCTTTGCCTTCACAGCAACAACAGGAGGCCGGATTTCAACTGCCACGTGAGTTTGTATTCAATATTAATTTTTACAACAACAAAAATTATTTTTGAAGAGAACCCACTCACAGCTTTACTAATAAACTGTTAATTTCTTTGATTTTTTTGCTCCCCTTAGCGAATGTTGGACCATATCCGAGACCAAATATGCTTATGCCGAGGGAACCACATTCGGATGTTTTACTTCGGATGTCGTACGCTGATCAGCTTCAGGTTTTTCATTATTAATTAAAATATTTAACGTCATTAATTGCATACATACAGTATTTACAGGCGGCTGAATTTCAACGGCAATCGCTGCATGATCAGTATTTCAGGTAAATTGTAATATGAAATGGAAACCTATCACTTCCGTAAAGAGAGAGAAATAGAGTTTGAGCTAACACTTCGAGGAGAGATCTGATTTAGGGTCTTCTTTGACATAGAAACCAGAGTACATATTTTAACTGTGTTAAAGTTTTAAACATACAATCTTATTCATCTCTCTACTGAGGCTCTATTTTCGTTAGAGTATTATTATAAAATAGCTTATATAGGCCTTAGTACTGGATAAAAGATCCTTCCAACAGCGCCAAAGAAAACGCAAAAACTGTGCTCAGAACTAGAGAAATGAGTTTTTTACCACAAGATCTACGAGTGAAAGGGGCGAAAAATTGGTGTTCGCATGTTGGAAATAGGAGCATAATCAAGAAAGTACTTCACTTCTCTATTAAAAAAATAAAAGCAAAGAAGTATGCAGCTACCCCGTGTACACCCGTACACGATGACACCGCAACTGGTAATCCGTAATTGACTATACAACTGAATCTAGTCGTTCAGACGATGTTAACTTTGCAAATCGACAGAAAATTAACTGATAGATAGCACACAAGCGATCATCTGTAAAGTATGGTTAGACTTCATTGTGCCAATCATATACATACCTTTTAATACGGAAGAACACCATCTATAGACACAACCTTTTGGGATAACCTCATTTCAAAAACGATTCCTTCTGCTTCTCCTCCATGTTAAGCAAAAGTTCTTGTTCTTCCTCTCTTTACGATTAATTTTAAAAGTTACTCTATTAGATACGTAGTTTCATTTAAGCTTAGCACACAAGTCGCGCTCCCGATTTGATTCAACTGCAAAGCATGAATGTTTTTTTTTCTTTTGAATATATTTTATCTCTCTCTTTTCTCTGTACAGAAACGAAAAAACACAAAATCATTTTTTAACTTAAAATCAATCAAAAATCTATTCAACAGACAAAGACCGAGATAAATGGACGACCATATTAATAAGGATGTTGTTCTTCTACTTCTTCTCCTTGTGTTCGTGTTTATCTGTGCGAAAAAACAAATTAAAATTGTTTTCCATTTATAAAAGTTAGTATTTTCTGTTTGAAATCTTTACTACTTCTCTAAGTTCTATCGTGAATTTGAGAAGAACAATATTAACAGCAAATTGGCGCATAACATTAATTTTTTTTTCTTATTCTTATAAATTAATCTTGTTAGGCAACGATCTCTTCCCCAATTGAGGATTTCGATAGTCTACACAAAGAGTTTCTAAATTTTTTTTTAAAGAAAAGTTTTATATCATTGAAAAGAACAAAAACTAAACAAATTAACTTGCAGGTAGAGGATCGGTATTGTATCACAATGGGTTTTGATGTAAGTATAATAATATTTATGTTGTAAGGTGCAACAGGTGATCTAAGTGTGTTCTTTGGCAAATGAGTGTATCTACTATAGAGGAAATGAAAAACTTTTTCACTTTAATAAGAAAGTGAATTTGAACAAAACGTACCAAACAGAGCTAATTTCCAATACACGCACCCTGACATAGGTAGTGATGAAAAACATCTTTCGTTACTTCGATTAATCGATGATCTAATTCGAATTCGACGTATTGCCCAGGTAGTATACTTTTAGGACAAATTCAAAGCCCCTTTTAAGTATTTCATGCATATTTTCGTTTGACAGAATGACTGATTCTACGGTCTACGGTACTATGTTTGTAAGGAGTCAATAAGACCGCGGGATCTAATTTTTAAATTGTAAAGTATGAATGTTGCGATTTCTTATTTAACTTAAGGTGGCGCTATAGTCAGACGTGAACCTATGCCTCAACCAACAAGCGTCTCCAGCCAGCTCGATCTTTAGCGAACTGCCTCCAATTTCGCACGCTTGAGGTCCTCTTGCACTTGCGTACGCCACCTGAGTCGCGGTCTTCCTCTGCTGCGTTGTCCCTCGGGAATGGATTCGAAGATTTTCCGGGCCAGAGTATTTGTGTCCATGTGCTCTACATGACCCAGCCACCTCAGTCGTTGAACCTTCGCACATCTGGCTAAGTCGATGTCGCTGAACAGCCCGGTACAGTTCGTCGTTGTATCCCTTCCTCCACTCACAGTCTATGCAGACGGGACCAAAAATCACCCGAAGAATTTTTCCCTCGAAACAGCTAAAGGCGACCTCATCCGCTTTTGGCAAAGTCCGTCCCTCTTCGCCATAAAGCAGGACTGGGATGATTTATATAGTGTCACTTTAGTTGTTCTCGAGAGGGTTTTGCTGTTTAATTACCTTCTTAGCGCAAAGAACTCAGGACTTAGAACTCTGCCAACAAACTCGCTCTTTTATAGAAATTTTCATTAATGCCGTTGTATTTTTAAGCTCAGAAATTTTTTGTGGTTTATTGTAACATGTGACTTACAAAAAAAGTAGAGAAGTCATTTTTTGGTGTGAAATCACACAATCTTGCTGACCAAATTAGTCGCTCAGACATATGAAGTTTTCTTGCAATTAACCTGATCGACGTTGCAGGGTTCTGATGAATACGATGTTGCACTTGTTGAACAAGTTGAACACGTTCGGATAACTTGAAAGGCCCGGTGCAAGTTATCCGAACGTGTTGAATGCTTTTTACGTTTCAAAGCAGTCGAAAAATACATGATATTTCGAGATCACTAGTCTACACAAAATGACAAGAATAGCGGCGTGTCAAATTTTTCTGGCATGGTACCGGAGAAAAATGTAAGCGTCTGCTGTTAACGCGATCAGCACTTCGACTATCCTCTTACACTCACCGCGGGCTATACATGTATCGTCAAAACACACGCCTGGTATGCATATTTTAATTCCTTACAACATATTTAAGTTTCATCGAAATCATTGAGATACTAGCCCGGTCTTCCTTTTTATGTCTGCAACTCATTAACTAATTTGTTGGCTTCTTTGTCCTCTTTCTTTCAGAAATCAATTGCGTTGAGAGTTCCATGAGTTTTCAACAGCAGCTGCAGCACTTTGCATTGGTGATTTGAAATACATATATTTTCTAAAGAATCTTTAAAACACTAAAGAAAAACAACAACATAAACAAAAAAAACTGTATTATTAGTTAAAATGAAAGAAAAGTAATAATAATAACTAATTATTTATATATCCTTGTGAATAGTTAAATTATTTCAATCAATTGATATTTCCATAAATTTATTAACTAAAATATTATAAATAATATTTAATGAACAAATCCAGAGAAGAACGTAATATCATATTTATAAAAACAAAAACAAAAAAAAAGGAAAAGAAAAAAAGTTTCACGATTTCAGAACTATTAACGTTCATTTCAAGAAAACAAAATCAATTTAGATTTAATCGGGTGAACATATATAAACAAATTATTTATAAGGGATCATTTTAAACAAATTGACTTAAGGCAAACATAAAGAAAAAAAAAGTGGAATTACGATGAGTTCAAAAGATTTTTAAATAAAAAAAAAACATAAGCTTTCGAAACAAAAAAAGAAAATAAATATTTTTTAAAACTTTATTTTAATGCGATATACATATGTATTCATTACGCGGTTTGTTTAAAAAAAAAGAATATGACGTAGAAAAGGTGACGTTCAGCTACTAAAGTAAAAAGTAGTACAAACAAAATTATTAATTATTTTAATGAAAAACAAAATCGATTATTATAAATCTTGTGTGCGCGTGTTTTTTCTTTTTTTTTTTGTGGTTGTAAACAATCAATTACCGAATAATTTAATGCATATTCAAGCCCATACATGTATGTGTACATATATATACTTTATTTTTTTAAAAAAAACTACACTTAAGCGCTTAAAACAAATATACAAATATATTATTTTATTTTTATCCCAAATTTGTTTGGTGGTTCATTTTTTTATACATACATACATAAAATATTTAAACGATATGCAGTGTATTATTTTATTTTTTTATTTTGTGATCATATTGAAAAAAAACGTGACCAATTTATTATTTTTTTTTAGTTTAGCCAAGCAGTGTATACTACATTTAGACGGATTTTTATTTTTATTTTAAATGAATTACATTAGGCTTTCGTCATTTCTATATCTCGACTTAGGGTTAATTTATAAAACTGCTCTTTTTTCTAGTTAATTTAAGTTTAAGCTATTTTTATCGTATTTAAAGTGGCGATCCTTTTTTTTTATTAAATATTTTCGGCGATAAGACTTTTTCTGAAAGAGATGAGAAAAGAAAGTATACACATGAATATATGTTCTTTGCTAAAAACAAAAAAAAACTTTTGCCGTACGTTCACAAAAAGGAATTAACTGTAAGAAAAATTCATCAAGAATTATATATATGTACTAATAAATCTAAATTATATATTCTAATTTAAAAGGAAAAATGATTTTAATGAGAAATTAAAAGCAACAGCAACAAACAAAATGAACAAAAACAAATTGATTTCTGTATAATAAAGGAATTTAAGCAATTAATATAAAAAAATCAAAAAAAAAACTGAATTTCTATCTTTTTTTTATCTGGAGTTGAAAAAGAGTTACGTTACTATGCCAAATCATCAGTCGAATAGAAGAATTACTTACTTAGGGGCGTTACAGTTCGAAGTGAACCTGAGCCTCAACCAACAAGACTTTCCAGTTAGCCCGGTTTAGATCCGGGTTAGATTCGAAGACTCTAACGGGGGGCTGCAGCATTGACGTCCAATTATGTCAATCGTCCGCGTGCGCTGACTTTTGAAAGATTGTTCCTCCGGTGTTAGCCTGTGAGTTTTGCATAATTGTTTCAAGTCAAAGAAGTCACATGACAGCTTCTCTAAATCGTTTTTTGACATCAAAGGTTTCGGTGAGATTAACCAACCTGACTGATAGTGAGCGTTCTCTATCCTCAACATGGGCGGACAGGCGAGTTTTGCAGGCTGCTTTATAGTGGGTCAGCTGAAGGGCAACAAATACATATTTGAAAGTGATTTTATGCTTAAATTTCAAGTCTAAATTTATTTTTACCTTCCCTGAGCCCAATGACAGGGAGCGGAATCCTTATAGAAGATGGAATTTGGGAAGTAGCAGCATAATTCGTCGATTGTAGGGACAACACTATCAGAAACTTTTTTATTCCTTCCTGCATTAACGAAACTATCCAAAGAAAGAAACCGTCCAAGACCCCAATTTGCCATAGATATACCCGAACCATTACATATGGTTAATGTATAACGGTCGGAAGAAAGTATTCCACCCAACATTTTGTATTTGCTCTCCTTTGAGTCACTTGCTTTCCTTTAGGTTCATCAATAAACTTCAATTCTTTAGCAAAGATCATTCTTTCAATCATCGACGCTCCATTCTTAGTGCTTTTAGTCCCCACTTTTATTGTTTTTTATTATTGTGGAGAGAAGTATTTGCAGGTCGCCGGGCCTGAAGTCTAAACCGGCATTAAGCACTCGGCGATCTAACATTTATAGCACATCTCTCGAATTATTTCTTTCTCATTTCCTTTGATGTTTAAAAATGTTTTTCATAAACTCAAAACGTGGTTCAAAACCACTAAGAAAAAAAAGCTTATTTCAATTTGTTTTTTTTATTATTATTATTATTTTCATACAAAATCTCTAACGACACAATAATGTAATGTAGAACTGTGTTGTTAAAATCAGATTGTTTCGACGTAGCGTCTTAGGACAAATCTAAAACGATTCGAAGATGTTGCTCTTCCATCACTTAAATGAAACAAAAAAAAAAGAATGTAAACTAAAAAGAAAGTATCATCGCACTTGAGTCTTAAGTTTGGAAATTGCAAAAAAATAAGTGGAATCCACATAAAGTTAATGAAAAACTAATTGTGTTCTGCAGTTCGGGCACTTAGTGCTTCTTATTTTTGCCATATTTCTCATATTTGCTCTTTGACGAGTGCCACAGTGCCAATGGAATTGCCAACGATGGCAGAGTCATGATTGCAAAGGCAACCCAATCGAAGAAATGCGAAGAGAAACGTTTGTTGAATTCGGTCAAGTTGACAATTCCACCCTCACCAGGCTCTGAACTGATTGCCAATTGAATCTGAAAGTAAATGAAATGTTAGAATTCCTCAACAAGCAATCGATGAGATAAATCTTACTCTTTCAGCTTCTTCGACTGGTTTGTAGCTGACCTCGGCGGCAGTGAAGTTGAAGTATCCATATGACTTTGGACGAACAACGACCACATGAGTGTAGTTGGTTTGTGGAGCAATACGATCCACAGTAGCAGTGAGCTGTCCACCGACAATATCGAATGCTTCCGGATGGAATCCATTGTCCACTAGTTTCACATTAACGGCGGCTCCATTACCCACATTGTATACGGTATACTTGACAACCAGATCACTTCTTTCCACCAGATATTTGTTCATGATCTGCTTCGAGACTAAAAGCCTGGCGCTGGTCTCATCTTCGGCAGAAAGGCAGCAGTTCAACATACCCAGGAGGGCAATGCAAAGAATACCAAATTTGTACATTCTGTAATAAAAAAGAGCTCGGTTAGTGGGGAGAAATTGGTGAAAATTTCACTTGAGTGGCACTGTTGACGTGGATGGAGGTTAGCCATGGTTTTACTTAAATTTTCAATAAAAAAATCCGAATAATAGAGAAACTTTGAATGAATGCGTATTTATGGACTTACTTCTATTTATTAAGAGGTAAAATGGTAACAAATTTATTACTGAAGATCTTTTCTAAGACAATTGGGAATGGTGACACGACGGCGACTTTGGAAACAGAATTGAAGTTTACTTCAAAAAGAAAGAGCAAAACTTTGCCGTTCACTTCGCTGACTGTGACGTGACGTGTATACTTCGTGAAAGAAATCTGTCAAATATCAATGACGGTTAAGTGCAGAGACATCTATAGATTGTATACGAAAAATTTGAATTTGGTACACTTTGAAATGAGAAGAAATAAAGGTATTTTCAAAATAGAATAGTAGACTTTTGTTTATGAAATATTCTTTTTATGTGATTAACCACTGAATATGGGAATTTATGTCGTCAAAATATTAGAAATATATGTATATATATTAATATTTCAAAAACAAATTAAATAATTTCATTTCCTATGGAAGATTACATCCCCAATTTTTTTGATTTGTGTGTAAAAAATTCGATGAAAGTAATTTTACTATTTCTCACTCTTATCCAGGGTGTCCGATTGAAGGTTGGGTTCCGCTCAGCAGGGACACACTTAGACCACTTTGGAGAAAAACCGGACTACCAGCACCGGGGACCTACATAGAGACTTACCAGGAGGATGGGACAGGAGGCATGGCAACCGATTTCGGTGTGAACCCATGCCGAAGAGCTATGATTCGCCGTTTGGACATTAAACCAGTTTGACCCGGAGACAAAGCCTTCTATTTTGCTCAAGTCGAGTCTAGCTAGAACGTTAAGATCTTCAAAGAAGTATTCCTCTAGGGTTTTCCTTCTCAAAGCAGCTGGGGCAGGACAGGTACACAGAAGATCTGTCATGTTTTTTTTCTCTTCTGCATCTCTACAGATTCTACAGAAATCGTTGAAGGTAGCACCAAATCTTCTGGCATGTTTGCCTACCAGATAATGTCCCGTGGGAGCCCCAACTATCTTCCAAAGACTTGTTCTATTAACGGAAATAAGTTTACTGGTCAGATTTGGTTGGAAGAGAGACATGTACTGATATTGTTCCACCTACTGTTGTGGCAAACAGTTGTCTGAATGAAGAACTCACCAAGCAATTACACAATTGCCAGATATGTCTTCGATATGCATAGTGTTTTACGAAAGTGAACGAATCTGACTTGAATGCGTTATGCTACATTTTCACTAGATTTGATTGAGATGACTGCGGTAAAAAAATGAGAACAATATCAAAGACATCAAAACTTTATATTCTTTCACTTCCTTTTTTGGCGTTAAAAAAAATCTGGTGTGACATCGGTCTAATTCAAGGGATTAACCGTCAAGTTAGAAAAACAGTGACAAAATTCTTTCCGGCAAACTTCACTTCAAGCTTTGCCTGATATTTACTACCCAGGGGTCCAATACCGGTGGGCGGACTATACACCACGAGATAACTTTCATTTGGAAATCATTTTTTTAAACTTTTTCACATATTTCACTTACTTAGTTGCTGTTGTACAAAAACGGAAAGGCTTTATCTTAAACCAACATTCCATGGAGCTTAAAAGTGTATTTTATTTTTGTAACAATTCATTAAAAATTATCTTAGCTTGTAAAATACTACATATTTCATTTCGAAAAAACCAAATCCTAGTTGCCGTGTGTAAAAAATATTTTTTTTTATTCATTCAGGAATCCAAAAATGTCCATTCATTCCTTTTTCATGTCATCAGAATAACACGCCTAGTAGATCAAAAAAACTAAATGATTATTGAAATTTGCGCAAATGAAAAGTGCCTTGGTTTGGGAGAGCCTGTAAATACATGGCGCAGTACATTTTGGAAGACTCTAAGAAAAAAATCACACCTTCCGGACACAATCCTAGCCGATGTTTTGACATTCGATTGTTTTGTTTACTCCGCTTTCGGAAACATTTAATTCTACAAAAATATTTAATTAATGCCGTTGCTGCACTGCATAGCTAATATAATGCAAAGAAAATTTTCTGAATGTGACAATCTTCTTAATATTCTGCAATGAATTTTATTAAAAACTGTTCCAACCGGGTAAAGTGTATCACTTGACACCACAACTTCGCTGTGACAACCAACACAATGACCTTTAAGCGACATTGAGCAAAAATTATCAGTGGTAGCAGTGGGAGTTTGCTTGGAGAACTGTTCGGGAGCGGTCGGTTCCAAATTAATCTCTGACCTGAGATTCACTTTTTTGTAAATTTCCATTTCATTCTACTGCAAACCGAGCCGGGTAAAGAACGTTGTGATAAGAATGGCTTTAAGTGTGTCAACTGTTCAGAGTACCCCTTATGAGGGACAAAAGCCAGGCACCAGTGGACTTCGTAAGAAGGTAACACACGAATATTACAAAACAGATTCAGTCAAGAGCTAAGCTCTTACTTTCTTTTTAAGGTGAAAGTGTTCACTCAGCCCAACTACACGGAAAATTTCATCCAATGCATCCTTGATGCTAATGGAAGTGCAATCGTGGGATCTCTATTGGTTGTAGGTGGCGACGGTCGTTACTATGGCAAACAGGCAGTCGAAATTATTGTTAGAATGTCTGCTGCCAATGGGGTAGGGAACAATATTCAAATAAATTTTATTCAACTGTGCTAAAAATAAATACTTTGACTTTTCCGTTAGGTTTCAAGGTTGCTAGTTGGTCAAAATGGAATATTGTCAACGCCAGCCGTCTCGAGTCTTATTCGTCATAACAAGGCTTTGGGTAAGTACCGACAATAAAAATGCACTGCAGTGCTATCTATTTGGTTGAACAACTACGCAAGGAAAGCACTAGCTGCATTCATGTAACTGGCTGTGCATAGTTTACTAACAAATCGGTTACGAGTTTGGTTATCTTTATTTGTTGGCAAATAGAGCAACTAGAGGTCAAATTGTCTGATAACTTGGTTAATGCTGACAAGATTGGAATGCTACTGAATTTA
The DNA here is from genome assembly GCA_946965025.1 of Blera fallax. Classification (NCBI taxonomy): domain Eukaryota; kingdom Metazoa; phylum Arthropoda; class Insecta; order Diptera; family Syrphidae; genus Blera; species Blera fallax. Next base: position 74,303,902 of record OX337245.1, on the reverse strand, counting down.
AGTAGACTTTTTTTACGTCGTCGTCGGTAGACAATGACTATTGTTGATCAATCAGCATATGCGCTTGATTTGATAAGCATGCGTGACTAAATAATTTTAATAAAGAAATTAATTTGATCAATCAACAAGATGATATAATGATAACCGAACGCTTATAATATTTTCTAGCACAAAGTATTCCGTATCGTCATAGTAATTTTGATACGAAAATAGATTTGGTATCTTCGGCTCAGGGGGCCTGTCTTACATTCACTTTGGTAATAACTATACATACATACATATGTACATTCCTCTGTACATACATCTAAATTCTTTTTTTTGCAAATTAATGCTTCATTTATTTATTTTTATTATGAGCCAAATTTTATTTTACCTTCTGGTCTAATGCATTGGTCTTAAACATTGGTCAATATTTGACATTGAATTTTATGTATTTTATACAATTTGCCTTTGATCAGATTTGTAGAATAATAACCGCTGCCAATTCTTCTGTTAAAAAGAAGAGGGAACCCACCTTTCTCCCTAGACTTTCTTGCATTTAAATGTGGTGGCGTTATTAATTTGATTTCAATTTAAAATAAAAATGTGGTTCAGATTACAGGATCGTAGGGTGTTTAATTCTTAAAAATTGATGGAAAGATAAATCGGCTTACACTCGAAACCCAAAAAAACACACTTTTTCAAGATCCTACCATTCGCGAATGTGTCACAAGTGTCCAAGAGTAATAACTGCTAAAAGTTTTAAAACTGCGCAACAAACTATAGAAACTTTCTATCATTCGCAAGTGCTGCCAAAGTTGTCGGTAGCCTTATACTTCGGTCACTCGAGCTTTTAAATATCCATCATAAACTTTGTTCTTGTGCCCAGAAGAACGATACTACTTAATTTAAATCCTTGATAATAAAATATAAACTGAACTATTCCTCTGTTTCAATGTAACTTAAGAACGGCTGAACCAATTCCAATACCATTTGCTTTGCTCATTTGGGAATTTCCCAAAAAAGGTTTATGGATAGCTAAACATCAGTCTCCATTCTGGAAAAGACAAACAATTATGAGGAAATTAAGGGTTCAACGATTTATACCATTTAAATGCATCGATATTTTTTATCGATTAGGTTATAATTAGAACTTAAAATCAAAAAACAGGGAAATAAAATGTATTTCAATCATTTTTTTTCTATTTGATCAATTTATTCGAACATTAATTATACTATTAACATTTGAAATTGATTTTCGTTATGTGGCCATCGCGGCTGTTATTGACGAAGCGTATTGTGTCCGTTCTATTCTGGGCCACTCTCGAGCAGTGTTGGCGGTATTATTAAAAACCACGAACAATGACTTCCAAGAAGTTAATTATTGCTGATTTATTAGCATAACCCAGTTACTTCACGTAGATCTGTAGGAAATAATTAAGTGCTGTCAAATCGCACATCTTGGATGCAAAGTGATACGTCCCGAAATCATCTTATCGCCTAATAAAGAGTTTTTAGTTTCGGTTATCAAATAGCACGTAGCGCAATCCTTTTTGAACTACTTGTCTTCGAAATTTTTTCAAATTCAAATTAGGAAACCAATAATTATCCTCCTTAACACCAGCTCCGTTTTAAGTTAGGCGAGAAATGGCCCTCACCGTTGAACAGAATATTGCAATAAAATAAAAGGTTAGCTTACTCTAGAGCGTAGCGGAAGAACGACGTAAATGATGGTCATGTGTCTATAAGTTTCGTGAATCGAGAACAGAATTTTAAAGCAAATATTGATAATCACGTTGTTCAAGCGTGAGTCTATTTAAGTTGATTTGTCAGACTATTCTGAAAATAAATGCTAAAAAGAGCGGGCAAAATGACAAGTCTTAAATTCTATCTAAAATAAAATAAATTCGATGAAACTTTTTTGTTGCATGAACAAAATCCTCCCAGAGACAACCCGCAAAAGTTGGCCTCCGCCATGCTTTAAATGTATTTTCCTTGATAGCGACGTTCAAAATCCTAATTGAAACTTTGTTCTACAGAATATGTTATCAGTTAAATATTTCATAAATTATTTAAAATCCACTATTGTTTTCAATACTTTAAGCTATTCTTACACCAAATCTGCATCAGAAACTAATTTATAGTAAATAAATTTGTCCTTCTTTAACAGGTGGCATCGTCCTCACTGCTTCTCACAATCCTGGCGGTCCAGAGAACGACTTTGGTATTAAATTCAATTGCGAAAATGGCGGCCCGGCTCCAGATGCTTTTACTAATAAAATTTACGAACTGTCCACTGCCATTAAAGAGTACAAAATCGTAAGCGGCCTACAAATCGATATTAGTAAAATTGGTAGCAACGCCTATGAGGTAAAAAAGTTTAACTTTCGATATCTTATCTCGAGTATAAACGGTATTTCCCTACGTTTAGATCAACGGAAAACCATTTGTAGTCGATGTCATCGACTCTGTAGAGAACTATGTTAATCATATGAAGGAAATCTTTGATTTCCCTAAATTGCGTGACTACGTTAGTGGCAAGTCCAGTGGCAAGCCATTAAAAATGCGTATCGATTCAATGAATGGTGTAACTGGTTCCTACGTCCGCGAAATCTTTCTCACCAACTTAGGTGCTCCTGAGAATGGTGTTGTCCACACAACCCCACTGGAAGATTTCGGTGGTCTTCACCCTGATCCCAATTTGACCTATGCCAAGGATTTAGTTGAAACTGTGGCTAAGGGAGATTATGATATTGGGGCTGCTTTTGATGGCGACGGTGTAAGTAGAATTTGGCCAATGGTGACTTTTTACCAATACAATATTTTCAATAGGACCGCAACATGATCATTGGTAATAAAGCCTTCTTTGTGACACCCAGCGACTCCCTTGCTGTGATAGCTCACTATCTGGAGTGCATCCCATACTTCCAGAAGAATGGAGTCCAAGGATTTGCTCGTAGTATGCCAACTGCGTCGGCTGTAGATTTAGTTGGAGCGAAATTGGGTAAAGAGGTTTTTGAAGTGCCTACCGGTTGGAAATACTTTGGCAACCTGATGGACGCTGGTCGTCTATGCTTGTGCGGTGAGGAGAGCTTCGGCACTGGATCGAATCACATTCGCGAGAAGGATGGTATCTGGGCTGTGTTGGCTTGGTTGTCAGTGATGGAACACACTGGAAAGGGCATTGAGGAGATTTTAAAGAATCACTGGTCGATTTATGGTCGCAATTACTTTACTCGGTACGATTATGAGGAATGTGATTTGGATCCATGCAATCAAATGATAGCAACTATGGAGAGTAATATTACCAATCCCGCATTCGCTGGAAAGGAATACTCGAGTGGAGGAAAGTCATACAAGGTAAAGGTTGCTGACAACTTTAGTTACACCGATCCCGTTGACAAGTCTGTGTCGACTAAGCAAGGTTTGCGCATTGTTTTTGAAGATGGCAGCCGCATTGTTATGCGTTTGAGTGGAACCGGAAGCTCTGGAGCTACCGTTAGGTGAGTAAAATAAACCAATTTCCTATAAACGGTCGATAATGTCTTCCATTATCTCTTTTTAGGTTATATATTGATTCCTATGAGAAAGAGAATGTCTTGGGCAAAGCTAGTGAAATGTTGAAGCCACTCATTGATATAGCTCTTGAAATCTCACTGCTTCCTAAGTTTACCGGACGAACAGCACCCACTGTTATAACATAAGCGCAGAATTTATGATACCCAATCTACCTCGAGAAGGGAGTAGAGAGAAAAAGATTCAAATTGTTGTCTGTGAAGTTTGTTTTATTTTTTTTATTTTATTTCCTTTTTGCATTTGATGTTGTTCTGGTCTGGTCATTCATATTATCCAAAAAAAGTAAATGAAAGTTAAAATAAAGTTCAAGCGTAAAATGTTGATTCCTTTTTTAATGCGACGTGCGGTCAGAAGTTGTATTGTGTATGCTGAAAGCAATCTAAACGCTCTGTTTTGGTCATGGATATGTTCTCTAGTATAAACAATTCTGCAATGCAATGAGACGCAGTAGATTTATAATATGCGCTTAATAACTCAAACGATGGCCCGAATCGGATTCAGAAAGTCTGAGCCCTGAACTCGCCTGCATAAATGTGGCCTTATTCGAATAACATTCTCGTATCGAAAACATTGTGTGCAGTGTGACAACAGAAAACACAATTACGCTCCCACCTCTTATGAATGTCAGACAATCGTTCGAAAGTATCAACTGTCTTGAGAAGGCTTTTCCATTGTCCCTTCCGTTTGTACGAAAAAAACCGTAATAAGAAGCATAAACCATCGATTCATGACTTTTAAGCCAGATCTACTTAGAGAAAGTGATATAAACCATGTTTCGTGAAAGTTCATCACAATGGTTGACAAGTAGATAGTAACATTGCCAACTAGAAAAAAACATTCAAATTCAAACAATTAGATACTCTCTATGCATAAACACGTATCGCATTAATTTATATTTAGGTGAAAACTTTATAAAATGTTAACTTTTACACTATTCTAGATTACGTTACGATTTATTGCTCGATAAATATTCGAACTGGTTGAGAACAATCAGTGGAACATGCTCTTCTAGTAGACTTCGAGGTAACTTTCCAATACGAATGAATTCTTCCAAATAATATATTGTCGTACTGCACTCCACTCCGATGTCTTGCTTCGCACTACAAACAGAAACACCATAAAAAAAAACTTCCCAATTTCGTTAACTTACCTTAAATTAGCTTCCACAAGCGAGGTCACATACTGACAAATGTATTTCACATATAAATGCAAAACCTCTCGATGAAATTGGTTGAGAATCGTTAGAATCCCCGTCAGCATTGCGATTCCATCCATATGCTCTTTGGCGTTCCTCGCCGTCAGCATATTAAGATTCTTCGAAAATTGAAATTTAGATACATGCGATATTGTAAACAAAAACAGAAACAGTGATATGTTGTGAGAGTTCCTGGTCAAAACGAAAACTTGTTGCAGTGGATCATAGTTTCCACTAAAATCTAAGTATGCATTAAGCTCCGAGAGGATATCCTTTCCCGGCTCAGCTTTGCCTTCATTTTTCTGGGATTCTTGAAGGTCAATTACGAGGGACCTGTATAAAGTACAGAAATAGAAAAAAAATAAGGAAAAAAATAAGTCACCAACCTGTTCAAAGCATCCAGGGAAGCTTCCAAGTTCTTCGAATTGAATTTGCAGCTCTTATTAAGCTCGTAGGCTATTTGCTGCCTAAGAATCTGTTTGTGCCCCATCTGCAGCAACCAATCAAGAATGGTTGGCCAAACTTTCAACCATCTTGTCGTGTAGTTCGTATAAAACTTAATTGGGTTCTTAACAATAGCTTGTTCATCGAGTTCTTTGGTAAGCGAATTTAATGCCTCTATCCACATTTTGTCGTTGATGATGTTCTTTTGCATCTTTTCTAGATTTGTTTTCAAATCCGAAATGAACATGTACGAGTACAATCGATCTAGGCCAACCAAACCAGCAGGCCCGATGGCTTCACGTACTTTAATGAAGAACCTTGAGTCCAGAATCTCCTTGTGAGTTTTCTTATCGTACCAGGTAGCCTTTAAGTCTAAATAAATTGTCGATTTTGGGTCGGTACACTGAAGAATCTCCCTCGCTAGACGGCCAATGAAATTGTTTGATGCGGTGTCGCCCTGGACCGGAGGAAAGTTAGGGATGGGAATCGTTGTGCTTTGATATGACGACTGCCAATCCAGTACTTTATTTCGAAGAAATGCATTGCACTCACGTTCCACATTGTAGTTGATAATACGTGACATCTCTTGTTGGAGAATTTTCAGTCCATGAATGTTGAGATAGTCCTGAATGTACTCAAACGATCGTCTATAGCCATCCATAATCTTGGAAAGTTGAAACAATTTATCCTCTAGGTCACTAGTCTTCCCTTTTGGACCAAAGATGAGCCCAACATTCAGTGCGTTGGCCAGATTCCGAACTAATTCTTTTCGGATGCCATCTTCTAGCAATTGCTTAGGATCAAGTTCTATCACGCCTACCAACGTTTTCTTCATCATGAGGATTCCCTCAGTGAAGACCGCGATGGAGTATGTCAGTTTGGACACTGTATGCCGTTCATCGTACTGCGCGTACTCTTTTAGTTTATCCTTTTCTAAACGCGTTGGAATCTCCTTGATAACATCTGTCTGCATCTGGATGATCTCCGCCAAAATATTAAATATTGTTTCTGGAATAATTTGAACCACTTTTCGAATATAATTGGCCAGCTCTGTGCTATAATATTTCGAGACAGACACGAGATCTTCACTCTTTGCTTGATTTATCCGGAGAAGGGGAATTTCTAAAGCACTTGCTAGTTTCAGGAATGTTGCTCTCAGTTTAATCACTAACTTTGGTTGTTTTTTGATACTCTCTTGCATGATTTTAGTATAATTTGAATCGATTGTCCGCCAGGCGTAGCTAAGATCACTGATCAGTTGAATGTTTATCAGGACGTCCTCCTTTACATTGATCACTTGAATCATACTGGTGAGGAACTCTCTAGTCTCCTGGAGGTACTGCTTGACTTGCATGTTCGACTGAAGATTGTGAAACTCCTGAACCTCCTCTAGAGCTTGAATCAACTGAATTATTGTCCTTCCCGACATGCTAGGATTATCAGTCTTCAAATTGCTAATCTCCTTGCCGATCTCTGCAAACCAGTGCTTGAGATTTGGATTCTTTTCGATTTTTGACAGTGGGCGACTACCGGAAAATGCTTCGCTTAACTCATTTACACGATCGAGAGCTTCCTTTTTAAAACACTGCCACCTTTTATCTTTCTCTGTGATCAGATCCTTCAGAATTTCCTTGACGATCAATTCCAGTTGACTGCAGTTAAGAAGTAACTGAAAGATCTGTGATTCTTTAAACTCAGTTTCTGTCTGAACAAGTTCACAAATTTGTCGGTGACGTTTAACTGCGCTCATTTCCATGATAGGAGCACTGGTATGAAGAGTAAACCAGCGTAGAATCACATTACAATCACGGATTAGAGCTATAATTTTGGTGATGGTTTGAAGAGCAAAACTCTCTGTGAGCACACCCTCTTTAAGGATCTCGTATGTTTGTAAAAGAACCTTTTTTAGTTTTTCTTTGTGTAGTAAACAGAAACCTTTAACAGAGTTTGTTTCAACTACAGGATTTAAGGCCGCTTTGGCTGCTTTAAAATGTTCCCAAGCATCAACTAGGTTAACAGTGATTCCCATATAGACCGGCACTACCCAGTTGTCAGAGAAAAATTTGTCAGTGATTTCTCGCATTTGTGCAACTTGACTGGTGATGATCTTCGGAGAGAAGTACAAGCAGACAAAGAGCATACCTGCTTGATTCGAAAGAGCTGTGGATCGGTGATCTGGGTGGGGATAGATGGAAATTTGGTTGTAAATGTCATCGGAGCGTAGACGACCAATTACCATGTCTACAAAAGTTTGATCGAATGTAAAGCGACTACAAGGAAAAAGAAAATTTTTATGATAGACTTGTCTCGTCACACATCTATTGGTGTTTATTCTTTCACCTGAAATAGCTCTCCGGATAATTGGGCACTGGTTTTGTATTTGGTGCTGTTGAAAATCCTGTTGACCTTAGTAGGGTGCACACATCATCGATGTTACTGTCGCCATGATTTCTTGCTGCACTATAGCGGTAGTAAGAGATCAAAAGACGTTCTCGGATTATACCCGGAATGTGAAGATCTAGCACAAGGAGGATCACTCCAAAGAGGTATAAGGATTCACACTAAGGTAAAAAAAAACAAGAATCACTTCGTTTATTCATAACAATTAAAGAACTTACCATGAGCTGTTTGCCTTCTTCATCTTGCAACACTGATTCTAAGGTTTGTTGGATGTAATAACCGCGATTCAGTTCGTCGACAAAGTTCTTCAAATCTGAGGCATATTGGTGGGTGCTCTCGAATGCAAGATAAAAACGAGTGAGTAGTTCTATATAGTTGTCCCGGAACTCTTCATCGAGGTCTTGCAGGGCCTGAAAAGGGCAGAAAGAAATTATTAACATACCACCGTACTGTATTTCATTCAGTTACAGGGTTATCCTCAATTTTCTTGTCATGGGCTTCGGCAACACGAAGATAGCTGAAATCTAAAATGATATCTCCATATTTCTGTTGGTCTGCTTTAGACTCAAGCCTACAAAGATCAATCAATTAACTTATGCATTTAAGTTTGTAGATTAAATCATACTTGAAGACATCCGGTATGTAATCTTTCAGTCTCAGGATTTCAGCAATTATCGAATTGCCCATGGACACAATCCGTAGAAGATTTTGTCCACATAAATTATTCTCAGCTAAGAACTCTGTCATTTTTACAAAACTAATTTAAAAATAATAATCACAAAACCAGCACCCAATCAATTTTTGTAAATAAACAAATTTGGGGCGAAATTTGTGGAAAAATCTCCACTGTCATCATTGGCAGTCTCCACTAAACTTACAGTAGTCATAAAACGTTATCAACTAAACGGAATTTCTACGGAATAAGATTGGTAGTCTCTTGCATTAACCTCTCTATTTAGCTGTTTTCTAACTTTCACAGATTATTATGTATGCCATTATAGTATTTATATACCCACATCCGTGTCTGTAATTTAAGTCTCGTAGCATGCTTTCTTCGAAGGTAGTTCTCTGGAAACATTTTTATTGCTGTTTTTAATCTTGTCCTGGTAAGCTTTAGAATTTCCTGGATCTCCACTGGTCAAACTCGTATGAAATGGCCCTTAAAACCATGTTTATCAGGTTATTTTGTATATTTTACCGTCTTCGTAAAGTTGTATCATTGCAAGCATCATGCAGGAACTGCGATGGGAAAATCAAAAACCAAGAAGCCGAGGAAAGGAAACCCTGGACCATAAGAAGGGGGAATCACAGGACAGGGTTGGGGGTATTTTAGCCACGTAAACATGTAGGAGCATAGATTCTGGCATAACTATTAGAACGGGCTACCCAGTATCTATAAGATACTCCAGAGCATAAAAAAAAATCGATCTATCCGACTGCATGACTATTTCTTCACTTGTATTCTCTCATCAGTTGCTACATATTCATTTAAAATAAAGGATTAAGGTTAAGGTTAAATGAAGGGATGAATTATCGGTTCGAAATATATATTTCAGATCAGTCTGAATACTTCTCACAACAAATGTATTTGCATGACGGACATTTGTTGCTGTCAGCTCCAACAGCTGATTTCCAGAATCTCTACACTAAATTTTCAACTGCCACCCAGCAATCTTCCAGGTATTCCAAGTCTGTTGATTTCGTTTATATACTGACTATATTTAATCTAATCTCATTTGAGATAAACAAAATACTTTGGACCGGTAATTGCAGCACTACGAAGTGATTAGTAGAAAAAAGAACAATGGCTCATCCCGGTAAATTATACGATGAAATAAAACAATTTATCTTAGAAAAACGGGAGAAGCTCCTAATAATTAAAATTAACAATCCACGAAAGAAAAACTCACTGAATCGTGTTTCTTACGTTGAACTCACTGATATTCTACGAACAGCAGCTCAAGATGAATCGGTATCCGTCGTTGCTATTACTGGTGTCGGTGATTTTTACACATCAGGAAATAATCTAACCGAATCGAAAAATGAAATGGACATCGAAGTGTTTTTCCAAGAGCAGAATATTATTGTACAGAATATGATTCGCGCTTTTTTCGAATTCCCAAAGCTGCTTATTGCTGTTGTGAATGGACCGTGCATTGGTATTGGAATGACCACAGCAGCACTGTGTGATGTTATTTACTGCACAGATACGGTAAAGTGTATATTCTGAACTATGTTTAAGAAGGCACTTATTATATTCTTCCAGGCATACTTTTATACACCATTTACCAAGCTCGGTCTCTGCGCAGAGGGTTGCTCTTCGTATACGTTCCCAAAGATTCTTGGTAAATCCAAAGCCGTCGAGGTTCTACTTCTAAGTCAAAAGTTGACTGCTCAAGAGGCACTGCAATACAAGTTTGTTGCGGAAGTGGTGAAACCTGAGGAGTTGAATACGAAAATTTGGCCAAAAATATTAGAATTCACACGGCTTCCCCAAGGTGCTTTAATGGCTGGTAAATCATTGATGACAAAAGCCTGCCATAAGGAGCTGGAATCGGCCTTGCTCACGGAATGTGATGAATTAATGAAGAGGTGGTATACAGACGAGTTCTTCAATGCGATTATGGAGTTCAGTTCAAGGAAATCTAAATCCAAATTGTAACTCGATTGAGGCGGAGAAAGAAGGGTGGAAGTGATTAGGGTTACGGGCTTGGAGTTTGTTGACTGTTTTAGTTATGAAAAAGTTGCTACATGTTTATAGTATCTTTGTGGTGCGAAGGATAATTTTTTTACTAAATTAAATATGAACGTTTTTTATTTTTTGGATTTTTTTTAAACGTTTACAGCACTAGAAGATCTGTCCACCTGTTTGGACACAACGTCATTCTCGACAACATTGTAACTTTAAATTCTTTACTTATGCTGAAGTAGACGAGAATTCCGCAAACTACATCTATCCCTTGGGCTGGTGTCCAAACTGCTAATTTGAAGGACGAAGTTGATGCTTTACAAGTCATTGACCTTAACCGTTCTGCTACTGCAAACGTGTATCTTTCTGGTATTTTTCTTTACTGAATGATTTAAACACATCCTTTAAATTTTTATTAATCAATGGAGCGACGTGGGGCATATACATACATATGTATGTAGACATCATTTTGGCATCTTGTATGGATGGAGAAGAAGTTTTTGTATAAACGTATTAACCGCATTGTATGATTGTGCTAGATGGAGTTGAATAATGCTACACATATGTAGATTTTGGCAACATGGATTATTCTATCCACCATTTGATACCACTTATATCTCGGGAGCACAGAAGTTTGTTATAAAAAATGATTTCATCAAGTCAATTTCAATGACCAGCTTATTTTCTTGAGGGTCGCGGGGGTTAATTCATTTTCCATGAACTAAATTTCATAAGGGGGAATCTCTAGGCGAGCCCAGAAGAACATTAGCACAGCAACAGCAACTTCAACAGTATGATTTCCTGCAGTAATTTTTTTAGTTTTAGGTTGATAAGACTGAAAAATTGCCGACGCAAAGTTACTCTGCACTTGAACAGCACATCTAATTTAGGCCCTAACATTGCAATTGCTGTGTTAAAATATTTTGTTCCATTGTAAATCATTGATTTTAAAGTTTTGCTGCGGTCGTCAAAGTTGCTGTCGCTGTTTCTGTGCTAATGTGTTTTAGTGGTGCCGTGAAATAACGCCAAGCGAAATAAGGCCAAATCTCGGAATTTGGCTTTATTTCACTTTGCAATAGTGAAATAAGGCCATATTTCAACATTTGGCCTTATTGCACTTCGGTAAAGTGAAATAAGGCCAATCCAGTTTGTGAAATAAGGCCAAATATGGCCTTTTCCATTTTGTCCCGTCGGATCATAAGTCCACAATTTGTTCAGTCTAAAATGGGTAATAAGTCCACAATTTTTGAGAATGTAAAATGTCAAATGAAAACAAACCTAACTAGCGTAGCGGCGCCCTGAGCACCTGCATGTGAGGCCGAAGGCCGTAAGGTGTATGAGTCGGGGAAATGTCCATAGATTTTTTTTTTTTTTTTAGCGAGCGTAGCGAGCTCACTCCCCGACTTTCAGGCTTTTGCCCGCTAGTCACTTCAATACTAAGTTGGGGTGGGTGGGCTCGCTACGCTCGCTAAAAAAAAAAAAAATCTATGGACATTTCCTCGACTCATACACCGGACGGCCTTCGGCCTCACATGCAGGTGCTCAGGGCGCCGCTACGCGGCATATGTCACGGCACTCTTATAACTAATTGCAGCGCAATAAGACCAAATTGGCCTTATTTTACTTTACCGAAGTGTAATAAGGCCAAATGATGAAATATGGCCTTATTTCACTGTTGTCAAGTGAAATAATGCCAAATTCCGAGATTTGGCTTTATTTCGCTTGGCGTTATTTCACGGCACCGTTTTAGTTATTTCATTTCATGTAATGTATTGAAAACTGAATTTCAGTAAAACAATTGTGTCTACAGCCTAACATATGTTCGAGACTCGAATAGATTTGACTGTTGAAAGCAAAACTGACAAGAAACAGCACGAGGTTTTCAAAACAAAAACAAAAGTTTGTATCACTAATTAAATCTGCTTTTAAACAGATTTTTTTTTGAATTTGCCTATTTATTTGTAAGTAGTACATAACAGCCTTACAATATAAAGCTTTATTAACCTTTATTCCCCTTTAGCCAGTAAAAAGTTCCCCGAAATGGGCAAGGTAAACAAGGCCAAAGCAATTAAACAGAAACTGGCCAAGCGAATGGATGCTACCAAAAAAGAAGTTACGTCGATTGCATCTAAAGTATCCTTTAAAGCTAAAAATAAATCACCTGACAAGAAGCTCCTATTGGCTGAGACACCATCAGCTACACCGCAGAAAAAGCACAGAAATAAAAAGGAAAAGTTTCGCCTAAAACACAAGAATTTGCTTAGCAAATTCGCATTACTCAAGAAACAGAAAAAGGAAGAGATTGCTAAGAAAAATCGTGAAAAGACTGCCGTAGTTGGAGACATGAGACAACTAAAGGATGCTTTACCATCTTTAGATGAACTGTTTAAATTGAGTCGTGAAAATCTTAAGACCGGCCTAGCCGAGGAACCGCTGAGCTCCAAAAAATTGAACACAAAAGAGAAGATTAGGAAGAAGAAGAAGCAATTTGTTAATCGCGTCAATTCACTGCAAGCTCTGCTTAAAGATCCCGATTTTAAGAAAAATCCACGAGAAGCGATAGCGTTTCATATAAAATATACAAATGGTTTGGTTGAATGAGAATTGTTGGTTTTATTTGTGAAAAAAGTATTTTATCCATGAACGAGTAACTTGTCACGCGGTTGGGCAACTCTTATCGTTGTCGACGTCGGAAGCGCAGCAAACGAAGTATGCTTTCATAACTTGTCTGCGTACTTAAGTGGGCTCTCGGCATATAGAGGGTGTCTGCCCGAGTCACGATTCGGGATAAGTTCTCTCCGAATAGTTATGTTAAGCCTTCTGGCGTCCCCTTTCGCTTGATTTTATAATAGTGTATTAGTCTTAATTGACAGTAAAGTCGATGTTTTTCTAAAGTTTTGGGTAGCATTTACATCTTGCAATTGTTTATAGAGTTGCGGTTGGGTCTTATCCTTCATTTACCGTCTTCGCTCACATGATGAAGCCTAACGTATGCTCTGGATTCTGCATTGGAATAATTCCGACAAAACCGTCAGTGTTTTGTTCTTACTAACAAAAAGAGATGTTCCAGATGTTTAAAAAATCCTAGTATCAGGCCATCAAAATTTAAGATCTGTCAACATGTTGCAGGGCCTTTTAGATATAACATATTCCTCGGAATAGCTATTGAACTGGCTCAGATAGTTTGCAGTGAAACTGAAATGATATTTTGTCCATGCTTTGGAGATACAATTCGAATTTCGGGTACAATTCCAAACTTAATTTTCGGCTAAAGCTCGATGGCAAAATTTATTGAACAAAATTGCGATGATACTGTTTGAACCATCAAATACTGGCTAACACATGTGGTAGTCCTCCAATTTGTCCTAGTTGTGAAGTAGTGAAAAGAAGCAAACTTTTTTCTAAAAGCAATTATAAGACAGTCTGAAGAATAAAAAGGCAAAACGAAAGAAGAACAGCAAATGCTGAACCCGTGATGAAATATCAAACGATTGAACCGAGGGGATTAAGAGGATGCGACAGCAGAAAGGAAGTGATTTTAGTTAATAAAAATTTCACACGTTGAATGTACCACACGGATTTGTAAGTTTCTTTCACTTCTTTCCGTTAAAACGACTTTCACTCCATTACGGTGCATCTTAAGGGGAACTTTTAGTCATTGTCAAGGCTGCTCGATACCTATCTTTGGTATTGCTTCTTGAAGACAAGCTTTATTATAGACTGAAGTTTTCTCGCACGATCTAAGATGATTTTATATGCAAGTGCTTATAGAAGCATACGTACGGGCCAAGTAGAATACTACTTCAAATATTTGCCTACTAAAAGAAGTTTTTAAATTCATACCAAACCCTTCTGCTTGCAGATTCGATATTTCACAACTGTTAATAATAGATTCACTGAGATATGAATAAAAACTGTACCGTGGACTGTATAGTCACCCAAACAACCCACTTACCCTTCATACTAATCACATATTATGTACAAAACAATCACATTTACAATATGATACAGGTAGGATAGACCTGGGTAAAAAAAGGGTTAGATTTCCATTGCCATTACCAGCTCCCCAGCTTCTGAAAACACCTAACATTCTAACACGCCAAATGGCAAACTCCTTACAGTACTTTTTCAAAACAGTTTAACTCTTAAATTTACTTAAGGATCTGTGTCCTTCTAATCATAATTTCAAAATTGCAAAACTGAAGTCAAATAACCCTGATTAAAAAGTTAAATGCAGAAAAGGGACCCAAACCCTCCTCAAAAGCTATCCTTTCGCGTCACGCACGTAGCATAAATTAAGTCATTCTAAAGTCAGGACAATTAAATCTGGAAAAAATAACACAAAAAAAAAAAAACGAAGATAGCCATCCCCATTGTGTACTTTATATAGCACCACCCCTTAATAAGAAACATAAAAGTTAATCATAACGAATAAAACCCCTAAACTTCTGAACCAGGTAAAGCTGCACAGAAAAAAAAGAACAAAAATCTCCTGAACAAAGAGCAAACAATCTTCCAAAGAAACCCCAACCCTGCACAGTATCCAGTTGATCCTTTTGTGACAGCCAAACCGGCACCATCCGTGTTACCTGTGTAGGAATGAATGCCTTAAAGGAAAATTAAAAACGAAAGCATAGCATCATCAGCATCATTTTTGTACGAAGAAGCATTAAAATGAAAGATGATACAATAAATTTCATTACGTCATTCAAGGTTGGGCGAGCCCTCGTACCCGAGAAGATTCAGGGGTTCAGAGATAATCAGAGGTAATAACGAAACCGAAAATGGAATTACCTTAGCTCAGGTGAAATCAGCAAGGAGTACCAAGTACATATGGTCGAGGGCCAGTTGTATCATTCACAAGACTCACACGTCCATTTATTATTTCCAGAAGTGCAGACGCATATAATCTTACAAATAACCTACCGACATCAGGCAAGAGAAGACGAGAGCACCACCAAAGAAAGGAAATCCATTTTTTTTTCGTCAGAGTGCGCACTCCAGGACTCGTTCCACATGTTTTTTAATAATAAATCATTGTGCAATTTACAAGTTTTCTAACAGATTATTTTCGTTTTTGGGGGATGAAAGACGGAAGCCCGAATGGAGCAAGGCAAGTATCATAGATACATCAGCAGCAGCAGCATCATCATCGTCGCCCTCGTCGTTCTCGTCGTCGTCGTCGTCGTCGGAGCAATCTCTGAGTGGGAGCAGCGGTGTATGACGTGTAGGAGTTAAGTGAAGATGGCTTACTTGAGGTGTGGATATGTATATATGTATGTTGCTTCTGAGAGGAAATGCATCTGGCGATGAAAAATGATATGGGAATTAGCATTCAAGTTGTTTTTTTTTTTTGCCGCGCTCTCACTCCTGGCAAGAATGATGACGAAGGAGCTGAATGTGCAAAAGACTGAAACATGTTGAGTTATTGGATTTTAATAGAAATATGATGGTAAGCTGTTACAGAGTCACAATGAGGAATAGTGGCAAACCACGAGCTATTCAATTTTTGGCGGAGGTTATTCTTAGGAGATGATTTCTCTACGGTTTTGATGAATTTTTTCTGGTCTTGCGTTACCACAGCATCTCAGATTTTAATAACATTCATTGTAGAATGATTACTTTATATCTTCTACATGTATACTGCATTACCATTAACGCCAACCTGTCAACAACGCTTACCCGTTTTCAGAGTTCTGCAATGCGGTTCATCTTTCTTCTGCTCAGTGCCAAAGACGTGGATTTCTTCTGCACACTATGGTTTGTTTAAGCTATTGATTGAGTTAGTGGATCCCACAGCATGGGATGGAATTAACTTCGATCCTTAAAGCGAGCTCATTTGTCACTTTCTCATCCATATGGCATAGTCTAGCTTCTTGATCCGTTTTCTTTCGTTTTTCATACGATTCCACAAAGAACTCTAAAGATGGTGTACAGAGATCTATTTACGAAGGTTTGACGTTTGACAGTGACAGTAAAGAACCCCATTAGAGCGGAATAGTTAGATTACCGAATTTTTGATATCATTCCAAACGCAGTTTTAACTTTCTCACTTATGCTGTTCAGTATCACTATCGACTGGTACTATGCCTCCTAGATATAGAAAGATGTCAAGCTTTTTTAACTTGTTGTTGGGCAATGCCGTATTGAGCGTCGAATCTTCATCCCAAGTGTGGGTTATAAGCCCATGAGACGTCTTTTTTCCAGTTTCCTCTTAGTCACTGCTGCCTGAAATGTGTGTCGACATCGCTGATATCTTCTAAAAAAATAGCGGTAAGACTATACACACCCCTGTCGTACTTCACATTAGATTTCTGACACCTTGGTACGTTCGTATGAATTGACCCGCGATTAAGTAAACGTAGACTATAGCGCTGCCAGCTCGATGATGCCTTTAGTATTTGGAAACATATTCTTTACTTTAAACAAACAATCCTGAATCCTAGATCCCAGGTTCAAGGTGACAAGAAATACTAAGTCTAAAAGGAAAAAGGAATGTGGGTACGGGAAAGTTTGGTCGTGTGACTCAAAAGCAATGTTCCAGGCTATGGTGTGAGACGGATAGGGAAAATATATAGAATAAACGGCTTCAATTAAAGCCCCTTAGCCCTCCACCACCTTCTCAAACCATCAAAATAGTTAAGATCATAAGCTGCTTATCCTTTTCACAGTGAAATCGAAAAGTTATTTAATTAAAGATACAATCACCAGGAACAAAAATATTCCTTACAATCCATTGGTGGACATATGTTTTCAGTTTTACTTAATTTTGCTGTCCACAGTCCATTCATGGAAATGAATTCATTGTGATATTAATCGCAAGAGGATAAAGGGAAGGAAACTTTTCTTTTAACACAAAGTTATCCTTGTGTCTCAAGAAAAGAAAAATCTCTCGTAAGAAAGGAAGGCTCTTTCCTTTTTTTCCGAAGCGAATTAATTGTTTCTTTCTTCGTCACCATTGTTCGAGAGAACTCTTAAAGCACCACTACGAACAATAGAGTGGTGACGACGGCGATGTATACTTGTTGTAAGTGCGGAATCCTTAGGCAGAAACCCTGAGAATAAGATTGGAGGTATCGTGCGGCTACACAAAGCACAATATCCGACTTTTATTCGCGAACTACTCGCCACTTGCATTATCAAGTGGACAGATCTATCCTCTCTGTCGGCTAATTCTGAGGTATTGTTCAGAGAAGACACGGCAAATTGCAAAAGTGGTTCAGGAAGTTGTAAATTCTATTGTCGTCCTGTACAATAAGGAGTAGAGGTACGTATGTACCATTTGCATTCCTTCGATTAGAATCAGATATATTGTTTCAGAGAAAAGTTCTTCTTTCCGGTTAGCTGTGGGCGATGCGATAAAAAGCTTTGTTTTCTTTTCTGTTTTTTTTTTCTGATTTAGAGGAACGGAAAATGCGAAAACTTTATGTGCGGATAAATATTTTATTACGAATGTTTTCGGTGAAATACTGAAATGGTAGAATGATTTTTCTATTATTTATCAAGAGATTAAAATTTTCGTTGTTTCTAAGAAAAGAAAAACAAAGCAAAAGCAATAGATACATAGATACTCGTAAATTCGACTTTTCATTTACTTTGAGAATGTTTTTTTTTGGTGATATCTACGTGACGGAGATAAAAGAAAGGGAAGCGACTTAGGATCGACTTTGAGTGGGAACTAAGACAATGATATCCAGATGCTAGAGGAATTACTGAATTGTAATTTTAAGTAAGTACTTATTTATCCGTTTCGAAATGGAATATAAATTGAGTCTATTTTAAATGACATCAATGAATACTAGGGATGGGGAGAGGACACAGGCCTACTGACTGGGATCGGTATTCATAACTTCTGTTTCCCATAAGCATGCAGAGCCTCCTGCTTAGTAGTACAACGCACTAACATGACACAGCTATCTTGTTTTTTTTTTTTAAATTAAACAAATTTCTTACCACGAAGTGTTGGTACTTTACATGCAGCAGACGTCTTATTAAATTAAGTTTATGTAGAAGAGAATGAAAATGCGATGTTTACCACTCACCAAGTGGGCCCAAATTTTGGGCAAAGCTTTCAATCCTGGAGCAAATTGCATTTATGGCAATCAAGTCCTTTACATAAAATAGAACCGGCTTTTTCCTGCGTAGATTGTAATGCTTTCGATTTTGCAACCGAATACATACTTACTTACTTAGGTGGCGCTACAGTTCGGGGTGAACATCATCATTGTTGGCATCAACCAACAAGCCTCGCCAGTTAGACCGGTCCTAGCCTCCAGTTGCGCACTCCAAGCGGGGTCTTTCTCTACTCCGTTGTTCCTCCGGGTTAGATTCGAATACTCTGTGGGTCGGAGGGCATTGTTGTCTATCCGCCCTACATGTCCTAGCCATCTTAGGCAACTGATGCGCAGTTTTGTTGTCTAGGTCGATGTCGCTGTACAGCTCGTAAATTTCATCTTTGAATCTTCTTCTCCAAAGCCTGTCAACGCAAACGGGACCAAATATTTTACGAAGAATTTTTCGAGATAGGGCCTTACTACTCAATTGCCTTCTCAGCCCAAAGAAACAGCAAGAGTTATTTTTCGTTTGACTTCTGCTGAGATGTTATTTTCAGAGTTAATAGAAGAGCCAAGGCACACGTTCTTTTATTTTTACAGACCCCTTACTTGCGAATTTATCGTCTTGCTGTCAGTTATGTCCATTTGACCTGGGGCACACCAGAGTTTTATATTCTATTGCTATATAAGAACCAAAAGCTCTTCGACTCAAGCTCCTTAATTTTAAGCATCTTTATTAGTGTATAAGCTGCTAACATTAATCGGAGTTAATTTTTTCGACACCTAAGTAAATTACAGCTCGAAAGTATTGTGCAATCAATTTTAAAGACAGCTGGCATACAGCTGTCATAGAGCACCAATAAGTCGTTTGACACCACCTGACTCTATACAAAAATTTGACACTTTCAAAATGTCAAACACTTGAACCCTATTGGTCAAACGGTTATTTGACCCGAATTTGTGCTCTATTTTTTATGTCAATCAGTTGAATCTTCACCTCAACTGCAATTCTGTTTGGCATACTTCTTCAAATTTGTTAGAACGTGGCTAAATATTAATTTCAAACACAAAAGTAGCAAAGCAATGTATATTTGACATGGTGTACATGAGTAGTGTTTTTACATTTATTTTTTATCAGATAGTTTACCATTTACATACATATATACCATTATATAGATGAAAATACGTGCGACCTAGATGTGCCCATTATTTGCTTATTTATTTATTTAACGATCGAGCTTATAAAATATCACTTTACTGACAGCTTACCCCATGGAATATCATGTTATTATGTAAATATTTTATATGAGCCATCATTTTGATGATAAAATGCATTGGCAAGAGGCCTTTTATTAGACAATCCGTTAGATGCAATTTAGTTTCACTGGCATCGAGATAATTGTGTTTTCATTTTGACACTTGAAGGAGTCAGAAGATGAAGTTAATTCTAGTGAGTGTAGAGTTTTGATTAACGAGTTTTGGTTTCCTAGTGTATCATAAATTTTACGAAGCAAGCCTAAAAACTTATTTATTGATCCATCTTTCAGCGAGTCTTATTGCTTGGAGCTGGTATCTGTACATCATATGCTTTATGTAACACTTGTTCGGCTATAAGTAATGTGGCGTGCGTTTCAAATGATCAATTCAAAGTTTGTATTGATGGTGAGTTATCAAAAAAGTATTCAAGAGGCAAACAATATATGTTTTCCATAGGCCTCCCATCAACGGATGTATATAGCTGCCCCAATGGAACTATATGCACAGCAAGTGCACAAATTTGCAGCCCTTCAGGAACTGTTCAACCGTCTTGTGCTAGGTGTGGAGTTTGTAATGGTAGTAAAATATTTGCCTGTACATCTTATAATACATTTGCCTTGTGCTTTGCATCGGATACTCACAGCAATGTAAATATTACATGTCCTGGTACGACAGTGTGCAACATTGATTCGCCATATGTATGTGTAGAACCTACGATAACTGGGGTAAAATTGTTACGAATTTTCGAAAATTCGAAAAATGTTGGCGTACTCTTTGTGAATCTCATTTCAGATTGGCGGTACCTGTCCATCGGCTACAGCAACTCCAAATCAATCAAATAATCCAGCAACTAATCCGACAGCATACTGCATCAAGGTGGCCGCACATGGACGTCACGAGATCCCGTCAGATCCTAATTGCAAGAGGTACGAATTTATTTCTGTGACTTGTATTAGCACTGAAAATTTACGGTGTTTGTTTAATTTTTTTTATTTCAGTTATGTTTTCTGTTCTCTGGTAAATAGTACTTGGGTAGGAAATGTTTATGAATGTCCAGGAATGACATTTTTTAATGCCACCTCGAGGTTGTGTGGTACCGAAACACCAGCGCGATGTGCATAGGAGTATATTTATGAAGGTATGCAGTTGATGCACATTTCCAACGTTCTAAAGAATAAAAACTTATTTTTGGTTTACCTTTTGTATGAGTTTTGATTTAATTTATTTCAAATGAATTGTGAATCGTTGTTGCAGGCTTGCATAATTAATTCATGACAGGCAACCATGCGAGGACAGCAGCCTTTCACTAATTTCATGGTCCATGTCGACGTTTCGCTGAGTCTTTCAAATAAAAGTTTTTGCTTTTTATGTTAGATTGTCCACCTTAGCTTTAATTATGGCAGCAAACAAGTAATAAGTGTCAATATTGACTGATAGAATTGGCATAAAAGCAAATGTCGAAATGAGTTCAATGTGACCACCGTCTAAAGCTACGATTAGATTTTTGTTAAAAGGTCACAATTTTGACATTTATCAATGTCAAATTTTCTGCGACAGACTTTTGACTTTTTGTCATCTGAGTACGTTTGACAGCAAACTAGAATTTGACGTTTTGTCGAACAATTTAAGACAATGCTGTCATATCGATTGTTAAATCGGGAAATGAGAAATGTGTGACGGATAATGGAGAGATCCAAGGCAGATACTTAAATTACAGACGTGTGACTCAATTTCGTCAAACAATATGAGCGTAGCGTTAGACGAGGTGGTACAAGATGCACTGAAGTTCTGTTGACCTTATTTGGCATTTATCTAACGATTATATATGCCTGTGCGTCAAAAAGGATTCTTCTTACGTTTGGAATCAGTTTTGACTGCTTGAGCTATGAAGGAATGAAGGAGTTGCATTAGTTTTTTTATTCCTACAAATTTTAGGGCTACTTAATCTACTACATTTCAGATACCACTGGCCATTATGGTGATTCAGAATGCCATCGTATATTATCTTTCATGGAAGTGGATATAGAATCCATTCTTTCGGAACTCCTCCTATTACCAGATATTCTCGTACTCCGTCGTCGATGTTCGATATTCAGTAGTACCTTTCTAAGCTCGCGGTTCATAAACGGATAGAATATGTCGGTACTGCTTGTAAGAAGTTTTATGATCCTTGTCAGTCTATGTTTTCTCCTTACATAGGTCTCCTGACCCCTCGTGGGGCATAGGGCGTCAACACGAACGCGCTCTATCGTGTTCGGAGTTCTGCAACGCGCTTGAGCTCCCTCCAAGTCATTCCTCGTCCAGAAGATCCTTAGGATGTTGCAAAGACATCGATTTATGAAGGTTCGCAGCTTTCTTTTGACGGCGTTGGACACTTTTCAGGTACCACACCCATAAAGAAGCACTGTTTGCACGTTTGATCGGAACAGTCTCAGCTTGATTTTTGTGGTCAAAACATTAGTTTCCATATTTTGGAGAACATGATGAACGCAGTCTTGGCTTTACGAAATTTGCTGTCCACATTCAGTTCGGTACCACCATCCTCCGAGGGCATACTTCCTAAATATAGAAAGCTGCTTACTTCTCGACTTGCAGTCCGGCAATGTTAATTTGAGCGGCGCTGGTGCTTTCCTGAGAAATTGAAGTGCTTAGGGCTTTTGTTTTTGCCCTACTTTGCTCGCTTCTGACTCCAGATTAAGGGTGATCAGCGTAGTCAAGATGTTTGAGATATGATGTCATAGCTCATCTCAGTCCAATGTTTCCCCCCAGACAGAACTGCCCGGATCACATCACTGATTACTACAAGGAATAATAGTGGCGAAAGAATGCATCCGTGTAGTACTCCGCTGCGGACTTCAAATTCCTTAGACACCTTTCCGCTGTGTAAGACATGACATCTACCGCCATTATAATAGCAACGAGTTTTTCTGGTACACCTCTCCTGCGCAAGGCTCGCCATATAGCATCTCGATTCAAACTGTCGAAAGCCTTTTCGAAATCAATGAACTCGTTTAGCCTCGGCCTCTCCAGTTTTCTCATTTCGTCAGATTGATGCCACGCTAGGACACTTACTTCGTAAGTTGTATCCAGCAATTTGCGCTCCAGTATTTAGTCCATTGTGTCGAGCATGCAAGCTGGACAGTATAACGATAATTCATCCGATCTTTTCTTTCTTTTTGGCAGTAGCACACGTCCTTATTTTTCCACTGCTTTCAAAAAGTTCCTTCCGTTACGCACCAAGTCTTGAGCGTCGCCAAATAACTCAGGTATGAGCTACTGGACACTCTCGGCACCTTCTGTGACATTTATGAGCCCATCAGTTGTTCCTGGAAGTTATATGATGATAGGATAGCAAGTGGGCGGTGACACCATCATTTGCTGAGAGTGTGGAGGGGTGATGACACTACAGATTGTCCTATCTATTCTCATAATCAAACCGCCTATTGGTCTTTCTGTAAAAAGCGATGAAATTACTTTTTTAAGGGTTGATTCCTGGTAATAGAATGAACCAGCATTGAGTCTGTTTTTTCCAGTGGAGTTTTTCATCTTTCGACTACAAGCCCAAACTCTATCTGTTTTTAGGGATGACTAAGCTTTACTGTCGCTTCCCATCGTATCTATTTTCGTCTTATCTGTGCCATTACTCATAGACGTACCTCTGGGAGCCCACAACGTTTTCACGGAAGTATGTGAGCATTTTACAGCCATCATTGAGGGTCATTACTTATGTTGATATGATTACAGTTCTATGTGCTCTTGACAAGAACATTCAAAAATGCTTCCACACTGTCATTTAAAAAACTACCCATTTTTTCTGCGATACTTTTCCTCCAACCACTAGTCCATTAACTCTCCTTTTACAAATCATCTACTGCTGCTTATCCTTAAGTTCTGTTATATAGTCTCCCAAAGAAAAAAAAAAGGATTTAACAAAAAACAAATAATTTATAATCCATTTAAAAATTAACAACAATAAGTAGGCCCCCATTGACGACAGACCTCTAGAGAAGGAACCTTTATTCCTCCGTCCATTCAAAATAACAAACCTGAAAACAAAACCCAATTCCCGCCCATTCATTACCCACTTGAGGATTGCTAAACAATACCCTTAAACCCTACGACTCATTTATTTGCTAAACTTTTCGCCATTGCTTCCCTCAGATACTGTTCGCCTACCACCTTGCCACCTTTCATGTCCATGTCCTGAAAGTACCTAAGTGGCACTTTCTGCCATAGTCTCTCATTCTCACCTAACCACCTTTCTGGTCATAATGTTCCCAAAGTAGTAACAAGCAAAAATAAACCCCCTTTTCCCTTCGGTTCCCCGCTCTCATATTCACGTCCTTGTTGCTCTACTAGCCTATTGTACTTAAGAATTGCCACTTTGAATTACCGCCAAGTGGTTTGCCAAGGGTTATCCTTGCCAGCCATAACACTCGAACCAACAACAAGAGACTGGTACAAAACTTTTCTCACCTGTTTTTTTTTAAGGACCAACTTACACACGCACAAGAAGTGAGAGAAGGAAAGAAAGAAAGAAAGAAAAAAAAAAAGGAGCAAAAGAGGAGGAGAAGATATATAATTTTACGGCCCAGTTGAAGTGTCCTTATTTTGCATAAGGCTCTAACCGATTGGGGCACCATAGCGAAGAAATACTATCAGACCTGTGGAAAGAAATCATCTTCATTATCCTTTTCAGGCAGCATCATCATTATCTTGGTCTCCATAGGCGAATTTGTCCATGAACATACACATACAGGTGAGTATAACCAACTGGGAGAAGTAATGGGTTCGACGCAAAGAAACCCCAGCATTTTGTTTTGAAATAAATGCTGTCTAAGCTTGGTAAAAAGGATGTCAACGACAAAATATTTATCCCTGTGGGGATACTTTTTATGGAGACATTGCATTTTTTTTCTTTCTTTCCACCTTTATAGGAGGAAACTGCCTTCAACCAAAAGAGTCCTTTCAATCGGATATGGCAAATAATTGTCAGGATAATTGAAGAAGTCAAGAGTAAAATTAAATTATACCTACGAAAAACCAAAAAAGAAAGCAAACAAAAAAAAAAAAAGACGAATAATTGTCCTTATTTGCCACACAGTCCTGTCGTGAATCACTTCTTAACCACAAGAAAACAATGGGAATAAGGAGTGTAATTCACTTTTATCCTTTCCTGCATAATATTCAAATATTTCATTTCACCCAATTATGAGATAAAAATTTGAAGTATTCCTTCGAAGTAAAAAAAATTCCCTGTGTCCGTGTTCGTCCTTAATGTTTAAGTAAACTTTGCTGGGAAAATAGCTTCATAATTCCTTTTCTTTTTTTTCGTGTTTGAGCAGTAGACTGCTTGGCTGGGCCCTCTTTTTGTAATTACATTGTCTAGGAGTCAACAAGGACACATTCTTAAAGCCCACCCCTCCAGCTGACGATAAACACCACAAGAAAACTTGTTGATGGTGCAGAAAGTTTTCGTTTTTTTTTCTTTATTTTTGTTTAAGTGAACGAAAATGTGTATATGACGGTGTCGTGTTGTTTTCCTTTTTTTTTGTCAAGAGGTGGGATATTTCCTGTGTTCGAGATGAATTCTCCCGAGGATGGTTGCCGACACATCATTATCCACAAACTACTTCACAATATGAAGTGAAGTAGTACGTAGACACCACTGTGTGTCCCCCTTAAATTGGTTATCGGGTTACATTGGTTGTGACTTTTTTGACATGGCATCGATGTCCCACATTGTATGACATTACTGGGCTGAAGGAAAAGGATGTAAGAAAGGTAAAGGGAACGTAACGATGATGAGAATTGGTATTTAGAGAGTCCTGTTGGATCAATATCCTTTTTTTGTTTCCTTTTTTATTTTGTGCGGGGGTAAATTCGATGCGCATAATCGATTTGACATACAAACAGTAAGGTGTAGACTTTCATTAGAAGTGTCACTATGATACTACTCGGAGACAGAGGATCCTTGGAAGGGACTAACTGCTTGATTAATGTGCCAAGTTCGAGTGTACATGTACGAGTGCGTATCATCTTTAGGTTGTCAGGACGGGATTGTTGCTTCGTTGGAAGAACGAGATTGCTTCAGAGATATTGGTGGTGATGAAGACGTTTCATTTTATGTTTTCTGTAATCTTCACAGTGATTGCCCAGTGGAATGAAAGTGAAGCAGTATTTTCAAAGGCAAAGGACACGGAATGTCGATTGAAATGATGAAACTCGTAAAAGTCTGTGATTTGTTATTTATGTCACTTGTTACCTCTGTGTAATACAAACGTGATGGCTAGACTTTTGCGGATGTTCTAATAAATTTTAAGCTGTCAAATGAGTGTGAAGAGTACGTGACGAGTTATTATCGATAAATCAACAAAATATCGAGGTAATTTATGGTCAGTTTTCATAAAATTTGGTGTTATAGCCACCAGAATTTCTCAAACGTGGCAAAATTCAAGGAACTATTTGACTAACAGTCTTTATCTTGAATGTGCGTACAGTTTAGGAACATAGATGACAGCTCAATAGGAAGGAGCTACATAAGTACACGTAGCTCCAAAGGAGTTAGATCCAAATTTTTCGATTAGGTTCATTGGCATTGTGAACTTCACAATTTTGGCAGTTTTGCTTGAAAGACAGAGTTCTTTTCGTACTTGTTCCAATGTTGCTAATTTTGACGGGGCACGGAGCTAGTCAACATTCCTTTGGGAATAACAGGGTCCATCCGGGCATTTAATTAAAGGCTTATTGCGTCTTGATTACGCTAGGTGATAGCCTCCAGTTTTTCAAAGGACTTTCAGATCTTTCTGAAGGGTTTTTTCAACAATATGTACGTGTACGGCTTACACTGTCATTTGCATATGCAAATTTGTTGGACATTGTGCATGGCTTATCATTGATAAAGAAATTGTACAGCAGTGGGGCAAGGATTGACCCTTTATGTAATCCATTGCTGAACTGTTCAGCTGCGAAGTCCATCCAGAAGGCCTTGAGTTATCCATATGAGGAAGATGTCGACTGCATGTAAGCAATCAACTATCCACAGCGTTCACGCAGTGGCTCAGACAACTTATTTTATTTAGTTACCAATGTCTCGGGCCCACAGAGTCTTCGAATCCAACCCGGAGGGGCAACAGAGTAGAGGAAGACCTCGCCTAAGGTGGCAAGCACAACCAACATGGAGGGCCAACTGGAGGCAGGTAGCTAAGGACAGGGCTAACTGGAAAAGCTTTGTTGGTTGAGGCCCAGGTTCACTCCGAACTGTAGCGCCACCTAGGTAAGTAAGCAGGTTACCAATGGCGTGAATAAAGGTTATCCCGAATCCTTACCGGCCATGCAACTGCTCACGCTTGTAAAACTTCGCGTTGTAAGGCGCCTCCGGATTTAAGGGCTAAGGACATGGCAACAGAAAAGCAATTTTCTTTCGAGGCAGCCAACAGTTTTTAGTGCGGATGATCATGACAGCTCTTCAAAACGAAAAAAGGAAAACAAAGATCAGATCTGTGCGAGAAATATTAGGACCATCAAAAGGCAGCGAGTAGGCGAACAGTAAGCAGAGGTTATTGACGGATATAACCGCTATCCAGCAAATGGAACTACAGGCAAGGTTAGGATGACATCAATCTATTTATAGGGCGAAGTCTAGTTTTGCTTGCCTGAATAACTTGTCCATCTGGGACGATAACGGCGCAGATGCTTGCTTCTCCATAGTTAACGACTTAAACGATCTTTGATGTCAAAAAGGTCTGCTAAATCATCTAAAAACAATATCACCGCTGAAATACAGGCATTTACGAAGGCAATCGAGTAGTAAGACCCTATCCAGAAGAACAAAGGAGACGCTATCTAATCATGGCAGCCCTATTTTACGGCACCGCAAGAGGAACTTTATCTAAGGTGGGTCAAGAATATCCTTGGAGTTGTCAAAACATCTTTTTTTTAATCTCAGAATAGTCGAATCGGACTGAACCGGAAGGTGACAACATGGTGAACGGACGTATCCGAACCATCCCCTCAAAGACATGCATACATACATATGTGACTCCACGTCGTCCTTATGAAAAGGCACGTTTGGATCAAGAATTGTAAATCGTCGGCGAATATGGTCTCCGTAACAAGAGCGAGGTCTGGAGAGTAAAGTATGCTCTTTCCAAGATCCGCTGTTCACTTTGGGTAAGAAGGACGATAAGAGATTGTTCCAAGGTAACGCACTGCTCCGACGTATTTTGTGCGTATTGGTGTGTTGGATGAGTCTCGCATGAAGCTTGATTACGTGTTGGGTTTGAAAATCGAAGATTTCTTGGAACGCCGTCTCCTGACTCAAGTCTTCAAATTGGGTTTAGTGAAGTCTATCCAGCATGCACGTATGTTGATCTATCAAAGACATATCCGTGTCCGCAAGCAAGTGGTCAGCATTCCATCCAGGTCGCGTAAAGTGGAAGAACATGAAGAAGACACAAGGAGGTAGCGGTGCAGCCGAAGAAGAGGAAGATTAAACAAGTCGCGCATAGAGATAGGTGGATCCTGTCGCACTTTTTATATCTTTTGGAGGGCAAACAAATTTTCTACGGAATCCAGAGCGCGTTGACGGACAGGTATCCTCTTAAGCGGCGCGTCTGGGAAATACTCAATTAATCTTAGCATTCTTGCACAAGGAGTCTCGTATCTTTCCTAGGGCACAAGCTCTAGTTACTTAAATCGTGAAAATATTTTTTTTTGGTGCCAGTACATACTAATGGCTCAGTTGGGCTATTTTAGTACCGGTCTTGCTGTTTATTTTTAATCTCGAACGTCTCTATCAGTGCCAGCGATGTCTTATCGTCTCAGTTATCACACAGCGCTCAGGATGAAGTTGGTGCGTTTTGACGATATTTCCTTCCAGACATGCCCTTAACTTTACATCCTGAATGCATTTCCACTAGAGTTTGTGTTTCATCGATTGTTCGCTTCTCGTGCGCCTTGGCCATTAGTAAGACCCAGACTTTGCTAAAACCACAAAGCCCCCCATCCTGAGTGACTCATGACCACTAACTGTTTTTCTTAAACATGTTGGATGGCAGCGGCTTTTCCTTTAACTACAAGATTTTCCGTCCCAAGTTTGTTCGTTTGCCAATATAAAGGTTTTCTTTCATGGCTCTCGCCATGCAAAAGGGCGGAAGGAAGGAAGGGATCCGGAAGCAGTCCATGGCGTATAAATTCCCTTGCAAAGAGCACACTTATGCCACATGATGAGGGATCCTTGCGTTTTTATAACCATTTAATCAATTCTCAGGGATCTGAGGCAAATTTCATTACATCCCACGTTTCCATTAGAAGAAAGCAATAAAATGCAACAAGACGGCATTTTCACTCTTCCAAGGAACGTTTCTCTTAAATAACTTTCCTTCAAAGCTTTCAGCCTGATTCGAGCTTTTTTTAAATTTCCCTCCCGAAAATGTTCTCTTTTCGTTTTATCCGGAAACTAAGAGAAAGGGATATTTTTTCGGAAACAAAATTACCCAAGAGAAAAGGATATTCCTGCCGAAAAGGACATTTCCTTCGTAAAAAGCTTTTATGTCCATCTTAACTGACTCGAGAATTTCTATTACATTTAGTTCAAATTTTACGGTTTAACATAGCGGAAGGTGGATAGGAATTTCCCCAGTAAAAGGATATTAAACTCATAACCGGCTTTACGAAACATATCCTTTTGCATTTAACAGTGGTAGTTACCAACGGTGCTTCGAAGTTGCAAGGAAGGTTTCTCCTCCTTTTCTTTTATAATTCGCGATCGCGTGTGCAGTGCGTGTTTAATTGTTGAAAAGGATATAAAAGAAATAAAAAATAGCGTGTCCAGGATATAATTGGTATTCAAATAGAACCTTAAACCATTCTGACTTAAGTCCTTCGCGTATAAGAAATGCAAGAGTAAAAAAAAATAAATAATTTGAATAAATAAACATAAAACACGTAATCCTATCGTCTGACAGGATATCAGGGACCTATGCGGGCTTACACTTCGTTGTACACCATTAAATGGAAATGTATACAGTGAATAATTAACACCGTTTTTTTTTCCTTTAGTTTCTCTCTCTCTCTCTTTCTCTATTTCTATTTCTTAACCCTGTCTCACGGATAAGTAAAAAATAAATAACCAAAGTGAAGTGAACAAAACTACTCGTAGCCATAAAATATAACCAACCGAAGCGCAACACAAAGAAAGGCAAAAGCACAACTAAAAGGACATCCTAAGTCCTTGAGAGCTATATATCTGTGTTAAAAATAGATTTGCCCTTTCGTTTCACCGTTACCTGGCGGCTCGGCGCCGCATTGTTACTATACTCCTGCCGATGTTGACAGTTATTAGTCGATCCTTAAATATTCAAAACGCTATGGAAATTTAATGTTCAAGTTGAAGTGTTGGCGGCAGAACCAAGCAAAAAAGGATACCAGTGGAGCACAACTAGAAATTTAATGTAAGTACCTTTGCTTAAGTACTCTTGGGTATTCGGTAACGAGGGGCGCGTCATTATACTCTTACTCGTAGGCTAGCTCGTTATGTTTGAGGGATTTCCGCAATCCGCATTAGTCTCGCATAGGTACTTCTCATTTTTCGTGTGTCCTTTTCTTTTTTTCGTCTTTTTTGGTGGATCAGGTTCAGGATGAAGTTTCCATTTGAATTATTCAAATGAGGAGGAAACTGCTGCATTGTCCTTAAAGTTTTTTTTTCTGTGGCCTT
The DNA here is from genome assembly GCA_946965025.1 of Blera fallax. Taxonomy (NCBI): domain Eukaryota; kingdom Metazoa; phylum Arthropoda; class Insecta; order Diptera; family Syrphidae; genus Blera; species Blera fallax. Next base: position 74,273,591 of record OX337245.1, on the reverse strand, counting down.
GTATATGCATGTATTACTATAAGTGAAATGCGCCTACTATGCCATAACAGTCATCATCGTCATCAGCATCATCTGCAGAGGTACTCCGTGTCTGAGTCCTTGCGCGAGGTTGTACAACAGTGCGATGGGAATAGAGCAAACAATGACTATAATAGAGAATACACACTAAGTTACCCGCCCCCAGGAGAAATAGAGGAGCACAAGGATGAGAAAAGTGGATTTTTCATGACTCTCTGTTGTGTATCCTGGATTTAGTAGAAGTCAGCTGCTGGAGGTTGATTTTTCAAGTGTGATGGTTTTGAGACAGTGGAGTTTTAAGTGTCAAGGATATGAATTATGATTCCTTTTGTGTTGTGACATTAGTAGTTGTCTTCTGTTTTTTTTTCCTTGTCCTTTGTTGGGTTGTGAATTTTCTTAGCCTGCCTACATTCGTAACTGGTGAGTTTTTCTTGGACGTTCAGGGTTCACAGGATTATAACTCATTTTTCATCCGTTGGGTTGTGTTTCGCTGATTGTCATTTATTTTGCTTGGAAAGTTTTTTTTTTTTTCATGTTATTTATGTGATTTCCATTCATGGAGGCTCGTACGTGTAAGGAAGTTGATGTTGAAGTTTGAAAAAGTTTTTGGATCTTTTTTGTTTTGGCTTCCATAATAGGTAGTTTGGAAAACAAATTAAAAGTTATTCAGGCTATTTTTAGGACGGTTGATGGAGAGGAAGTGGTCGATTCATTAATTAACGGGCTTTCAACACAGTCTTTAGGGCTAATGTCTGCAAATTGTTCTCACAGAAAGTTGAGAAGTGTAAACTTTGTTTAGTTGGCAGTTTTACTTTGCAGCAGAGTTTGAATATTGTCTCTTAATTTGTGCAGAGGTCGTGTTTTTTTTTGTCTAAGGGTTTTAGGGTACTTTGAATTTAGTCTGAAAATAATCTAGACTTACTGTTTGGTGAGCTATGCTGACCTTAATTCTGTGGTATATTGGCGTCGTTAAGCTTCATTAGTTCCTCATTCTGCATGAAGGAATAACAGATGTCTTCCCTGACTCTGGGGGTGAAAGCTAGGTACTCACCTATGTTTGTAGATCCGTTCCATGGTTACTAAGTTTGTATTAGATCTTGCAAAAGATTTGCTTCTAAAAGTTTTGGAATGAAGGCATTGTGTTCACGAATTTTTCATAACAGATCAATAGGACTTTGTTAGGAGCTTCACAACCACACCATTGTGAGGATATATACATATACCTAGTAAAACAAATTAAAATCCATTCGATGGCTTAATGTCAGACATTTGAGGTCCGAGGACTTAAGCTACACACACAGTGATTCTCCATGGATGGTGACACTGAAGTTTAACGTCTGCCAAAATATTCACATTGGCGATTCCTTTCCATAACTGAGTTCTTTCGAAAGCGAAAAAATGCGTTTTGAGGTCAAAAATAAGTAAATGGTGTCTCAACTCGAGTGCAATTTATTGAAAGAAAGTGATAACATTTTAATTTCATTGCAACTCTTGCTCTTTCGATAAATTTTTCCGGTGACATCTTTAAGTATGACTCGATAGTGGCGATAACACATTGGATCTCCACCTTAAGTTCAGGAAGTATTTGTATCTTATTGGCTTACAAATACAACTACAAAAGAACTTCAAGGGAAGCAGAGTGAGGATTCCAAATTCCACGATGTTTTTTGACAATTCCTATCCGCATTTCTTGAGTTTACACGACATGGGTATTTTTCTCAGTTATTTCGCATGAACTATGACAGACTGCACTGTCCTGTTGGCGCTGCATATCCCCAAAATAAAAATCCATCAATTCTGACCAAAAGAAATCAATTCTTTAAATTATTTACTTCAATCGCAATTCCAAAGAAGTGCGGTCCACTAGTCCAAAAACCGCATCAAACAGTGACGGATGCATTAGCTTCTCTTGAGGCACTCTTCGGTTACTTACGTAGCCATGAATTTCTTAGCAAAATTGTCCTTGAGTAGCTGATGTTTCATCAGCGAATTAACAGATCCTCTTCGCTTAAAATGGTATTCTTCTTTGAGTTCTTGGGTCAGTTGGATCTTGTGCGAATGCAGATCCAGACCTTTCATGAAAATGCGCTGTAAGGTGATTTTTGAAAAGTCTAGTTCTTGTTAAGGATGACGAATTGATGTTCCTGCGAATTCAGTAACACTTTTTCTTATTGCAGCTACGGTCTTAAGTAAATATTCGCTATGAGGACGAATAAGTGACTTGGTGTTCACAATCGAACCAGGTTTTCAATTTATTTTCGAATTGATTACCCGCTTGGAGCATTATTTCGACCAAAATGCCACGAAGTGTCCGAACTATTGCCAACTAAGCTTTCCCTGTTCTTATAATAACAGCACTGCTCTCCTGAAAAGCGTTCCATATTTACCAACCCCAATATTGACAGATGTCAGACATGAAATTTGTAGGGCTGCTAACAGCAAAAAGGCATGCATAACAGCGATGAATCAAACAGCGAACATCCATGTATAACTTCGAGGTATCAAAGGACTTTGGGGCTCCACTGTTAAATCTGAAAGCAAAGTCAACGCAGAAATTAGACGAACAATTGCTCTTACTAATCGCTTTTCTTTTGGCCTCAGGGATCAATAGTAGGGCCCTATCTTGAACTGGAAATGAAGCTCTATATAAGACCGGCCCTACTTTATCGCAATGAAACATGAACTTTGTCGAGGTGAATGAATATATATGTATTAGATATTAGAGCAGAAAATTTTACGACGAAAAATGTCGTATTTTGACGTATAAAATGGCTGGAGCATGAAGAGCAAAATGGGCGCCGTGGTTTCGTGGTTAGGACGTTTGTGTAGGTTCGAGGTTTGAATCCCAGAAAACACCAAAGTTCACAGTTCCATCTCTCGCAAATGTCGACAAACGTCCGAGAGTCTGACAAATGTCCGAGAGTTATAAGAAAGCTTATAAAAAAGTCTTTCGGATATGACTCTAAACTGTAGGTCCCTTCCATTTGTGTCAAGAAATATAACGTACAGAACACGAATGGTCTTGAGAAGCTAGGTCCTGAACCCCACGGTCTGTAGCGCCAAGTATTCGTATTTCTATGTAGAGCAAATGGACATCAACGCTTCATCCCGTAGAATCTTTGAATCTAATCGAACGGAGGGAAAACTCAGAAGACGATACTTAATCATAGATGGCACGCGTAAAAAGGGACTTCAACCATCTTAAAGTGCATAACTGAAGGCAGTTTGGACTAAGTGGAGACGCTTGTTGGTTCAGATCCAGATTCACCACCGAAGTACGTAGGCAAGAAATCGTTGGTGGTGGTAAACACGAGTATTTTCTCTAAAATCGAGGGTAAAAAGTCTGCAATGGTAAAAAAGAAAAATTTTTCAATGACCAGGGAGTGTTATGTGCGTGAAGGATAGGACCAAAGATCTAGAGAGTTCTAGTGTACGGTGGTTATCTGAGTGGACGATATTTAATTGAAGCGTTTAGTTTTACTTTGAACATGGTAAATCCAATCTCTCTGGACTTGGGAAAATCTGTCCGTTTATGGCCAGATTACAGCTACTGCTCTCCCTGCGTCCATTGGCTTAAATCGAAGAACATACATAATTAGTAAAGCCCTAAACATTAGTACACAATGAGGATATATCTTCTCGCTCATGGAGTTTTAAAAAACTCCGTGTGACTGGCTTAGTAGTCAGGAAATGAGGGACACATTTTTCAGGAATCGTAAGAAATATGAACATGTACGTGGCTGCCTTCCATAAATATCATATATGTGTCTTATTATGTGGGATTCGTTACCAATAGATCGAGAGGAACGCCCAACAAATGCCGTGGTCTAGTGGCATTAGTTTATGAATCAATTACATTTTCCGTGGTTAAAAACCCAAGTCTCACTGCAGGATTGTCAAAGTTGTAGTTGTAAAAAGCCCTACTTCTTGTGAACCATGGAAAGCTTGAAGGCTTCAAAGGCACATTTGCATCGTCATCAGTAATATTTTTATTCTTCTGAGCATTGCCGCGACGCATCGTCTATTCGATTTCAGACAAAACAAAGGATCTTCATTACAATACAAATACTTGACGTGGTCCAGAGGCTGTCTTTTTGCAACCATTCATGTTGTAAGTGTTATATTCTTTCACATGTATGGAAGGGACCTACAGTTTAGAGTCATATTCGAAAGGCTTTTTTTTGAAAATCTTTCTCATGACAGTCATTCGGACTTTTGTCAGACATCCGCGAGAGGTGGAACCGTGAAGAAACTTATTGGTGTTTTCTGGGATACGAACCCTGAACCTCACGCTTAGTAATTTAACGAATTAACCACTGAGACACAGTGTTCACCTTTATTAATAGATTCAAAGTCTAGCAGCCTAAGGCAGCAAATTGTGGTTGAAAGCTAACTCGATTAAGACAAAAAAAAAACTCAGCCTTCCAAGCTTAACTGCTAAAAAAGCATTGCCAGGCATTGAATAGAGAGATTCAGCAGCTTTTTCCAGTAAGTTTCTAGGTACCTAAGATCTGAAACAGCACAGAAATGGGTTAAAAGACTATAATATACGCTGAAGAAAATGGCGGTGGACTGGTCATATCCTGCGACTGATTATCCCAGTTAACCAAGTTGGTAGAAGAGTGGATGAACCTAAGCCAAATGTGATGCAGAATGGTCGAGAAAGAATCAAGAACGCTGGGAATGTGTTAAAGAGAAATAAGACGGGGCTTATAAATCTGAACACGATGGCACGCAGGTGTTGTTGAGGCCCTAGACCTAAGGGAAAGGGATCGAGAGTCCAACTTTTATCGTGTGCATACAGTATGCTGCCCTTGGTGAGACTCCCCATGGCTATATACACTCCACCACTCATATAATATTCGAATTTTCCATTTAACCTGATAATTCCCAGTGCCTTCGGCATTTATCTAGGTAAACTCTTAAATATATTTTGACTTTCGTCCCAAAAGGTGACATTAAGGGATGAAAATCCAGACTTGCCATTTTCTGGGTGAAAACGTTTTTTTGTTTGTTCTAGAAATTCTTGCTTCTAAACGATATTCCATCGAGTTTGGGAATTTGTTGGTTTACATTGAGCTTCCGATACTCGTACGTTCGGTTTTCTCCTGATTCAGTCTTGATAAACTCAATAATTTTTTTTGTTTTGTTTTTATCCTTTGTGGGTCCAAGATTGGGTGCTTTAGAAGCCTCTAGACCGCCTCAGAGTATGTCATTTTCAAGATCCTCATGTAGAGTTGCTATCTATTACTTTTAACAGACTTCTCTTTGGCTCCTGCAAAGTTGCACCCGCATTTATGGGTGGAACTAATACCGAACTCTCGTGGCGTCATGATTATAAAAGATTTCAAAGGACTCCCACGATGTTGCTGCTACTCCAGACGTGTAATATTTGTTCTTAGTCCTTTGATAACTGGTTTCCATGAACTAAAATCTGCCGGCAACTTCATCCATGGAAAAATGGAATTCGGGGCTAACGAGTATTTCTTTGATTTCCTAGAGGACCTTCCCAGGACCATTTCCTTTCTAAATTTGCTAAAAGAGCATTGATTCAATTTGAAATGTTCTATGAAGAGACTGGACAAAGAGTCTGGGTGTATCTCCGAGACCTTTTGAGACCCTTTGGGACTTATAACTTTCAATCCTTTACCTTTAACTGTTTTCTACCTCAAACTCATCCATAGTTTGTAGGTTATAATAGCTCTCATTACGACTTCCATTTCCATTTTAAAGCACCTTTCACTGATAGAAATAACCCGGCAATTTAGTTACCAAAATTGAATAACGTTGATTGAATAGCGAGTTACAAGTCTCAAAGGGTCAGATCCATCCCGACCTTCCTTCACTCCATTGCGGTTAGCATGCGTTCCTTTACTATTTATAAACCCATCTCAGATACAATTCATGTCAAAATGTTCAACTCACATGCCAACATGTGAATAAAAAAAAATTTACCAACTACGAGGCATAAATCATCATCCGTCACGCTCCATGTCAGGGGGCTGTTATAATAAATTTCAAAATCTCTAAAGCACATCAAATATGTACTCTCGTCCTTTCATAGATCCTTAAAAAAAGGCATGAATCCAAATAGATGCAAAAAAAAAAAAGAAAAAATACTATAACAACACACATACGCACGAGATGCAGTCAGGAAAGAAAAAAAAAGGATTTCATATAAAATTTCGTCGGAAAAAAGGACTAACAAAAAAAAAGTCTCTTAATTAAACGCATGAGTGGCTCCACTCGGCAGCCTTAAGGGGTAAAATATTAGTAAATGTATATTTTTTTTTCGTCCTCCTAGCCAACATCCTTCTCACTGCCTCGTGTTACATGACGAAATGGGTGTATTGCACAAGCGAATGTTTATATTTCCTGGTAAATAAAATCAAGGAGACACAAGGGGAGAGAATGAGAATGAGAAGGAGAACTGGGGCGAAAAACCAACATTTGAAGTCTATGCTCGAGTTCGGTGGCGGTTCATCATGGCGGTTAACCATTTTAGTTTGTTGATTTTCACAAAAGAAAATATTACAACACCCTCAAGCGCGTTGGCGAAATTTCACACAAAATCAAGCACAAGTGGCGGGCGGCGGGGTAGATGGTGGATGAGAAAATGAGAAACCACCTGCTAAGGACAAAAAGTGTATAGGTACACTTCACACGTTGCTTTGAGTTGAAAGAAACACGTTAGAAAGGGGTAGAAAGTCGTTCCAAAGGAGCACCACTCGGATGGGTTGATGCTGTTCGCTACATAAATTGTTTGAAAAACAGACTCAAGTGTTTTCGTCAACTTGATCACTTGTAATTTCTTTAAATAAATGGATTCTACAAGGAATGAGTTGCTTTCAAGGATTTTAGGGTTAAATTGATACCAAAGGGATACACTTTTGCCACCTTGTTAGACATAGAGGGAGCGTTTAACCACATTCACACCGAAGCGATTCAAGAATCTCTTGCCAAGCTGGGCACAGAGGAGCACAGCATCCATGCTAAGATCACGTATAAGTCTACACTCGGTAGCGAAAGCAAGACTAAAATTTCAAGTAGAGCAATACCGCAGGGAGGCGTTATCTCCCCTCTTTTAGGGCTGAACAAGATCTTGGCACGACTGGACAGAGAGGGCTTTAAAGTGGTTGCGTATGTGGAGGATCGGACGATTTGGTAATTTTAGTGTCAGGAAAGTTTCTCTCTGTGATAAGCCAACTCATGGAGAGAGGTCTGGATTTAGTACAGTCATGGGCCACGAGCTGTGACCTTGTTACAATGATTCGTGAGGCCTGCCGATCACTGAACACTTTTTTAACACCCAGCTATCACATCTTCAACACTGGAAGAGCAATGCCGCAAAGAGCTAAATAAATTGGGTGCTTAATCAACTATCACCCTCATCTAGGTCCGGGGACACAGTAACTATGAGGGGAACGAGCAATTAGACGATCTGGCCAGGCAAGGGTCATCTCTTAGCGGCTCGCTGGTAGAAAGAGACAATGTTCGGCTAGGAGTCGTTAAGTCTAACATTCACAAACGCTTTTTAGCTGCGCTATATCAAGAAAGACATGGCCCAGCTATAGCAAACCTAAATCA